>OY735249.1:14311717-15511717 GCA_963457695.1 Neria commutata | reverse complement strand
GGTTGAGCGTAACTAGTGGTGAGATCAGAGCCAACGTTGGAAGTTTTACCCGGATGCAACTTTAAGATATACATTCGATTTCTTTTTCTCGTACATATAGTCTGTGTCAGAAAAAAGGAACCGAGGTTTTTCGCAAAGTACAGAAGATATTTGTTAGTTGTACAATCGCATCGCATCCCGAAAAAGAACAGAAACGTCTATCGTCCTTTTTGCAAATTCGCGGTTTATTACTTGTGACACCGACAGTACCTAAAGAAACCATTTGTTATCTTTAATTCTTAAAAATATAAACCGTCATTAACTCAATATTCTATTAATTATTAAAGCGATCAATTTAAACTATGTTTGTACAGCCAAATATGATTCATCTTTTCAATAAATCAATTAGCACATTTTGAGTTTTATCAGCAAATTTTTTGCCTTATGGTAATCTTAAATAAAATTTTTAAAAATAGAAGAACAAATTTGTCGAAAAAGGTTGCAGTTTTTAAGTAATCTATGACTAAAGACCTACTAACTCTGATTTGATCAAAATTGTAGCTTAAGAAATGTAGAAAGGCAAGGGGGTATGGTCATTTTTTCGACATTTTGTCCTATATCTTCGAAACAACTTCACCGAAAATTATAAACGACGTAGCCCTTTCTAATGATACCCCACTCGATATAAACAACAAAAATTTTTTTCTGCGGGGAGTCATCTTAAATTAAAAAAAAATAAAAAATAAAAAAGGGGCAGCCATTCAGTCATGCGTGATACCTAGTAAGCCTGATTTTATCAAAATTTTCGGTTGAGAAATGGCGTGGGAAGATGGGATCATGTGGGGACAGGTCAGTTTTTTTCACCTTTTTAACTATATCTTTCTAAGCCGTTTACATAAAATTAAAAAAAAATACATTTTGTAATCTATGGAAGTAGCCATTTCTAACGATACCCCACACGATACGATTTAAAAATATTTTTATTTTTTTTTGTCCAACCCGAAAACCTTTAAAAATTATTAAAAAATATTTCTAAAAATATTTCTTAACTTTTTATAGTGAAAATGTGCTTAGGTTATTAAGACCTAACACCGTGCCAAATTTCAGGTTTCTACGATGAAAAAAAGGTCGTTTTATATACACACTCCCAAAACAAAAGTGACCTTATAAGTGTTCCCGTTTTTTCCCTTTAGGGGAACGGAACCCTAAAAAATTACGCGCAACAGCCCGTGTAACTTGTGAGTGCTCATTTCATTATAAGCTTTATATTTTAGCACAAGTTAACGGGACCTAGTTACAAATTCATTCTATAGCTATATCTCAACGGGATTGAGAAACTCTATTTTCATAACAAAGAATTCCTTCGGATAGTTGCTAACTTTTCGCGAAAGTTGACGCCGCCGAAACAATTTGTAAGCAATTCTCCTTCTCTTTATATTGTATGAGTCTGCTGTGTTACGAACTAGCGACCTCTCGCAAAAGAGACCGAACTTTTGTCCACCGCAGCGTCTATCTACAATAAGATGGAGCCAAATAACCGGACGTGATTAAATGTAAGTATTATTTATTACTAGTATTAACTATCAATATGTACATATATCTAAATCCCGTTCGAATACGGCTAAGGAATAATTTTGTAGATCCCGTTAATGCGAGCAAGCTGGGCTGGCCAAAACATAGCAGGAGTTAGGCCTTGTTTACACGAGCTGCAGCGCCAGTTATGAATAAAACAGGATAAGGATTTGAACATTAAGCGAATGACCCTATAAATGAATACTGCCTCTCCTAGCTGCACTAATAATTTCCAAAAAGTCCACATGATTTCTGGTGTATCTGCGTAGCAAAAGTTATTTTATTTAATTGTATTAGGATTAAATTATAACAATGATACTTGTGCACTTACTTAATTAACTGCTTTTGGTATATGTACACGATTATAGGTCAAAAGTGGCAACGAAATAAGCACTCCAATTAGACGCATTGAAAAAATAAGCTATATGTAATAAAACTGACATTAACAATCGTTTCCGCTGCTATCCACACATTCATACATAATCATCTATCAGCTTTTTTAGTAGCAATCGCTTGAAAAGCAAAGTTGCCAGATGGAAATACAATGGAAAATACCCTTTTCCACCAAAGGTCAAAAATCCAACATGACATGACACGAGACACGAAAAATATAATGAAAAACCCCGTTCAAAAAATACCCCGATTAAATACCACAATTTTTTTCAACGAATTTATTTTGAGTATTATATAAGATCTTAATTTATGTTTCATATAGAAGAAGACTTTTGACTTTTTACAGTGACAGTAAGAACGAATAATTCCCGACTTAGTACAAGTAAAATTTTCCTCCGTTAATATAAAAAGCAAAGCAAGAAATTTATTGTTTTTTATTAAATTTAATAGACTTTAAGACTAGTTTAAGGAACCTATTTAGCAACATCTTATTCATATACATACATATGAATGATGACGTCAAATATAATATAACGTGGACCAGAGTTTTAAATATATGGTTAAAATAGCGCCATTAACTGAAAGAACATATTTTCAATTTCAATTTTAATGAATTTACTTCAATAGTTTAACAATTTTTTCAACTTCAAAACAATTGCTTTTTTTCGAAAACTCTATTTTCCGCTGGCTTCAAAAAGCACTTAACTTTGATTGGCTTACAAACTATTTATCCAAATAAGCGAAAATGTCCACTTTACTTAAGACGAACTATTTCTTAATTCGATACATCTAGCAGTTTTTTTCAACCGGCCAACCCAAAACTGATTTTCTAACAGATTTAGTCAAGTGAGCCATTGTACGACTGTGCTGGTGTCAATGCGGTTATAAAAATACGAAAATCGAGGTGACTTAATTGGTGGCGCGTGGCAAAGACAAACAACACGCAAGCGATAAGGAGAAACGGTGCTCTCGGATTCCTTCACCACAAATGGAGCCATTACATTTGAGTGTTTGCTACGGAGCAGGAAAAAAGTCACGAATAATTATTGACACCCTAAACTTGACCAGGGATGCCAGTACAAAACTTGTAAGATTTTTCGAAATTCGACGGATACACCGGTATGTATTTATGTATACATATACATATATTTCTGTGGTCGCACCCCATAACCGCCTAAGTCGAGTTAGGACGAAATTAAGTTATTAATGTCATCGTGTTCAGCGTGTTCAAATCTATATGCTATCAAATTTTCATGTTTGTATATTTTTAGAACGGCAATTATCCTTCAAAAACCTGAGACTTTTCCCATATTCTGCTATGAGAATTTGAAACTTTAAACTGCTCTCCTGAAAAACTTGAAAAACAGACTGTTAGAGAAATTATAGTTTTCTTCCAATATGGCATCCCTATTTTTGTACTCTTCTGTTTTCCTTTTCTTTCACACTTCTTGTCTTGTCAACCTTTCTCGAGGCAACACGCGTTTCTTTCTATTCAATAAAATTACATTACATAATTCGAAATGCTTTATAATCATTTATTACGAGCATTTGTTATTTTAATCCGGCTTAGGCGGTTATGACTTGTGACCACAGATATATACCGCAATAGCCGACTCATGTTCTATGTCCGAACGAAATTGCTAAATCAATGCAAAGAATAATCAGAGGTTACCAACTCGTCACGAGAAAGGCCACCGCACAAACAATTTGAAACGAATTCTCCTTTTTCAGATTGTTTAGTGTCTACCAGGGATGGGAGCTGGCACGGCTTACATCAGAGTTCGAGCACAAATCCATTGTTGATTTCAAATTCAGCTATAAAAAAATTTCATTGCAATGTTTAGTTCCTGAGAATAATAGACTAATTCCATATACATATTTTCCAAAACCCTGAAAAACCAACCGATGCACGGTTGAATTACAAAGTAGTCTAAGCAATGGCGTGTTTTATACGTAACGGTTAAATGTTGACAAATTACCAGAAAACCGTTTTAGTTTCTAGGATTTTCTTATGGCCTGTTGCCACAATTAACACGCAGCGCAATATTTTGCACAATTGACTGTCGCACAAAAATGTTACAATAGTAAAATATCATAAAAGCAAGCATAAGAAATAAAAATGGCAAAAATTGTAGGTATAAATAATGCTCGTTTCAATGAAAGGCGTAAATTAGCATTTAACAATTTTCTCTATTTACTATTTTATTAGAATTCTGAAACATTACCAAACAAAACTGTTTAACTTCCAAGTTGTCGGCGGTACTCCAAAAAGTCTGGTCTTCCTGTAAGGGACTAGTTCACTCAAATTAACTTGTTGACGGGATTTACCACTTTTCCTTCACCAAAATCCAAAAGGATGGAAAAACTTGTTCGTTGCAAAGAAAACTTTTGATGCAATGTAAACTCAGTCAGAGATGTCGGCGCTCAAAGAAAAATTTGTTTCGGCCAGAAAGGCTTTTAACTCTTTAACAGGTTGCAGTAAGTAATTTTTGAACTTATCTCCAAAGCAAGCATAATTATGAAAAAAAATGTGGGGTGGTGGAGAAAGGTTTAAGCAAAGTACCACTAAAAAGTAACTTTTATTGAACAAGGCGATAAAAGTAACAATTCGTTGTAAAACTTTCATTCGCCCAATGTAATTTGGAGCAAAAACAATGCATTTTTACAGTGTGACAATAAAAGTGTATGGCTCAATGCTTTTTGGTTCAGTGTAAGGCTAACCGGGATTCATTGCATTTGCATGCGTTCTTAGGGATCACATAAAGTAATCATCATGTAGAAAATCAATATCTACACATGTGCTTTGTGACGGAAAAGGGCGCTGCTTCAAATTATGGCTATTGATTTAGGGTTTTTGAACTTGGCTCAAATTATTGGGCAGAAAATCAAAAATTGCCGCCTGCTGCCATTAGCAGTGCACCGACGGGGGTTTCGGAGTTAGCACCACTTCACTCCCCCTAATTATGAGACATAAGATCAGCTCTGGAAAAAAGTATATTTCTGCAGCTAAGAAAGGCTAAAATTGCTTGTAAGCAATTTAATATAGTGGCTGACGTTGTTCGAGTTGTCTATAGACCAGAAAGTGACATAATTCAGTTTACTTTAGTTACAATTTTGCAGTTCGATTGATAATAGATCATTCTTTATAGGAAAACGAGAATGCGAAAATCTATAGTAGGAAATATTTAAATGAGCTGAAATCAAATTTTATTTGTGGGGATGTTTATGGTTATAGCCCAGCAATTCATCGCTGGAAAAAAATAGTAGCTAAACAGCTAAAAAAGAAAGCCATTATTTTTTGTAACGCATTACTAAACTTACGTTATCAAGCAGGATTTTGATCTAGGGCAAGATTTTGGAACTAACCTTCTGCGACACTCACTATGTTAGAACCTGGGTCTTTTTAGTGTATCACAGTTTGTTTCGTTTCGCTTTCAAAATTACCAAATTTTCTACACTTATAAAGATATTTAGAAAAATATTTTAAACGTAAAATTATAAATTTGTCGGCCCTATTTTTTTGAATAGATTTTCAAGTATAGATTTCACAGATATGGAATAGAGTAGGAATCAAATATGTATATTCGCTAAAAGATTATACTATAATCTGTAGATGGAGCTTTTAAAAATGGCAATGCAAAAGACATCAATGCACCGTGTGTGTAGTGGGAATCTCATTGCGGGGATTCCATTTCAAAACTTAAAACTCTCGAAAGAGTGTTTCCCTGGTACCGCGCTGGTTACTACTACCAAAAGTACCACAAGCGATATAAAGTGGGCAAGAGTGGAAATATTTTTTGGGGTTTACTTCAAACTCATAAGTTGTTGTTGTGAGTTTTCAAAAGGATTTTGAACAAATTTTTACCTTCTGTACATTGATAATATAAGCCAATAGGAAGAGCACAGAGCAGGATTTAGAAGAATAAGGATAAAATTGTACACTTACGTGTGTGTCTGTGTGACATTACACAAATTATAAAGAACACTTCACAAAAATGTATAACTTGTGCGCTTAGTGTTAGATACTAGATGGTAAAGCCACAGGCGAATCCTCAAAAGAGTAGTACATTAATAATAAGATATACCAAAACTAGCAATATCAGATACAAAGAAAATAACGCAATGCAATAGCAAACTAAAAACTGGACTAAGAATGTCCTTTTTAAGAAAACAACAACAAAAGAATAACAAACATACAGTGGACGATATGAAGTTCATATGTGCATATGTATGTATGTATGTACGCAGTAAGTAACGGAAAAATGTAAGTGTAAGAGAAACGACAGAAGGATAATGGACCGTCACAGGGACGACGAAAACGGAAGCACAACAGAAGAATCGTCAGAGCTTTTACACAAATTTAATGGGTTAAATTTCAACCCTCAACCCCACATACGAGTACCTCTGAAAAAATATGCAAAAACAAAAAGGGAAACACAACAAGAAAATAAATATTTACTCGTCTCATGCATTGGGGAGTATACTTACAGTACAAAAAAAGTAATGCCAACTCAATGCATTTTTCAAGAATATTCGAATTTTCATTTCTATCCGCATCACATATATGCATATGTAGATAAATTAATTATTGGCCCAACAGCCCGTGTGGGCTTAGGCCTAGCTTTCTCGCATTAACTTGTGTGTGTTTGTTATACTTTAGCACAAATTAACGAAGCCTTCAAATAGCAGTGTCCGAACGGATTCAGAAGCTTTTCATAGCAAAGAATACTCTCGGACAATGCCAAACCTTCTCGATATTTTTCCAATGTACATAAGTACCTAATAAATTTGAAGCTGATTTTAAAGTGGGCCAAGTTTCAATAATCTGAATTCCATTTGCGAAAGGATCTCAAAAACCAAAACTTATTGTTAAAAACCAATATTCCGATAAAACGAATTCTCATGTTATATGGCAGGTGCCGTGTCCGTGGTCTTACTTTTCTCATTTCATCACTTTAATATGAGAAACTTTGATGCAATACAATTTAATATCTGTATTAATTGTTGATATTTATTAAAATTACCCAACGGGCGTGATTACGTCCACTGAGCGGAACAGGTAAACAATCTGTGTAGACTAGGGACGTTTACCTTAGAATGCGGAGTACCGCAACAGAGTTGCTCCTAAAGTTATTAAATCTTGAATAATGTCATGTAAAAGGAAATATGTACATCTTTGCGCCTTTGTTTTATCGCTCTTTCGAATTTTTTTTGCGCGTTTTAATTCCGATTTGTTTAATTGTAAAGCACTTTCGTTGAAAGTATAGGTACGTTCGTAAATGCAGTAAATTCGAGCAGTGACAGTAGCAGTGCAGCCAACTTTAGTTGCCACTGCCCGATCAGCTGATTTCGTTTGCAGGTTGGCTGCAGAAATTTTTGTTGCATTAACGAACGCGATTCAGGATGAAATTTTGGTTAACGCAATAATTGATAGTTGTGAAACTCGAAGTGAGAGTCTTTTAATAAATTTCAATAAAGAAAGAGTAAAACGAGTGAAAAGAGTGTGGTAAAAACCTTGTTGAAAAAGATAATTAGATCCATCCCGAAAGTAAATAATTACTTTAAAACTATAAAAACGTATCCAGATGATGTATTCCATCTTTATACATGATAACAAACAAATTTTGATCCATTTATAATAAATTTTCTACGTTTCCATTTCGTGTTCTGTAATCGGCAACAGTAGGATAATGACTGCAAAAATTGCAGAAATTTGTCACTGCGGTGCCAAGCCGTTGCATTAACGAACGCGCTGCACGCGGCAGTACTGCGCCATTTTGCTTTTACGAACGCGTTGCTTTGCAGTGCAACCGCTGGGTTGCATTTACGAACGTACCTTATCTGTTTTTATATGTACTTATATCTAAAAAACTAAGCATTGGCATTAATTGCCGGTTGAGGTTCATTTTGGTTTCATCTGTTAAATGAACATAAACAAAAAAAAAAGAAGAAGGGGGAGTATGAACAAAATATCGAAAATTCAAGTTAAGCACACACACAACTTTATTTCTAGTGCAATCAAAAGGCACGACAGTCAGTAAAAACATTTTGAGTGGGTTTTTGAAACAAATCAGTGTATAAAATAATCAGCCCAATCGCGAACAAATATTTCCTTGGAATTTTTCCCTTCCTCCGAAATTTGGTATCGTGAAGTCGTGAAGCATGTTCGAAAAATTCCCAAGGAAAACTTGCTATCGTGAATGTAATTCCGATGGAAAAATTCAAACTTTTTTTCGCTTTGAATTCCATCAACAATTTGAAGAGGAAAAGATCAGTAATTTGAAATGTAAATTATATTTGTAACAAAATTTTCAATAAATTTGTTCTGCAAACATTTCTTTAATCATATTTGATGGAAATGTGTTTTTACACTGCATATTTTCTAGAATATGCTTAAAATTATAACACTCCAATAAATTGTTGGTGCTGCTGCACGAGAGTCACAAGTGGTACAGGGGGCGGTAGAAACCGACAGCACATGGAGTTATATACCTAACTGTTCTGGAAAACGTACTGCAGAATTATAGCCGCATTATTTGTTCTATTTTCATTGAGTGTTGGCTTCGAAAATGAAATGGATTTGGCAGCACTTTTTCGAGTGGAAATATTATTCGATGGAAATTCACGATAGTAGGATTCCCTTCGTGGGAAGAGAAATATTTCCTTGGAAAAAATTTTCTGAATATAAAAAATATATTTTTTCCACTTTTAGTCCGCCCGACAATTTTTCTCCGGGGACGCTAATGAGTTTTGGCAAGCCAAAAAAAATACGGGAAAAGCTAAAATCGATACTAAATTCCGGGATTGACATCCCTTATCTGTTAATCCTTCAGATTTTCTGCAATCGACGGTTAATTTACAGAAATCAGTATTGATCCACATATCTCCACAAAAGAGTTTTATAAACAAGCACATTATGTTGGATTAGGAACTGAAAACTGCGGGTGACACTACAGCCAAAATTTGTACAATATACCATAGAATATTATAGTATGGTTATTAGCGATATCAAATACCGTAGCCGGATATAAATGTGTATATTAAAAACTATAAAGCGACGAATGTATTTATGGATTTCAAGATGCGGGTGTTTAAAACATGCTTACTAAGATAATTCCCCGGATGGAGATGTGATTTTTAAAAATTTGTCAATGACCGGATGAATGAATAAAAAAACAGATTTTCCCAACAACCCAAATACTTGCTCTAAAAAAATGTAAGCAAATTGGAAATGTTGATATTTGAAGGTTTTTTTCGCGACAATTAAATGATTTAATTTCTATTGATTTTTGTTTCCATATCTGATCACTTGAGTTTCAGCTGTTTTATTCTTACCCAAAGTCTCCGATTTTTCAGAGCGCAAAACTCATTGCAATGTGATTTGTTGTTGGTGCAGTCTGATTTCTTAATCTTGTAAAATGTATTTTCTGAAAAACTACACAATACTTATTTCATGAGATGAATTTTATTCAAAGAAATTGCACGTGGAGCCGTGTGGAGTAAGAAGAAATGCGCATCGAAATATCTCACAATCGACTATTTTAACTTGTTTATTTTTATAAATTAACTATTAGTGTTTTTGTTTGGTTTCCAATAGGAATATATTGTATTAAGCCATTGAAACATTCAGATAATCAGATATAACTTTATAAAACAAGAATGTTCGGCTTCGGCCGAAGGTGGGCAACGAATCAAACATTTCTTCGGCTACGGCCGAAGAAGTCACCTTCGCTCGGACATTATTTGAAAGCGTTCCGTATTATTTGTAAGGGTCGCAGCAAAATTTAAAGCAACCATAGCAACGCTCAGGAAAAGGAGAGAAAAGCGGAGAAATCGTATGAAAATCTTTGACTTGAACATGGAAATGTGCGCTTAATACTATAAGTGGCACATACATATGTACATATAATAGCAACAATATTGGTGCAATGTTGTCGTCAATCAGAGTCCAACGAAGGAATATAAAATGCCAACGACCTAGTTTCAGAATTAGTTTGAACTTTTTCCTACGTTCTCTCAGTTCAATTCAAACAATGTTAAAATGTTAGTAATAATATGTATGTTTAATATAATCAGTTGTCTTTCTGCCTCAGCTAAAATGAAACATATTCAAATAGAAAATCACAATATTTTTGTAATTAATCAAAAACATAATAATAACTGAAGATGTGTGCGTAGTAAAAAAAACACATATACAGATGTTACCATTCTGCATAATCAAATGATTGCTCTGGCTCCGGTACAGAACTAAATGATGAGCCTTTTACCTACATATGTACATATGTATATAATTCTCAAAAAAATTTTAAAAAAACCACATACTATCTTATTTATGATTCAACCATTAATATTATACATATCTTACAACCTAATCTATTGAATTCAAAATCATTTTATTTAAAATAAATTTCAACTCAGTTTATCTGTGTGGTGGGCGTGACTTATCTTCTCATTTAAAATGCAACTGTCGATATATAGAACCATACTTATATGGTCTCGTAACGTTCCGTCTCGTAACAGTCCGTGAAGCCAATTACAACTTCATATTCGGGATATTGAAAATATAACTCGCTCTTCTTCCCCGTTGGAGTTGATTACACCAGTGGAAAATAGTCTTTGGTAAGGACAACACAAAATAGTGGGCGGAAATACATAGGTACATGCTCACTTTTTATGAGCTGTATCTAGTATCTGATTTAATATTTTTGAATTTAATATGTAAATGTGAATGTTCCTTGATAAAGAATTGATTACCAAATGAAAAAGCTTAGTTTGGCTTTTTGTGGAAGTTAAAGATGCCAATTCTTAAGCGGTCCGAAACTCGAACATTTACATTACTATCGGCAGAATGGCAGCAGAAATCAACACAAGAATCATTTTAAATTTAAATGGGGTCGGAACTGCATAGATTTGTATGTTAGCTTTAGTCGTTGACGTGAAACAAGTATTCAATAGAACACCTTGTTCAACAGTGTAGGTCCCAGAAATTTTGCATAAGCTGGGGTTTTGTTTCGAACCCCAAACAGGATTATTAGTGCACTAGCCAAAACTGTATGTATGTATATTCCATTACATCTAATAAACAATTAAATGTTCTTTTGGTGCTTTAAAAAACAAAATCGCTACTTAGACAACTCCTTTTGTATTGAAGAGAAAATGGGAAATTCTTCATCCGCAGCATGATGACACATTGACCATGCATCTGCGCTGGATTAACAATCACATTTCTTTGGTGGTATCGTTGAAAATGTGTGTCACTGCGAAAATGCGAGAGGAGGAGCATGGAGAGTTCATTGTATCTACACTAATGCCGCTAAACGAGTTGAAGGACTTTCGTGGCAAACAAATGACGCGACTGCACTTTTTCCACTACTTGCGCATCGTATAACGTCGTTCTTTATAAATACATACATATGTATATTACAACAAAGAACCGAATAGAAATCGGTACATATTCATATTATTCGGACGCAAAGTTAAAATCGTCAGTTAGAGGAATCAAAATAGGAATCTACGCATTATCTTGAAATAGAATATTCTCGGAGAATTACCAATTAATCGCATATGTGCATATGTATGTATGTATGTACGCAGTAAGTAACGGAAAAATGTAAGTGTAAGAGAAACGACAGAAGGATAATGGACCGTCACAGGGACGACGAAAACGGAAGCGCAACAGAAGAATCGTCAGAGCTTTTACACAAATTTAATGGGTTAAATTTCAACCCTCAACCCCACATACGAGTACCTCTGAGAAAAATATGCAAAAACAAAAAGGGAAACACAACAAGAAAATAAATATTTACTCGTCTCATGCATTGGGGAGTATCTTACAGTACAAAAAAAGTAATGCCAACTCAATGCATTTTTCAAGAATATTCGAATTTTCATTTCTATCCGCATCACATATATGCATATGTAGATAAATTAATTATTGGCCCAACAGCCCGTGTGGGCTTAGGCCTAGCTTTCTCGCATTAACTTGTGTGTTTGTTATACTTTAGCACAAATTAACGAAGCCTTCAAATAGCAGTGTCCGAACGGATTTAGAAGCTTTTCATAGCAAAGAATACTCTCGGACAATGCCAAACCTTCTCGATATTTTTCCAATGTACATAAGTAATAAATTTGAAGCTGATTTTAAAGTGGGCCAAGTTTCAATAATCTGAATTCCATTTGCGAAAGGATCTCAAAAACCAAAACTTATTGTTAAAAACCAATATTCCGATAAAACGAATTCTCATGTTATATGGCAGGTGCCGTGTCCGTGGTCTTACTTTTCTCATTTCATCACTTTAATATGAGAAACTTTGATGCAATACAATTTAATATCTGTATTAATTGTTGATATTTATTAAAATTACCCAACGGGCGTGATTACGTCCACTGAGCGGAACAGGTAAACAATCTGTGTAGACTAGGGACGTTTACCTTAGAATGCGGAGTACCGCAACAGAGTTGCTCCTAAAATTATTAAATCTTGAATAATGTCATGTAAAAGGAAATATGTACATCTTTGCGCCTTTGTTTTATCGCTCTTTCGAATTTTTTTTGCGCGTTTTAATTCCGATTTGTTTAATTGTAAAGCACTTTCGTTGAAAGTATAGGTACGTTCGTAAATGCAATAAATTTGAGCAGTGACAGTAGCAGTGCAGCCAACTTTAGTTGCCACTGCCCGATCAGCTGATTTCGTTTGCAGGTTGGCTGCAGAAATTTTTGTTGCATTAACGAACGCGATTCAGGATGAAATTTTGGTTAACGCAATAATTGATAGTTGTGAAACTCGAAGTGAGTCTTTTAATAAATTTCAATAAAGAAAGAGTAAAACGAGTGAAAAGAGTGTGGTAAAAACCTTGTTGAAAAAGAGAATTAGATCCATCCCGAAAGTAAATAATTACTTTAAAACTATAAAAACGTATCCAGATGATGTATTCTATCTTTATACATGATAACAAAAAAATTTTGATCCATTTATAATAAATTTTCTACGTTTCCATTTCGTGTTCTGTAATCGGCAACAGTAGGATAATGACTGCAAAAATTGCAGAAATTTGTCACTGCGGTGCCAAGCCGTTGCATTAACGAACGCGCTGCACGCGGCAGTACTGCGCCATTTTGCTTTTACGAACGCGTTGCTTTGCAGTGCAACCGCTGGGTTGCATTTACGAACGTACCTTATCTGTTTTTATATGTACTTATATCTAAAAAACTAAGCATTGGCATGTGCGTACCCAGAAATTAATTGCCGGTTGAGGTTCATTTTGGTTTCATCTGTTAAATGAACATAAACAAAAAAAAAAGAAGGGGGAGTGTGAACAAAATATCGAAAATTCAAGATAAGCACACACACAACTTTATTTCTAGTGTAATCAAAAGGCACGACAGTCAGTAAAAACATTTTGAGTGGGTTTTTGAAACAAATCAGTGTATAAAATAATCAGCCCAATCGCGAACAAATATTTCCTTGGAATTTTTCCCTTCCTCCGAAATTTGGTATCGTGAAGTCGTGAAGCATGTTCGAAAAATTCCCAAGGAAAACTTGCTATCGTGAATGTAATTCCGATGGAAAAATTCAAACTTTTTTTCGCTTTGAATTCCATCAACAATTTGAAGAGGAAAAGATCAGTAATTTGAAATGTAAATTATATTTGTAACAAAATTTTCAATAAATTTGTTCTGCAAACATTTCTTTAATCATATTTGATGGAAATGTGTTTTTACACTGCATATTTTCTAGAATATGCTTAAAATTATAACACTCCAATAAATTGTTGGTGCTGCTGCACGAGAGTCACAAGTGGTACAGGGGGCGGTCGAAACCGACAGCACATGGAGTTCTATACCTAACTGTTCTGGAAAACGTACTGCAGAATTATAGCAGCATTATTTGTTCTATTTTCATTGAGTGTTGGCTTCGAAAATGAAATGGATTTGGCAGCACTTTTTCGAGTGGAAATATTTTTCGATGGAAATTCACGATAGTAGGATTCCCTTCGTGGGAAGAGAAATATTTCCTTGGAAAAAATTTTCCCCCGGAATTGCCGATTGGGCTGAATATAAAAAATATATTTTTTCCACTTTTAGTCCGTCCGACAATTTTTCTCCGGGGACGCTAATGAGTTTTGGCAAGCCAAAAAAAATACGGGAAAAGCTAAAATCGATACTAAATTCCGGGATTGACATCCCTTATCTGTTAATCCTTCAGATTTTCTGCAATCGACGGTTAATTTACAGAAATCAGTATTGATCCACATATCTCCACAAAAGAGTTTTATAAACAAGCACATTATGTTGGATTAGGAACTGAAAACTGCGGGTGACACTACAGCCAAAATTTGTACAATATACCATAGAATATTATAGTATGGTTATTAGCGATATCAAATACCGTAGCCGGATATAAATGTGTATATTAAAAACTATAAAGCGACGAATGTATTTATGGATTTCAAGATGCGGGTGTTTAAAACATGCTTACTAAGATAATTCCCCGGATGGAGATGTGATTTTTAAAAATTTGTCAATGACCGGATGAATGAATAAAAAAACAGATTTTCCCAACAACCCAAATACTTGCTCTAAAAAAATGTAAGCAAATTGGAAATGTTGATATTTGAAGGTTTTTTTCGCGACAATTAAATGATTTAATTTCTATTGATTTTTGTTTCCATATCTGATCACTTGAGTTTCAGCTGTTTTATTCTTACCCAAAGTCTCCGATTTTTCAGAGCGCAAAACTCATTGCAATGTGATTTGTTGTTGGTGCAGTCTGATTTCTTAATCTTGTAAAATGTATTTTCTGAAAAACTACACAATACTTATTTCATGAGATGAATTTTATTCAAAGAAATTGCACGTGGAGCCGTGTGGAGTAAGAAGAAATGCGCATCGAAATATCTCACAATCGACTATTTTAACTTGTTTATTTTTATAAATTAACTATTAGTGTTTTTGTTTGGTTTCCAATAGGAATATATTGTATTAAGCCATTGAAACATTCAGATAATCAGATATAACTTTATAAAACAAGAATGTTCGGCTTCGGCCGAAGGTGGGCAACGAATCAAACATTTCTTCGGCTACGGCCGAAGAAGTCACCTTCGCTCGGACATTATTTGAAAGCGTTCCGTATTATTTGTAAGGGTCGCAGCAAAATTTAAAGCAACCATAGCAACGCTCAGGAAAAGGAGAGAAAAGCGGAGAAATCGTATGAAAATCTTTGACTTGAACATGGAAATGTGCGCTTAATACTATAAGTGGCACATACATATGTACATATAATAGCAACAATATTGGTGCAATGTTGTCGTCAATCAGAGTCCAACGAAGGAATATAAAATGCCAACGACCTAGTTTCAGAATTAGTTTGAACTTTTTCCTACGTTCTCTCAGTTCAATTCAAACAATGTTAAAATGTTAGTAATAATATGTATGTTTAATATAATCAGTTGTCTTTCTGCCTCAGCTAAAATGAAACATATTCAAATAGAAAATCACAATATTTTTGTAATTAATCAAAAACATAATAATAACTGAAGATGTGTGCGTAGTAAAAAAAACACATATACAGATGTTACCATTCTGCATAATCAAATGATTGCTCTGGCTCCGGTACAGAACTAAATGATGAGCCTTTTACCTACATATGTACATATGTATATAATTCTCAAAAAAATTTTAAAAAAACCACATACTATCTTATTTATGATTCAACCATTAATATTATACATATCTTACAACCTAATCTATTGAATTCAAAATCATTTTATTTAAAATAAATTTCAACTCAGTTTATCTGTGTGGTGGGCGTGACTTATCTTCTCATTTAAAATGCAACTGTCGATATATAGAACCATACTTATATGGTCTCGTAACGTTCCGTCTCGTAACAGTCCGTGAAGCCAATTACAACTTCATATTCGGGATATTGAAAATATAACTCGCTCTTCTTCCCCGTTGGAGTTGATTACACCAGTGGAAAATAGTCTTTGGTAAGGACAACACAAAATAGTGGGCGGAAATACATAGGTACATGCTCACTTTTTATGAGCTGTATCTAGTATCTGATTTAATATTTTTGAATTTAATATGTAAATGTGAATGTTCCTTGATAAAGAATTGATTACCAAATGAAAAAGCTTAGTTTGGCTTTTTGTGGAAGTTAAAGATGCCAATTCTTAAGCGGTCCGAAACTCGAACATTTACATTACTATCGGCAGAATGGCAGCAGAAATCAACACAAGAATCATTTTAAATTTAAATGGGGTCGGAACTGCATAGATTTGTATGTTAGCTTTAGTCGTTGACGTGAAACAAGTATTCAATAGAACACCTTGTTCAACAGTGTAGGTCCCAGAAATTTTGCATAAGCTGGGGTTTTGTTTCGAACCCCAAACAGGATTATTAGTGCACTAGCCAAAACTGTATGTATGTATATTCCATTACATCTAATAAACAATTAAATGTTCTTTTGGTGCTTTAAAAAACAAAATCGCTACTTAGACAACTCCTTTTGTATTGAAGAGAAAATGGGAAATTCTTCATCCGCAGCATGATGACACATTGACCATGCATCTGCGCTGGATTAACAATCACATTTCTTTGGTGGTATCGTTGAAAATGTGTGTCACTGCGAAAATGCGAGAGGAGGAGCATGGAGAGTTCATTGTATCTACACTAATGCCGCTAAACGAGTTGAAGGACTTTCGTGGCAAACAAATGACGCGACTGCACTTTTTCCACTACTTGCGCATCGTATAACGTCGTTCTTTATAAATACATACATATGTATATTACAACAAAGAACCGAATAGAAATCGGTACATATTCATATTATTCGGACGCAAAGTTAAAATCGTCAGTTAGAGGAATCAAAATAGGAATCTACGCATTATCTTGAAATAGAATATTCTCGGAGAATTACCAATTAATCGCGTGAAGTGGTACCGCGCAAAGAAACAATTTGAAAAACACATTCTCGTTTTATTCGATGTTATGTGTCCCGGCAGAGATTTCAACCCAGGCCTTCCACATCAGCGACCAAGCATTTGCACTTCTCCACTGAGCCGCCGCGGCTTAATTCTTAGGGAATATTAATTATTATGCAATTAAAATTGTTATCGCCACCAGTAGCAGTATAGAACTAGGAAAACCTACCCGGTTCCATTATTATTCGTTACAATGCTATTTATGCGCACATGACCTCAATAACGGTACAGCTAAACACAAACGGCTTGTTGCATTTTCAGTTTTCTCAGAGGGAGGGCAGCCAGCTCATCCCTATCATTGCGCCAACCATCACCTAATGCATACTTTATAATGGGAGTGAATGTATAAAATGCATTTCAGCGTTGGATTCCATGAAGAGAAATATAATATGGCAAGAAAATCAATAAAACTCGTATTTTCCACTTGAATATGGTGATTGTTCTTATTCCTATGCTTTGCTCTGCACTCAATTCAAACAAGTTGGCTTAAACGTTGGCAAGGAAACGAAAAGCAGCTCAAATTTGCTCTCATTTTTAAGAGAGAAATTGTATCTCGATGCTCGCTCGTTTTTTTGGTGATTTGTCTCTGTTTAGAGCATTTCTAATCTCATTTTAGGGCAAACCTTTCCATTTGTGGACTTAGGGATTTAAATATGTTTCTGGGACTATTTAGATGATTTCAAAAAATGTCTCATATGTTTCGCTAGTATGATATAATTTCCTTAATTACTTTGTAATAATTTTATTGTATTTTAATAATTACTTTGTATAATTTCGCGTTTAGACAATTACTAAACCTTTTCCAGTTAAAAGGTCACTGAAGAAAAATTTTAAATTATATCCTGAGCCTGAAAGAGTAGAAGACAAGAAACATTGACAGTTTACTTAATTCAGCAAAAGGGCTCATATACATTTATCTTAAATAGTTTTACTTTAGTGTTGATAGTTTGGGTTGACTAGAAGGAAAAGTGCCTCGGCTGCGCAGGAGCGTTCCCGACCACTCCAGGCCCTGCTGTAGACATGATACTCAACATTCCACCCCTGAAAATTTCCATCCGAGGTGAGACCATTTAACTTGATTGAGCTCTGTCATTGCTCAAGGAATAAGTGCTCGGTCTTAAATGTGGGAGATCGCTGGTTCGATCCCCAGCAGGCTCATAAAAATATTTGTTGTCCAATTGTTTCTTCGCGCGGCAGCATTTCTCGCATAGATTTGGTAGAGCTTACTTTGCTATGATAAAATACTTCTCCATCTCTTTCAAGCACGGCTCTAAATAAATTTCCAGAGCCCGTTAATTTGTGCTAAAATATAACGAGCATATATGTATGTATATATTAACTTGTTTGCCTTCCGAATACAATCGAAAATAACAATAAAACGACGTTATTTCTAGCAAAATTTTAAACATGAAATAAACTGCTACAAAGTCTTTAAGCGTTCTTTAGCTTTTTTTTGTATATAAGATACTTTCTGTAATTCGGCCGAAGCCGAACATGGAACTTATGGCCGAATGTTCAGCAAACCGTTCGGTCGAACATTAATTACTACATATGCTCGTCTTTGGAACCTGATTTGTAGTTTAACAAGGGACGCATGCAACGCGTCGGCAATCAAATAAAATGTTAAAAAAAAATGTAAATTGCAAATTTTCCACAACAGACAAATCTAGCACGACTCCGATAGAAGCGTTTAATTTATTTCAGTCTAAGGCGTAGATCATGCCATTTTGTGGTCTTTTGAAATTTGCAGCAAAAAAATTGCTTAAACGACAACAATATAAAATTTGCATGCCAAATCAAAGTCTAAGCTAAAATAAAATTGATAAAGAATAACAGCGATTTGCTTAACTTCCGCTCATAAGAGCAAGCGTATTTTTATGTGCAGCGGAACGTACGCTTACCATTCACTTAATTATTATTATACTGGCCAAGAGTTTCGGCACAGAATCAACCCTACTAAACCGCGATTAACCCATACCGCGTTATTTTGAACTGCACTATAAGATACTCGGAATTAGTACCAATCAGATTGATTTGTACCGCGTTATATAGAATCCACGTTAAGCGATTATAAGAAATTAATTATTCTGGGTCGATACCAGAATTGTAGATTTTAAAGGTATTCTTACTTGTAATGAAGTGACCGAATATGGAGGTTCTGGTGGATATAGTACTATGGATGTTATGAGGATTTTTCGTTTACCGCCTATATAGTGGATAGACCACGGCCAGTTTTTCGTATGGCATGGAAGGCCGATTTCTGAAATTGAGTACCGAATTGCATTCGTTTAAGTTCATATTTTCTCAATTTGCCAGAGAGCCTTTTCACCGAAAATATTTTGCGGTCTACCTTAAATGAGTAATGGAACAAATTAAAGCCATTTTAATGGAAAAATTCCGTGGTAGAGGGACTTACACTCCCGTTGCGTGTCCTTAAACCGATTTGACTAATCTCGAAGTTAAGGTTCGCTGTGACTGTGTAGCAATTTGGACAACTCCTGCTTTCTCTCCTGCGCGCACAGACCGACGGACAACCGGAAATTAAGACAGAAAGTGATTCTGATCATTTCTATATACTTATGTCTATACGGCCTAGGACGGCACCTTTAGTGCGTTTTCGCACCAAGTTATTACACCCTATTACCATAGGTGTAGGGTATAAAAATGTTAATGCTTTTTATCTTGATTTTATACTCAAAGAGTAAAAACAACATCAAAATCAAAAGCTTTATAAAACAAAACATACAAAAAGTCACTTTCGAAACAAACAAAAATATTTTTATTTATTGTTCATTTATTATGCTTTTAGCATTTCGAAAATGAATCTCTTACGAAAACTCTGCGGACGCCACTCGTTCAAAATATAGACTTTTTAACAGCTTGAGGATGGTTGGTAATATATATACATAGATATCGAGAAATTCGTCATTCGCTTCGACTATTGTCTTTTGTTAACGTATAAAAAGTAAGATTGCGATTTGGTTCACCAAACTATTTCTGTCATCGGGATTTTCATCATCGCATTTTTATGGCATTCGCTTTCCTAGTCTAACAAGTCTATTCTTTGACTTTATTAACGGCCAAGTTACAGAAAAGCGCTTAAACAAATTATTGAAGTAGGAATGAATGAAGTGAATGTTCGAATGTATGAATGAGAAGTGTCAGCTTTTTCATATCGCATACAGAAGAGAGTAAAGGAGAGTAAGAAACGCACTGATGACATGTGAGTGTGTACGTATTTAGGTTACGTGCATTTGAGTGGGTGTAAGGGGGAGCGGCCATGTAGGGTGGGTGCGTGAATTATAGTTCCAGTTCAATATTCTGCGTCGCATGCGTTTATTTACATTTGCTGTTGTTGTCGTTGTTGTTGTTGTTGTTGCGCTGTCATTTTTTGCTTTAGTATTTACTTTTATACGACAGTGGTATTCTTTGTTTTATGCGTCTTTTTCGGGGTACGGTCGCACTGTTTTGGGCTGTAGTGAATTGTTTTGCCGTACTGGGGGCTAAGATACAGCCGCAAGGAGGCCGGGTTCATATATGTACTAAATGGAGCAAGTGGTGGATACGGATAAGTGTACTGCCTGAAAGGTGAGGCGGCTATGAATCTTCTGTTTATAACTGTTGTTTTTATTGGTCATTTCTTTTTGGAGCGCATTCAAAAATAAGTTTGTATTATCTTTCTTTGTATTTTTTTTATTTATACATATGTATGTATATGATACGTTCGGCATATGGACAAGAAAATATAGCGTGTACATACATCTTTGCCGGGGCATGTGTGTGTGTGTGTGTCTGTCTGTCATACCTGCCCCACTGCACTTTGTCAGTCAAATTATTATAAGATGATAGCCCAAAAGAAATGCGCAGAGGTGTGTTTTATAAATGCGCATAAAACGAAATCTGAATGCGACAACTTTGTTGTTTTCGTTTTCGTGAATAAAATATGTATTTGCTTTTGTTTGATTTATGTGTTTACCGTTTGACGTCGCCATTGACTTCTCAACTGAACTCTTCAATCGAAATAATTCACTTTAATTGATAAGAATTGATGCAAGCGAAGAGGTTGTAGCCAAAAACACTCCTATTAAAATAAGCGTATTTGTTGTTTATGTTTTTGTGATAAACGTTTACTTTCCCACGCTGAATCACTTTTTGTAAAAATCAACACTTTCACTCTGAAATTCTTGTTGCTTTTCTTTTATATACTTTCAGCAACGAGAATATTTTAAAATAATTCGTTAATTTCTCCCTTTAAGTTATTTTGAAGTATGTGAATTGTCAACCGTTAACGCAACTTTCCTCCACCATAGTTTCCGTTCAACTGTTTCGTTCCCCATTTGACACTTCCAATTAATACGCTCTTTGATAACGTTATCTTTGACGTTACGTTACCAGTGTTGCCGACTTTGCGCTTCCGTAGCCAAATTTCATCCATTTCGTATTCATCAAATACGGACGCATGTATTGAGCTCGGGTAGGGTAGGTTTTGTTTACGATACGATTAAATACGATACGCGGTGACTGTAATAAAATACAAGGAATAATCGTAACATAATATATATTATATCAGTGGCCACAAACCATAACGGCCTAACTCGAGTTAGGACAAAATTGAGTTTTAAGTGTCATCGTGTTCAGCGTGTCTAAATCTATTTCGTATAAATTTTTTAAGTTTGTATCTTTTTTAGGACGGCAATTATCCATCAAAAACCGAATAGCTTCAGGTGATTAACATTGAGAATTTGAAACAGCTCTCCTAAAAAAATGCAAAGACAAACATAGGTGGTTATGACAGATACATATGTCGATATGCGGTGTAAGTGTAAAATGTCCTGCGGTATTCTACGTTAACCATAAATATATATAAAAAAAATTAAATAAATATTTCACCGCGCCTTGGTGGCTCAGCGGACAAGTGCTTGATCGCTGATGCGGCTTCAATAACAGTCTCATAAAAAAAATAAAAAATCTCGCATTAACTTCTGTGTAGGTACTTGTTTTATTCTAGCACAAAATAACGGAACCTATGTACAAATAACCGTATCGGAAAGGGTTAAGAAGTTCTTAATGGCAAAGAACACTTTCAAAGAAGTATGCAATTCATAAATCTTACGTCAAAAAAGAACATGAGCGGATTGCTCTGCAAGCAGCGTTGCCACTGTAAATGTTTTCAGGCTTAAATTAAAATCGAATAAGATTTATGAAAATAGAAAAAAGAACATAAATTTATGATGAGGAAAATGTACAAACTATTATTTTTTATATTAAGGGTATTCATTTAAGCAGATAAATCTGCACATTGCTCAAATTTATCAATTTATCAAGTGTGTTAAATGAACGCGCTTGGCAAAGTGTTTGGTGCAAATGGTGTTTGGCTGTCAAAAAGAAAAAACTAAAATGCCGAGAATCAGTGAAAAAGTAAAGATTAATGTTGGAGCTGTTTGGAAAAAATTACTGTAGCCCTTTTGCGTTTATTTTGATTGTTCAATACTAAACTTTTATCATAATGTAAAAGATCATAGCTAAGCAGGGTTGCATTCGTTGCCGTCTAAGTTTACAAACATCGTTTGCACAGCGAAATCGTTGGGCAAATTTATCACATTTGTGCAAATGAGCTTTCATACAAAATTTGACAGTTCGTTTATCAGGTGATAAATTTGTCACGTTATCAAGCATTTGCACGTTTAAATGAATACCCCTATTATATTTACCAGCTTAAATATCCACACAAATTCTTATGCAAGGACAGTGATTGGGACTGAGTGAAACGAAGTGGTGGCCAAAGAGAATATAAGGAGAAGAGGGCTCAACCCGTTCCAGTACTAAAAATGCGTGACTTTAGAACAGAAAACCCAGATGAAAACTCACTCATTCTACCCAGAAACCTGCTCATTTTTCTCGAGCAATTCCGGCCATTATGCTGCCGTTGGTGTGGCGGATATTGAGTAAATTCGAGAACCGGTTTGTTCGGCGCAGGATAGATTGAGTTTCTTTCGCATTCCGCATGCAGTCGAATTTGACAATATCGCTGCTGATGTCAAGCAGAACAGAGCAAAGTGCGGATGTTCTGCTTGTTCTCATTTATGTTCCATCACGTGGGAAAACTGGTTTTAGGGAATTGCAATGGTGTATGCGTTCTTTAAAATCAGCAATCGAAGAAGTATTTCTTGATGTTTTGTCGAATTTTCGTTGTGCCGGCGGCAAATTGACAATTGACCATTTGCTATTAGATAAATAATATCTTTGATTGCCCTTAAGTTTTATCAAACTTATTTAAGCGCAATACATTTTTCAGTGATTTTGCTTCATTTAATACTTTCTCATATATGTATTTTATTTTCATTGATACATATATTTTGATAAAGCATTTCTTTCAGATTTTGCAGATACTTTTAGTCAAATATTTTTTAGGATAACTTTTTTTAAAAATCATACTATTTAATGTGCATATTAATTAATTAAATTTCTGCAATATATGGCCCTTTCATCTCATATTTCACCACCTTAATTATACAAATTTGTATGAGACTCTGGTTTGTTTTGTGCTCGTGTTTCTCGAACCCACGCAATTGTTGCTTATATGAATGTGGGTGCGTTGATGTAAAATATAAAGATGAATGCAACTGCCAAGTGGGATTTTGGGATAATTCATTGGTATTTTTGGTAACTTATACTTGTACTAGTTATGCTAACAGCGAAAATATCCTTGAGCATAATTTTTTTTAAACGCTATAAGCTATCATCGACATAATAAGAAATGGAAAATTTACAGGAACTTACCAAGATTTAAAACAGGAAGCGCTCCTTTCTTCAGCCTCTGTGTCAAAATATCACTTGGAGAAAAATGACGACTGCACACAAATGAATTTGAATTAAAGTTATCCTCTGAAGAAAGATTAAGGTTCCTATACCACAACAAACACAAGGTTTTTTTTAGAGGAAAGCGGAAAAATCTTAACCCGCTGTATTTCCAACAAGATGGAAAAATGCATTTGCGATAATGCGACATTATTAAAATAAAAAGAATCGTAATTATATTTTGTATAAAGACAAAATCAGTCCAGCAATTTGTACCGAGTCACGAAGCACACTTTGTCACCTTTAAGTTCCAAAGTCAAAACGAAAATGAATGCAAAAATTTGAATATGAGTGAGATTAGGGACAATTTCCAAAAAAAGGATTGGCAAGAGTTTATGAAGCTGCACTTTTTGCTGCTCTATTCTATTTAAAAACAATTCAGGCAACAATGGAAAAATGGAATTTCCCCAAGCCGTAAAAAAGGGACAGGCGTACGTGCGCGGGCTTGATGTTTGCCAGTGAGTACAATGCTTGGAGTAGCCAAGTCGGCGGATACGATAGTTTTATGGGCACCAACATATACCACAATTCATAACTTCTAAATTTCGCAACTTGTTTTGAGGTCTGTTAAATAAAAAAAAATTTATTCATATCTGTAATGCAAGAAATTTTTAAAATTATGATCATATACTTTGGCCTGTTTTCAAATATTTTTTCCTAAAATTAGCCCCTCCAGGAAAACTTCATATGAATTCTAAAAAAGTTTATCAATGAAATGCAACAAAAATTTAAAAAATGAGTAATCTTAATTGCTGTATAATGAATGAAAATCGATGATTTATGTAATAAAATAGAATTATCCGTATGAATTGCTTTGATTTAAAATTGATAAAGTGGTTGCGTATTGAAAAAGTACGTTCTCTCATAAAAGCCTCCCTCAATTTCGAATTTATTTATTTTGTAAACTGCTTCTTAAAGATCACAAAGGCCAGTTTCTTCCACAACATGATGACGTTTCTTTATTACAAAATCTGCAAGCGACCTCTTATCATAGACAACCGCGCCAAACACCTGCACGCCTAGCCGTCCGCAGTGGTCGCGACATAAAAAATACTTATTAGGTAGAATGCGTTCAAAAAGGCGAAAATTTCGCAGGTAACACACACACAAATCAAAACAGCATCCCGGACAAGTGTGTATAAAAAATGTAAACAAACGGACGGACAGCTCAAATAATGCTGCCGTCGGATGTGCTGCTTAAGGACAGAAATAAGAGTTGAAAGGGATATAAGTATGTATATTGGATAAATGTGATTAATTAATGTATATTTAATGGGCTCTTTAAAAAAATATGACCATAAAAAATATTTGACAAAAAGTATCTGCAAAATCTGAAAGAAATGCTTTATCAAAATATATGTATCAATGAAAATAAAATACATAGGTATATGAGAAAGTATTAAATGAAGCAAAATCACTGAAAAATGTATTGCGCTTAAATAAGTTTGATAAAACTTAAGGGCAATCAAAGATATTATTTATCTAATAGCAAATGGTCAATTGTCAATTTGCCGCCGGCACAACGAAAATTCGACAAAACATCAAGAAATACTTCTTCGATTGCTGATTTTATAGAACGCATACACCATTGCAATTCCCTAAAACCAGTTTTCCCACGTGATGGAACATAAATGAGAACAAGCAGAACATCCGCACTTTGCTCTGTTCTGCTTGACATCAGCAGCGATATTGTCAAATTCGACTGCATGCGGAATGCGAAAGAAACTCAATCTATCCTGCGCCGAACAAACCGGTTCTCGAATTTACTCAATATCCGCCACACCAACGGCAGCATAATGGCCGGAATTGCTCGAGAAAAATGAGCAGGTTTCTGGGTAGAATGAGTGAGTTTTCATCTGGGTTTTCTGTTCTAAAGTCACGCATTTTTAGTACTGGAACGGGTTGAGCCCTCTTCTCCTTATATTCTCTTTGGTGGTGGCTAAGGTTGTCATCACTAACCGCACCATAAAATATGTATGAATATCGCTGGACAAAATCCACAAAGGCCATAACCAACGTTTTTTTTTAAACACGTTTTATTGCAGCCTATATTTTTGGTAGCCTATATTAAAATACACCTCATCACAAAAAATTGGAGTCGAAGCAAAAAATTACGATTTTATAGCTAATACAAAAATCCCTATCTATGAGCATGCAATAAAATTTTATTTCTGTTGCTTCTCCTGTAAAATTTCATAAAGGTTGGTTAGGGCCTTTGTGCATTTTTCCAGCGGTATGTACAAAAATACATATAAACAAAAATGCATGGCGGACAAAAGTATATTACTTATTTTAAACCGTAAACAAATACATATATATTTACATATATAAATCTTCTAATATATAAAAAATAAGTGGTGAAGCTCTTTAGCCTTCTCACTCGATAACCGCTAGGCCGATTTTCAAGATTCTTTTTTTGTTTTGTTCGAATTGCTGTATTTTAGGTTTATGCAGAAAAAAAATTCCGGAAAATCTGACGGGAAAGTCAGGAAATCTGATAAATCGATTTATTCGCATTTTACGATAGGTGGCGGTATTGGAGCGATGACAATTGTGTGCCAACGTTGCAATGCGCTCAAATTCAAAGGCGAAACTCACGTCTTTTGCTGTGCGAGTGGCTAAATGAAAATGGTTCCCTTAGATGCAGCTCCGGAGCCATTGAAACCGTTGTTTGAATCGGATGATTTTCTCAACAGTACAAATATGTATTACATTCAAGAAACTGGTTTCATGCCGACTTGCAAGGTAAAAGAAAAAAGCATTAACACATCATGCAAACACAACTGTTCTAAAAATGACACGGGATTCTACACTGCACGATTCGGGTTTACATATTCAAGGTCAAATTTACCATCGGATGGGGGCATTATTGCCAGTAAACAAAGACGCACACCAATATCTGCAGGTGTACTTTATTTCGTCGGGAGATGATCCAGTCGAAAGGCGGAACAGAGGTCAAATATGAGTGACAAAAAACGTTATTCGAAAATTGCAACAATTCTTGTTTATATGAGAGATTGTCAGAACGCAGATGGTGCATGGACCGTGTGGTGCATTGAATCCAAAATCACCATGCATGGTTGTTGGAAAATGCACAAAACGATACCCATGGTCCTATGGTCATTAGTAGCTTAAACAGTAACGGGGTCAGATGGATATTAAGTTTACCGACGACGTTCAAAGGACAATAATGGCCGGACAATCGTAGTGAAAGTGACATTTCATCGTCACGAGTCGAGAGATTGAGGTCGGAAACGAGTTCGTTGTTAAATATTTGTGCAAATATGTAACGAAGGCCGTGAGATGGCTGTGCTTGGAATTTTTTGAGATTTTCAAAATTACAATATTAAATGTGTTTAGGGCCGCACATAAAAGCTAGGCGGGCCGCAGGTTAAATATCGTTACTTCAGACAAACATTGTCAGCGATTCCCCGTGGGACTGCTGCAGATGAGCTCAATGTTGCGAGAAAAACGGAGTTATGCCGGGTCGAGCTAGTTATATCTAAATAAAATAAAGTTGATGTAAATTAATTTTGTGACGACGATTCTATGATTTTATTTGTACATATTTTCGTGATATTGAAATTAACACGGCAAGAAGCAGCTCCTTTCACCGAAAAATGCAACATTTTCAATATCTAAAAGTCTAATTAGAAAGGTTGTCACACATTTTGTGTTTGAGGAATTTCAGGTTCCAGTGGCATCTTAAGTGAATCTCATAGAAGAGGAGTTGCTTGGTTTCATTAAAATGGAGCAAAGGGAAATATTACGCCTTTTCTCAATAGTAGCAGGAATTAACATTTTCACATATAAAACACACAAGTTTATATATTTGCACTTTAAAACACATTTAATGAAATATCTTTCATTCTTATTTGTTTTCTAAAACTTATTGCTATACATTATAAAAAGACAATTACAGAAACCATAAATATATTATCTCACACAAAAAAGCAATGCTGCATAAAAGGCAACAACAAAACAGCTAGGCAAACTCACCGACAGTGTTCGTGTGAGGGAAATTGAAAAAAGGGACTTTTTTGATCTGACTCTTATACAATTCTGTTGGCTATTCTGTGGTGAAAACACTGTTTCTTCTTTTGTGTGTCAGGTGTGATTGCTGTGTCTGACTACAAATCAAAAACAAAAAAAACGATTGGTGGAGGTTGATTGCTATATCGAAAACTCAACTCAGTTTTAAAATATTCGATAAAATCTCCTAAAGACAGACCGAAATGAGAATTCGGCTACGGCCAAGCCCGAATCAAATTTGAAAAAAAAAAAACCGAAAAATGTTATCCAACCCTGTTAATGATAATTAGAAACTATTGGAAACGTTTTGGTTTCGCCTCAGCTTATTTCACATATGGCGCACAATTAAGAAATGCATCGAGTTTGTTGGAAGTTATGTTGAGAAGTTTCAAGTTAAGGAAAATAAGAACAGCAGAGAGTGGAAAATAATCGCAATCTTAACCTGAAAACGACTATATAATAGATAAAGCAAGAGAACACTTTGCATTTCAGATTTTCGTAAGTAAATTTTTTTTTGTGTGTTTTGTCACCATATTTTAAATGCTTATAAAGTAAATAGCTTTCCGATTCAAAGCCAACAGATTTTAACTAATTTCCCATTTATAGGCAACACTGGCAATACTCACCATTCTAACGGAGAAATAAATACACATTATTATATGCACAGAGATAGTATCCTACTCTTTAGAAATGTAAACTATCATTTAAACAACCAGACAATTCAACCAGCGTATTGCCAATAGGAAAAGAAGGGGAGATATCGCACTTATAAACGGTTGTGACTTATCGGTTTATCCCACGAGGAAATTGTAGCTTTTGTGGAAATTGTTACTAGGCGGAGGACTTTTTAACGTGGAGGAACTACTGAAATAGTAAAGATGCAATGAAGTGCTCACCATAAGAAAAAAAAATATATATAGCTAAATACCTTTGCGCAATTTGCCATCCTTACTACGTACGAATCTCAGCTCTATGTACGGGTCCACATTTTTCGAGTAGGAGGATTGGTATCGTGACGACGCGATACCATTCATTCTGACCCTCTGACTGTCCGTCTTATTTTCATTCACGCTTTCGCTGTTACTATTGTTGATTCGCAAGCGACAATGGCGCGCTCTCTTTGCTGACAATATTAGAGGTGAACTGGAACGAGGTGTAGCACGCTTGAGCAACACATGTGCCCGAGAGCGGAAAGCATTTGCATTAGATGGAAATTCTGAGTGTTCTTCAGAACTGCTTTGAGATTCCACTTCTTTATCGGTCATTTGAGAACTTGTTTTCGTTGCCGTTTTATTGGAGCTCACACTGTTCGTGTCCGTATCATCGCGGTCAGCATTGTTTTGGAAGTCGTGCGTCCTGCTCGATCTCTCTATGTGGGGATTTTCTATCTGCACACTTGCTTCCTTTGCCGTTGAACTGCAACAAATTTTCTCCGTGCCAGACTTGTTGATGCGTTTTTCAGCTAGCACTTGAGAACGGCTACCGGTATATAGCATTTCTGTTCTTACTGAAATCGTAAAATATCAAATGAGAACATTTGCATTGTATAAGTGAATTTTTTTAATGTTACACATTTATGTAACTGTCAAACAAAATAGATTTCAGTACGAATTAAATTACGATCGATTTCAATTTGGATAGAAAGTCAAATGTGGAACATGGGTGTATATCTTAAAGTCATTATCTCGAAGCTTCAAGCAGGTTTAATATAACTGTCTTATTTTTAATTTTCCTGAATATACATAAATACTTAACTTTTCAGCCCTATCGCACATTTCACTTTCAGTCGAAATTGAATTCGATCGCAATGAAAATTGAATTCGTACTGCAATTTTCGATATTTTGTGCTATTTCTTCGAAACCAATTTACTGAAAATTATAAAAAAAATATGTTTAGAATCCATGGACGTAGCCCTTTCTAAGGATACCCAACTCGACATAAACAAAAAAAAAATTTTTGTGAGAGTGGTCATCTAAAATAAAGGAAAAAAATTTTAAAAAGTTTTAAAAAAAGTCGAAAAAACATGCATCTTTACAGTAATGCATGATCAAATGCCTAGTAACTCTGATTTTATCAAAATTTGAGATTTGGAAATGTGCTGTGCATATTGGATCAAGTGGAGACAGGACAGTTTTTCTCACATTGTTAAATATACCTCTCTAAGGGCCAGTTTCACAGTGGATGTTTAAACTCTGATTGCAGTTTAAATAGGGAATTTCAGTTTCACAGTGGGAAGTTAAATACAATTTAAATGCCCGGTTGTGGGCATTTAAGTACGCCACAGAGTTGCAATCGAAAACAAATAAACAGCTGATTTCGGATGAGCAAGCAAGCTGCGTCGACAATATTGCAATTTATAAGCGGCCAAATTAAACATACAACTGCATGGTGTAGCACATATAAATGATCCCGTAGTATTATAAATAATATAAACTGTGGATTCTTTGAAGAATATCCAATAATTCACTTCTTTCGGCCGACGAAAAATTTTTAGCTCGCGCTGCCTCCATAATTGAACAATTGAACATATGTTTTTGGCAAGTTGTGCTGTGTTCAATTGTCAAATATTCGAAGTTGCCATTCATTATTCCGTATTTAAATAAATGCACTGTGAAACTCAAGAAAAGTTAAACTAGATTTAAACTCAATTCGCAAATTAGATTTAAACATCCACTGAGAAACTGGCCCTAATCCGTTTACATTAAATTTAAAAAAATTCTATGGACGTTGCCCTTTTTAACAATACTCCACACGATACGATATAATAATATTTTTTATTGTCCGACCTGAAAATCTTTAAAAATTATAAAAAAATATTTCTAAAAAGATTTCTTAACTTCTTACAGTGAAAATAAGTTTAGGTTAAGACCTAACATCGTGCCAAATTTAAGGTTTCTACGATGAAAAAAAGGTCGTTTTATATACACACTCCGAAAAAAATTACCTTATAAGTGTTCCCGTTTTTTTCCCTTTAGGGGAACTGAATCCTAAAGTCGGCGTGGTCCGCCCAGGCGGTAAATTTAATACATCCGCAAATTCATTTCTTTTAGAGGACCCACCGTCCCACACCTAACTAGGTGTATGGTACTATTCTGCCGGGCTAACCAGAGTGATGCTTCCTTACTTGTTTAAATAAGATTAAGTATAAATATATGTGAAGGTGCCCAAATAGAAGGTGCCCAAAGAGCGTACAGCTCAATTTCATAAGCCTGTAGCCATGTATCGAGATAACTCACCCAAATAGCCAACAAAAGACGCTACCTAAACTTCGTTTAAAAAATTCTGTGTGGATGATAAATACGAATGTCATTACCTTCTCGTTTACTAGACATAGTGCTCTTTTCGGACGTGCATTTCGGTGCTGCGTCGGCGTGCTTTTTGGGCGAAAAGATGGAAGCTCGGCACGTGCTTGCAGCTGTCGTATTGATACCATTATATGTTTTTGGTTTATAATTGGAATCGGAATCCTCATCTGAATAACTCAAAATCCGCATAGTTCTTCGGCGTAGTTTTGTTTTATTTAAAGTACGTTTTTCTGAAATGATATAGTAATCGATTATATAACATTGGCTCTTGTTTAGGGTTTGTTCTGAATTATTCAAGATACCTAGCTTTAAGCAATAATTTGCGAAGTCATCCAAAGGGTCTTCCATAACACTGTCATTTTTGTTCGCTTCCTGGCGATCACCTTGATTAGGCTTAGTCGTCGCGATTTCATGTTCTATGTAGTTAGAGTCCAAAATATGAAACAAAAAAAAGAAAACCTTTAAAAATTATAAAAAAATATTTCTAAAAACATTTCTTAACTTCTTACAGTGAAAATATGTTTAGGTTATTAAGACCTAACATCGTGCCAAATTTAAGGTTTCTACGATGAAAAAAAGGTCGTTTTATATACACTCCGAAAAAAGTGACCTTATAAGTGTTCGCGTTTTTTCCCTTTAGGGGAACGGATCCCTAAACTCGGCGTTGTCCGCCCAGGCGGTAGGCGGTAAATTTAATACATCCCCAAATTCATTTCTTTTAGAGGACCCACCGTCCCACGCCTAACTAGGTGTATGGTACTATTCTGCCGGGCTAACCAGAGTGATGCTTCCTTACTTGTTTAAAGAAGATTAAGTATAAATATATGTGAAGGTGCCCAAATAGAAGGTGCCCAAAGAGCGTACAGCTCAATTTCATAAGCCTGTAGCCATGTATCGAGATAACTCACCCAAATAGCCAACAAAGGACGCTACCTAAACTTCGTTTAAAAAATTCTGTGTGGATGATAAATACGAATGTCATTACCTTCTCGTTTACTAGACATAGTGCTCTTTTCGGACGTGCATTTCGGTGGTGCGCCGGCGTGCTTTTTGGGCGAAAAGATGGAAGCTCGGCACGTGCTTGCAGCTGTCATATTGATACCATTATGACACAATTTCTCATTAGTACGTTTTTCTGAAATTATATAGTAATCGATTATATAACATTGGCTCTTGTTTAGTGTTTGTTCTGAATTATTCAAGATACCTAGCCTTAAGCAATAATTTTCGAAGTCATCCAAAGGGTCTTCCATAACACTGTCATTTTTGTTCGCTTCCTGGCGATCACCTTGATTAGGCTTAGTCGTCGCGATTTCATGTTCTATGTAGTTAGAGTCCAAAATATGAAACAAAAAAAAGAAAACCTTTAAATATTATAAAAAAATATTTCTAAAAACATTTCTTAACTTCTTACAGTGAAAATATGTTTAGGTTATTAAGACCTAACATCGTGCCAAATTTAAGGTTTCTACGATGAAAAAAAGGTCGTTTTATATACACTCCGAAAAAAGTGACCTTATAAGTGTTCGCGTTTTTTCCCTTTAGGGGAACGGATCCCTAAACTCGGCGTTGTCCGCCCAGGCGGTAGGCGGTAAATTTAATACATCCCCAAATTCATTTCTTTTAGAGGACCCACCGTCCCACGCCTAACTAGGTGTATGGTACTATTCTGCCGGGCTAACCAGAGTGATGCTTCCTTACTTGTTTAAAGAAGATTAAGTATAAATATATGTGAAGGTGCCCAAAGAGCGTACAGCTCAATTTCATAAGCCTGTAGCCATGTATCGAGATAACTCACCCAAATAGCCAACAAAAGACGCTACCTAAACTTCGTTTAAAAAATTCTGTGTGGATGATAAATACGAATGTCATTACCTTCTCGTTTACTAGACATAGTGCTCTTTTCGGACGTGCATTTCGGTGGTGCGCCGGCGTGCTTTTTGGGCGAAAAGATGGAAGCTCGGCACGTGCTTGCAGCTGTCATATTGATACCATTATGACACAATTTCTCATTAGTACGTTTTTCTGAAATTATATAGTAATCGATTATATAACATTGGCTCTTGTTAAGTGTTTGTTCTGAATTATTCAAGATACCTAGCCTTAAGCAATAATTTTCGAAGTCATCCAAAGGGTCTTCCATAACACTGTCATTTTTGTTCGCTTCCTGGCGATCACCTTGATTAGGCTTAGTCGTCGCGATTTCATGTTCTATGCAGTTAGAGTCCAAAATATCAAAAGATGATTGATTTTTCCTGCCTACCAGACATATTTGAACATATGTATTTGTTTCAGTTCTGAACTTCGTTCTTTTGTAAAGAAATATATACATATATCGGTATTTACCTGTGGATTTCTCCGTTGTGTGGTAGGTAGTTGAGTATACTCGGCGTGAGCTAATTGTATCGTCTACTTCTTCATCTGTGTCCAAAACCGTTCGTGACGCACTTAATTTTACAGGTTTTATATTGTCTTCATCGTACTCCTCCTTTTCGTCGCTTTTTCTATGCTTTTCAGTTCTCTCATATATAGTATAGATTTCGGCGGTACTATCCTCAGCATTATCATTGCACACATCTACGTCAATGTCTGAATCCTCTTCGTGAGCTTCCTCGTCGCTGCGTGTTTCCTGACTTTCATTGCCACTGTCAATACCCAGAATTTGTTTGCAATCGCTACAGTTGAAGCTGCTACATCCACTAGACAAGCACTTCCGATGGATTCCAACAGAACCACATGTAACGCAATATGTAAGAGGATTTGAATCACTATGCGACTTTCTAGTCATACTATAACAGACTTTGGCGGAGCATGCATCCGGGCGCTCCACCAGCTCTGTGAACGCATTTGGTTCCAGCTCCCAGGCAGCGTCCCTGATAAAAGCAGGAGTTTGAATGAAATTAAACTGAAATTCTATGGTAAATCCTACCTGTCCGGAATAAAAATTCCACGATAGCGCACTTTGTGCCGAAACGTTTCAGTATCATTACAAAGTGGACATTTGAAAAAATATCCGGCTGTATTTGCCATCATCTGCAAACAGCGCTTGTGGAACCACCCACTGCGACAGCAAGGAGAACGTATCATATTTACATGAATATATTTTTTGCCTGGCGCTCTCATTTCCTCATAGCAAATGCAACACTTTTCTTTGCTTCTAGGGAGATTGTCTTTCGTTGGCACGTGACGGTCGCAGTACGAACTGTACGCTTTGATGAACTCGAACTGGGCGCCATACTTCAAGCCACATGCAAGGTGGAATGAACGTCGACATTTGCGCTCACAGCAACCAATATTGGCACACTTTTTACCGCAGTAACAGCATTTCTATTTATAGTTAAAAAAAACAGTTTTAGTTATTTGAACTAACCCAAAGCTGAGTGTCCCGCCTTTTCCTTTAACTTAGTACAATGGACAAATGTGTCTGCGAGCCGGCAAGTTTCCTTAACCCCAAAAGATTCCTTGCGGCTACTCACCAGCGGGCAAATGCGTCGCGCTTCCTTCGTTATATCAGTAAACAGGAATCCCAAAAAGCCTTCCGTATCTATACCTCTTTGAACTAAATTTGACGACAAATACTGCAAATTTGTAAAAGAAAATTGTCTGCATTTAAGTTTTTGTCTCCTGCAAAACCTTACCAAACAAAAGGTGTGAACTGCCATCTTCCCGTTGCTCAGAAATTCCCCAAACAGTATATCATCCTTCAATGTTGATTTGCAGAGTATGCATGCAGCCATTTTCGTTAAGCATCAAAACTTTAATTTACAATTTTTATTTTTTAGCACGCCACCACCGGAATCTGACAAGGATTTCCCGCCTTTGGAGACAGGGTTGGCAGCTACAATGTTTACAGGCAAACCAGCAAACCAGATAACAAAGACGAAGGCTGCGTTTCTTCTTTCCTTCCGGATTGAAAAGAATTGTTGCAAGTCCGCTCGGAAGAAAATAATAATATATCGGAATAGTTAGTAGCTGTTTTGCTACTAGTCAGCTTCTTATGCCAAACAATTTCGCCCATTGTTTGATATTATCGAAAAAATTTTAATGTAATGTAATTTGATTTTCCAACTATATTTAATGCTTTTCCATTCGCCACATTGTTCTAGTTATGATATGTTCACGAATTATTGAGATTTTGCTGGCAATTTTACTGCACACTTCATGTTCCTGCCAAAAATACATTAAACTTCGTTATTCTCCCGACAATAAATAAATTTTAGAATAACTTCTCAATTTCTGCCATCATTTCACCTTCGAAACTTAAATGGGAAGAACACAACCAAACATTCCAGCCTAAAATATATGTTAACGGTTTATCATGAATGTTTAGAATGAATGAAACAAAAAAGGGCGATCGGAATGAATAAATAATTAAAGCCATCATGGATGTCCCCAGAAATAAATTGCCAGACGGGAATAAGGAATCTAATGATTCTTGCTATTAGCGGGGTTTAGACGGTCCTAGTCCGCTTTTACACGAGGCGAGTCGGCCCTGGCGACACGGAAGAATGTAGGAAAGAGGGGTGAAACGACAGGGGAACGCGCAAAATCGCTCGGGCAGCGATTGTGCTGCGATTTTCTGATTTTCTGACGTTCCTCTTTATTCGTTTTCGCGCTGTCGACTGTAAATTAAAACTTGAAATCGAGTGAATACATATTGCAAATAAACTGAAAAATTTACAGAACTTTACGCATAAAAGTAAATATAAAGAAGAAAATGAGCAAAGAGTGGAATAAGTGCTTTAAATGTTTACAAATTACACAAATAAAACCAGCTGCAAACTCTAGTGCTAATATGTGGAGTGGAGCGAGTCGCATCGTGTAAAAGCTATGCGCGATTTCAAAGCGGAATGCGAAAAAATCGCCGGGGCCGAGTCGCATCGTGTAAAAGCGGACCTACATGTCGTCCAACATGTAGGACAAGCCGCGATGTTGGATCGTGTATACGCAAGAAACAACCGCTTGTCACACATGTGGGATGGTTTTCAAAATTTTTTGATTTTTCTGCTGGCTTGTCAAACCATCCAACCTGTGTAAACACTTGTTGGTCAAGCCTAGTGTATATTGGCACTTTGAAAAATTGTCCGTGCTGTTAACATGATCACGGACAGTAAGAATTTCATTGAGCTGCAGCCTGCAGTTGGTTCTTACTTTGAAATATACGTTAATTAGAAAAACTTAAGGATATATAAAATTAAATGAATAAAAATGGCTTTAAAATTTTAATGCTATAGCATTTCATTTTCCATCACCATGAAAATGAATTCTATGCACAAAAGATGCATAAAAGAGATAAATTAAATAATTTTCCTGAAACTTGGAAAATTAATGGCGGAGTTCATAAAAATAGAAACGCACAAAATAAAGTGTACGTAGCGCTTTAAAATACTAATTGAGTCGAATGCTACATTCTTTTTCAAAAGTCTCATTTCCCGTCGGTAAAGAGGCTTTGGCTGTATGCGTGCGTCTCGCTTGCCAAATTGAAGAAAGTGATGTTGTACGACATGTGGGACCGTGTATACGCAGCGGCACATGTACAGTTATTCCTGCCGTCAAGCCATGTTGGACGACATGTAGGATCGTCTAAACCCCGCTATTTACAAAAAAATCAATTAATCGCACTTTCTCATTTCTGAAATGGTCATTCCACAAAGTTATCGATTATACAAAAGCTATCGATTATTTAGTAGTAGCAAAAAGCGCAATCAAATAACGCGAAGTGTCACTGCATGTAATGCATCAGATGGAAAGGTTCGCAATTGTTTTTATCAGTTGCCCAATTGCCCTGCGAAGAGTTCTGTCAATAAATCTCAGCCATTTGCACAAATATTTAAGTTAAATTAAGGTAGTCAGACGAATGTTAAAACTAATTATTTGTGAAATATACGAATCTTTTAATTCGCGTAAAAATTTTGTGAACTTGTTATGTGAACAATTCGAAAATGCTTCCAATTCAACAGCAGCAACATTTTAACAGCAATCGCCAGCGACAAATTGATACGCTGAAAGTGTTCAATGATAAGTAAGCAATTAATTTGTCTTAACTCTTCAATTGCAACCTCATCATTTCCAATATGCAATTGAAACTTCCGCAAGCAGCTCACCTTCCTCGTTCGACTGTGCCTCTGCAACGCACTTTTCTCTTCTTATTAACTTAACCTTTTTTGCAGTGTCGTCGAGGTTGCTGATCATCAGGAATACTGCGTGCGTTTCGAGTCCGGCAGTCGAAATCTGCTACTAACTGTACATCTAAGTGCACATTTTCCTAATGATCGTCCCAAGATGGTAATTGCGCCTCCGGTACAACACCATTGGGTGAATCCCGTCAGTGGTCAAGTTGAAACGGCACCAGGGCTGCTCAACGTAAGTAATCTGCATTCTTCTATTAGGTTTGCTTTGTAAAGCCTTTGTGATAACCTTAGAAGTCCGTCCGCCATCTGCTTGACGCCGCTGTCAAGGATAGCACACTCGTTGCTGACTGGCTTCGATTTAACGATTTTCCAATGATTTATGCATGGTCTTGTTCAAGGCGAACTTGAGCTATGTCAGGGATTTCAAGGATCCTCCCACATATGCCATTTGTTCGTGCGCGATGACGTTTATACTTGCTTGAAGGATAATAGGCGCCCAATTTTATGGCAGAAACCGTGACGAATTTTATTTGAATGTAAAAGTTCAATACGCACATCAATTTTGTCATCGTCATTTTTCTCATGTGGCATTATTGCGCTATCCCATATTCTGAAATCTATACGTTTGGAAATATATAGATTTAACATTAAGAAACGCCGAAGTAGAATAAACTGGCTTTCCTTGTTTTAAATAGTTGATATAGTAAGTTCATATTTTTCATCCGCAGTGGTCTCCGCACTCCGATTTGGGACGCGTTGTACAAGCTATAATACGAGAATACGAACGTTTTCCACCCACCCTTGTTAAAGCAGGCAGTCCCATAAGCATACCAGTACGATCTACTAGCACTGCCGCGCCTACTCCAACACGCCAACCCATTGCAGCGAAATCATTGGACAGCAGCAAAGACGATTCACTGCTGGACATCTCTATATTATCGATTAAATGCAATGACAGCAGTGTACCGAATCTCTCCACACTCTCTTTGGAAGAACTGAAGAAGCTGGACAATGATCCTGAGTTTTTTGACGATTTCATTGAGGAAATGTCTGTTGTGCAGCATCTGAACGAAGAGTTGGATTCCATGATCAATCAAGTGGAGAATATATCGCGTATAAAAATCTCCTTTACCATTTGGTTCCAATATTACAACTATGTATTTCTTGCATGCATATTTCTTCACAGGTGAAAATGAGTCTAAAGAAACAAGTCTGGTGGAGTTGAAACGAAAACTGAGTGATGATGTGACCGCTTTGAAAAATTTGGGCGAGAAATGCGACTTGCTGAATAAGAAGTACTTAAAGAAATCCGAAGAATTTGCACCACAGCATATCAGGGTAAATTCGTACTTATGACTCTCTACCTCTCTGATCTCTACATGAGGTTTTCTTTAGCAACATGAGGTTTTCTTAGCAACATGAGGTTTTCTTTAGCAACATGAGGTTTTATTTAGCAACTAATGTGTTTCTTTCTTGATTGATCAGGAACTGCTGCAAATCGCCGCTTCGAATGCTGATACTGATTGTGATCGCCATGTTGAACTCTTCTTAAATGGCAAAATTGATGTGCAAACATTTTTGAATAATTATACACAATCCAAGAAAATCAGTTCCGAACGCAAAGCAAAAGAAGAACGTTTGGGCCATCAGCTGACAGCTTTAGAACGTGCGGGTATTTAAGCAAAATTTTAAATGGCATTTTAAAAATGTAAAGCTAATTCTTGCAAGTGCTGCCAAAGCTAAGAATATTCATTAAAAGTCGCAGTCGGTGCCTCAACCGATATTCAATTGTTTAATCTTTATCTACTCTTAGCCTTGCATCCTTTGAATTAAAATTTGAAATTCTTTCGTTGTGTGGCGCTGTAAAGGCGTTAGTTATATTGTACTCGTCTCTATTTTTCTTGCTTATTGCTGGAAGTAAAAATAAACCTCTTATTTATTTAGTTCAATGATATACTTTTGTATGAATTGTGTAATATTAGTTAATACTTTAAAAACGCATAACATTTTTCAAAATCGTGCTTATATCATGCTACATAAGTTTAGCTGCAGTCGAAAACTTTAATTTTGCAAAAAGTAGGCATTTTTCTTCAAAAGAAAAATAAGAAAATTTAATTTATGCTATTAAATTATCGTTAACTGTAAAAGCTTGCATTGTGAAACACAATAATGTAAGATTAGTGTAATATTAATAAAGATTATACGAAGCAAAACAAAGCCCTTCAATAAAAGCTAAAATAGCATATTGTGATTTCATATGTACCAAAATTGTGAACAATAAACAAACACGAATTGTATTTATCCCGTAAAATATAAGTTGCATAGATTAAAATTTCAAAAACTTGAGCTCCCTTCGTTGTGTGATTGATTTAAATTCAATTCCTTTTGAAATATATCCCACTACTGAAGATAAGATTTAGTAACATCAAATCAAAAGGGTAAGTATATTCCATGATTTTTAAATATGTATTGACGCTTATTTCCTTAAAAACAGACACCTATATGAATGCTTCAGTTGCCAAATATTTGTCTTATATTTCTTGCCCTGGTTTAAATTGGTTATTTTAATTAAGAGAAAATTAGTTGCATTGTCAATGAAATGTCATATATTTTACATACAAATTGAGAAATAGTTAAATGAAGTGTAGTAGGACTAATATGTAGGTATAATTTTCTAAAGCCCAATTGTACTTTTTTTGGTAATGCAACCCTGCGTTTTGTCAGATGAAGAAGTGCAGCGAAAAATCATCTGTTTTGTGTTGATAGTTGTTGTTGTGCTGTAAATGCAATAGTGCAATGCAATAGTGGAGTTGGGCAGAGGCGCAGGGGCCGATATGTTTGGGACATGATGAAGAGAAATTGAAAGATCACTCGCATAAACTATTTGAATGAAATTAGTAAAAATCATAAGCGAATAATTGCATATGCACACGAAGAGACTAGAAGCTCTTGCAACATTTCCTTGTGTCCCTGCCGAATAAATTAAGTAGAAGCCCCCATATACAGCCTGAACAGAAGGCGAGGCGAAAGTGGAACATCTCTTATCTCTTGGCGTAGAATTTTTAATCATATTCTACAAAAGAGCGAGCGCTTGAAATACGCGTGGACAGAAGTAAAACCAAGCACGCGAGTACGAAGCTGAGAACAAAAACCATCATATTTTAAATGTCGATATTGTTGAATGGAAAAAAATGCTACAAAATACTGGCCGCCGTAATAAAATTTACCATTACAACAACAAATATAAACTCTTCAATTGTCGCAGCACTGCCGCCATGCTGTTGGGTGCGCAGTTGCATTTACAGCTGCACATTATTACAGCGACCATATTACTCACTGCCATCTCTACCGCCGCCAACGCTGGAAGCCGCCTCTGCAGAGCAAGCAATTTCCTCACAATTGCTGAACAGCCCAATAAAACTGAACAACTTACGTACGAGCACGCGGAGCTCAGCGCCTTTGTCTCAAACATTTTCCAGTCGTAGTTGCTCTAGACGACACGAAACGCAGCTGTGTGTCAGTCTACAAAGTCATTCGTACTGCACTTATCACAAGTTTGTGTTTTTTGTTGCATTCTAATTGATTGCGCAAGTGATTGCATTTTTTAATATTTTTATTGCTATGTGTAGATACCGTAAAGACATGGATGTTCCAGCGGGTTTATTTCATGGCAGCGTGGATCGCTTCAATGGCATCACAGTGGATTCCAAAAAGGAGCACGAACCCAATGTGGAGTTTGCAGAGAAATTGAGAAGTAAGAGTGAACAAGGGCGAAAAAGAAGGGTACCTACATGGGACACAGTATTTCTCGCAATCTGTTGACGCATTCGACCTTTGAGCTTATCTCAATTATTTGATTGGGTTAGATATGTTCCATTTAGTTTCCAACGACTGTATTATCTTTTGGCTTAACCCTCAGTGCCCTTGTATAAAACAAAACATTAGTTTAAATTAAATAGCAATCTGTTTGTTGCTGGGCTTCCCAAAATATCGATCATGTTACACATTTCACTTTCGATCGACATTGATTGGAGTACACATACAAATGTGAAACATGGCTGTATATTTTGATTGACCTATTTAAGCACTATGTTATTTTTTCTTTCTTTTTTTTTTAGTTCTATCAATTTCCAATTTACTTCTCAACTGTTTAAATTATTTTAATTCTTTAATGAAAGGTCTTATACTCCCGTCTATGCTATTCCAAATAGTTAAGCCACATCTACATATATACTGCTGAACTTCTACTATGTTTTTTTCTATGTAATACTTTTAGAATCTATGGAATATTGGCAGGCAAATAAACGTCGCGCCATTTGGTTCAAGGTTTACACTGAGCACATTGATTGGGTGCCAACACTCGCCAAGGTTGGTTATTAATTCATTTAATTTTTCCATATACAGTGTTTTTAGACATTTATTGTCACAGTGCGGCTTCGACTTCCACCACGCCAACAAGGGTTTCGTGTACATGAATCGTTGGATATCACAGAATGAGTCTCCCAATATACCCGACTATGCGCACACATTTCTAGGTGTGGGTGGTGTAGTAGTGAATGAAAAAGATGAAGTATTGGTGGTGACGGATCGCTTCGCCATGATACCGAATAGCTGGAAACTGCCTGGTGGTTATGTAGATCCGCGTAAGAATTTTATTTTCTCTATTTCTGCGGCATGTAGAGAATGTATGAATGCTGTATTCTAATGCTGATATCCATTTGATTGTGCAGGCGAGAATATTATTGAAGCAGCCATACGCGAAGTAAAGGAAGAGACTGGTATCAGTTGTGAGTTCAACACCATGATTAGCTTGCGTCATGCACATGGCGGCAGCTTTGGTGGCTCCGACATGTATGCCGTTGTGGCGTTGACACCAACAAATTTGGATATTACACGTTGTCAACGTGAAATCTCGCGCGTACAATGGATGCCCATCGTTGAGTATATGCAACACCCACACGTGCATGAGACTAATCGGTTTTTCATGAGCACCTTTCTGGACTATCGGAAGCGTGGCCTGCGCTTCACCTGCAAATCCGCCACTCATGAAATTCTAAAGAGAGATTATATGCTGTACTATATACAGCCAATAGAAGAGGAGCAACAAAAAATATGCGAAAAACATTGAAATAAGCATTTCTTCTACGCTCAATTTATATTTGTATTAAAAAACTTGGTGCCTTAATTTGAGGAAGTTTCGCTAAAGCGCATTTAAAAAAAATAAGCACGCTGGAAATAGCTATGACAAATGTAATAAACCTAACCGTAGGAATAATTGGTATAACCTAATTTAGCGCAATTTGTTAATTATATATATATTTTAAATAGAATATATTCGAATTTTGTTTTTAAACTACAGATTGTAATTTTATGAAGGGGATGCAAGGACACAATAAAATATGTATATTTTTACTAAATTATTTTCGTATGCTGTCTATTTCAATATTCGCCGTGTTCCACAGTTTTTGCTGACTCCTTTTCGATTGCCGCAAAGGCTGCAGGTACAGCGCGCATGCTGCGCCCGACAATGCCGATGCCAACGGGGCACGCAAGTAGCATGACACTCTTATAGAAGCTCATGCCAGTCAGATGCACTCCAGCATTTCATAGAATCCTAATTAAGTTACACATATGACCATATTTTGTAGCTGAGCTGTGCTAAAAATAAGTTATTGGTCGTAATTTTTGAGCACAAATATAAATCAATAACAAATTTGTCTATCAAAACCTTTTTGCACAAACTTAAAACTGTGTGCCACAGTAGACCCCTACTACAAGATTTTCATGGGGAACATTTCTACCGAAGAGAACATAACAATTTTCACAATGCAATTTTGAGAAAATGTTTTTAAAAACCAGATCTAAGAGGATGGATATAAGTAGGTGCGGAAAGGGGTTAGCAATAATTTAAAAATCACTTACTTCAATGCAAACAATTTTGCTTCAGACATTTTAAGTCCGTACCTTTTACAAATTATTTATTTTCTTTAAAAGATTAAAAAGCGATTGGTTCAAACTTTACTCTTCGATAGGAAAGCAAGAGCTGACCCAACAAAACAGACTTCATATTCGGGATCAACGGCCTCGATTTATTATAAAGCGGGAGGTTTCTATCTCAGATGAAATTTGTTGCACTAATAAAAAAAAAATCAATCATTTATCGTTGGTTTTCTTTAGAAATGAATTTTACTTTTAAGGGTTGATGACCCTAGTTTAGTGTCAACTCAACACTTGTTTCCGCTTCCTTTGAAACGCTTAGGCTTTTCAGTGTTTTTAATTAATCTCGTCAGCTGCTCTCTCATACTCTTTTTTGAGTTGTACTTTATTTCTTTCAAATGTAGGGGTGTGTACTGGAGTTTGCTTCTGTTACTGTAAACGGAAAGTGCATAATTTTCCGGAAATGATGCAAGAGAATCGCATACAGCGTATATATGCAATGGCAAAAATGTGGGGGATAGATAACTACATATATACAGTGATGGTTATACTCCCATCATCGTTTCACAAAAAGCCTTGTCCAACTCCTTAAGAAAGTTTGAGGTAAGTTGTAGTTCTTAGGGCTTGAACTTAGGGCGGTACTGAATTTAATAAAAATTTATAAAATTTGTATTCTATTTGAAAATAGTTTGTCGTTTTAAACAAATTCTATCAACATTCTCTAAGCATTTTTGGATTCGGCAGACAATTTTATATGGAAACGAACGTATACTTATGATACAATTTTAAATCACAAGAAGGAATTTGTTGATATAATAAGAGAGGTGGTATACATAAGTAACATTAATAAAACACAATTTTGGTCTCAATAAGACTTGATCTAAAAATTTTGAGCCTCCCTTTCAGAGCATCTCATTTTTCTCTAAATGACGCCTTTCCTATTGGGGAACCCCATTGCTTATTGGCGCCAGAGTGGCTCGGTCTCGGATGCGAGAGGGCGCTGGTTCGAAACCCATCAGAATCATACCGTCTGCAAAAAAGAAAATTTCTTCTTCATATATCTTTGTGCGGCGCCATCTCTCTCGAAGAATTGGCAACTCGCCGAGATTATTCTTTAGCATGAAAATAAAGCTTCTGAATCCCGTTCGGATATGGCTATAGAATTAATTTTAATTTGTGCTGAAATGGAACGAGCACACACGGTTACACGGGCTGTTGCGAGAAAGCTGGCAACCAAATCTCTATTGCATTTTTCTAGAAACTGTCGTATTCTACCGTCCTAACCCTTTTTAATCTTCAGAGCATATGCGATTTTCTCCTTTTAACTTTAAACTGCATTCATTCGAATGTTTGTGAACAAACTCACGAAAATTTCCTCCTCAATTCAAAACCATTTCCTTCTTTCTGCGTCTAAGCCAAATTGTACAAATAGAGTATACCACAGACAGGCGCACAGGCAAGCAAAGAGAGCGGAGCAGAAGTCTTAGGATATTGAGGCAGAGATTGAAATGCAATGCAAAGGACGAAGGAATGGCAAACGGGGTGGATGGATGCTGGTCACAAAGAGACACAAACGTTTGTTTATCTACAGGGAGGGCGGGCGTTAAGGTTGAAATGGTATGAATGGCTGCTACGAGGCATGGTGAAGTCGGAAACGGAAAGCGTACGTACAAGCGGCTTTTTTGCAGCGCTGACGCTGAAAGGATAAACAGCACATAAGAACATTCCCAATATGGGAGAGCGGATGAGACGCAAACGCTATACATTATACGTGCTGATGGGATACTAGTATATAAATACCAATGACATTTGGTTGGAACAGGGCAATCGAGGACTTGCCATACGAGCGAAAAGAACAACTCCTACAATATAGAGTGAACGGCTAAAAATTCCGAATAACTGAATATTTTTTGATAAATTGCTAATTAATCTATGAAAAAACTAGTTATACTAAAAGAAAATAGAAGCGATAAAGACTGAAGAGCAACAATAAGCAGCAGCAACGAGCGGATATTGTGTGCAAAAAAAACAGGAAAGAAAGAAAAAGCAGAAACGACAAACAATGCCCGAAAAAAGCAGCCCAATTGCAAAGAATTGATAAACAGAACATAAAAAGACGGCTTTAATTTGGTACATTATCTAAATAAATAACACCTCATAACAATAATAAACTTGACATATCGGCAGCAATTTGCAATTTCATTCAACTGACAAATCATAATTATCCTCTACATGAGCACTTCAAACAGCAATATTTACTTGCAAGCAATCACACAAGGCCTCTCAGGCCGCGGTGACTAGGTGACTATATCCCTACTCAAATACCAAATAATCGGAGCATCAACGTACATATATCACGTGGATAATACTGAACAAAGAACTTATATAAAATTGCTACAAACGGCAAAGCAATGGAAGGTTATCAGGACATAACACAGTTGGAACAATCGGTAATTACAGCTACGCAATTTAAAATTTACCTTTTTTCCGCAGAGTGTGTTTTTTTGGCTAGAAGTAACAAAAATTAAGGTAATCGATACGAAATACTAAGATAAATTGAAATTTTTGGTTCAATATTTCGGCGCTACAGCCCATAGACCGAGGCTAAGGGACCTACATATTTTTCTATGGCCATGTCCGAACGGACGCTTTTCATACTCTACACCCCCTACACCTATGGTAATAGGACCACTTCCGTAACTTTACTTTAACTTTCTTGATTTCCACTTGTCCGTCTGTGGCCGTGTGACCGTGTGGCCGTAGGAGTGAAAGAACCAGTTGTCTGATCTGAACCAAATTCGTTCATAGTGACTGTGAATCTGGTTTGAGAAGTGGTTTGAGTTCAGAGATTAGCCATATCGGTTCCAGGTGCATACTTACAATTGACCTATAAGTACATATCTCTAAATAATAGTCTTTGGTATGAAAAAATTCTTCTCAATCCCGTTCATCGCTATAGACTAACATTGCAGGCATCGTTAATTTGTGCTTAGAATAGAATGAGCACACACAAGTTAATGCGGGAAAGCTAGGCGTAGGCCTCGGTTAAATTGGCTGTTAAGCTGATTATATTGTACATAGTATGTACATATGACGCGCACAGAGCAAAAACGCTTCGAGTGTCAATTTTCGCCTCATTGCGCACATGCGCTGTGCAGGTATAAAAGTCGTTTTTGCTCTGGGCGCGTCATATATGAAGGCTTGCATGAGCAGACTTCTTTTATAAAAATAAAATTATATAAAAAAAAACTTTTTAAAAATAAGCTTTAATTTATTTAATGTACTAAAAAGTAGAAAATAAATTGTTTCCAAGTCACCTGTATCTTACTATCCATAAAAGCTTGGGGCGCTCATGTGTTCAATATTTGTCAAACAGTTACCACAATATTTTATTTAAATAATTTTTTGCAAATAGATTCTAGTAATGAAAGATATTTTGAATATGGATATTGAGCGCACAAGCTTTTATTGATAGTAAGATACAGGTGACTTAAAAACCATTTATTTTCTACTTTTTAGTACATTAAATAAATTAAAGCTTATTTTTAAAAAGTTTTTTTTTATATAATTTTATTTTCTACTTTTTAGTCTTCCATAAATTCAATTTTAGAGCTCTGAAATTTTTCACAAAAAGAATTTAAAACTTGCAGAGCAGTACACAATATTTAGGGTATTCACAGTGTCTCCTATCGTCATATCCTCAATTTAACAAATAATACGGCTGTGATCGACCCTAATATTCGTGGCATATTTGTGACGCGGTGAGTTGTTGCTATTTTGCCAGCAGGGCGCGGCAAGTAAGTTCCTATCGTTTTTCATTGATGTGTGGTGTACCTATAATTATAAACTGAAGCCCAAGTGTGTAGTTGCTTGAAAAGTGCCACGCCCCTTGTCCTACGCCCATAAATTTTTCCAGTGGAACGACACATCCAAGAGGCGACTGCATACGAAATTTCAATGCTGCACGACCTTTAGTTCCAAAGCTATTCTATATAAACGATTTTGTTTGTATGGGCGGTGCCACGCCCCCTTATCCAGTGCCCGCCTTATTTTCTCAGTAGAAGGATATGGATATGTAGTAAGTTCCTCCCGAGTTTCATTGATGTGTGATTTGTAGTTCTAAAGTTATACACACGCCCCTTATCCTACGCCCATAAAATTTTACCAGTGGGACGACACATCCAAGAGGCGACTGCATACGAAATTTCAATGCTGCACGAGCTTTAGTTCCAAAGCTAATCGAGATCAAAAATTTTGTTTGTATGGGGGGTGCCACGCTCCTTATCCTACGCCCATACAATTTTACCAGTGGGACAACACATCCAAGAGGCGACTGCATACGACCTTTAGTTCCAAAGCTAATCGAGATCAAAAATTTTGTTTGTATGGAGGGTGCCACGCCCCCTCATCCTACGCCCATAAAATTTTACCAGTGGGACAACACATCCAAGAGGCGACTGCATACGAAATTTCAATGCTGCACGACCTTTAGTTCCAAAGCTAATCGAGATCAAAAATTTTGTTTGTATGGGGGTGCCACGCCCCCTCATCCTACGCCCATAAAATTTTACCAGTGGGATAACACATCCAAGAGGCGACTGCATACGAAATTTCAATGCTGCACGACCTTTAGTTCCAAAGCTAATCGAGATCAAAAATTTTGTTTGTATGGGGGGTGCCACGCCCCCTCATCCTACGCCCATAAAATTTTACCAGTGGGACAACACATCCAAGAGGCGACTGCATACGAAATTTCAATGCTGCACGACCTTTAGTTCCAAAGCTAATCGAGATCAAAAATTTTGTTTGTATGGGGGGTGCCACGCCCTTTCATCCTACGCCCATAAAATTTTACCAGTGGGACAACACATCCAAGAGGCGACTGCATACGAAATTTCAATGCTGCACGACATTTAGTTCCAAAGCTAATCGAGATCAAAAATTTTGTTTGTATGGGGGGTGCCACGCCCCCTTATCCAGTGCTCCCCTTATTTTCTCAGTAGAAGGATAGGGATATGTAGTAAGTTCCTACCGAGTTTCATTGATGTGTGATGTGTAGTTCTAAAGTTATACACAAATCTGGAGTTTATAAAAAAGTGCCACGCCCCTTATCCTACGCCCATAAAATTTATTGATTCATGTATTGGGCTCTAGATTAGGCATGTATGCAAAGTTTCAGATCTCTAAGTAGTCGGGAAGTGGGTGAAAAATTGATTACTAGATTTGACGACATACATACCGGATGTGAACCTAATATAAAGCTTATAATAAATTCCTGTCTAAAAAGCAACACATTACTGGATGGAAACGGAAAGTGACAGGCAGGCTAAAACATCTATGCGAGAAGCATAGAAGAAGAGAACAAATGAGTTGGAAAGGTTAAGCAGAAAGCGTATCCGAATGGTCGCGGGAGAGTATAGTACAGGATAACATGTGTAGAAAATGTAGTGAATATAAAGAAACAGCATAACACATCCTGTTCCACAGTGATGGGTTAGTAAGGAACTGACTTCGTTATCAATGATAAATAGGTAATATATATTTACAGCCGCAGGATATTGCGAACAGATCCCCACAGAAAATTTCATCATATGTATATTTTGAAGCTACGCCTCCATGGTCGTCTGAAAGTACATAGAGATCTACCACAATTAGTCCTTCAGGCCGCGGTGGCTAGAGGACTAGATCCCTACAACAATATCGAATGTAATAGATGGGTTGGTGACGGTCACTGACGGTCTTTTAATTTGGTACAGCTCGTGTTCAGTTCTTAGGGTTTGCCATTAAGAAGCCAGAACACCGCTAAGTATTTCAAACTAGTATGTACATATGTATATGTAAACGATTTAAAATAATAATGTTTTCATAGGGGTTACCTTTTGGCAGTAGTCAAAGTCAAATACAGTGGAGTCGGGATATAGTGAACTAATTATTGCAAGGCCTGTTCACAGTATCAAGGCTGTTCACTATATCAAGGTTGACATTTTTTGTTCAAAAACTCATTTTATTTGTTCAAAATTGACATTTGTGTATATAAGTGCAAGAGATCATTAGAATATGCACTCGACAAAAAACAAAACAAGCAATAACGTCAAGAAACAGCTGATTTTGCAGCAATCAACAGCAAAAGTACAATTTAGGGGATACCCGCTTTCGTTTCTGATTCCTTTTTGTATTTTTTCGTTCGTTTCTGCTTGAAAATGCTTTCAAAAATTGGTTCACTATTTAGAGGTTTTCGATTTTTCACTATTTAGAGTACTCCATGTAAAAATTTAGGTGTTCACTATATCGAAGTGTTCACTATACCGGGGGTTCACTATATCCCGACTCTACTGTAGTTAATTTCGAATTGCCGAAGCCGAATACCGGCTTTTGGGTTAAGCTCTGCTTGTTCGGTGCCCTCTGTATGTAGAATTAGTGTGGTACCTACTCGCATTGGTAAATATTATTTTAGATCCAAAAAATAGTTACCTACGATACCTACATAGTTTTCTCGCATTAACATGTGTGTTCTCGTTCAATTATAGCAGCAGTTAACGGAACCTAAAAATTTATTCTATAGGCGTATCCGAAACGGATTGATAAATCTTATTTTCATGGCAAAGAATACTTTCGGGGAGTTGCGAATTTTAAAAACGAATTGTTTTTATAGATGGTATTTGTCTGTTAGGTTTTGAACCAGCGACTTCTCGCATCAGAGACCGAGCATTTGTCCCACTCAGCCACTGAGGCGAAATAGCGGGACCTACACGTATTCTATAGCTTTTTGTGAGAATCTTTTTTATCTTGGCAAAGTATACATTCGAAGAGTAGCCAGCGAGCTCTTGAGGGACGGTGCCTCTTGCTTTTGGGATGGTATCTATCTGCTGGGAGTGAGCCAACATTCAATAACATTTAACCAAACGGCCATAATCTTATAAGGATGAAAGAGAAATAGATTTACATTAGTAAGAGTGATATTATGACTTCACGCACTGGAAAATGAAAGAATGGTCAGCTTTCCTATTATCATGACCGAATGCCTACTAAGGACTGAGATCGAAAAAATCAGAAAACTTTGAAAGACCACTGCTTTGAAACTCTTCATCTGAATAAAAAAATTCAAACAGTAGGCTTTGCGTTGGAGAAATTCTGATGAAATACAATCACATGTTTTTTGACTTGTGAACTTTCAGTTGAGTCATGGCATCGGAAGTGGAAAGATGCGATTTAGTTGTTCGATTATTTCGAGAAAATCCGCAGTGGAGCCAGAAAACCAATGTAAATAAGGCAAAAGTTGCACAAAACACTGTCTCGATGATTCTTAAAAAATTGAATACAGACTTAACACTTGTTAGAAAATATGGTTCTGGAAGGAAATGCGGTTTCGTGTATCCACAAAAGGCGAAGAAAGTCGTTGCTCTCTTAGAGAAGAATCCAGCGTTGTCTAATCGAAAATTGGCGAAAAAAGCGAGTTGCAGTGAGTTTTTAGTTCGTAAAATTAAATAATATTACATATATAAAAAAAAACTTTTTAAAAATAAGCTTTAATTCATTTAATGTACTAAAAAGTAGAAAAAAAATTGTTTCGAAGTCACCTGTATCTTACTATCAATAAAGGCTTGGGGCGCTCATGTGTTCAATATTTGTCAACCAGTTACCACAATATTTTATTTAAATTATGTTTTGCAAATAGATTCTAGTAATGAAAGATAAGTGTGAATATGGATATTGAGCGCACAAGCTTTTATGGATAGTAAGATACAGGTGACTTGGAAACAATTTATTTTCTACTTTTTAGTACATTAAAAAAATTAAAGCTTATTTTTAAAAAGTTTTTTTTTTTATATAATTTTATTTTCGCACATTTTAAGTCTCACTAAAGATATTGAAAAAATTTTTGTGCTAATCACTAAAGGTATCCCTTCGAAGTGAAACCCCTTCCCATCTTCGCAACTGCGCAACCAATTACTTTCTTTGAGAGTTTAAATTTATGGAATATTAGAATTGATAGAATATTAATTTGTATTTATTTTGCGACTATCAACATTTATATATTATTTTCGTGGATTCGAAACAAAGCATATCTTAAAATTTTAAAACTTGTTAATTTTACGCACTTTTCACGAAAACTTAAAATAATAATTTCAAGAGCTGTGTTAAAACTCAAACAGCATTGAATTTGAATCAGTTATTCGAAAGAACATTTGGATTTGTTTGAATACATTGGAATTCAGCCAGGCCGGCGACTTGTAATAATATGTATAAAACATGTAAATGTGAAGTGGCCTATATTAAGTGAATCCTGAAACTTCAACACTCAACCCTGAACTACTGTTTCGTTATCAATACTGGCCTCCCATTTACTTGCGTTCTCTTTCTCTATTTTTCACCTGCTCTCGTTTATTGGCACACAAATGCGCTCTTATTCCTGTGAAGGTCGCTCACGCGGGCCACCAACTCTACAATTTCACACACAAACTACACGAAGTGGAGCGCAGCTTGGATAACACGAGCGCCGATGAGATGGACGATATCTGTGTCATGGAACTTTTGGAATCAATGACCGAAGTGAAGAATGAGTACCAGAATTTACGCAAGGACCTGCAAGAGGTGCAGCAGTTGCAGCGTGATGTCACCACTTCCATACGATATCAGATGAGTAGCATGCAACAGACATTTCAAGTGCTCAAAAAACGCATCGAACGGAAGGCCGCCACGAACACCAGATCCCAAGGCGGCGGTGACGGTTATGTCGACGGTGGTGGTGATGGTAGCATTGTCGCCAATTCCACGCAGAACTGAACAGCATGCTGGGCTGGCTAGACGCAATGTTAATGATGGTCGTAGTAGCAGTTTTAAGTGTGGCTAAAGACGTGGTGTTCCACTATTTAAGACTCTTTTTCTGTGACTTTTATTTGTTTTGTATTCATTGTTCTATGTATATTTGTTTTCTCGGTATGTAGTTTGGCTAATTTTCACATAATTTTACTTAGCTACATACATGCTAATTTATTTAAAAGATTTCGTTGAACCTGCTTACATATTTCAAAAATGTATGTGATGAAAAACTTTAGGAAGGGAAATTTCAATACACCAATGAATTTAAATTGAAGTGCCAAATTATTGGTATTCATCAAGGCACATTAATATTAAAGTGCCTTGGGTATTCATATTTTCCAACGGCTATTTTAAAAATTCAAAGAAAATCAGGGTTGCTCCTGTACTAGGCAGAGTTAAGATTTAGTCGGAATACTTTCTGCTAGCAAATCATAAAAAGTATCAAATTATCAACTCTTCTGCATTCGCGAATTTGAAAAGTAATAAAGAAATAGTCTGTAAGTATTTTTGCTTATTCATATATGTAGGTTTTTTGCTATGAAAATTCCCAGTGGATTACCGATACGTTTTTTTTCGTGGCCATGGTTTTGTGCGTTTCCATACTTTGTAAATGAGTACCTTTTCCTCTCTCTGAGAGCATTCGCATTTTCATGTCTGATAATTTTACAGAACAGTACGAGAACGAACTTATTATGTTCAAATTTGAAAGGTGCTAATAACAGGCTCTCATTAACAGCTAATCCAGAAATATGGTTATATTAGATTACGCACTTATCAACATCAATGAGAAACTATAACAATCATATCAGGAAAATTAATACACTGGAAATTTAACTTATAGTATTATTATTGCTAATTCATCAGAAACGTAATCCAAATCTGCTTATAATTTTCAAAAACGCGTTCATTTAAATTGTTTTCAAGTTATCGATTTCAATATAATGCCTATGAATATTTGCCAATATCATTGTCTGATACCAAAAATAAAAGTACATTTACAACATGCATATGGTATGTATATATTTACCTCCAACACACACTCAACGTAAAAATTATGCACTTTCAAATTGCCTTAAGAAAGAATTTTATAGAAAAATAAGAGAATACTTTATATTTTAATAGAATTCGTAGTAAAAAACGAATGTAGTTGCTTTTTCTAAGAACCGTTTTCAGCTTATTTTTACTATGTCATAAATTATTTAAAATAGATTGAAGTAATAGGCCAGGTCAAAGGTTAAATTTTGTGTACATTAGTGGAGTTCCGCTTGCCATCAAACGTCCAAATTTCAAAAATAAATAAATTATTGGCTCAACAGCTTGCTACATTTTAGCAAAAATTAATTTCCAAGTTAATTTTTGCCGAGAGAAAAATACTGCTATTCTAAACTCGGAAGAAGAAAAATGAAGCAGACAGAATTTAAAATTTCCGAATCAGTTGTTTTCCATGATGGCGGTAAATTTTGGCATTTCCCCATACATTTACATTAAAAAATCGTCGGTGTTGTAGCCTTTAAGCACTGAGCATATAAGCAAACTATAAAATTATAATTAATAATTAAAGATTTTATTACAGATGGAGACCGGTTTTTAATTTTGTGTAATTATTTCATGAAAAACTATAGATTCACTTACGTTTTCACAAAGAAAATTATTGTCAATGACTTGTATTAATATGAGTAGGCCCTCTGGACCCTGAACAATTATTCTCTATTAGAACTATGTAATAACAAAACATTTTAAAATGAAAATTCACCAAATTTTACAAACAAAATTTAAAAATGTTGATTATAAACAATAAATTATTGCAATTAGGAACACTGTAAAAGTATCGAAAAATAATTCCAATACGTAGAGTGCACAATTAAATGCAAAATACGCTTTTGAACGTTCTGCACTAATTAAGTCTAAATTTAAAAAGCTTTGTTAAAACTAAATTGGATGTAATTAAATCTAGAATACAAGTTACATTGTGAAAATAAGTAGCTTTAAGAATTTATATACTTAAGATGAAGTTTTTTTTAAAAGACATTTTGTTAAAAATTAAATGATCCGAGTATTTTGATTGCTTTCTTTCTATCTGTTTTTAGGATCGGGTTAAAATTTTAAACGACTATAATGACCATAAAACGAAACGGCACCTAAAATTGGCAAAACGTTACTCCTGAAATGCCAAAGAAAAGTAATCTAAAACCAAAAATGGCTTAATATTACCAAAGCCTTACATTTTTAGATCTTTAAGCTACCAACTGCGCTTTTAGATTTCCAAGAAACATTTCGATCTCCAAGCCGTGGTCGCCATAACCAATCCGTCATTATATGTAGTAGTGCCATATCGCGAAAAAAATATTTTTGAGTTTTTCCTATTGTTAATCCATTAAGCCTTCACCATTCTACCAATCTGGAGCTCTGATTTGCACATTATAATAAAAGAAAAATCTATATCATTTATATTCTGCGATATATTTTAATTTCCAATTATTTTTATTATTCCCCTTAAATGGAATATTCAGCTATTGTAAAACTCAAGAGAAAAATAAAGAGGTTTATATCAGTTCGGATGTTGATCAGGTTTTTGATTTTTGTATGTGAGAAAGCCAAAATTCCTTTTACCTATATAGATTTATCATATTTTGATCAGCAAAATTTCGCTGTTTTTGTGAACATTTTTCTATCATGTGATTTAGATTGCTGTAGTTCTTTCATTATAAAAGTGCTGTAAAGTAGCAGCAATGAAATAATATGTACAAGCTTTCCGACGCACTAATGCAACCCTGTGCAAGAAAAGGCATACCTTTTGACAGTTCTAAATTCCTCTCTAACGACAGCAGAGCCAGCGTCATAGATTGGTACTAGTAAGCCAGCTGTTTTATAATTGGAAAGCAAGCCGTGACAATTGGCATTTTACGAAGTCAGCAAAGTTTTGCAATTATAAAAAATTATAATAGCTATTTATTTCGTGCTGTGACAAAGAGTTTTGCGTGTTGAATGAAAAGTGTGTAGCAATCTAATTATTTCAATTGAACTGAATATCGTGCTAAAACTAAATAGAGGCTCGCCCTTCTTCAGGTTCTGCTTGTTTGCTTGTTTCTTTTACTTTGAGGGTGAGTAACAAAATTCGCCGAAATATGCAAAAATAATTAAAAGTCCTGCTCGCGGTCTCTTGCAATCAAATCGAAGGTGCGAAGGAAATAGCGGAAAAGGCGACTTGCAGCTGCCGCCAGCACCAGCGTCTGGAATTCAAAAGCCTTTTCAATTTGCCTGTAACGACAAGAGTTATCTGTAATAAGGGGAGAGGATAGTAAGCACACCACAATAGCATTGGACGTAGTAAAAGAGCGTCAACGGAGAAACGAGTCGTACATTTTTACACGCTGCCGCAGTCACTGTCGCTGCCGCCGGCAACAGAGCAGACTCGAAATCGCATTCGCTTGCATTTCGGTGTACACGTTCGGATTCTGTTTCAACTCGAGTCAGTCCCAGAGCGCGCTACCAGCAGTGAACATCGTCATCGACAGCAATCCGCAATTTCAATTACAATTTCTCCTCAGCTTCACTTGTGCGTTTGCTCCTAGTATCGTTGCCTGCCGCGCCGGTAGTTACTTTTCGGCTGCCTGGGTATCTGCTGCGTGCGCGAGTGTGTGTGTGTGCATCTGTAAGCCGCTTCAGTATTTTTGGTAGTATTGCCTGCTGCATTCGCATTGCAAAAAGAAGCAGAATCTTTTTGCCCCGAGCTCGATTTTTGCCACATTTTCACATTGATTGCGAACGGAACGAGCAACAGAAACAGCAACGACCGCAAGAGCAGTAAAAGCAGAAACTGCACGGCAACGCATACATATACATAATTGCAGCGAACGTTCTTTCCATTCCATTCGTTGGTGCGTTCGTGTGTCTACATCAACATTCACATTCGCCCGTCAACCTCTACAGGAAGACATCTTGCGAAAAGTACATTTTTTTGTCTGGATTAAAATTTTTGCATATTTGTGAAAATATCCCTTCCCTCCTGCACAGATAATAAGCCGCGCGACTGCATTCGCCCAAATCGTCTACCGACCAATCCGAACGTATTCAAAGCCATTAAATGGTCAACAACATGGAGAACGCCGAGGAAGTGATGCAAATTCTGGACCGCTTTACGCGTCTCAAGCAAAAAGAGATACCGAAGGAGCTAGACGAGTATCTGCAGTATGTGGCCAAGACCGGCGACACCGTGTTCAAGTGGTCCAGCCTCAAGTATCTGTTTCGGGAGAAGCTGCTGAATGTGATCAAGCATTTCCACGATACTTCGCCGCGTGTGGATGGTAAGTGGGCGAGTGCCAGTGAGCACTGCACGTCGTCGGAAGCCGGCGCGTGGCGAGCCTGCGAACCCGGCTTCTTTTGTATACCAAAAATTTTGCTTTATTTTTTATTTGCTTTTCGTTGTCTGTTGAACTTTTCTTTTGCGTTTAGCGTAAATTTCAATTCCTTTTTCATTCTCTTCTCCTTTGCTACTGAAAAGAAGTCAGTTGACTTTCTACTTTCGCAAAAAGCCACTTTGCCTTTTTCGCTTTTTATTTGCAATTCATTTATAATTTTTGCAAATTAGACAGGCTCGCAAATGCAAGAAGAAAACCAACCAGCGCCAACAACAAGAGCACGCAAAAATAGGGCGTTGCTGTTGCGGAAAAATGTTGGCAAAGAAATTGTAGTTCATATAATTTATTTAATTTTTTATTTGTTTAGTTTATCGAAACTGTAGGCTGAGCTTCTTATTATCGTGCCTTGACTTTGCGGCAATATTACGGGGTTTGGGGAGTTTTGCAGTTGCTGCAACATAGTATAGAAAAGTTTCATTTCACAATGAAGCACTGCATTCGCAACTTGGGCTCTGGCGATCCAGTACCAATTGGATCCTGCTTCGATTTTAATTTTTTTGCATACATAGTTCCAACAGACGCAATTTTTAATTGCGATTTGCATCACTATCGCCGGAATAGGAATTAACTGTGCCTTGCCAGTCTGCTCGGAGAAAGTTCAAAGTGTTCTGCAGCAAAAAAATATGGCTGCTGTGTTGATCAAATTTTCCTTTGGAAAATGCTGTGTATTAGAAAATTTTAAACGGCTACCCTGCCCTTACTCTGAAATACGTAGAACAACTCGATGAAACATTTTTGACTTATGTACATATGTACATACATACATATACAGGGAATCTGTTACAACAATGTCAGCATTCTGCGCTCAAATTAAAATTTCTAATTGTAAGCAGGTCCAAAATGTATACACACACATGAAAGTACACATAAAAAATTTAAGACTTCACATTGTTAAGTTGCGGTTTCTTGGAAAAGCAAACTTCAGTTTAAAAAACTTCAACTCACTGCCATTTGGGCTCAAACCAAAGTCTTTGTCCGACTGTCTGTCCGTCCAAAAGACGGCTTGAGAAAAAAAACGTTAAAAACGCCAACAACACAGCGAACGATTTCTCCTCTTCCCTTATATTTGTGTGTGTGTGTGTGTGTGTGTGTGTGTATGTGTGTGTGTGTGTGTGTGTGTGTGTGTGTGTGTGTGTGCGTGTGCTGACAGCAAGCAAAATTGTGGTTATTTTTAGTTACAACAACAACAATAACTATAATAATAAAACATCAGCTGCAGCGTGCAATATGCTCCCTCCCTGCAAGCCGGCTCGACCCGACTGCTCTGCTTTCGGCCTTTTGCACCCTTCTTCCCACCTTGCCAGTAGTGTGCATCTGTGTGCTCTTCACCATTTTATTGTATGTACAACACACGATTTAAATGCGAAAACTCCAGTTTGAATTTTGCCGGTTTTGAGTTTTAGGCCGTGGCGTTTCTCTTCGCCGGTCGCCGGTCTTTGCTGGTCGTTATTTGCCGGTTTGTGCGGTTGGTTGCTGCTCGCCTCGGTCGGTCGTTTGGCTCGTTTTATGAATTTTACAACAGCCGCCAGACAGCAACAACAATGTCAATGCGCAGCACTGGGCCGCTGGGCCCATGATGGAATTCTCTCTGCTCTGCTCCTTGTTTAAACGCTCTCATTTTTGTTGCATTTGCTGCAGTGTTGTCACGTTGTGAAGAAATCCTCCAATATTTTTCCCTTTTGACACGAAGCTATACATAATGCAGAATTTATCGCATGCCAATCAAGCATTAACCATTTCTAGTGCCTGCAGCATCATTGTCAGCTAAAGCTCACTTAGATTAGAGCTGTGAAACTTTAGTTACTGCTTGTATTTAAATACATACTAATCGATTACAAATAATAATAATAATAATTGATTGGCGCATTAGCCCGTGTGGGCTTAGGCCTAGCTTTCTCGCATTAACTTGTGTGTGCTTGTCATATTTTTCACAAATTAACGGGACCTATTTTACCGAATCCGAACGGGCTTGAGAAGCTTTTCATGGCAAAGATTATTCTCGGAGAATTGCCAATTCACCGCGAGAAGTGGCTCCGCGCAAAGAAACATTTTGAAAACTAATTTTCCTTTTATTAGATATTACCGGACCGGGAAATGAACCCAGGTTCTCCGCGTCAGCGACCAAGCATTTAGCCTACTGAGTCATCGCGGCAAATATGTACTCTTAATTATGCAAATAGTTCCAAGCACTAAATAACCGTAAAATGCGTAAGAGAGGTATTAAGAGAAACAAACAAAAGTTCAAAGCAAATTTTATCTACATAGATTGTAGGCCATAAAATTCAAAACTAATTAAAGAAAATTGGTGTAAAGAGAATTGCATGGAAGAAAACTGAAATTTGTTTTTCCACTCGGAATTGTTTTGATTTTTTTTTTTCTCCTAAAAAGAGCAATCAAGTCGAATCGGATCGGGCTACATCTTCGTACCTAATTCACCTTAAATTATGAAAAAACTATTTTCGAAACGTAGGCGTAGTCCTTTCTAAGTAAGCTGCACACGAAACGAAACATTTTATTTTAGATTTTTTCCAAAGCCCTTTTAAAAATTTAAGAAAAATATTTCTAAAATTATTTCTTAACTTTTAACAGTGAAAATAATCGTTATGAAGACCTAACATCATTCCAAATTTCAGGTTTCTACGTTGAAAACGGTCTGTTTATATACACACACCTCCGAAAACAAAAGTGACCTTATAAATGTTACCGTTTTTTTCCTTCAGGGGAACGGAACGCAAAAATTATTAGAATCTCATCTAAGCAGCTGATAGATTTTGAAAAATCAATTTGAAGAAACATTCAAACTATTTTTCTTTAATTTGAGGCCAAATTAAAGGAATATGAAAATTAATAAAATGGACTTCAATGGAACGCCAGCTGAGGAAAATTAGTCCAATTTCCTCTTGAACGAACTGGAATTTTAACTATGTACTTTACTATCACGGTCCTTGGAAAGGTTTGCATACACAAACCGGAATAAGCGGAGCTTTCGAAATATTTTTATATATGTACATATATTGTGGATTAAGGCTTGGGGCCCCCTCTGTGAAAGCTCATTCTGATAAACCTTTTGTCTGTCAATAGACAGGTTTTTAGGAAACGATGTTCAGAAGCTTAAAATTTATGTTGTTGTTGTTTTAAAAGTTATATATGTACTTTAAAACAAATTAAGTTAAGTTGTCCGTGAAATTTTGCTGCTAGTTTGAGAACTTGAAATTTGGTTTGGAGGTATTTTAAAATATTTACTGGCAACACTTATTGCTTACCTATTGTGTGCATGTGTGTGTGTATTTCGCGCAGGTATTTTTGTTGTTATGTTTTGTTGTTGCTCAAATTCCATATGCTGCAGAGCTAGCGCTCTCCTTTTCTTTGTGTGAATAAGAAATTTTTGCAAACTCTATTTATTACACACACTCTCATTCTTCTCCATTTATTTGAAAATCGTTTTATGTATTTGCAAAAGCGTGCAAAAAGTGAAACAAAAGAGTGACAATTGAACCAGTTTATTTTTTTCTTTACATACTGTTCCTGGCTTCCCTTCACGTTTGAATTTCGACTTCGTTCAGTATGTCTCTCCGTCCGTCTGTCTGCCGCTTATTGTTGGTCGTGTGTGCCGATCGGAAGAGCTCGTCGTCGGGTGCACATGCGCACACGCGCTTCCTATCTCAGAGTACAATAACCCTCATTTTTGTACAAAAGCTGAGCTAACCGTCTTATTTCTGTTCCGCTTTTCGTGCAATTCACGAAATTTGCGCGTGGACACTCGACTTGTACCGGGGGCACTATTATGCGGAGAAGGAGACGTGCCAACTAAAACGTTCCCTATATCAAGTTTCAAGGCACTAGAATAAACTTCGATACATGTGTGTAGTACAAAAAACCTTGTATAGAACACAAAGTCGGGGATTCACAACAACTGATATTTGGTTTTTGTCAGTTTAGTTGCCTCGAAATCGAAAAGTGTTCTGATTGAAGGCTCAAGCGCTGATAAGTCACCGCGTATCTTTTGTGAGCGGAATTAATCGCAACGGCAAAATTCGGGCCGTTCAGTGAAAATCGTATCGCAGCTGTGGCTCTTTTGCACGTTTCTGTTTTGGTTATTGCTGCCGTGCTGCCATATAGTTTCGTGCACAAAGTAAGCACGCTGTTCATTTTGCTTTTGAGGTTAAATTTTTCATTCTTTATAAAATCTATGGCACAGAATTTTATAAATTTTTAGATATATTTATTGTGGTCTAGTTTTAAGAATTTATTATAGCAATAATAAGCCGGTTTTAGTTCTAAATTAAAATCGAAGAGCAGTGGCAGCACTGTTTTTAGTACAAAGCAATGTCATTCTCTCATCCTCTCTGAGCATCAGAGCAGACGTAAACGTGTGAGAAAAACCAATTTGGATTATAATTTCTGCGTTACGCGCCTATTAAATACGCAATGAGCGAACGCATGTATGAGCTCGGGTAGGTTAGGTTTTGTCTGCGCTCCGATTAAATACGATACGCGGTGACTGATCAGCGCTTCAGTTAGTGATGACGTGTCGTATTTATTCGTATCGTAAATGTCTGAAGTGCTGATCAGTCACCGCGTATCTTTTGTGAGCGGAATTATTCGTAACGGCAAAATTTGGGCCGTTCAGTGAAAATCGTATCGCAGCTGTGGCTCTTTTGCAGGTTTCTGTCTTGGTTATTGCTGCCGTGCTGCCATATAGTTTCGTGCACAAAGTAAGCACGCTGTTCATTTTGCTTTTGAGGTTAAATTTTTCATTCTTTATAAAATCTATGGCACAGAATTTTATAAATTTTTAGATATATTTATTGTGGTCTAGTTTTAAGAATTTATTATAGCAATAATAAGCCGGTTTTAGTTCTAAATTAAAATCGAAGAGCAGTGGCAGCACTGTTTTTAGTACAAAGCAATGTCATTCTCTCATCCTCTCTGAGCATCAGAGCAGACGTAAACGTGTGAGAAAAACCAATTTGGATTATAATTTCTGCGTTACGCGCCTATTAAATACGCAATGAGCGAACGCATGTATGAGCTCGGGTAGGTTAGGTTTTGTCTGCGCTCCGATTAAATACGATACGCGGTGACTGATCAGCGCTTCAGTTAGTGATGACGTGTCGTATTTATTCGTATCGTAAATGTCTGAAGTGCTGATCAGTCACCGCGTATCTTTTGTGAGCGGAATTATTCGTAACGGCAAAATTTGGGCCGTTCAGTGAAAATCGTATCGCAGCTGTGGCTCTTTTGCAGGTTTCTGTCTTGGTTATTGCTGCCGTGCTGCCATATAGTTTCGTGCACAAAGTAAGCACGCTTTTAATTTTGCTTTTGAGGTTAAATTTTACATTCTTTATAAAATTTATGACACAGAATTATCTAAATTTTTAGATATATTTATTGTGGTCTACTTTTTAGAATTTATTATAGCAATAATAATCCGGTTTTAGTTCTAAATTAAAATTGAAGAGCAGTGGCAGCACTGTTTTTAGTACAAAGCAATGTCATTCTCTCATCTTCTCTGAGCATCAGAGCAGACGTAAACGTGTGAGAAAAACCAATTTGGATTATAATTTCTGCGTTACGCGCCGATTAAATACGCAATGAGCGAACGCATGTATGAGCTCGGGTAAGGTAGGTTTTGTCTGCGCTCCGATTAAATACGATACGCGGTGACTGATCAGCGCTTGAGAGAGACCTACTTCGAATGAGTACGTCAAGAGCGAACGCATGTATATAGCTCGGGTAAAACAGGTTTTGTCTGCGATACGAATAAATACGATACGTCATCACTAACTGAGCCTTAAGCCGTCTATAGAAATGCCGAGAACCGAAAGCACAAGTCGGGGGAATGCTGGTCCCAAAATATCTGTCAATTGAGTGCTAAATAAATTTATGTCTCAATTTGATTTTGAATAGAGACCAAAAAGATACTAAGGGTATTCATTTAAGCAGATAAATCTGCACATTGCTCAAATTTATCAATTTATCAAGTGTGTTAAATGAACGCACTTGGCAAAGTGTTTGGTGCAAATGGTGTTTGGCTGTCAAAAAGAATAAATAAAATGCCGAGAATCAGTGAAAAAGTAAAGGTTAATTGGGGTATTCACAGTTTCCTTCTAAATTTCCCATCTGGCAACTTCAGCACGATAGTAAAATAAAACTCTGAGCGCCCCTGTTCCGTGGACCATTCTGAATTTGCCACAATCGCGTTACAAGTGTTTTCTAAAGCGATTATTAAGGATTTATTACTCTCGTAAAAAGCAATATTCCATCAAAATGGAAGTAGTGTGTGATTATTCTGTGAGAATTCAATAAAATTTGCTCAAAATCTGTTTCCATTTTCGCAAATAAAACAGCTGATGAGAAATGCCAGCTTATGACGAAAGAAAAACACGATCCAACGCATGTCAATTTTTTCAGCTAGTGGTATTTCTTGTTTGCGTGCAAAGAAACAACAAAAAACGTTGCCAGATGGCAAAGTGAGTTTAATTTAGCAGGCGGCAAGGAAAGCACACTAGATAGCACGGAACTGTGAACTCCCCAAATGTTGGAGCTGTTTGGAAAAAATTACTGTAACCATTTTGCGTTAATTTTGATTGTTCAATACTAAACTTTTTTCATAATGTTATATATCATAGCTAAGCAGGGTTGCATTCGTTGCCGTCTAAGTTTACAAACATCGTTTGCACAGCGAAATCGTTGGGCAAATTTATCACATTTGTGCAAATGAGCTTTCATACAAAATTTGACAGTTCGTTTATCAGGTGATAAATTTGTCACGTTATCAGGCATTTGCGCGTTTAAATGAATACTCCTAATGGCTGTTGGACTTCGACACTGTTTTGTAGCCTTTATGTTGTGATAAAAAAGTATAGAATATACATACAGATGTATTTCCAGATTATGTAATAAATATTACATTGCGCAAATCCAAAAAACATTAGCTGAGAGTGTTAGTTGTGGCTGTTTAGAAAAAAACATTTAAAAAACTTATGCATGGCTAAGTATTTAAGTATTACACTTAAGGGGCAATCATGGACGTACGCATAATTTCCTTTAGGGGGATTGAGAAAATTTTGAGAGTACATAGGCTTTACTTTACTAACCTATGGTTATATTGTAAAATAACTTTTTGCGAAAATTGTAACAGCCACAATTTAATTTCTTTCAGTGGATTATCATCCCACTCGGTTACTTGGTGTAGGGTATTACGCTGTCGGCGAAACCCGACTGATACTTTCTTATTTGTTTTCCATAAAAAACGTAGACTTTTTAATATAACGCGGATTTTTATTGCGCGTTTTTTTATAACGCGGATTTTTTTAATTCTTTAGTTATTTTCTACAACAAAATTTACCCAATATGAAATTTTAAAATTGTTAAAAACAAATCAACTCACATACTGTAAAATGCAATATCGGTGGTAAAAAATTCAAATTGAACAAGTCTGTGGTACGTAGCATTAAAAAGAAAGGCAATTTAATTCAGCAAACGGCAGGATCCAACAGTGCAGAAAGTAGTTCGCACTCTTCTTTTGCAAGAGATGCTACACTTGTAGAAGCTGAAGGAGCGCTTGCTTGGTGTGTGGATGACCATTTTTAAAAAAATATGCCAATTGATGTAAGAGCGGCTCAAAGCTGCTTCAAATATGCTGTGAAACACCATTTAAGTGAATTTCTAATTTAAAGTTTCAAATAATTAAATAAATTTTTACTTCTGGGCTTTTTAAATGTAACGAGTAGAGCCCGACCGAACGTTCGGTCTCGGTTCTGGTTACCGAACAGTTCGTCTTATACTTCGGGTTCGGTCGGGCTCTAGTTACGAGGTAGAGAAATTATATGAAAATTCGGCTTTATTTACGCGGATTTTTTTATTGCGCGATTTTTTTGGCTAATTTGGAACGGATAAGTAATTTTGTTCAAAAAGTTTACTTTTTTAACGCGGATTCTTTTAGCGCGGGTTCGGTCTGGTCCCGTCAAGCCGCGTTAAATGAGGATTAGGTGTATGTAAATTGTTATTCTTTCTGTCTGTTTTCCAAAACTGTGTGTTTGTTAATCTCGTTGGTCGTCAGTTTATCTTAGCCAAGTTTTCTTACGTCCTGACTTTGTTTACTGCATTTTTGAATTTTTCAGAAATTCCTCAATATCCGAATGTTGACCCGTTCAATTATGAGAATATGAAATCGTCGCTTTTGGAGCGCTTGGAACTCTTCAATGCGGCGCCATTTACAATTCAACGCTTGTGCGAACTCCTGATTGATCCTCGCAAGCAGTATAGCCGCATCGATAAGTTTATGCGGGCGTTGGAGAAGAATATTTTGGGTAAGCAAACCCAGATGTAGAGTATATTTTATACTGCAATCCGTTAAAGGCAATAGACTATAACAGAAAAATGTTTTTACTTTTCAGTAGTGAGCACCATAGAACCTGGACGCAAGCGCACCGAAAGCGAGAATGGCGACTCACTGGATTCCATGGTGAATGGAGACTTGTCCTTGGATGTGAATGTCGATATTGACATGGAAAACGAGTCGCTGTTCAACATGGAGACGCAGAATGGTAATGGAACAGCTGGCACAGCCGCCAAGGCGACAGCAGCAGCTGATGCTACTGTCGGTGTGGATGTGAAGGACAAACCGGTAAGGGAAACGCCGAGTGTACCCCACCGAGCGGATGATGACGGGCTGCCGAATCCGAAAAAGGCCAAACTGGACTTGGATGTTGATGAAGAGGGCGAAAAGCAGGAGATTGATGCAGCGATTAAAGCAGAAGAAAAAACTGCAACTGTTGAGTCTGACACAGAGCCTAAAGCAGATGCAAAAATGAAAACAGTAGCCACTAGCACGATCGCAAGTGAAGAAAAGAAAATAGATGCCGATGTAAAAGACGCAAAAAAAATTCCAGCTGATAATGAACTATCGGTGGAGCAGAAGCCAAAGGCGGATCTGAAGCCGAAGGTGGACACTACGACAGAGGCGAAGAGCGACAGCTTGAAGGAACAAGACCGCAAAACGACTGAAAAAGAAGATGCAACAGTACAGAAGAAGAATGAAGCAGAGAAAACAGATATTGAGAAAGACGAAAAGGTAGGAAAGGTGCGCGATGAAGAGGACGCAGAGACTGAGCCAGCTAAGAAAAATGCAAAAGAAAGTAAATCAGAAGTAGCAACAAAGAGTTCTGTCGATAAGGAAGTAGAGCAGGAGCAAGGCAAAGAAGAACCAGCATCAGAAAAGGAAGAGAAAATAATCGAGAAAGAGGAAGTGGAAAAGAGTGAAAAAGAGCAGAAAAAAATGCCGATAGAGAAAATCGAAGTGGAGAAACCCAATGTAAAAGAGAAAGTGGTGGATTCAAATAAAGCCGAGGAGCAGCCTGATTCGGTAGATAACTCTGTAAAGGAGCAAGCGAACGACAAGCCCAAACTGGAAGAATCTAAAGAGACGAATGTGGTGAAAGATCACACAGTCGATGGGGCCGAAGCTGTGGCTGAAACTAACGGTAAATGTAAAACCAACATTCCAGACGAACTGACTGCTGCTGCTGCTGCTGAAGCGGCAACAAAAAGAAAGGAGTCACCGATTGTGGCAACGTCAGCGATTGTAACTGAAAAGGAGCCAGGTGTAAAAGCTGACATCGTTGCCGAAATAGAGAAGGATATCTCCGGTTCCAGTCCCGCATCCACCTCCGATGAAGCACCAGCTAAGAAGACTGAAGTTAAGATCGCAGAAAGCACTAATAATAAGGTAGGACCTGCCGCAAAGAAGAGCTCTGCTCTGGCCGTCGCTGTAGAAAAGGGAACAACAGAGAAATCAGCGGCATCAGAAACGTGCGCCGTAGATGTTCCACCACCTCCTACGCCCATAGAGGCAGATGCGCTTTTGGTATCAGCCGAGGAGCAGCAGCTCAAGACAGCTGCTGCACCAGAGGCGGCAGCAGAGACTAAGCTCGCCGCCGACACCACAGCCGCTGCTGTCCCCGTTGCCGCCACACCTACTCTAGCTCTTAACGATCAACCGATGGAAGACGTGCTCCTCGAAGAGGTGCCGCCCACCGTTGAAGAAGTTGTCATGACCGAGTCAGGCGGTGCCACCGCAATGGCCACCGACGCAATCGAGCCCTCGAAAGAGGACGAAGGCGGCATGGAGGTGGATGACACCAGCCAGGAGGCGATGGATCAGTAGGCACAAAAACTACACAAAAATTCAAAAATTTACGAAACAACACAAAAGAAAGTTTACGAAGTGCGTGAAGTTGGAATACACATATTTTCTCAAATACATTTTAAAATATGAAAATGAAGAAGAAGAGAAAGCGTAAAAAATGTTCGTTGGCGTGTCGTTTAGGCGCATTAACTACTTCTACACCACGTAAAATTTGCTCGAAATATTTGAAAGCCTACACATACACATAAAACACTTACAGAGAAGTGGAAGGATGCGCTGTCGAAATATGTGTGCACCAAGAAAAATAAACGATAAATATTAGGACAAACTTATAAATGTATAACGCCGGCATAGCTGCTGTCTGACTGCCGTTTCTGGGGATTCATTGAGTGTGAATTACTCCATTTAGGTATTAAGTATTAACACACACGGGCAGTTGCGCCACTACAGCAACACCATGCATAAAATGTTCGTTATTTGACATGTTCCACAGGCAGCAATGTTAACTAATAGTTTGACATGTTTCCAATTCGTCCTTCATGTTTTACTTTGGCTTTTTCTGTATTCCTATTTTTACGTGTTAAGTTCATATCAGAAACAGCAACAGAGAAATCCATAAAAATTGTAGTTTGCGCGAATTTTCCTTGAAATCCAATTTTACTCACTACTTTAAGTTCAGTTTAACAATATTTTTGTGTTTTATTATACAATCATTCTTTAAACTAACAGATTTTATATGAAATAAATCTGGCTTGAAACTGCTCGCATCGAATGCTGTCTACGATCGAATGCGACAAGGGCAAAAGCAAGAGCGTAGCAGCAAGAAAATGCGCCTTGCTGTCTGATATCCTTTTTTTTATCATTATTAGTTATAGTTTGAGATAAGTATTTAAACAATAAATGCGACCACAGAAGACGAACAGTGCACAGTGAATGGGGGTCGGCATTTGCAGTCGCGTCTGCAAACTGCCACCTTCAGCAGCATATTAATTTCATTATCTTACCACATAAATTAAAGTTATATGAATAATGAAAAATAATTATACCGTATAAATTAATAATAAATAATAAAGCGAAAAATATATATTAATTCGTATTCGTATATGAAATGTTGTAATTTTGTTTATTCATTTTCTCCGGCGTAGTTAATAGCAGATGTAAGTTATGCAGACAACGAAAGGAAAATGGCGCCAACACTGCTTCGCGCATCGCGTTCGTTAATGCACCAATGCAGGAAATTTCTGCAACCAGCGCACCAGTTATTCTACTGATGCGAGTAACATAACACAAAATGAAAACGTAGAAAATTTATTATAAATTGATCAAAATTTGTTTGTTATTTTGTATAATGATACATCATCTGGATAGGTTTGTATTGTTTCAAAGTACATAATTACTTACTTTCGGGATCGATCTCATTTTCTTTGTCAACAAGGTTTTTACCACGACATATCTCTTTTTCACTCGTTTTATTTTTTCTTTATTGAAATTCATTAAAAGACTAACTTCGAGTTTCGCAACTATCAATTGAGTCGTTTAATTTGAAAGTGGGGTAAGTCCACTTTCTGTTATTGCGAGATATTTCATTGTTTACATTTCACTCTCAGTGTCACTACTATGAAGAGCTAAAACTTCCATCTCCCAAATACCAAAATCTCAATTTTTTTGGACTATAAATTGTTTACCCATAGAAAGATGATAATTAATTTTATCTAAAAATGCCATTATCTACATTTTTGTAAAAAATGGACTTACCCCACTTTCAAAATAAACGGCTCAATTAATGCGTTCACCAAAATTTCCATCTTTATTCGCGTTCGTTAACGCAAAATAAGTTTGCGCTTTCAACATGCAAAGCAGTTGAATCAGCTGATCGAGCAGCGGCAAACGAAAGTTGGTTGCACGTAACAATGTGCGAGACAATTATTTTGTCCCGCGGGACAATGTGCGGGACAACAAAGATAAGGTTTTTACTAACGCCTTCTGTTATATGAATAATAATGGACATTGTTATGTGTTTTGTAGATGAATCGCCGGGAGGCGCATTTTCGCGGTTTTGACCGTGGCATTTCCATGCTTCGTGCAACCGATGGACAAGTTGCGCGAAGGAGATTTGGTTAATATTGGTGCCATGCATGAGAAAGAAATGAATCCGGGGCTTTATGAAGATTTGGTTGAAAAGGCCTTACAAGTGAGTTTTTTGGCTAACTGTTAGGGCTAGTTAATTTAAAGGGAGCTTTAAGGCAAACTCAAAAATTTTCTTTTTGAAGTGATGCCGCTGCACGCATTTGCCGCATTTACGAACGTACCTTATTGCTCATTATGATGCAGCTTTTGAAGCCACTCGCATTCGTATAAACGCAAACATGATTAGTTTTAATAACATATGACATACATTTATAAGCAGCCATATTTCACTTTCGACCGAAATAAGAATTTGTAATTGAATTTTGTCAATCAAAAATGCATTTCAGTGAAAAGTCAATTATGGAACATGGTAACCCAGAAATAATTTGCCGGCTTAGGCTGATTTGGATTTAGTTTGTAAAATATGCATAAATAACTACATTAGCAGTAGAAAAATTGTTTAAGACGTGATTATCACTAATAATTTTAACTTTTGGTTCAGTTTAATGGCGCGACAGTAATGATGTTTTGCACTTAGATATTTTGGAAAATAGTCTATTTCACAAAAACCATGAATTAGGTAAAAAAATCCATTCATCATTTGAAGTACGGGTGGTATGAGTAACTTGAATTAAATGTTTATTTATTTATTACTTTTTTTCGCTCTTAGAAAATCACGGCTGGATGAGTGTCTTGTAAAGTGTACGTTTTGTCGGTCGAGAATACGATATGTATGTATGTTCATCTCAATTGCCTACTGAGCCCAAGTAGCATCTGTCGGAAAGAGTTTTTTGCTCGATCTCCAGGCTGACGTGACATCGAGACTCATTGTTTGATGGTGATATACACTTAAGCGCCGCGGTGACTCAGTGGACAAGTGCTTGGTCGCTGATGCGAGGAGGCCTCAGGTCCCAGACCATCTAATAAAAAAAGACAATATGTTTTTAAATTGTTTCTGTGCGCGGTGCCATCTCTCGCGAAGAATTGGCAACTCTCTTAGAGTATCCTTTGTCAGGAAAAACGCTTCTCAGCCTTGTTTGGACAAGCCTATGTCGCATTCGGTGTTGCGAGCAACAAAATAATTGAAATAATTGTGGCATTCGGTGTTGCGAGCAACAAAATAATTGAAATAATTGTCGCATTCGGTGTTGCGTGCAACAAAATTGTCCCCTTTAGTTGTCCTAAAGATATGAAAGCTAGGCCTAAGCCCCGGTTACACTGGCTGTTGCGCGAATTATATATGTGCAGTGAAACCTCGCATAATTCGTTCCAGAATCTTTCGTGTAAAGTAAAACACTCGTTAAGCGAAACGCGTTTCCCATTTAAAAGAATGTAAGATAATAGCTCAAGTAACTGTTGATTAATAATACTTTTATGAATCGGTATAGATATTTGAAGCAAGAAAGATACGGAAGAGTGGTGAAGAGTCAATAACCAAAAAATTCACATTGCCGATATTTACTAGTCATCAAATAAACAAATAATTGCCCCACTTTAAAAAATTATACACTCATGAGAAGGAGCATTTTTAAAGCTACGTTGAGCCACCTAATTCTGCAGGACAAAGCAGTAACTGACCATTAACGAGAATTCAAAAGAAATTTAAATTTCTGTTAGGAAAATAAACGTATTTACTCATATATGAAAAAAACTACAATGTATCGCGGGCGTTGTATGATTGTATCTAGTTATCTATGCATGAGTGGCACTAGTGTGCTCGCGTGGTTTTAACGTTTATTGGCATCTTAAAATATAATTAATCATATAACTAAAAATTATAAAAAGTCCAATTTAAGTTCATCACTTTAACTTTTTTTAAGTTGAACAAATGAAGGTGAGGTCAAGTCCATTTTTGACTCTTGCATTATATAGTAAATGCATTTGAATAAATAAATCAACGTCGTTGGCTACTGTGCGCGTAGTGGCTGAAGTGTGCAGGCGGCAGTGGTTGTGGTATTTGTCGTTGGTAGGACGCATCATGACCTGAAGCATTCGGATTCGGTGTATAACGCGTTTGTTGCGGCAGTGGAGATGGCGGATGTGGATTGAGATAAAGCCGCTGTAGATGTGATGCACTTTGTTGCCGCGGATCCAGCGGCACATGCTGGTGTACACCGAAGTGACTGTGCGCCCGTGGATCGCGAGAATTAAAATCTCTTGTCATTTCCGGTGCTGTTGGCGCTACAGCAGATGGCATTTTCGAGCAATTGTATATGTCCACCATGCGCTGACGCAGCCGATACATATCCATGGCACTAGTGGCGGGCTCACATATCAGCTCCGCGAAGTCACTCAGCGCTAGCAGTTGATTTTCATTTAGCTGGCCCATCATTTTCATCAGCGGTAAATCCTCATTGGTTTTGGACTGCCGCTCGGCTACTGCGGCACTCGTCTGTGTGCCTATGGATCCGCATATAGTTGCGGCTTGCACACCTATCTCACGTGACTTGCATTGTCCGGCACCACTGATCACTGTAACCGCGTCGGTTTGGGTCATCGCATTAGTAAAGAACGACGAACGCGTCTCCTCCAACGACTCGCCATCTGCTGCTTTCTGTTCGCGTTTGATTTTCTTTAGCTTCATTGGCAAATTTGTGGCCTTTAGTTTGTTGTGCAGCGTCTGCGCGTCATAACCGATAATGTTTGCTATTTTAGCCGTCGCACTGGACATGCCCTCTAGACCCCATTCGCGCAGGTTGGGGCGCGTAACGTGCGAGTTGAATTTGAAGCACACGTTGTTTACAGTGTGCAGGGGCGAGCGGTTCTCGTAGATTTGCTGTTTAACGTAGGAGCTGCTGACTGGCAACTTGCGCACCGTCGCCGTGTACAGAAAATTCGTGAGAGGCGGCATGGCATCTTTCTGCTCCTGCGCACTGCGAAACGCCTTCAGGATCGCCATCGTTAGCATGCTCGCTGAAAGTTAAAAACAAATCAATTTCAGTATTCTATGCATGTAGACTAAATGTTATTATTTAATTGTCTACGATAATTTGCCGGAAATGTGTCTGCATGTATCGATATCTCTAAATCTCTCACTATATGTCTAAAGTTCAAAAGTATATTTATCTACCTCTTTCACGTTTAACTTTTGGAGTTAAAACTTCTATCACCTCTGTTTCCAGTGCTGCTGGTTTAGATGTAATTTTTTCCACTGTTAAGAAAAAAGTATGAATATATTGGAATAGATTAATTACGGCAATTTGAAGTACTAACATTTAATGCGTTTAAAGCTGGGGAATGCATTGCATTCAACATCAACAGCGTTGCCGCTCGATGTCTCATCAGCAGTCGTTGCCGTGGGGTAGTGTACTGGCAGACATTCTAGTTGCTCTTCGTATATTGAAGGCGTTGTCATGCAAAACTCAGCTTTGACGGTGAGTGAACGATGCTCTCTTGGGAGTGTGTCTACTGGCATAGCTGAAATCGCTGAAATCGAAGCAGTTGCGCTTGTGCTGGGCTGCTCATTCTCCATACTTGTTGGTTGCGACGAACGAGGTTGGCGTTTCTCACCGACTTTATTTAACGTGCCATAATTTAATGAAGTGGAAATTGGCTCTCCACCGATTTCTTTTTTAATGTGTACTCTTTGCTCAGGACTTTGGGAGCGTCTTTTGCGAGAATCCTTGCGTTCGGCACTTCTGCTTTCCTGCTGTTCCTCACTACGCTCGCGCTTGCGGGATTTCTTATCCTTTTTCTTATTCTTTTTGTGTTTCTTATGTGACTTGGACCCCGGTTCTTCATTTTCTACATCCAACCTATGTAACTCTTTCAGTTTCTCGGAATATTTGGTTTCCAAATCCTCATGCTCTGCATTTGCCAAACGTTCCCTCAAGCGATCGACTAATAAATCATCGAAGAACGAATCGGCGGGAATAGCTTCTGCGCCGATGGATGTCTCTTGCGCTGCAGTCGATTCATCTGGTTCACATTTTACTGGTATGTGTGGCGCTTCCTGCTCAGATGATTCTTTTATCGTATCTGCCGACATGTCAATTTGTCCTGCTGCTGTTCCAATATCATCGGCACTTTGCAGTAGGTCTTCAAAGAAGTTATCAGGCAAATTATCTACCTCTTCCATTGATGGTGCAACTTGTACGTGAGCAGTTACATTCAGATCAGTTTCTTGCGGCTCTGGCGTCAATTCGCCGTCCTCTCTTGTGCCAATCGCATCGTCAAAGTGCGGTTCTGACTTCACCTGAGTAGGAGGTACCTCTCCATCAGAGTTATCTTTCTGTTGCAATTCCTGCGTTTTGGTTACAACGGTATCTTCTATTGCTGGAGATATTTTCCCAGTTACCGGATATTTATCATTGGGTTCTTCAGATTTAATTTTTACAACTTCATCGCCTTGCGCTGCTATATTTTTTGTTAGCACAGACGGCACTTCTGAAGTAGCTGTTGCAGCCAGTGTCTTCGATTCGTCTTTCTGAAGTGACGTATCACAGTTCATTTCGGATCCAGTACTTATCATTGGCGCTGGCGGTCCCTCTGTAGTAGTACAATTTAGCTTGTCTTCGGGACCTGGTATCATCCCTTTCTCTTCCACATTGGCTTCTCTTGCGTGCGCTGTTCTTGCAGGTGCAGTTGTCGCTGACTGGGCAAGCTCTTGCTGGTCATCCACATTAAGCTTCTCCACTTTAACAATTCCTTCACTCATGATAGATTTGATTTGGTTGAAATAAGTATGAGGTAAAGTATCTCTTATGACCACAACACAACAACACACGTTTAAACTAATTCGCCGTAAGAGAAGATAACACTACACAGGGCTGCACGGGCTAAAAATTAAAAAGAAATAGAAAATATATGAACGTATGCATGTACTCCAAAAGCCGGTTTATGAAATTCCGTACGCAGTCGCCTCTTGGATGCGTCGTCCCACTGGTAAAACTTTATGGGCGTAGGATAAGGGGCGTGACACTTTTTATCAGCTCAGATTTGTGTATAACTTTAGAACTACACATCACACATCAATGAAAATTTTGAGTCAGTGGGTGGCGCCTTTCCAAAACTCATTAAAACACATGGAATTTTATCAAACAGACCGTTATTTATTTTTTATTGATATGAATAAATACAAAGGTACATATAGCATACATAAAGCAGAACCTTTAATTGAAAAATTCAGATTCTGAAATACCACTTAAAAAGAGAAGTTTGTCAATATAAGCTGCTGAAAGACGATTTTTCTTTTGGGAAACTCCCCCTTTATAAAACAACTGCTCGCAGAGCACAGACGATGCCACGACGCAAGTAGCTTCGAGCAAGTTCCAACATATAAAAAGTAGAATAAACATAATAGCCCAATTCACAATCTTGTGCAAATGGTCTGGGATTTTTGCAATTGACAGTTTTGTAGCAAACTACTGTCAAAACTACTGTAGTTTTGCTACAAAACTGTCAGTTGCAAAAATCCCAGAAAATTTGCACAAGATTGTGAATTGGGCTATTGAAAATACCTAGCAATCAAAAATATGTATGTACATGATTGGCGACATTGCACAGTTTTTCTTTAATAGATAAGAGTTGCGAAACTCAATTTTTTAGTAATAAATGGGAGGCAAAACTTAGGGTAAGTAAAAAAATTTTTAAGCAAAGGAACATTGTAACGCTTTTGCAAAAAAGTTTTGTCAACACATGCTCCGATCCGATACCTACCTAAAGTACTCGATACCCGCACTCGTACTTGAATAAAAGCATCGAGAGGAGTAACTCGAGTACTTACTCATACTCATTTATCGGAACAACACTATCCCTAAATCCCGAACGTAAATCAACAAAAACTTTAATACCATAATAGTTATTTCGTTAGTAAAACAATTGTAAAGATCGAAAAGTTACATCAGAAAATCATATAAAAAACGCCGAGAATCTTAAAGAGTAGCACAAGCAAGTTATTGATAAAAAAAAGCTGCTCCATGTCACAAAAAGACAGGAGAACACTTAAGCGGGGATGCAAAGAGGAGGATCGACGACATGATGAGCGTTCACACAGCGGTAGTCCTGAGGAAAATATACTCTTTAAAGAAGAAGTTTATGAATCATCATACGATGAACAGTTGGAGTTCTTGCCTGTACGATCGAGCGATAATACTTTTGATACTGAGGATAAATCGTGTCCAGCTCTCGGAGGCGTAAAAGGTTGGCGATCCGATCCAAGTAATCATAAGGTTTTATTTTTCATGATATTCATATACATTTCTTACAGTGAGGAAAATTGACCCCGCATTAGCTGATGATGAATGGAGCCCCAACGTAAAAGATGCGAAAGGTAGTTAATTATGCGTTTAATCCTATTGTATGAATGGAACCCTTTGAGACATAAAAAGCATGGTTAAGCAAGTATTTCTCAACAAATTGTATAGTTAACCAATGCGTTTCATCTTCTATAAAAGCTATCACAGTAACAATGCCTAAGAAATAATTACAGTAAACAATTCACGAATAGGGGGTGCCACAAAATATATATATTTTTTCCATTTTGTCCGATTAGGAACTAGTGCTAAAAAATTTACAAAGCGATGCTCTATATACTATTAGTCTTATAAACGTAACGTGAAATTTTGAAACTAACATTTATACAACCTTTTTTTAATCTTTTTGATCTGTGCCGCATATTAGAAGCGATGAATGCCAAAAATATTTCTAAGTTGGTTGAGCTAGTTAAGAGCAACGATTGTTTATGGGACGTTTCATCGAAGTGCTACAAAGACATCCAAAAGAGAAACAAGTTATGGGCGGAAATAGGAGCGGAATTGAATTTAAGTGGTAAGTTGTGCGGAGGTTTTTATAATACAATTCTATTGATTAAAATTTTTAGGCGCAGAAACATGCCTGACGTTCAGAAAGTTAAGAGAAAAATATAGTCAAGAATATGGACACGATCTACTTCAAAGTCGTATTGGAACCGATTTTACCGAACTTTCAAAATCGATTCTTCGCAATCATTGCAGAGAGGTGCGGTGAGTAGTCTTCGGCAAGAGTACACAATAATTATTATTTGTATTTCGTTGCTCTTCTGGCATTACTCACTGAAATATTAATAGTAATAATAATTGATTGGCACAAAAGCTCGTATGGCCTTATGCCTAGTTTTCTCGCATTATCTTGTGTGTGCTCGTATTATTTAGCACAGGAGTGGCCGGAGTGGCCAACCCGCGGCCCGCCTTGAACATTTTTTCAGTCCAATCTTCCCGTCATTTCCTCTAATTTTCCATATGTGCGGCCCGCGAGATCATTTGGGTTGGCTGACCCTGCTAAATTTTAGCACAAGGTATCGGGGCCTACTTACTTCTTCCGCAGCCGCGTCCGAACCAGAATTAAGGAGCTTTTATTTACATGGCAAAGTATATTCTCGGAGAGTTGCCAACTAGCTCGCTTACATCACACGGCTAAAGTATAACTTCTCTTATACAATTAAATTAAATTCGTGTATTGTTGTATTTTTACTTTATTGATAATCATTATGTATGTTATATTGTTTAAGTTTCTTAAATGAATTCAACACTTCTAGTGTGACCAATTTTCTTATTTTAATTCAGCAACATCAGAATTTGTGATGTTTGATTTTAAAGTAAAAAGAATCGGCTTATGGTACGAAAAATATGAAATCTATGTCTACGAACATAACTTTTCAAGATACTACCAATACTACCACTCAACCATTCGACAATGCTTGGAGTACAAATTAATCTCTTGTATGCTACTTTTCGACACCTCGTTTGATTTTCAGTTTATGATGAAAATGTGAATGCGAATGAATTTGAACTTTAATCTGCTATTGTCATTATATTTGAAGACCGGCGCTTAGTTCAGACGATCTAGAGAGAGTTGCATGATAAATTATATATCATTTTAAAGATTTCCATGAGTACATTTGCACAAAAATATCAGATCAAAGATTGGTCGTCATTTCCGAAATAATTGCGTTTAAATGATGCCCATATTTCCTATTAAGCAAAGCATTATTGCATTGAACATAAATATCTGCGTGCTAGCAGGAAGATGGAGAAAAGGGAATAGAAAAATCACACACTCTCTCCTTTCCCACTAATCGCTGAAGCGCCACAGTTGTGCTTGCACTGCATTTATTTCAAACATTAAAGAATGCTACATCTATTATTTATTTGAAGACCGGCGCTTAGTTCAGACGATCTAGAGAGAGTTGCATGATAAATTATATGTCATTTTAAAGTTTACGAGGTCTATGTATTATTTGACAGACATGCTATTATTCTAAGAATGAGCTTTTCTAGACGGTTTAAGAATTGCACAATATTTAATGATACACCATTTTGAAAGTTTCACCATGAATTTTCAGGCATTAGTTCTCGAAGATTGTTTGAAAATGTTCTAAAATATTATAGTTTTTTATTTCGAAAGTTTTGTATTGGGTTATTTCCTTTCGAGATAAAGCCTGCTGAATAGATTTGGAAAACTTTGGCAACAATATTAAGTACATTTTTTTTTAAATTGAATTTAGCTATGTCATAGGGCACACCCGATAATCGGGAGTTATTACTAGTTGTCATTATTAGTGTTGTCACTGGTTGACTTTAATGAGTTGGTGTAGCTAACTAGGAGCCAGTTTCGTTTCTCTAGTCGAATTTCAAAGCTGGAATCTATCTATAATTGCCCAATTTAAACAGTAGTTTTTTAACGTAACTATTTACAGAGTTTACAACATGGATGACCACAACGAAATTCGAAGAAAAATTAATGCTGGTGTATACCATCTTAGCCAAAAACAGAGGCGTAAAAGTTCGGTGTGGATCCTGTTTGCTGAGGTCGAAAAAGAGGACGGTACACTATTGGAGGGTTTTGTGTGTTGCCGTACGTGCAAAAATTTGTTGAAATTCAATGGAAAGAATTCGTCAAACCTGAATCGCCACAAGTGCTTTGCTTCGATGGGGCAGGAAGTGTCTCTCAAGCCTGCTAGCCAAGAAGATAAAAAGTGCGCACTTGACGTATTTTCGAAATGGATGATTGAGGACTGCCAACCGTTCGCTGCTGTAGACGGTACAGGATTTCGTAATATGGTGGACTTTTTGGTGAAAATTGGCTCCCGGTATGGTGCAAACATTGATATTACTGATTTATTGCCGGACTCAACAATGGTTGCTACTCGAATCAAGACCATTGCAGAAGAGAAGAAAATTGTAGTCACATCAGATATACAAAAAATTATCGATGGTGGTGAAGCTTCTGTTGCAATAGATCTGTGGACCGACAACTACATTAAGAAAAATTTTTTGTGTGCAACACTGCATTTTTATAAAAACTGTGAGCTCACAGATGTTGTATTAGGCATAAAGTCTATGGCCATCATGCGATCAAGTGAGGTATATATTTCTGATAAACTGCAAACTTTATTTGGAGAATTTAATGTTCATGATCTAAATAAGATAGTTTTCGTAACTCCAAGTGAAAACAATCTAAAAAGTGCACTGCAAAAGTTTACACGTATAGATTGCTCAAACCACTTATTGTCAAATATTTTAGATTCTGCATTTCAGTCTATTGAGGAGCTAATAGAACTAATAGATACTTGTAAAAAACTAATCAAAAATATTAAAAAACAACATGCTCACGAATTTACTCAAACATCTTTGAAGAGTCACTGCACTACGCGCTGGATGTTGCATCTCGATATGTTCAGATTTATTACAGATAATTGGTCTAAAATAAACGAGGTTCTTGCTTATGGCTGCGAAATGCACTGGTTGTTCAACATAAATTTAACTGTTCTTCAACCTTTGGTGGAACTTTGTACAAATTTCGAGACAATTTCAGAAAAACTACAAAGCAGTAGTTCCCCATCAATCTGTTTTGTGTTGCCATCAATAAATAGAATTAGAAGTATGTGCGCTGGAAATCCGCACGACGTTCCAACTATTTTGGCATTAAAGTCCCACATTTTGACTGAAATCGAGGACAAGTGGGCGCCAAATTTAAGTATTTGGCATAAAGCTGCATTCTTTCTGTATCCGCCAGCAAACTATTTGCAAGAAAATGATTTACGCGGAATCAAAGATTTTTGTTTAAAGAAAATTTTAGAGCGAGACGCAGCTCCAACTCCAACCCAAATGCATGCAAATTCAGCAGCTACATCATCAACGTCTAACTCGAACATTCTTCCTCCAGCTACACATGCATCACCTGGAAATACAACTGGTTCAACTTCAAACTCTATGTCCAATCAAACTCTACCAATAGATTTACAGTTTTTCTTTCCCGAACTATTACGAGAGTCAGTAGCGTCAACACCAGAAACTCCCAGAGACGAAGTAGAACGTTATGCCAGAGAAAGAATCAAACTCGATGCAGATTTTGATGTAATAAAATGGTGGGAGCATCACTCTGCAGATTATCCCAACTTATCGAAGTTCGCACTACGCATTCTAACTATCCCTGCAAGCAGCAGCGCATCAGAGCGGGTTTTTGCATTGGCTAGCAATATTATTACTGAAAAGAGCAATCGATTAGCTTCCAAATCAGGTGAAAACATGTTATTTTTAAATTCTTCATTAAAAAATTACAAGTAATCATGCTATAGTTGGATTTACCAACGATTCAGACATCTTATTTTAAAAATAAAAAACTCATGTGTATGTACATATTTCTCATTCGTTTTATATGTAAAGAGCAGCATCATTTCGTTCGTGGTATTCTTTAATCTACATATCCTTAAATATATATAATGTAATAAAACTATAACACTGGCGTATCATGTAAATATGTACCCTTATCGTTCGTCTTGTTGCGGTACGTGAGAAACGTTGAGCATCGCTTCTTTCTTAGTACTTATACCAGCGAAGTTTTCGAGTTATGTACTCGAGTATTTTAAGTGGCGACATAACTAGAAAAGAAGTACGCCCGAAGAAATCTTGCAGACCTGCTCAACTTTTTCAAGTTGGTGGCATTGTTTGTAAGTATTTTGCTTGTTCGATTCTCGTAATTTCTATGTTGTATATATATTTCAAACCTATTATAGGAGCAGGTTATACAAAACACCAGCTGCGTCGGGACAAGGTGAAGTTAGGTTATAGTGGCATTCTAGGGAACAGATGGTCTACCAGAAAAATACACTAAGTGTATGCCACAGAATGTGTGATACTACTAAGGGAACGCCGGGCCACAATTTGTTAAAACTTTCTGGGTTTTTGGAGAGACGCAAACGGCTACGACTATTATACTTACCTACTGATTTGGCAAATACAACCTGTTGCCGGTCTCCGCCTCACGTACCAGCTCTCTCCAGGCGCCCTTGCTTTGCGCGCGTCTTTTCCAGTCACTGGTTCCAAGCTTAGCCATGGTTACTTCCACTTTATCCCTCCACCGGAGATTCGGCCATCCTCTGCTGCGCGACCCTCAACCTTCGCATTGGATAACTTCTTTGGTATGGCAGCGGAGCCGCGGGATATAGACCCGCTTGACAACGTTCATGTCGGTGTATAGGTGTATAGCGCATACAGCTCGTGGTTCGTTTTAATACGACACTCCTCACTAACACAAATTAGGCCATTGATCTATCTTGCGAATGATTTTTCTCGCGTACACCCCAAGAGCTGCTTCATCTTGTGTCAGTATCCAGGCTTCGACGCCAGAGAGAAAAGCACGGGCATGATGAGCGTCTTGTAAAATGTAAGTTTTGTCGGCTGAGAATGGGCTCTACTTCTGAACCCAAAGTAGCACTTATTGGCAACGGTTACTTTTCGCTTAATCTCAAGGCTGACGTTGTTGATGTTGGTGGCAGTGTCAATGTAGACGAAACCCTTGACTACGTCGAAGGTATAATTCCCAGCAGTAACGTGGTGTCCAAGACGTTGGGACTCTTTAGTTGATGACAGCATGAACTTCGCTGTGCCCTCGTTCACTGCCAGACCTTCGTGGCAATCATCGAACATACGCTCTTCCGACCACATCGATGTAGAGGTTTTAATCTTTTTTATTTATTTTATAATAAAAACCGTTAAAATCGTTTGACCCATTATATGTACTATAATAAATTTTGACTACATACTTGAACTTGAACTTTAATCCACGTTTTATATGTAAATACATATGTAAATGTAGCATATAATTTCCGATACACTTCAATATAAAAGAACCATCACTTCCGTTTACTCTCAATTTTATTTATTTTGTCATAAATTTTCAATTTTTTTTACAAGATGTAGAATTAGAATGTAGAATGAATAACTTCGTTGTAATCTTGTAGATTTTACAAGTTTTTCCGAGCAATCATTGTCGTAGTCAAATTTCGATCGTCCAATTTCAATGTTTGTATTGCGTGGTTCCCAGGAATTGTCGTCGCGTAGTTGCTATGTTTCTTACTACTATTTACATTTTATATTAATTATTTGAATATTGGCTTTACATACTTGTTGGAATTTATGGAGGGTGTGCTTTGTGCTGATGGAACAATATAGAGATCTATATATGTAGGTGCGCCGCGGTGGCTCAGTGGGCTAAGTGCTTGGTGGCTGACGCCGAGGACCTGGGTTCATCTCCCGGTCCGAAAACATCTAATAAAAAGAAAATTTGTTTCAAATTGTTTCTTTGCGCGGCGCCACATCTCGTGGTGAATTTGCAACTCTCCGAGAATAATCTTTGCCATGAAAAGCTTCTCAAACCCTTTCGGATTCGGTATAGTAGGTCCCGTTAATTTGTGAAAAATATGACAAGCACACACACAAGTTAATGCGAGAAAGCTAGGCCTAAGCCCACACGGGCTGTTGCGCCAATCAATTATAATTATTATTATGTATATATGTATGTAGGAACATTTTTGGTTTTGAGGAAGGGTCATTCTGGTCTTAAGCAAAAGAGGTTGGCAAAACCTGTTTTAACGAAATTTATGGAAGATTTTCATAGATAACGAAATAAGTAGACAAAATTAAATAGCATACAAACAAAAAACGAGCAAAAATTGTGACCCATTATGATTAAAGTCAATTAATATATATGTACATAGTTCCAGCATTACAAAAGTGTTTTTTTTCGGAAAGTCGAGCTCGTTGGCCAAAGTGGATTCAATGGGACGAGACCCACATATAATGAAAAGTTTTTATCCTTTTCGCTCCAAAACATTTTTAGCATTTGCAATAGCAACATCATTGACAGAATTTGCGACAGAAATCATAGGTGTACATTTTAAACGCATAAGGAAAACGCGTAAAGGAAGAAACCGAAATTTCCATAGAAATACATATTTCCGTGTGTAAATGTAGCATAACTCCTTGTGCCAGGTTCACATGCAATTTTTCTTTGAGAAATATATTTTTTTGTAAGTTAAATGCCATGTAATTTTTACTGAGATATATTTCAGAGAGATAAAAAGCAGTTTCCACCTGCAATTTAAATGAATTTCAGAACAAATGAAGGATACCGAAACATACATATACATACATAATATGTACATATAGAACTTTTTTGCTAAATTGAATGAATCAAAAGAATTTTGTCGGAAACGCCCACTTTCATTCTATACAGGAAAGAGCTTTACATAAGTTCAGTTTCTGCACATAAATCTGAATACATTTTTAAACTCATACGGAAAATGCAAAAGGGAAGAAAGATAACTTTCCAAATGAACATTGCCGTGTTTGAATCGGGCATTGTGGCAGCGCAATGCATGAAATTAGAGTTCGAAATTTTCGACTCCAGTATCAGCGTTGCCACTGCCATAATTTTTTTTCGACCAAAATTTTCCCAAAAACCGACCAAAATCGTTTGTAGCCGACCAAATAATTTTGCAATTGCATTTTTTCATTAAGGTCGCATCAAATGTTTGAAGGACAAAAAATTTGGTTTAAACGATATATACACAATATTACAAGTTAATATAGTTATAAACTTGGGACAAATTATGTTCTGCAAATTATTAAAGAATGTTTACTACTCAAGTTGTAAATTGCCGAAATGTGGTGACTCTTTTTAGAACGCATGCATTCCGTGCATTGGGACAGCTCAAGTGCGCTTCAAATTTTTGCGCTTACGCACTTGCGCAATGAAGCGCACGTATGCACCATTGGAATCGGGCCATTAAGAGCCGAAACAAGAAAAATATTGAAAGTAGAGTAGGTTTTTTTTCCCCAAAATCTAAGTGTGATATATAGGAAATTGATTGTCTTTAGAACTACAGATGCAACTAGTTCGATAAATAATTAAATGTGTAAAATTTTCTAGCATGTAAACGCAGCACACCGTCTTGTTTGACGCCATATTTTAAATGAAATACCTTAACAGCAGTGCCCACACAAAAAACTTGCTCGTTGTCAGTGGTTGCTCTAACATAAATCTTTCTAGTGGAGACGCCGGGTTATGAAATACACTAATTTTGTGAAAAATCTTTGAATCTAATCGAGTAAATAGCGTCAGTAAGGTATCGAGAACTTAAATACCTACATGAAATAAATCTGTGGCAGCGCTGTAAAAGCAGATGTCTGGCAACGATGTCCTGTAAACAAATTTTAATTGAAATCTAAAATTTTAAGACGCGTGTTGAAATTGTAAATGACGAAAAGCACCAAAACGGCAAAGTAATGAGTAAACTAATTATAAAACCCATGAAGTCCGTACGAAAGGTCGAAATAGCTCGCACTAAACCTGCAAGTGTAATGGTACCGCCAGCTGAATTGGAAGATAATGCTTCTGTGGATATAAAAATTGAATTTTCCGAGGAACCTCCGGCAATTCCATCTTTGCCTGTAGAAGGCAGTAATTGTAGTATGGGCTCGGGGTTGCGTAAAGAAATCAGTACGCAGGTGGCTGGGCATGACGAAAGGTATACCACATCACGTAAGGACAGGAAGCGAGAAGGCAGTGGCAGTGATGATCAACAAAAAAGTTGCAGCCAAGATTACACGCACAGTGGAAATTGTGAACCCAAAGAAAAACGCAGGCGAAGTTCGAATAGCTCTGAGGAAAATGTACTGTTTAAAATAGAAATCGACGAGGAGCAGTTTTCAAGATGCGATGAGCGCTTGGAGTTCCTGCCCGTGGGCGAGGGCACATCGAGCGACTATACTGTTGATGCTGAGAGCAATTCTTTTCCTGTTTTCGAGCACATAAAATGTTGGTGATTCATATAGCCCATAAATTCATTTTCTCAATATATTCACATTGATTTCTTTACAGTAGGACAAATTCATACTGATACAGCACCTTCGCAAAATGAGAAAAAAGATCTAAACCCAAAAATGAAAAATGAAAAAGGTAAATACGCTTATATTCTTATAGTATTAATGCATAGGCATATGGCTGTAAATACCACAACAGCCATTATGCTACAAGAGCAAATTTTAAATATTCCTCAAAATTTTGGTTGATGATTTAAACAAAAATTGTTTCAACACGTCATTGCAGACGACGATAAATTATACATTTCCCTAAACACTAATTAAGAGTACAAATCCTTCAAACTTATCTTTTAAACCTTGCAAATTCTTGTCATTAAATTGTACTTCCCTAAACCTTAAGAAGTGTAGATATGTATATGAACTTTGTAAGATTTTACCCGATATCCCTCCTTGGGTATAACATTGCCGATTATCCCTTGGAACCACTTTACTATTTTTCTGGCTTAGTGGAGTTATCATGGATGCAAAATTGGATTTCCCTTGATCAATTTTACAGTGAATAAAGCCAAAGTCGTACTTGCTTTTGTAAAGGGATTATCAAAAGAATTGAATGACCCTACTAAAAACTAAATTTTGTTTGTTTGTTTCTTTGGTCAGGTATATTAAATTAAAAATTTTGAACACTAGCTGGTTATGTCGATACTTCAGTATGCATCAGTTGTTTCGTATCCACGGTATAATTATTACATACAAAGTATTGAATTTCTTTAAAGCAATAATCTCTCTGCTTTACGTGGCTTGGGTGGTTGGAACCTTATGTGAAACACCTAAATTTATTAGATTTACTTACAGTGATGTTCGAAATAATTGTTAAAATTATTTATTTAGTGTGTGCGACGGACACATTTTAGGCGAGAACTTGAGCATATTTTATAAGTTGTTACCCTTTTTCGTTCGAACACAATCTAAGTTTTTCGCTAAAATGTCGTACGGCGAACAAACTAGTTAACTAATTTCAACAATTATTTCAAAACTGTCCCTATTATTTTGAACACCATTTGTATATGGCCACTACAACCTTTTTAAGGTTTAGGCTTTACACACCAGATCTCTCCAATTCTTAGCCCTCTTACTCGCAATAACACATGCAAGTAAATTTTTTTCGCTTCAACGGTATCACGGTTGTAATGGAAATATGTACATATGTATTTATTAATGTATTTGGCACTTGTCGGAAAAACACGTTTCTCATTTTTTCCCGAAAAAATTAAATAAATACCATTTGCGTGTAAATTTTAAAATTTGGCAAGGCTGTCTGTAGATCTGGGATCTGGGCAGTCGAGTGAAATATTTTTGCGGTGCATTTTAATGATTCCTCATATTTTCAATAAATTTGTATTGAATGTTTTTTGCATGTTATTAGCCATGTTGCGCTGTAAAGAATATTACAGTATATCCGCCATGTCGGAGGAGGAAATAAATGCATTATTCAATTCAATTGATTACGACGACAACACTGGTGGCAAAGAAGATTTCGATAGTGACGGTGATATTTTTGACCCAAATTACACTCGGAAGAAGTGAAGTCGAAGAAGAGAAAACCGGTGCACCTCCACAATTGTCAAGCACTTCGTCTGCTGTTAAACAATCTATCTTTTTCCCAATAGAATTAGTTTCGTCCTTTGAAAAATATTAAAGAATTCCGAGTCATGTTTTTGGTAACAAAAGCTGTTATAGCTCAGTTCGGCTACAAGTAACAAAAAATATGTATAGGATATCAATTAGTTAGAAGAATATTGCCTTTAATTTGAGATATTAGTCATGAGAAAATAGTGGATAGTTCCGGAGATACGGTCAAAAACGTCGCTATTCAGCAAAAAAATCGCGTTTTTTAAAACTTTGAGCGCCTTGCGGCACGGGTTAACATGCTCCAATCGTGCTCAAACTTTAACTACCTTAAAATCTGCTAAGGCTCATCATTTTGTGGAGTTCCCGTCGACGAAATTCGTGAAAAAAATTTTTCCCATATCATTATCGGTCACCCTAGTGGCCACACAACTGCCTAAATCAAAGAAGGCTTATATTCCAGCAGATGAAGTGCGATACGACAATGTGGGGCATTGGTGTGCATTTTTTGACAGATCTGGCAAAAAGATATGCAAAACTACCGGGGTGTATGTAAGTCCCACCCAAGCGTACTGCACAAAATGCAATCTGAACCTCTGCAATTCGACCGCAAACTCTTGCTTCTTAACTTTTCATGTTCGTAAATAACTTTTTCTTTTATCTTTAATAAATTTTGATGCAATAAAAATATACATATGTTATTTTTCATTAAATATCACATGTTTTTTGGTACTAATTACCCAGGCCCGTCTAGGGACGGGATGCAGTTTTGTGATTGAACAGGGTTAAAAACGCACCTAATCGATATTTTGAAATGACGTATACTTTTATTTAGTTTTCTCAACCTAGTTGAGTTTCATCAGTCAAATAAAAAATTTGGGAAGCTGAAGGGTTAAAAGAAATTTTTGATATTTTTCGTTTTAACAATTGTGTAGTAAACACGAGTCGCATGACTCGTATTCGTACGCAATAACACGTGAATCAATCACGAGGTAGACTATTTGACAACCACAGAGGGTCAGTATCGTATTTAAGCTTTAAACACAATCAAAACGCGAGGCGGATTTTCCGCGGCGAACAATGGCGATTTGACGGCAGTCGTCGTGGAATTTCGCCCAGTGAAACAGAATCAGAGCGAAATTTGGATCAGTTGATTCGGAAAAAATCATCCCCACAACAAGCACACAATTTAACAAAAACCACAGAAACCACGAATTCACGAATTTTCCGAGTTGTAAAACTACAAAAATAGTTTCCGCACAAAAATTTACAATTTCCTTACTTCAATTTATTTATTTTTCACCACTGGCAGCTGAGGCGGCAGCGACAAAATTAGAATTTGTTCTATCGCGAGGCAAATCGTCGCGTAGAATTCGCCTCGCGATTTTATTGTGTTTAAAGCTTTATTCGTATCGCAGACAAAACCTGTTTTACCCGAGCTCTATACATGCGTTCGCTCTTGACGTATTTATTCGGATCGTAACGCAGAAATTTTCATAGAAATAGGTCTCTCTCAGACATTTACGATATGTCATCACTAACTGAGCCTTTAAAACGCGGTTCATAATTTCACAGCACAAAAACGCAGCAAACAAGTAAGGAAGCATCAGTCGGGTTTCACCGACAGAGTAATACCCTACACCAAGTAGGCCCATTTTTGGAGAATTAAAAGGTGTTCTTACCAGCAATGAAGTGACCAAATATGGTGTATGTATGTATTATGGAAGTTATAAGAATTTTCCGCTTACCGTCTATATAGTAGGCGGACCACGCCCCCTTTTTAGGGTTCCGTTCCCCTAAAAGGGGAAAAACGGGAACGCATAAGGTCACTTTTGTTTTGGGAGTGTGTATATGAAACGACCTTTTTTATAAGCTTTATATTAGGTTCACATCCGGTATGTATGTCGTCAAATCTAGTAATCAATTTTTCACCCACTTCCCGACTCCTTAGAGATCTGAAACTTTGCATACATGCCTAATCTAGAGCCCAATACATGAATCAATAAATTTTATGGGCGTAGGATAAGGGGCGTGGCACTTTTTTATAAACTCCAGATTTGTGTATAACTTTAGAACTACACATCACACATCACACATCAATGAAACTCGGTAGGAACTTACTACATATCCCTATCCTTCTACTGAGAAAATAAGGGGAGCACTGGATAAGGGGGCGTGGCACCCCCCATACAAACAAAATTTTTGATCTCGATTAGCTTTGGAACTAAATGTCGTGCAGCATTGAAATTTCGTATGCAGTCGCCTCTTGGATGTGTTGTCCCACTGGTAAAATTTTATGGGCGTAGGATGAGGGGGCGTGGCACCCCCCATACAAACAAAATTTTTGATCTCGATTAGCTTTGGAACTAAAGGTCGTGCAGCATTGAAATTTCGTATGCAGTCGCCTCTTGGATGTGTTGTCCCACTGGTAAAATTTTATGGGCGTAGGATAAGGGGCGTGGCACTTTTTATCAACTCCAGATTTGTGTATAACTTTAGAACTAAAAATCACACATCAATGAAACTCGGTAGGAACTTACTACATATCCATATCCTTCTACTGAGAAAATAAGGGGGACTGGATAAGGGGGCGTGGCACCCCCCATACAAACAAAATTTTTGATCTCGATTAGCTTTGGAACTAAAGGTCGTGCAGTATTGAAATTTCGTATGCAGTCGCCTCTTGGATGTGTTGTCCCACTGGTAAAATTTTATGGGCGTAGGATAAGGGGGCGTGGCACCCCCCATACAAACAAAATTTTTGATCTCGATTAGCTTTGGAACTAAAGGTCGTGCAGCATTGAAATTTCGTATGCAGTCGCCTCTTGGATGTGTCGTTCCACTGGAAAAATTTATGGGCGTAGGACAAGGGGCGTGGCACTTTTCAAGCAACTACACACTTGGGCTTCAGTTTATAATTATAGGTACACCACACATCAATGAAAAACGATAGGAACTTACTTGCCGCGCCCTGCTGGCAAAATAGCAACAACTCACCGCGTCACAAATATGCCACGAATATTAGGGTCGATCACAGCCGTATTATTTGTTAAATTGAGGATATGACGATAGGAGACACTGTGAATACCCTAAATATTGTGTACTGCTCTGCAAGTTTTAAATTCTTTTTGTGAAAAATTTCAGAGCTCTAAAATTGAATTTATGGAAGACTAAAAAGTAGAAAATAAAATTATATAAAAAAAAACTTTTTAAAAATAAGCTTTAATTTATTTAATGTACTAAAAAGTAGAAAATAAATGGTTTTTAAGTCACCTGTATCTTACTATCAATAAAAGCTTGTGCGCTCAATATCCATATTCAAAATATCTTTCATTACTAGAATCTATTTGCAAAAAATTATTTAAATAAAATATTGTGGTAACTGTTTGACAAATATTGAACACATGAGCGCCCCAAGCTTTTATGGATAGTAAGATACAGGTGACTTAAAAACCATTTATTTTCTACTTTTTAGTACATTAAATAAATTAAAGCTTATTTTTAAAAAGTTTTTTTTTATATAATTTTATTTAATCGTAGAAACCTGAAATTTGGTACGATGTTAGGTGTTAATAACCTAAACACATTTTCACTATAAAAAGTTAAGAAATATTTTTGGAAATATTTTTTTATAATTTTTAAATGTTTTCGGGTCGGACAAAAAAAATAAAAATATTTTTAAATCGTATCGTGTGGGGTATCGTTAGAAAGGGCTACATCCATAGATTATAAAATGTATTTTTTTTAAATTTTATGTAAACGGGTTAGGTTAGGTTAGGTATATCTGGCGGCCTAAGAAAGGCCACGCATAGACCCTATTGGGTCCTTAGCGATACCAGTTAGGGTTCCGTTTTAGGAGTTCTCAAAGTAGTGATCTGTCAGAATTTGGGTGCGTTTCACAAATTTCCAAAGAGGCTTGATACCTAGTTTCGAGATCTGTTCGAGCCCTGAAAAGAACGGCGCTCCTAGGCACGTCAGGCGAGCTCTAGCGATGGCGGGGCAGGAGCATAGTATGTGTTCTAAGGTCTCCCTGCTACCCGCTTCTTTGCATTTCCTGCAGCTTTCGTCGTTCGTTATACCCATCCTATGTGCATGCGCTGCTACAAGGCAGTGTCCCGGCAGTGTCCAGTGCACCTATGATAGCTCTACATTCTACTCTTGGGAGAGTCAGTATAAACCTAGTATACCTTTCTTCATAGGACTTTAGCATGGTTTTGGAGGTCACGCAGGTGCTGAGGTTATTCCACCTAGCCCTCGTTTTCCTTTTCATGCATTCCTCTATTTGGCTGTAGAGCACTTGCAGACACGGGTTAGAAAGATATAGTTAAAAAGGTGAAAAAAACAGACCTGTCCCCACATGATCCCATCTTCCCACGCCATTTCTCAACCGAAAATTTTGATAAAATCAGGCTTGCTAGGTATTGGATCACGCATGACTGAATGGCTGCCCCTTTTTCGAATTTTTTATTTTTCAAATTTTTTTTAATTTAAGATGCCCCCGCAGAAAAAAGTTTTTGTTGTTTATATAGAGTGGGGTATCATTAGAAAGGGCTACGTCCATGGATTCCAAAGATATTTTTTTTTATAATTTTCTGTGAAGTGGTTTCGAAGATATAGGACAAAATGTCAAAAAAATGACCATATCCCCCCTGGCTTTCTACATTTCTTAAGCTAAAATTTTGATAAAATTAGAGTTGGTAGGTCTTTAGTCATAGATTACTGGAAAGCTGCAGCTTTTTTCGATTTATTTGTTTTTCTATTTTTTTTAAATTTTATTTAAGATTACCATAGTAAAAAATTTCCTTAGCGAAAAATTTTTGTTGTTTACATATTGTGGGGTCTCGTTAGAAAGGGCTACGTCCGTGGATTCCTAAAATGTTTTTTTTATAATTTTAGGTGAATTGGTTTCGATGATGTAGATCAAAATGTCAAAAATTTTATGGCCAGACGGGCAAGGAGAAACTAAATTCGAAGGCTAAAAAGGGTATTTCTGGTACGGAACCCTCAGTGAGCGAGCCCGACTCGCACTTGACTGCTTTTTTGTATGACGTAGAGGGCCCACACCTTACCTTCAATACCAAATACCATTCCTTTTTATGAATATTTCAACAAATTTAAGCAATTTTACTGTAAATATTCCGGGGTTGTGGGACTTACTGGCCCGTTGTGGGCGTGTCCTTCGACCGATTTTGATAATCTCGGAACTTGAGTGAAAGATTCACTGCGACTGTGTGCCAAATTTGGTCTAAATCGGACAACTTCTTTCTCTCCTGTGCGCACGGATAGCAAGACAGACAGACAGACGGACGGACAACCGGAAATCAACACAGAAAGTGATTCTGATCATTTCTATATACTTATGTCTATACCTAGGAAGGCTCCTTTAATGCGTTACAGTTTTCGCACAAAGTTATTATACCCCATTACCATAGGTGTAGGGTATACAAATTCCACGGCGCAAAAACGCAACAGAGCAGCGTACATGTGACACTAACGCATATTTGCATGAATGTTCGGTTGTACCTTCGAGAGAATTTTCGGTTGCGCTGTCTGCTATCGCGACTGGTCGGCCTCGACCCTCGCTCTTTTTTTTGCTGGCCGGCAGGTCAATTGGAAAAAATAAAACGGATTGATTGTTTTACAAAACAGTTGAAAATTTAATTATGAACACAGAACAAAAAAACGAAAAATCGCTCGTTTTTCTTGTATTGTTAATTACTGCCCGGCAAGTCAAAGTGAAAAACGTAAAAAATTTTAAGTATTAATTTCGGATGCAAATATGGAAAGTGAAAATCATGGTAAGTGTACACTTGATCCTTTTTTTACGCGGTTGCGAAAAGAAACGTGATAAACATATGATGCGCCCAGAGCAAAAACGACTTTTATACCTGCACAGCGCATGTGCGCAATGAGGCGAAAATTTACACTCGAAGCGTTTTTGCTCTGTGCTCGTCATATATGAATGTATGCAGAATAAACAATCGAAATGGCGTCGAAATTTTGGACAAAATAAAAGGCGGCGAGAAAATTGCAGCCATTTCGAAACACCGCAAAGTCAACGAGTCTACTATACGTACAATTCAAAAGACGGAAAAAGCTTTTCGTAGCGCAGTTCTAGGCTGTGGAGTAGATGGCTCGAATTCGTTCTATGCAAGGGACATAGTTCTTGTAAAAATTCAGATGTATTTTGTCTTTGTATTTTACTTACATAAATATGTAAATAAACCGAAAAGTATGTACATATCTTTATATCAAGGGTATTCATTTCAGCAGATAAATCTGCACATTGCTCAAATTTATCAATTTATCAAGTGTGTTAAATGAACGCGCTTGGCAAAGTGTTTGGTGCAAATGGTGTTTGGCTGTCAAAAAGAAAAAACTAAAATGCCGTGAATCAGTGATAAAGTAAAGATTAATGTTGGAGCTGTTTGGAAAAAATTACTGTAGCCCTTTTGCGTTTATTTTGATTGTTCAATACTAAACTTTTATCATATAGATCATATCTAAGCAGGGTTGCATTCGTTGCCGTCTAAGTTTACAAACATCGTTTGCACAGCGAAATCATCGCGCAAATTTATCACATTTTTGCAAATGAACTTTCATAAAAAATTTGACAGTTCGTTTATCAGGTGATAAATTTGTCAAGTTTGTAAGGCTTTTTGCGCGTTGAAATGAATACCCCTATTGAGTTGGCACGAGTTAGACATTTGATATGAAAATCTAGTCTATTTTACAAAAAATAGACCGCATTAGCAGTTTTGTGTGAAAGCCAGTTTATTTTTACGCGGCTTTTTTGCGCGGTATTTTTTGGTCCCAGTATTCCGCGTAAAAAAAGGATCAAGTGTATATTGTTTTTTTTTCAAATCTATTACGTATTATTTAAATATCTAAATATTAATGCAAAACATGCTTTCTTTAACTTTTAGTTACACTTCATCCGCGAAAAAGACCAAATAGATTGGAAAATCACAAGCGAACCATTGCGAAGAAAAATGTTGAGCGTGGTAATGAGCACAAAACTGCGAATGGTAGATTGATTGCGGCAAAGAAGTTTGAAGGGCAAAAAATTTGTAAATGTGACACAGGATGCTGCGAGAAAATTGACATTATGCGGCAAAAACAAATATTCGAAAATTTTTACAAGACATCTAATTGGACACAAAAAACATTGCTGATTCGATCAACAGTGAAAATACCTCCTGCCCCACTAAAATTCGATCCAATAATTCCACTGAAAGTGAGACAGAATTTTCAATACACATTGGAAAATGCTGATGGTATTTCTCACATCGTTTGCCGGGATTTCTACATCAAGTGTTTAAATTTAACCCCATCCCGAATACAAAGAGCTTTGAAAACAGCGATTAAAAATCCAAGCGCTGATGAGACTCGCGGGCGAGGACCTCCGGCAATTAAAACTTCGGAACAAGATCGTAGAAGTGTCATAAATTTTATAAATCTTTTCCCGAAATTTGAATCACATTACAGTCGTGAAAAAACTACAAAAAAATATTTGCATCCAAATTTAAACTTAAAAAAACTGTACGATGAATATAAAAGTTCCTGTGAGTCCAAAAAGGAAAATCCTGTTTCTCATTATATTTTTAGTGAAATTTTCAACAACAATTTTAATTTGGGTTTCAAACGATTGCATACGGATACATGCAAAATCTGCTGTAATTCACAGTGTTCTGCGAAAGCAAGTGGGACGCAGGAAGAAATTGCCGAAATTAGCAGAAAACAGTTGAAGCATATAGAGTCAGTTGAATATGTACAGAAAGAGTTCAAACAAGATGTGAATAATGCTGAAAGCAATGGAACTTCGATAGTTTTGACATTCGATCTACAGAAAACATTGGAGACACCTGCATTGACAACTTCCGTTGCGTATTACAAGAGACCACTGTGGACGTATAATTTGTGTGTATATGATGAAGTTAACAAGAAAGGTAAATCTAAGAACTGTATTCCTAACTATTATTATTTTCCAACTTATTTCTATTTCTGTTTTTGATAATCTTGCTCTTTACTATAAAAAAGGCTACAACTTGAAATTAAATTAATCTTGATTTATGTACAGTCGACGTCCAATAATACGAATTATATATTGGCAGAGCAATCGTGTAATCGAAAAATTCGTACTATCGCAACAATTTTTCTTCCTTATTATTTTAAATTCAGGCATAGGAAAGAAGTATAAGTACGTAAAAACTTCATTTATTTTATTTCATTTCATTCGAATATCAAGTACAAAGCATAACTGAAAACCAAAAAATTTGCACTTAAAATTAACTTTTCACAGCACAAGTCGAAAACGAAGCTAGCGGCATAAATATAATTCGCACTTTGAATGAAAAGAATGACAAATAAATCAAAGCCTACTACGAGAGAAAACAAAAAATTCGAATTTCGTGTTATCGAAAATTCGAAATTAAGTAAAATTTTGCGGAATTTCGTCTGTGACAAAATACTGCATTCGTATTATTGGACATTCGTACAAACGAGCTTTCGTATTACTGGACTTCGACTGTAATTTATCGTTATTTCTTGGATAAAATATGGATTGTTTGCTGACTTTGATTTTGTTTTTTAGGGTACATGTATGTGTGGAACGAGAGTATTGCATCAAGAGGAGGACAAGAAATCGGTTCTTGTTTAATAAATCACCTTAAAAACAACGTACCATCTTCAACGGAAAATGTTATTCTGTACTCCGACTCATGTGGAGGTCAAAATCGAAATATCAAAATAGCTCTTTTACTTAAACATTTTTTAGCCTCATCGCAGTTAAAAAGTATAACTCAAAAGTATTTTATTTCGGGCCATAGTTATAACAGTTGCGATAGATGTTTTAGTTTAATAGAAAAATATAAAAAAAAAGTTGAGATTATAGCAACTCCGGGTGACTGGATTAAAATTATAAAGGAAGCCAAAAAGTCTGAGCCAAAATTTGATGTAAAAGAAATGAAAACCCCAGATTTTTTTAGTTCTAAAGAGTTGGAAAGGCAAACTGTGAACCGAGAAGTAGATCTTAATGGACACAAAATTGATTGGTTTTGCAATAGGAAAATTATTCAGGAAAAGAGTAATGTTTTCCAATTAACTTTGTTTGATGGCAATGCAATGCAGGTGGTAAATTTAAAAAAAAGAGGTGTGCGTGAAGAAGATTTAGAAACGTTGGAGTTGCCTTGCCTGTATCCAGAGGGAAAAGCTATAACAAAAAGTAAATATTTAGATCTCCAACAGCTGATGTGCTTTATCCCTTTAGAATGCAGACAATTTTTCGAAAACCTAAATTATGAAAATAAAGAAGACGTGGATTATGGCTTTTCTTGTGATGAGAGTGACATTGAAAATGTATAAACGTCAAATGCACAAAAGTTGAAAATTTTTAAAGTTTTTCCAATAACTGTCTTTTATAAAAAAGTTTTACTTAAGAAAAAAGATCAAAAAACAAGAAAATCAAATAAAAACAACGTTAGGAAAGTGGACGAAATGCCCTAAATAAAAAAAATCTGCTATTGAATTCATGTCTTTATAAGTTTTTAGTCTTTAAATTGTTTTTAATCTTAATATTTTTTAAGCTAATAAAAGAAACTTTAGAAGACGATTATGTATTTCAAAACTGCGTTTTATTTGACAAGTTGTTGGACATAAAAAGGATAATTTCAAGATTTTCAAAAAATCTATGGATATTGTGCGATAACATAAAATTTTCAACCGTTTTGTAAAACAATCAATCCTTTTTATTTTTTCCAATTGACCTGCCAGCCAGCAAAAAAATAGAGCGAGGACCAAGGCCGACCGGTCGCGAAAGTAGGCAGCGCAACCGAAAATTCTCTCGAAGAGTAGGTACAACCGAGCATTCATGCAAAAATGCGTTAGTGTCACATGTACGCTGCTCTGCTGCATTTTTGCGCTGTGAAATTACAAACCGCGTTTTTACTCTGCAGTCGTCATATATTAATTTGTTATATCATTACATTGTAATATCCGCTAATGCATCAGCTATAATTTTCGAAAATTATTTTCCTCATAAATTAAACAAATGGATTCTAAAAGAAGAAAGAAAAAGTATCTATTATTTATTTGAAGACGGGCAGTTCAGACGATCTATAGTGAGCTGCATAATACATTATATATAACTAGCTCGACCCGGCATAACTCCGTTTTTCTCGCAACATTGAGCTCATCTGCAGCAGTCCCACGGGGAATCGCTGACAATGTTTGTCTGAAGTAACGATATTTAACCTGCGGCCCGCCTAGCTTTTATGTGCGGCCCTAAACACATTTAATATTGTAATTTTGAAAATCTCAAAAAACTCCAAACCCAGCCATTTCACGGCCTTCGTTACATATTTGCACAAATATTTAACAACGAACTCGTTTCCGACCTCAATCTCTCGACTCGTGACGATGAAATGTCACTTTCACTACGATTGTCCGGCCATTATTGTCCTTTGAACGTCGTCGGTAAACTGAATATCCATCTGACCCCGTTACTGTTTCAGCTTAATGACCATAGGACCATGGGTATTTTTGTGCATTTTCCATCAACCATGCATGGTGATTTTGGATTCAATGCCCCACACGGTCCATGCACCATCTGCGTTCTGACAATCTCTCATATGATCTATGCGTTTTGGATATTCTTTGCAACGATCCAACGGTTCTTCGCTGAAGGATAATGTCTCGACTGTGTGCTAGATCTCCAACAACCAATGCACAAATGTCTGCAGAAGTTGAAGCATTGTATCGTCGTGAGTGTTCTCCGGCTGAAGCACCATCAGGTTTGAAGACAAATCTTTGATCGCCTCACTTAATTTTCTCCATCTCCGTTTTAAACAGCGTTGTTTGCAATCAAGAATTGTTGTAATTTTCGAGTAACGTTTTTTGTCACTCCTGTTTAACCTTTGTACCGCCTATCGACTTGATCATCTCCCGACGAAATATAGTACACCTGCAGATATTGGTGTGCGTCTTTGTTTACAGGCAATAATGCACCCATCCGATGGTAAATTTTTTTTCTGCATAAACCTAAAATACAGCAATTCGAACAAAACAAAAAAAGAATCTTGAAAACCGGCCTAGCGATTATCTAGTGAGAAGGCTAAAGAGCTTCACCACTTATTTTTTATATATTAGATTTTAAATATTTCAAGGAGTACACTTGCACAAAAATATCAGATCGAAGTTTGGTCAAGTCATTTCCGAAATAATTGCGTTTAAAGATTGCCAATACTGAACATGAAAATCTGTGTGCTAGCGGGAAGATGGAGACAAGAGAATAAAATAATCACACACTCTCCTTTGCCACTAATTCGCTAAACCACAGTTGTGTTTGCACTGCAGTTTATTTAAACTGTCGAGAATGATACAAGTCTATGCTATTATTCTAAAAATGGGCTCATTCTACATTAGATCCGAATCAGGATATTGCAGTGGAGTTTAAACTTTTCCCGAGAATGATAAGGATAATATAACTACTTTTAGTGTATCAGAGAGTGCTGTTTTGAAAATGGTGGACCACAATGGTCCAACACAATTATACCACCCATACCTAACTATACAGCCGCTCTTTATACGGCATTTCGCTATAACGGCTCTCTTTAATTAAGGCACGTTTTCGATTTACAGCCTAAAATGTTTCGCTATAACGGCAAAAAAAACCTTTTTCGATGTCGATATATCTACATGTTGCCAACCTTGTGCAAGCGCAATCTCGATGCACACTCTTTTCTGTTACCTCTTGTTTACGAGCGTTATTCAGTGTGTGCTCATAAAGCGGCTGGTTTAGAGTTGTCTGTGTGTGTTTTATGTACATATTTATTACTGATTGTTACACATTAACTGGAAAAATTGGAAACAATTAGGGACATTTTAGGTACGTAAGTACATATGACGCGCACAGAGCAAAAATGATTCGAGTGTCAATTTTCGCCTCATTGCGCACATGTGCTGTGCAGGTATAAAAGTCGTTTTTGCTCTGGGCGCGTCATATGTATGTATGTACAAATTAAAAATTTTAAATATGTATTTTTATACCCTACACCTATGGTAATAGGGTATAATAACTTTGTGCGAAAATTGTAACGCATTAAAGGAGCCGTCCTAGGTATAGACATAAGTATATAGAAATGCTTAGAATCACTTTCTGTGTTGATTTCCGGTTGTCCGTCTGTCCGTCTTGCTGTCCGTGGCCACAGGAGAGAAAGAAGGAGTTGTCCGATTTGGACCAAATTTGGCACACAGTCGCAATGAACCTTCCACTACTTCAAGTTCTGAGATTAGCCAAGTGCCACGCCCCTTGTCCTACGCCCATAAAATTTTACCCGTGGGATGAAGCATCCAAGAGGGGCCTGCATACGGAATTTCAATGCTTCCCGACTTTTAGGCCAAAAGATATTCGATATCAAAAATTCTGATGTATGTATAGGCGGTGCCACGCCCCTTGTCCAATGCCCGTCCCATTTTCCGAGTTGAAGGATACGGACATGTAGTAAGTTCGTATCGTGTTTCATTTATGTGTGCTGTATAGTTCTAAAGTTATACCCAAATGTATAGTTGATTGAAAAGTGCCACGCCCCTTGTCCTACGCCCATAAAATTTTACCCGTGGGATGAAGCATCCAAGAGGGGCCTGCATACGGAATTTCAATGCTGCGTGACTTGTAGTTTTAGAGATATTTCAAATCAAATATTTAAGTTGTATAGGGAGTGCCACGCCCTCTTGATGAATCGAAAAATTTTATATACAGTCGCCTTCCTTTGGTCTTCAACTATATTGGTATAAAGTTTGGCTGAAATCGGTCAACGCGTGTTGCTTTGTATAGCCGGACAGACAAACAGACAGACAAACAAACATTCATTTTTATATAATAGATTATTTTTTAGACAAAATGCCACCGAAACGATTATCGACTTCGGAGACTGATAAAAAGAGATGCCGAAAATCAGTCACGCTAGGAACTAAGCTAGAAGTATTACGTCGTATAGAAGCTGGAGAGAAAATTGTTAAAACTTGCAAGGCAATGGGACTTGCGAAATCTACCTTTCAAACTATTCGAGATAAAAAATAAGACATTAAAACATATTTACAATCTGCTGCACCTTTAAATGTCTCGAGATTAACACGCCAGAGAAACTGGATTATGGAAAAAATGGAAAAACTATTGATTATATGGATTGAGGACAGTAACAGAGAATGCCAATGAGTAAAATGACTATCCAGGAAAAAGCTTTAAGTATTTTCGAAAGTTTGAAGATTGGAGATACCGATGAATCTGCTGAAGATGTCACATTCCACGCAAGCCGAGGATGGTTTGAAAAATTTAAAAATAGATTTAATTTGCATAATTTGAAAATGAAAGGTGAAGCAGCGCCTAGGGAATATCCCAACATTTTAAAGGGAATTATTGAAAGAGGTGGGTTTAAACCTGAACAAGTGTTTAACGTAGACGAAACAGGACTTTATTGGAAGCGAATGTCTGATCGCACGTACATTTCAAAAACCGAAAAATCTGTGCCTGGTTATAAGGTGTCTAAAGAACGATTAACTTTGCTCCTTGGTGCAAATGCCGCGGGTGATTTTAAGCTAAAACCACTTTTAATATATTTGTCCGAAAATCCAAGGCTTCTTAAAGGACTAAATAAAAATCGATTACCCGTCATATGGAGATCCAACAAGAAAGCTCGGATGACTGAAGCTACTTTTGAAGATTGGTTCAAAAATCACTTTTGTGCAGAAGTGAAAAAATATTTGCGAGACAATAACTTAAGCAACAAGGCATTGCTAATTTTGGATAATGCACCAGGGCATCCTACTAATTTATCCGAACTATCTGAAGATGTCATGATTCAGTACCTTCCAAAAAATACAACAGCTCTGATCCAACCAATGGATCAGGGTGCAATAGCCACTTTTAAGGCCTAATTACCTACGCCGAACTTTCCGACAATTTATAAGGGAAACCGATGGTAAAGCTTCAATTAAAACATTTTGGAAAAACTATAACATCAAGGATGCTGTTGACGGCATCAGTGAATCGTGGAAGGAATTAAAATTAACAACAATGAACAATGTTTGGAAAAAAAATATGGCCAGAATGTGTAAAAAGTACTGATGCAGAAGTTAATTTCCTTCCTGAAATTAGGCAAAACATTTTGGATCTAGCACATGATTTCGGCTTTGAAGGTATGAACGAACGTGATGTGCTTGACCTACTTGAAGCTGATAGGGAACCCCTTTCATATGAGGAACTCATTCAGTTGCAAGCAGAACCGGCATTTGATGAAGAGACAGAGCCTGTTGTATCCAGACAGCTAACATCAAAAAATTTGTTGAAAGCTTTTTCCTATTTCGAACAAGGAATAAACATCCTCCTTGAAAACGACCCTGACGTCGAACGTAGCGCTAAAGTTTCTCGAGGAATTAACTCAGCCATTAGCTGCTATAAATCACTGAAGAACGAAATAGACAAGAAGGCAAGACAAACAACGTTGGACAATTTTTTTAAGCCAGGCCCATCCTTACCAGCGAAAAATTATGACGACAGTGATCTTCAGGTTACCATTTCTTCATCGTCTTCAGATTAAAGCAATTTTAAAAAAAATTATGTATGTATAATAATTTTTGTTTATAGATTATTATTTGTTTTTTAAGTTTGTTATTATTTCATGTACAAAAAATGTATGTACTTGTTATGCATGTATTTTTGTTTTAAATGATCTAAAAAGATAAAATGAATTTTGAATAATAAACCATGTTACATATTTAACAAATTTGAAACCGATCCCATTGAATTTCTATCAATTTGTATTAAAATAACTGATTTTTTATACGGCTTTTCGCTTTGCGGCCAAGTTTCGTGGAACGTATCTAGGCCGTAAAGCGAGGTATGGGTGTATTTGAATTTATTAAAAAAAAAAGAAATGCTATTGGTACTGTTAGATCCAATAGGAAAAACATGCTAAAGACACTAGGTTCACAAAAATCAAAAAGAGGATAGGCTGCTAACTATTCTGCTTGTGGGTTATTAGCTTTGAAGTTGGGAGATAAGGATGCTTACTTGTTCTCTACGAAGCATACAAATTCGAAAGAATTCTATAAAATTATAAAGCCAGCATGTATTCTAGAATATAATGATGGAATGGGAGATGTGATCGGCTTGAGCCAGCTATATCATGTTTCCTTATTATGAAAAAATGTATGTAATGTTATAAACATTTTTTCCACTTTTCAATTCGTATATCATATATTGCCAGTTGAAAGGCTTCACTACTAAAAATACATATGAGGCGTTTTGTAGACTTTCGCCTGGATATTGTAGAAAATATTCTAAAAAGCCTAACTGTCCCAAACTATAAATTACATGGAGGACAATAACAAGGCGACACACTTCTTAGACTGCAAGCTAAGCAATGTGCACATTATCCACCGCACATTCCTGCAACAATCAAGAAAAATCACTACAGACTATTTTGTCAATCTTGAAAAGTCAAGTGTATTATTTCCCTACATCAAAAGTCAATTTGATTATAAGCTGTTTTAATGTAGCTGTTGTTGACCCCAATTGGTGCGTTCCCCGTGCGTTCTGCGGATGCGCTCCGTTGATTGGACGGAAAATGGGTCCTGGGATTGTAGTCAACGTCGCAGTTTTAAGAAAATGTTAACGTATTAAATGAGCCGTCCTAGGTATATACATAGGTATATAGAAACTATCAGAATCACTTTCCGTCTTGATTTCGGGTTGTCCGTCTGTCTATGTCCGCAGAAGAGAAAAAAGCAGTTGTCCGATTTGAACCAAACTTTGTAAACAGTTACAGTGAAACTTAACTTAGTTTAAGTTCCAAGATTTGCCAAATCGGTTAATGGACAAGCCCACAATGGGCCTATAAGTCCTATATAGTCGGTAAAAATATTCCCAATTGAATATTAATGAATTTAAACGAATGAAATTTTGTTGTCAAGAAAGTTTTCTTTGTTCCCTCTGGCTCTTACGAGTTTACACACAAACAAGTTTCTATCTCTGTGTCGTTGTTGCAAATGTAAAAGATTTGTTACAGTCAAAAAGGAAACGAAAGCTTTTCTTTAGAAGGAAATTTACTCGTCTCCTTTCGTGTTCCCGTTGGTACTAACGAAATGGACTTTCGAGTAAGAAAGCTTACCATGTGTATACTATAAAGACTAATGAACTTGGACCATGGGATTGAAACTCATAATTCAGAAATTTTTCGGAATGAACTTTATTTAGGCTGGCTCACACCGGATCAGTCAAAACTTTTATTTTGTTTAATGAAACAACAGTACATTGTTTCTTATGAAGCAGTACACACCAAAGCAAGCTAAACAAAACACATGGTTTTGTTTCCACCAACCCAATTCTGAATAGAAACTCCCGGGGAATTTTTCCTTTTTTTCCTTTTCCTCCTATTCCGAACGAAAACTCCCCGGGAGTTTTTTCTCTTTTCCCTTTCCTCCTATTCTAAACGAACTTCGAAAAGAGGAAACATTATTGGCGGGTAAAAGTAGGAATCTGAATACGAATAAATACTTTTTGCGAGAGTGCTGCGAAAAAATGTAAGAAATTAATTTTCGTAATTGAAAACCTTGCCCTAAATAGTTTTTTTTAGGTCGAAAAAAACCAACAAACTGCAATTTCAACAATTGTTGAATTTAATGACTGCGCGGCCCGATGTTGCACGCGGACTCCACAAGGGAAGTAGAGAGGAGCTTTCCCAATTTTGGCGGATGGCTAAATCTGAGCTGAACTCGATAGGGCCACCAGTAAAAAGCGTCGCTGAGTGGAGAAAGGTATTTAATCTATCCAAGAATACAATTTTTTTTTATTCACGTCGGTTTTTTATATTTCAGGTGTGGGCCGATCAAAAGAAATATGTGCGACAGAAGGCGGCACAATACCTTAGAGCTCGCAAAGGCACAGGAGGTCGTCCTAATTTGGAGCACAATTTTACAGTAATCGAGGAAGGGATATATAATCTCATAGCAGTGAAGGAGTCTGTGAAGGATGCGAGCGTGAAGACTTTCGGTTTGAACTCTTCTTCAACGATGGCATCTGGCAAAGATGACCGAAGACCAGCGATTCTCTCGACGTCGACTGCGTTAGATACCATCGTTGAAGACGAGTTCATAGCGCTGGAAATCTCAGAGCACGAAGAAGAGTCTCTTCAAGAGCCAGTGGCAACCGAAAAATTGCCAAAAATCAGACGTACTACTTTGGATTCACTTCAAGAACAGCTTGAAATTCAAAAGGAGCTTTCTGAAAATATAAGAGGGGCTGTTGTGGAGTTGAAGGACCTGCACCAAAGCAGCATACAAATTCATCGCTCGCTTAACAAAATGTGTGCCCTTCAAAAAAGGAATTTCAAACAAATAGCAAAAATAAAACAGGAGGGAGTCGATGAAATGCAGCGTCACAATTTGATCATCGAGAAATTAAGGCAACGGGAGGTTGAAGATAAAATAGAAAGAAATCGACGGCTCTTAGAAATAGAAGAGCTCAAATTGAAGGGTGGTTCTTAAGTGTGTGCATGTTTTAAGTTAAGGAATATTATATTGTTGTTTTAGTTATTTTCTGAGGTGTGAACATAGAAAGAAATCTTTTTCAATGTAGAAACCTGAAGTTTGGCAGATCTTAGGTTTTTATGTTAACAAATTTTCACTATAAAAAGTTAATAAATATTTTAAGAGATATCTCTTTTTAATTTTTAAGGGGGTTTGGGTCGGCTCATTGGTTATAGTTAGAAAGGGCTACATCCATAGAGACAAAACTAATCTTATTTAAATTTTAGGTTAACGAGTTATAAAGATATATGTAGCTCAAAATGTAAAAAAACCTGACCCTATGATCCTATCGGCACACTCCATTTCTCAACCTAAAATTTTTATAAAATTAGGGTTACTAGGTATTTGATAACGCATTATTGGAATGGTGCACATTTTTTCGATTTTTGTATTGTTTTTTAGTTTGGATGACTCCCCTAAGAAAAATTTGTTGTTTTTTATATTTTGTGGAGTATCGTTAGAAAGGGCTACGTTCATGAATTCTAAAAATATTTTTTTATGATTTTCGTTGAATTGGTTTTGAAGATATAACTCAAAATATCGAAAGATTTATAGACAGACGGGCAAGAAAATGAAATTCGAGCGCTAAAGAGGGCATTTCTGGGACGGAACCCTTTGTGCGCAAGGTCGACTCGTTATTGACTGCGTTTTTATCCTTAACTTGATCTTTAACTTAGTTTAAGTTCAGAAATTATCTAAATCGGTGGAAGCACGCTCCAACAATGAGCCAAGTACCTTGAAATGGTTCCCGTAAATGGCTTAAATTTGCCTTATTACTCATTTTAAAGAATGATATTTGGTGTTTAAGGTAAGGTGTGGGCCTTCTATGTACGTCGTACGAAAAAATTTACGTGGTCCGCCCATTATTTAGTGGATTATCGCCCCACTTATTACCCGACTTATGTTTCCTTGCTGTTTTGGGCTTCAACAAAACACTGCGGGAAGGCTATAGAGATTACCTCATCTTTATGGGTATCAACCTAAGCACACATTTATTATTTTCCCTGCTTTCTCAGGAGTATAATGTACCAAGGAGACATCAAACTAACTCCATCGTTTTTCAGCACTCCATTGATGCGCTCAATAATGTTGCGGCATTTTTTCTAGGATGAGGTTTCATTTAGAGCCAAGAATACAAAGATAATTTCATTTCTAAATTTTGATTTTTTATTGAATTAAATGTGTATGGTCGAAAATTGCAAAAAATCGCCCTATCAATTATCTCAATAAACTGACGCACTATGGGGCAGATGATGGGAAAAGTCGGAATTAATTCAATTTTTGAAAATGGTTGTAGACACTTTTTTGTTATTGTTTCTTAATCTCTAATATCCCACCAATCAGATTCAAACCGGTTTTATACGTCATTTACATCTCTCTTCCCCTCACCCGTCCTCAAAGAGAAAGAATTTTTCACGCAAAAAGTTTAGCTTGCGTTTTCGCGATCAGTGTCAAGAGTTTAAAATTCAATAAAAAAAAACAAAGAGCAAATTTATTTATATAATGATGGAGCCATCAACATTTGGTAAAATTATAAAGACGATCGCATAGCGGGTTTTTGTATTTTGATCGTCAGTTATTTTCTAAAAATTTTTATATGTAGTGATCTTTTATTACGGAAATTGAAAAAAAAATTTTTTTTTTCAAAGTTAAAAACGTTAAAGAGTCTGGCTAGGTCGGGCTGATTTGATCACTTTATATTAATTAGTGACTATTTCAGATATAATATCGAAAAAAAAGTCTGCGGATTTTTTGCGTTTTGGGAGTAATAACGATTTTTATGTACCTACATATGTATGTACATGTGAAAGCTTGTGCTTAAAATTTGCAATTTATTTGAAGATAACGGGACTTTTTTAAGTTTTCTTTGATTACAAATTTGGCAAATGTCAACGCCTAAAACAGTATTGGAAAATTTCCAAAAAATATTAACCCGTTGATGACCAAAGCGACATAAATGCAGATAAGAACCTAATTTGTTTGGCAACTGAAAGTTTTTTGATAAAATCGCTATATATATATCGATCTATTATTAATATCGTTGTGAAATTTGGCACATTTAGTCCTAGTATCTGTAAGAATAAGTGTACGGAAAAAGAGCTTGTGGATAAAACTGACTTAATTTATAAGAGATTTTTTATTGAATAAACCCAATTTTGTAAATCTTTTAAAATCAATATAACTTTTGATCCATAAAGGATATTCTTCTGAAATTTCACCTAGTTATGTATATTATCAATCAGAATGAGTATACCAAGGAAGGGATTATGGGTCCAACTTACTTCGCGTAGAATCCATTTTTGATAAAATGGAGCAAGTTTTGGCGTACTGAGAGTACATTCATAAACTCGCTATAGCTTTCGATCCATAGGAGATTTCATTATGAAATTTCGCATATTAATTGCTAATATTAGTAGGAATGGGTGTACCAAAGAAGAGTTTGTAGACTCAATTGACTTAATTTAGAGATAATTTTAAGTTGAATAAACCCAGTTTTGGCAATTTTTTTAAATCGATATAACTTTCGATCCATAAACGATATTCTGAAATTGCACCCAATTAAGCCTATTGTTGGTGAAAACGAGTGTACCAAAAATCATCTTTCTAGCTCTCGCCGTTTATTCGCTATTAATTTATTCCGTGTTTACCCCTATTCTGCCCCACTGTGTGACGTCCTAGGGGAAAAACGGACGCCGGTTTCGGAATCAGTGTCGACAATAGAAACGCACTTTGCTTGTTCAGGTTTAACACCGTGTCAGCATGCCAATTAAATAACAATAGAAAAACTGTGGTTAGAAATATATACCGAAATAAATGTTGAGATAAGTTTATTGTCTTTTATTTGTTATACATATTTTTGAATGTATGTACATAGATACAAATGTATGCACACATAAAACAAGTAAGGAAGCATCAGTCGGGTTTCACCGACAGAGTAATACCCTACACCAAGTAACTAAGTGGGCGGACCACGCCCATTTTTGGAAAATTGAAAGGGGTTCTTACCAGCAATGAAGTGACCAAATATGTACAGACTGGTGTATATATTATGGAAGTTATAAGGACTTTTCGCTTACCGTCGATATAGTGGGCGGACCACGCTCATTTTTTTGTATGACGTAGAGGGCCCACACCTTACCTTAAATACCAAATACCTTTCCTTTTAATGAATCATTCAACAAATTTAAGCAATTTTACTGAAAATATTTCGGGGTACTGGCCTGTTGTGGGCGTGTCCTTTGGCCGATTTTGCTAATCTTAGAACTTGAAGTAGTGGAAGGTTCACTGCGACTGTGTGCCAAATTTGGTCCAAATCGGACAACTCCTTCTTTCTCTCCTGTGGCCACGGACAGCAAGACGGACAAACGGACAACCGGAAATCAAAAGAGAAAGTGTTTCTGATCATTTCTATATACTTATGTCTATACCTAGGACGGCTCCATTACCATAGGTGTAGGGTATAAAAACATGAAGAAAATTAGTTTTCATACTTAAATTGCCAAGAAACCTAGCCAGTAGTGGAGCTAAAATACGAAACAAACTGATTACGCTTATAACGTTTACGTTTGATAATTTTCATCCGTTTCCCCTGAACTACGTCTTCCATAGCTTTTCAACATTATTTCCTGAAAAAAACTTTCGCGCTCCCGCATCATATTGCTATGCAAAGCGCAGGCAGCTAATGTAGTCATTCGCACTTGATTAGGCCGTAGCAAAATTACAGTATCACAAATACGAAATTTTCTGTAAGCATTTCCACTACTCGTCTAGCTTTTGATTAATGATAATTGTAGGGAGGACAGTCCTTCTTTTGTAGATAGATAGATATATACAATAATAATAATTAATTAATTGGCGCATCAGCCGTGTGGGCTTAGGCCTAGCTTTCTCGCATATCTTGTGTGTGCTCGTTCTATTTTTAGCACAAGATAACGGGCCCTACTCCTTTGGTCTGCAGCCTGTCCGAACGGCAATTGAGAAGCTTTTTATTTACATGACAAAGTATACTCTCGGAGAGTTGCCAACTAGCTCGCTAGAGACGGCGCCGCGTGCAAAGCAACGAAGTGAATTTTTTTTATTAGATGGAATGAGCTGGGGTTTGATCCACCGATTCCACACATCAGCGATCGAGCACTCAATTCACTGAGCCACGGCGCACAGTGGCTCGTTTGGCAGAAAGATTTTCAAAAATAAGTAAAATCAATTTTTTTTGTAGAAAGATTTAGCAAAACTATTATATGTATTGCATAGGAAATTGATTGTACTTTAAGAAAGTGAAAATTTAAACTTATTTGGATAAGTAGTTTGGTCTGTAGAGCTGGTCAAAGTTGAATGATTTTTCAAACGTAGCAAAAAAACGAAATTTGGGAAAAAATATTTATGTTTGAGTTCCAAAAACTGTGACACGGCTGTACAAAAATTAGATTTTTTTAGAATAATTATATATATTTGTCAATTCTACCAAAAGCAAAATATAAAAAAAAAATTTTTGTGATTTCTTTTTTTTTATAAATGACATTTTTAATAACCTCCTTTTTACCATTGATTTTAAACTTTGCGTTGAGTTTAAAAAAAAACTTCAAATTTCTTCAAAAAATGCTTACCGGGAGACGAATTACTGATTATTTCTTAGAATATATCCAAAAAAATTGGCTGCAGCTTTTTGCAGCTTTGTGTGCTAGAACGATTTTTATCGAGAGGTCTACAGATCAGCCTCTGATCAGCTATATCCGTCCGCCTGCATTTTAAAGCTATTGAATCTTAAATTTTGAGCTAGAAAGTTTAAATTTCGTATACGACTTCAATTCATGTCGTTATAGTTAAAAATTAAAACTTTTTGGAACCAGCCTCCTGCCACGCCCACTTTTATTAAAATTACATTTTTTCGGGTTTTTATATGAAAATTTGAAAAAAAAACTATCTTATTCGAATATGAAGGCAATCCAATTAACTAAAATGCTTATATATTAATCATAGACTACGCCAATTTTCTTGTTTTTGAAAAAAAATATGACTTTTTGGTTTTTTTGCTGTTGGAGCGTCACGAACTGTTTTGAAGATTATCACCATAAATTTGCTACCGTTTTTTTAATTTTTTACTTTTCTTTATAATACCACCTCTTACAACAAAAGACAGCTGCCCTTTTTTACCTAAATCAAGGTACAGATGGCCTGAAGTAGCCTTTATTCTTTCTTACCTGCGGGTTTCATCGGACCCAATAATTTCATCTCTCAGACATGTCAGATCAGGAAAAGAGCTTGAAAAATGTTACTCTCCAGAAATGTTGTCTATTAGATAGTTATTCCGATATTGATGACTGTTTTCAAGAAAATTAAATTTTATGTATATTTTTTAAGCTTATAAATATTTGTATTTTGTTAAAAAAAATCTTAAATAATGTTTTTATTATGAAAATAGGAGGGCTTTTATCAAATAAATTATTAAAACTTTTATTAAAATATTTAAAAACCGTTTTAACTTATTTTATCCCTATCGAATTTTTTGACACCTTGTAAATAATCAAAATTTTTAACGATCTTAAAAACTTTACTTCTCCACATTATATGTTAGCCATATGACACCCTGTATATAGTTTTGGTTTTATAAATGCAAAATCTTCCTAAATTTTAAATATATCCGCATAATTTTTTATATAAAATGCGCGATTTCTCCTACCTGAAGAAAGGCGCACTTTAACAACAGATTCCGTCGCACCCTGTATATCAACACAAACAAATTTCGGTGTCAATAAAGCTACAACAATTTTCTGTACAAAGCAAAAAAAATTCCGATATCTCTATCCGTTCAAAAGTTATGATTTTTGAAACTTTTTCGGCCAAACGAGCCACTGTGCGGCGGCGCCAAAAACAAATAACAATAAATAACAGCTTTGAAAGATGTTTTTTGATTTCATCGCAAGTAAATTGCGCAAGTATTGAAAAATGTATGGAGTTTTGACCGAAAGAAATGCCTGATATTAAAATCGATGAAAAATGTATAAATCAACATGTTGAAATTGATAAAAGATGGGTGGAACTATTTAACCATTTCAGAAAGGAACGCGTTCCATATGCAAATTTAGTTTTTCTTGTTGAATTTACGTTGTGCCGTCCTGGAACGAAAGTGAGAAATCAAGATTGAATGTTGATACTCTAGCTGCAGCACTTACCGTAAAATTCAATATGAAGCATATTTCCTGCTCCGAAATTTCCAATATATTATTAGAAAAAGATATATTGACAAAAAATATTCATTCAATGGGAAAATACTCGTTTAATTAAATGATTTAAAAGGATATAAGCATAATTAATGTATTTTTGTTTGAATGAATAAAATGTTTCATTTATTGACAGTGTACTACTTCTTACTCACATTTTTCAGTCTTCTATTTCGTTGGTTACTTTATATTAAAAAGTTTTTTTTTGCAATATTTGAATGTTTGAATACACCACTATCGCGATTTCTTCGAAAGTCGCCAACATCAAGGCAAATGAACTGCTCGTGTGTATTAACAACAGCTCTCAGGTGTATAGAATGAAACTTCTTATAGTAATAATAATCTGATCATGCTTTTAAAGGACATTGCATTCTTCTGTGCTTTCCATCTATAGCTCTTAGGCAATTGGAAGAGTTTCACCTTTTGAAAAAAAGCATCCGCGATAGAGGACAATTTCTTAACATTTGGGTTTGGAAAGTAAATGAATGATAGTGTTGGCAAGGTTCCATTATAGTTGTTGCGATTGTGGACGCGCCATGAAATGGTATGAAAGCGACTTGAATGCTTCTTCAGTTGCTATATATGTACATGAAAATTATTTTTCAAAATTATTATTATTTGCTAATTTTTTTTAATATTAAATGTACGAATTTATTTGTTTTTGCAGTATCGGAATGTAAAAAAAAATGCAAAAGTCTGCGCAATTCCTACTCCAGATTTTCGAAGGAAGAAAGAACCAAACCATCAGGATCGAGTGGCAAGCAGAAAAAACAATGGTGTTTGGCTGATGAGCGTCGTAGCACTAACCGCAGTTTAGATAGCCCGGACATTGAAGACGAAATATTGGATGTTGACTATGCGGCCACCACGAAAGGCACCGTGTCATCCAAAACGAGTAGGACTTTGGTATCACAAATGGTAGCAGGGCCAATGATTAAGTTTTTACAATCAAATACCAGAGAAAAGACACAAGAAAATGGAAGTTCATTATTTTTTAAGAGTGTGCTTGCTGACTACGAAAAACTGTCCAGCAGCAGGCAAAGATCATTCAGAATACATGTTTTGAATAAAATGAATGAGTTGCAAGAAGAGGAGGAAAATGACGCCTTAAATACATCAACTGCATCATCAGCAGGAGCAATGTTAAATGTTAACCATGTTGTTCAACAAAAACACACCTCTTGTTCAAAACCTCTATTGTAAAAGTTGAAGTTCGAAATAAATATTATTTTTCTGCACAAATATAATTTCTTTATTTTTTCTAACCATAGAATAGATTATTAATAATCTTCGGCCAGGAATTATGCTTTTACGATAGTTTGTATTTGTTTTTAGCAATTGCATTTTCAATGAGCGCAAGCAATTAATCGAAAGTTGCAATCTGCATTCTTATGAATTCCTATATTTCGCAGGATCCTCTCGGAGATCTGCAATAAGGTTTTGACATTCTCTACATCTCGTTTCCGATTTATGAATGCACCCACAACCCCCCGTTATTTCCTTCATTTCGCTCACAAACTTCAAAATGGAAAATAAAAGTGGTACACTTATCATCTGAATCCCATCACATGTTTTACAACAGTAAAGCAAGTTGGAAACTCAATTTTGTTTTACCTATCTCATCCCACACCAAACGAAACGAAACAAAACAATTTTTTTTGTTTTGTTACATTTTTTTTGCGTGGTGTGTACTGGAATAAAAAAGGTTTTCTTGCCTAATGAATCCATAACATTTTGACTGATCCGGTGTGTTTTTTTAGCCTAAGTTAGATTTGAAGTGCGTGAAATTTTTTTGTTTCTCTTTTTATGTTTTACTTCGATATCCCTGTTAAGTTGGTTTGGTTATGCAGGATGACATTGAGAAGCACGAGTTGTTCCGTCAAAGTTGGGAAAAATCTTTCCGCCTCCGTTCGATACCAAACGAGACTTCAGACAAGGTGACGCACTATCGTGTAACTTTTTAAACAGCCTGATAGGGAAGATACAAACTGCGAAGTGCTGGAGTGCTTCTGATTGGCATGCACTTCTATAAGAGTATCATGCTACTTGGAAAGAGAATTTGTACTTTGCGCGGCGCCATTTCTCGCGATGAATTGGCAATTATCCGGGAACATTCTTTGCCATGAAAAGCTTCTCAGCCTATTCAGATTCGGTTAATGTAGGTCCCATCAATTTATGAAAAATATAACAGACACACAAGTTAACGCGAGAAAACTACGCCTAAGCCCACACGGGCTTTTGCGCCAATAAATGTTGGGCGAAAATGCCAATTAACTATTATTTTCACATTATAATATAAAATGTTTTGATTTTAAATATGTATTACAAAAATTTAAATGTTTAATCTCTTGTAAAGCTGGCTTACAGCGGAAAAGCGGAAAAAGCCTTTTTGAAAAAGGATATGAACTGACTGTGGTTTTTTTAATAATACTTTTTATTGATTTTTCATAAATCAGATTTTTAATGTAGGTATTTATAACTCAAACGAGTTATTTGTTATAATCTATATAATAGATAGTCATTTACGCTAACGCTTCTTATAAAAGTTTAGAAAATAAGCAAGCAAGAGCTGTGATAGCACAGTGAGTAAGGCGCTGGCGCAGAAACCGAAAGTGCGTGAGTTCGACCCCTGGCAGGGTATTCTTATTTTTTTTCGGTATCAATTAATTACTGGAAAGGTCACAGTAGTTTTCAGTTTCTGAGTTGACCACAAGATGGCGCCACTCGCAACTAAAGAAAAATTTTGATCTACAGCTTTGGAACTAAAAGTTGTGCAGCATTAAAACTCCGTATGCAATCGCCTCATGGATGTGTCGTCCAACTGGCAAAATTTTATGGGCGTAGGATAAGGGGCGTGGCACTTTTTTATCAACTCCAGATTTGTGTATAACTTTAGAACTACACATCACACATCAATGAAACTCGGTAGGAACTTACTACACCTCCATACCCTTCTATTGGGAAAATAAGACGGGCAGTGGACAAGAGGGCATGGCACCGCCCATACAAACCAAAATGTTTATATCGAATAGCTTTGGAACTAAAAGTCGTGCAGCATTGAATCTCCGTATGCAGTCGCCTCATGGATGTGTCGTCCCACTGGCAAAATTTTATGGGCGTAGGATAAGGGGCGTGGCACTTTTCAAGCAACTACACTGGGTATAACTTTAGAACTATACACCGCACATCAATTAAACCCGATAGGAACTTACTACATATCCGTATCCTTCCACTCGAAAAATGAGACGGGCATTGGACTGATTCCAAGCCTATGGAGTGAGACCAAACATAATCCAAATATCCCAAAAAATAAAAATAAAAATTGTCCAAAATTGAGTCAGTGGGCGCCACGGGCGCCTTTCCAAAACTAGTGCTAGTATACTAGTATTGCAAAGTCTACGTGAAAAAACCAATTCAGAAGTCCATTTCTGAACGCAAGAAGCAAACATCTATTCGTGATTTTTTACAATAAGCATACATATGAGCCCAATTCACAATCTTGTGCAAATGGTCTGGGATTTTTGCAATTGACAGTTTTGTAGCAAAACTACAGTAGTTTCGACAGTAGACCATTTGCACAAGATTGTGAATTGGGCTATGTACATTATGATTTTCCTACGAAAATATTCTAATGATCTCTTGCACTTATATACACAAATGTCAATTTTGAACAAATAAAATGAGTTTTTGAACCAAAAATGTCAACCTTGATATAGTGAACAGCCTTGATACTGTGAACAGGCCTTGCAATAATTAGTTCACTATATCCAGACACGATTGTATATCGAAAGGTTCGGTCTCGGCCGAACATTAAAAAAGGCTGAAGTTCGGTCTCGGCCGAAATTCCGGGTTCGGTCGGACTCTAGTTATAAGTTATTACTAGTAAAAATTATTTTAATAATAGATTTATTTTAATGCCGCTGTGGCTCAGCGGATAAGTGCTCGGTCCTTGATGCGCGAAAAAAGAAGTTATTTTTTGCGCGCTGCGTCATCTGGCGATGTAGTTGACAACTCTCCGAGAGTCTACTTTTCCATGATAAAAAGCTTCTCACAAAATATAGCTTAATAAAGCTGTTCGGACAAGGCTATAGGAGTAATTTGTAGGTCCCGTTAATTTGTGCTTAAAATAAAACGTGCCCTCACAATTTAATGCGAGGAAGCTAAGCCTCGTTCGCGGGCTGTTGGTCCAATTATAAAAAAAAGTTTTTCATATTTCGATTGGTCAAATAACAAATCGGGAACAATTACAAATAAATAAATCAACGGAAAGGAAAAGGCAAAGAATGGGATGGAGCTCGGCAGCAGAGACATTTTTCCTCCAGTTGTGGGAGGAAAAAGTTGAAGAGCTAAGAGGGCCACGAAAGAATTCTCATATCTACCAGGAGATGCCGGCGGAAATGCAGGAGCAGGGCTACGAGGTGAGTCCTGCTGCTGTAAAAATAAAAATTGACAATTTAACGGCGAAGTATAGGTAATTTGCACACACCCAACGTTTGGAAAAGTGGCTTATAATTTTGGCTTTTGCAGAAAGTGCAAAGGCGCTATTGGTCCGTCCGGCGGTCCGCCTTCAGCATGGGGATTATACGAAGGTATGAGTCGCATAATTGGCTCCCTCTCCATTAATAATGGTGATATAGTTGAGGAAGAAAGCGTTAAACGTGAGTTCAGTTTGGATATTCAGAACAAAAATATAGTTGTCCTTTCATTTATACAGCAATATTGTCTCTCGAGCCAGCAAGTCTGCAGCCTTTACCGGCGCTCTTGCCGCCATCAAGTGGTGCGCAATCATCGCCTGCACCTTCGCCATCACCATCGTCTTAAGCTGCATCAGTAGGGAAAAGAAGAGATGACAGATTAATCATGGTTTGCGAGAACATGGATGCACATTTTGTTGAAGCAATGAACCGCTTCAATAAAACATCTGCAGAGGTAATGAAAACCTCTCAAAAGCTAGTGGAGTTGGAAAATGTTAAAGTTTTGGCGATTCAGGAGATACAGAAGGACACAAGGAGGTTGACAGATGGTGTACTTGATTTCCTGCAGAAATTTGAGCAACGCCTAAAAAAAGAATAACTCGTTTTTTATGGATTTTAGAAAATAAATCTGAAAGGGATATTAATAATACACCGTCAGCGTATACCGTCAAATACTTTGTATCTCCTAGAAATATGGTTTTGCGGCAATGAAGGCTTGTTTGTGCATCTTTGGTAGCGATATTTATCATATTCAGATGAATATATTTTTTATGTTAAACTAGCTGTTACCCGCGGGTTCCACCCCGCGTTTTTATAAAAATACGCAATGAGAATTATGCTCTGATTGGATGTTGCTGTATTTAATTGTATTTAATTTAATAGCAGTGTTTGCCAGTCTGTCTTTTTCTTGGTTTCTGTTGTTTTCTGTTGAACAGCAGGGCTTCTTCTTGCTGATGCTTGTGATGTCTATATGTATATTTGTAGGGAGAAGTCATGAATGTAGGTCCTTACAGAACTATCTGTGTATGTAGATTACTCCTTTGGTGGAAGGCCAAAATTAAAGTCACGACGCCCCCTTCACTCCTCATGGACCACCACTTTTTTACGGTACATACATTTAGGGTGTGCCACGCCACCTTGTCCCATGCCCCTAAATCTATATAAATAAAACTCAAAATTATGTAAAAATGTTTACATGTACATATGTATGACTAAATACTAACAGAATAAAAATGTTAATGTTGTATGACTTGTAGTTCTAAAGATATACCAAATAAAAGATTTAAGTTGTATGAGGGGTGCCATGCCTCGTGTCCAATGCCCATTCCATTTTCCCAGTTGTAGAATCGGAGTGTCATTGATGTATAGTTCTTAAGTAATACTAAAATGTGAAGTTGATTGATAAGTGCCACGCCCCTGTCCTACGCCCATAAAATTGTATCAGTTGGACGACTCATCCAAGAGGTGCTTACATACGGAATTTTAATACTGCGCGACTTTTAGTTCCAAAGCTATTCGATATCAATGATTTCGTTTGTATGAGTGGTGCCACGCCTCTTGTCCAATGCCCGTCCCATTTTCCCAGTTCAATGATACGGATGTGTAATATGTTTCTACCGAGTTTCACAGAATACCAAGTTTTAATGTTGTACGCCTTGTAGTTTTAAAGATATGCCAAATCAATTAATTAAGTTGTATGGGAGGTGCCACGCCCTCTTGATGTATACAAATTTTTTATAGTCTATGATGTCAACTCTATCCAGTGGAAATTCTACGTTATTGCCAAAATGCATATGGCGTGAATGCGTGTAGGATGATCTTCGTGAAGGTGGCTCTTGTGAAAGCAAAGATTGATCAAGTTTCAAGATTTATCAAACAAATGATAGCTAATGATTTATTTTGGATTATCCCGATATCGATACGATATTATTTTGTTTGCAGAAATACATATTGCCAATTAATATAACACCAAAAACTTGACAAAAAGAAAAACCTCTATTTTGAAATTTATGGAAGGCTTACCAATTTTTTTTACTCTTGTATTTGGGAACAACTTTCCATGAAGTTTAAATGAAATTAAGCTTAAAAACTAAAAAAAACTGCAAGTTTTCACCAGGCTCACTTGAAAACGTCAAAAACTCTATTGGAGTACACGCTCACGAGGATGATGTACCGTATTCCTTTCCCATTGATGCATGCTCTTCGCAGAAGAAATCCGCACCATCTCCTTATACAGGAGCCCGCAGAAATTCCTTCCGTAAACCACCGCATTTCATCTGAAATTAAAATCAATCGACTAATCAATACATCGACCCGGCATTTCTCGACTATTTTCAACCAAAAATCGATAAACAAGAAGAACCTGAAACTGCCAGAAAATTATTCTTGCTACGTGTACTGCCCGATGTGGAAAATTGAAGTTTGTTTCCTAGTGTTTTGAGTCAAGCAAAAAACCCAGCATTAAATACAGTTATGTATAACAGAATTATAAAGTTCATTAGTTTTGTCAAAAGGCCTATTTGGAAATGATCGCATTGAACATTTTTTGAAAATAAATTATTTCATTTTGGAATAAAGACCATAAAAATTAACAAATAATATATCTGAAATGGACAAAATCCTTAACTAACAGTTTAAAAGTGCTCCCGACTTGGTTTTGGCATTTCAATAGCTTGCAATTTTTATGCAAAAGCTCGCAACAATCAGTTGTACGGTACATACTTGCATCAATTCTTAATGAAAGCCCCAAAAAGAAGTTTCTGCTGACAAAAAACTGCAATCTTTATCAGAAAAAAGTATTTAAATATTTGTTGTACAATTTATTTTATTTTCAGTTAACGCTTGTAAAAAGAGAGGGAAATATTTAAAAGATAGGTTTTGTTTAGAGCACAAAAAGCAGCCTGTTCCAAAAGCTGGTGCAGTAGCGACTGGAAATTTAGAAGATCAGAATATTGCTGCCGAACTGATAACTCAGACAGAGAACACTGAAACTCACAACTATGGCCACGAGACAGCATTCGTAGATTTCGAGGATACATCAATTGATGAAGTCATCAATCCAGAAAATGAAAAATCAAGAAGTCAACTTAGTATTGAAATTGCAACCAACCGTCTTTTGAAACTTGAAAAGAAAAAGGCTGTACTCCTGGCCAAGAACCTTCAAGACGATGAGTCAGATGACTTACTTTTTTTCAGAAGCCTGTTGGGATTAATGAAGGATTTTTCTCCAGCCCAAAAATGGCGTATTCATAAGAAAATTCAAAAAGCCGTCATGCATGAATTTTCAGTGAATTCTGAAATAATGGCAGGAACAGACAAAGGTTCTGCTCATGATACTAATGATTCTAATTCATTAGCAGAAAAGATCAAATTGAATTTAGACATGATAACTGCTTTATCATGTTCGGAGGAACAAGGTTTAAATATCAATATTCAATCCACTATTGATGAATCACAGAGGTTAGTGTACCTTTCTTTATAGTTTTTGGTGCTATGAAACTTTGAATGAATAATTTTTCAAAACTGACTAACTTCAAAAATTCTATCACTTTTAGAATTTCACAATCAGAAACAAATGGAGACCAAATGGTTGTAGTTGGTTGCAAAGAACCGGCATCAAAACCAACAGTTCAAGTGAGGTAGGCTATTTTGAGTAATTTAATCCTAGAATACTTTGCTCGTTTATTAAACATGGAATTAATTTGAAAATAGGTTGGAAAAGGCCGCTGCAATTTCTAAAGAATGTTTTCTACTGGTTAGAGGAGGAAAGTTTGAAAGAGAGTTTTCTTTTCCTTCAGTAGAATATAAGGAAGATGTTACCTTGCTGAAACGACGGGCCAAAACTTCAACGGAACGCGGTCGCGAATATAGAAATAGAAAAGCAGAGCGTCTCGCTAAATCGTGAATATTTTTCGATATGACCATACCATGAATGGCCTAGCAGGCTCACAAGGTTTGAGAGTAAACTACAACAAAATGCCATTAATTTAGCTGGAGCTTTCAAACTCAATTTCGTGTCAGAAGAAGCCCAACCTGTATGTATCCATTTCCTTTATGATAATTTGCAATTACGATTGAACAACAATCATAATGAGTCTAGATCATATCTTTATATATAAAAACGTTTGTGCGTATGTATGTCGCAGCATCACGGCTGAACCACAGGAGCGATCAACCTTATACTCACAACATATGTTCGTGAGGTGCTCTGAATGGTTTGTTTTCATGTTTTCGAAAATTCTTATTTATGGACCGATTTGGCTCAGATTCACACCATATAATACTAAAGTTGACAGAAAGTGGTCGACAAAATTTGAACCCGATAGCTGTTGTCGGGGTAGATATATTCACGAAAGCATATTCTTCCTGAAATACATTGAAACACATTTCAAAACAAATCTTGGAATAAAATAATTATTTTAGGCAGAACAACGTTTGCCGGGACAGCTAGTGTTTTATATTTCCCAAAACATAAGCCTATTATTTTTACTTTAGAACTCTGTTTTGAACTCTTCTAAGAAACCTAAACAATATACATACATATAACATATATAAGGTAATGGTTATCGATCAAATAAACACGAATTTTATTAAATTGTCCAAAAGAAGTTTTGCTTCAGCCGTGTGGTTAAGCGCACGTGTTTTTTTATTTAAGCCAACATTCTGGGGTTGTCTCCTATACATGCAAAGCACTTGTTGGTTTGAAAAGGATTATAGGTTGGTGGGTGGGAGGAAAGTGTTGAAGTGGCGGTGGATTTTTGCCTTGAAACATCGAATATTGTAATGACGTGGGAAAACTTCCGCAGGAAGACTATTCCGCAACCGGACGTACTACAACCGAAGATTGAATTATCTCTGTAATGCGTGGTGCGTTGGAGCTGTGTCGAAACGTGGAATCGATAAACCCCGCTCGCCAAGCGCATGTGGCGAGGAAACATCTCTTATCTCAGCAGAGCATTTACTGTTAGAGTAACGATATGAAAGGGGCATCCCACGTTTCGACGGTGATCCAAAGAAGCGATAGAGCTTGTGACCTTTCGTTGTCTTTCAGCTATATCGCACGACGTTGGATAGGTCAAATTGTACTCCGTTTTGGGTGATCAGCAGGTTACAGATTTACTTTCTAGCCGTGCCCAAGCGAGATGCATTTTGTGAGAAGCTTTGTATTACAGGAAAGAAAGTTTCTTTTTTAAAATGGTATGAGTCAGATACGATTCGATCCAGAGAATCAACGCATCAGGGACCGATTACTTATCCACACATTGTGCATGGTTGAGTTATGTATTCTGTTCTGAAAAATCCCAAAAAGTAGGATTTTAATATTTAAAATCCCATGTTTTCGGGATACAAAAATACTTTAAGACTTTGGGGAACCGGGATCGCAGAATTGGCTTGTCTGGCTTGCATCTATGTACATATTGTATACTTGTTTACATTTTTGCATATATTTTTATGGAATTCGATACAACCTGCGTATGTGATGAAATATCCCAAATTCCAAAGGATGCACGCATATATCACGTATGAGATTTGTAATCAATCCGTTACTTTTATCGTGACATCAGCGGAACAACTCACATATGTAATTTATGTGGTTTAGTGGAACTCAATACAACAATCCTTTTTGAGTGCTCCAAATCCCCTTTAGAAAATTACAAGTGGCAAGGAAAGAAGTTTCGTTGGAGTACAATAATTGGTTTAACGTTGAAATTTTGCAGCCTTTGCTCTTCTTCTACCTATCTTACCTCCTCCTTACGGCATATTTCTGTAAATCGAAATCGTCTGCAGCTTTCTTCCTTATCTTTTTTTACATTTTGATGCGGAAGTTATTTTACATCAAGTGTAATTTTTTTTAGTGCAATATACTTGCTTAAATTATTACATTGAAGTAGAATACTCTTTTCACACAGCAAAGAATTTTTAATTATCTATAAACACATCTTCTTAATATATAAAAAAGAATGGTGAAGCTCTCTAGCCTTCTCACTCGATAACCGCTAGGCCGATTTTCAAGATTCTTTTTTTGTTTTGTTCGAATTGCTGTATTTTAGGTTTATGAAGAAAAAAAATTCCGGAAAATCTGACGGGAAAGTCAGGAAATCTGATAAATTGATTTATTCGCATTTTACGATAGGAGGCGGTATTGGAGCGATGATAATTGTGTGCCAACGTTGCAATGCGCTCAAATTCAAAGGCGAAACTCAGGTCCTTTGTTGTGCGAGTGGCAAAATGAAAATGGTTCCCTTAGATGCAGCTCCGGAGCCATTGAAACCGTTGTTTGAATCGGATGATTTTCTCAAGAACATTCGACAGTACAAATGTTTCATTCAAGAAACTGGTTTCATGCCGACTTGCATTAACACATCATGCAAACACAACTGTTCTAAAAATGGCATAATACACTGCACGATTCGGGTTTACATATTCAATGTCAAATTTACCATCGGATGGGTGCATTATTGCCTGTAAACTAAGACGCACACCAATATCTGCAGGTGTACTATATTTCGTCGGGAGATGATCAAGTCGATAGGCGGTACAAAGGTTAAACAGGAGTGACAAGAAACGTTACTCGAAAATTACAACAATTCTTGATTGCAAACAACGCTGTTTAAAACGGAGATGGAGAAAATTAAGTGAGACGATCACAGATTTGTCTTCAAACCTGATGGTGCTTCAGCCGGAGAACACTCACGACGATACAATGCTTCAACTTCTGCAGACATTTGTGCATTGGTTGTTGGCGATCAAGCACACAGTCGAGACATTATCCTTCAGCGAAGAACCGTTGGATCGTTGCAAAGAATATCCAAAACGCATAGATCATATGAGAGATTGTCAGAACGCAGATGGTGCATGGACCGTGTGGTGCATTGAATCCAAAATCACCATGGTTGATGGAAAATACACAAAAATACCGATGGTCCTATGGTCATTAAGCTGAAACAGTGACGGGGTCACATGGATATTCAGTTTATCGACGACATTCAAAGGACAATAATGGCCGGACAATCGTAGTGAAAGTGACATTTCATCGTCACGAGTCGAGAGATTGAGATCGGAAACGAGTTCGTTGTTAAATATTTGGGCAAAGTGAGATGGCTGGGTTTGGAGTTTTTTGAGATTTTCAAAATGACAATATTAAATGTGTTTAGGGGCGCATATAAAAGCTTGGCGGGCCGCAGGTTAAGTATCGTTACTTCAGACAAACATTGTCAGTGATTCCCCTTGGGACTGCTGCAGATGAGCTCAATGTTACGGGTTAAACGGAATGCCGGGTCGAGCTAGTTTTTCATAAAAAAGTTTATGAAAATTTATAAAAAATTTCAACTCTATCGATTGGAAATTCTGCGTTATTGCCAAAATGCATATGGCGTGAATGCGTGTAGGATGATCTTCGTGAAGGTGGCTCTTGTGAAAGCAAAGAAACAACTTTACATGAAGATTAAATGAAATTAAGCTTAAAAACTAAAAAAAAATGCAAGTAACATCCCTTCACCAGGCTCACTTGAAAACGTCAAAACTCTATTGGAGTACACGCTCACGAGGATGATGTACCGTATTCCTTTCCCATTGATGCATGCTCTTCGCAGAAGAAATCCGCACCATCTCCTTATACAGGAGCCCGCAGAAATTCCTTCCGTAAACCACCGCATTTCATCCGAAATAAAAATCAATCGACTAATCAATACATCGACCCGGCATTTCTCGACTATTTTCAACAAAAAATTGATAAACAAGAAGAACCTGAAACTGCCAGAAAATTATTCTTGCTAAGAGTACTGCCCGATGTGGAAAAGCTTACTGCCTCCCAATATAGAACATTTCGGAGGAAAATGCTTGAAGCGATTGATTATGCTGAGTCGCATGAAGATGGCTCTTAAGTTGGAACAACATTATCCCATGGTCCACCGAGTTCCTGTTCCTTTCAGCAACCCCTCAAAAGCGAAGCAATTTGAGTAAAATTTGTTTCACCAACTTTTTCCATAGCAAAGTTCAATTTATGCTATTTTTTACCATACTTCTGATAAGATAAGTCAATAAATGAAAGATATGTAACCGATTCACGCATGTAGTAATGATATACAAGAAATAGGGGAAAAATTATTTGCATTATTGTGCTAAAACAGCATTTCCGATTTTGGAGTTTCTTACAGCTATAAATAGAAGGTCATATCAAGGCGCAGTGAAAAGCCGCCAAAAGGCGTTTTACTCGAAATAACACTTCTTTAGTTAGTATGCTAATCCTGGTATCCATTTATTCGATTTACTTTAGCGATTATTTTTTTGGCGCCGCGGTGGCTCAGTGGTCTAAGTGCTTGGACGCTGACGCGGAGAACCTGGGTTCAACTCCCGGTCCGGTAACATCTAATAAAAAGAAAATTTGTTTTCAAATTGTTTCTTTGCGCGGCGCCACTTCTCGCGGTGAATTGGCAATTCTCCGAGAATAATCTTTGCCATGAAAAGCTTCTCAAACCCGTTCGGATTCGGTAAAGTAGGTCCCGTTGACTTGTGCAAAAATATTACAAGCACACACCAGTTAATGCGAGAAAGCTAGGCCTAAGCCTCGTTCGCGGGCTGTTGTGCCAGTCAATTAATTATTATTATTATTTTTTTGCTAAAATTGTTAAATTTGATTATCAATAATGGAGAATTTTGATATGTTACGCAAAAATTAAAATTTTTTAAATGTCAAGAACTTTCATAACTTTTGGAATTTCATAAAAAGTAGAGAGTACTAAATGATTACTTGCAATTACTTGAAGTTTAAAGTTATTTTACCGAAATCGCTGAACAACTCTGCAAGCAGTCCGTATCGTATCGCCAATAAGCTGGAGAAGTACTCCCTTTTAAAAGTAAATGTACTCTGCACATCCTTTACCAGATTGCCGTTTTGTCTCGACAAGAAGCTGTCCCGGTCTTAAATCCTTCGGTTAGACGCTTAATCTTTTGGTAGAATTTTCGGGCGTCATTCCTGTCTCTGCACAGCTTGATCTCCTTGCGCTCGCTCTTTTCTTGTTTGCGCTTTTGCGTCTAAAAAGTCACCTCTCTGCCCCCTCTTATCTCTTGGTAATGCTCTCCCACGGCTCGCGTTACAGCTGATCGCAGGGTTCTTCTGTAGGCGACGTCCAGGCATCGCTGGGTACCAGAGCGCACGTCCTTCGCTCTACATAGTCTTGTCGATAGTCGAAAGCTTCAACGAAGTTCGCAAGACTATGGTATTGCTCTTGCGACCCCAACTCGTATAGTGCAACGCTCACTCGCTCTTCCAGGTAAATCGCATTCTGGAAATTGAAGTTTGTTTCCTAGTGTTTTGAGTCATGCAAAAAACCCAGCATTGAATTATAAAGTTTATTAATTTTGTCAAAAGGCCTATTTGGGAATGATCGCATGAACATTTTTAGGAAATAAATTATTACACTTTGGAATAAAGACCATAAAAATTAACAAATAATATGTCTGAAATGGATAAAATCCTTAATTAACAGTTTAAAAGTGCTCCCGACTTGGTTTTGGCATTTCAATAGCTTGCAATTTTTATGCAAAAGCTCGCAACAATCAGTTGTACGGTACATACTTGCATCAATTCTTAATGAAAGCCCGAAAAGAAATTTCTGCTGACAAAAAACTGCAATCTTTATCAGGAAAAAGTTTTTAAATATTTGTTGTATAATTTATTTTATTTTCAGTTAACGCTTGTAAAAAGAGAGGGAAATATTTAAAAGGTAGTTTTCGTTTTGAGCATAAAAAGCAGCCTGTTCCAAAAGCTGGTGCAGTAGCGACAGCTGCCGAACTGATAACTCAGACAGAGAACACTGAAACTCACAACTATTGCCACGAGACAACACTCGTAGATTTCGAGAATACATCAATTGATGAAGTCATCAATCCAGAAAATGAAAAATCAAAAAGTCAACTTGGTATTGAAATTGCAACCAACCGTCTTTTGAAACTTGAAAAGAAAAAGGCTGCACTCCTGGCTAAGAACCTTCAAGACGATGAGTCAGATGACTTGCTTTTTTTCAGAAGCCTGTTGGGATTAATGAAGGATTTTTCTCCGGCCCAAAAATTGCGTGTTCATAAGAAAATTCAAAAAGCCGTCATGCATGAATTTTCAGTGAATTCTGAAATAATGGCAGGAACAGATAAAGGTTCTGCTCATGATACTAATGCCTCTAATTCATTAGCAAAAAAGATCAAATTGAATTTAGACATGATAACTGCTTTATCATGTTCGGAGGAACAAGGGTTAAATATCAATATTCAATCCACTATTGATGAATCACAGAGGTTAGTGTACCTTTCTTTATAGTTTTTGGTGCTATGAAACTTTGAATGAATAATTTTTCAAAACTGACTAATTTCAAAAATTCGATCACTTTTAGAATTTCACAATCAGAAACAAATGGAGACCAAATGGTTGTGGTTAGTTGCGAAGACCCGGCATCAAAACCAACTGTTCATGTGAGGTAGGCTATTTTGAGTCATTTAATCTTAGAATACTTTGCTCGCTTATTAAAAATGGAATTTATTTGAAAATAGGTTGGAAAAGGCAGCTGCAACTTCTAAGGAAAGTTTTCGACAGTTAAGCGAAAGAAAATTACTTACTTTCTTGTGGAAACGACCGGGAAAAACTTCAGCGGAACGCATGCGCGAATATAGAAAGAGAAAAGCAGAGCGTCTCGCTAAATGGTGAATATTTTTTGATATGGCCATATCGTGAATGGTCTAGCAGGCTCACAAGGTTTGAGAGAAAACTACAACAAAATGCCATTAATTTAGCTGAAGCTTTCAAACTCAATTTCGTGTCAGAAGAAGCCCAACCTGTATGTATCTATTTCCTTTATGATAATTTACAATTACGATTGAACAACAATCACAATGAGTCTAGATTACAAAGACATATGTACATATGTTTTATATTTCTCAAAACATAAGCCTATTATTTTTACTTTAGAACTCTGTTTTGAACTCTTCTAAGAAACCTAAACAATATACATACATATAACATATATAAGGTAATGGTTATCGATCAAATAAACACGAATTTTATTAAATTGTCCAAAAGAAGTTTTGCTTCAGCCGTGTGGTTAAGCGCACGTGTTTTTTTATTTAAGCCAACATTCTGGGGTTGTCTCCTATACATGCAAAGCACTTGTTGGTTTGAAAAGGATTATAGGTTGGTGGGTGGGAGGAAAGTGTTGAAGTGGCGGTGGATTTTTGTCTTGAATCAGCGAATATTATAGTGACATGGAAAAGCTTGAGCAGAGGACTATCCCATAATCGGATAATTAGGAAATACGATCGAAGGATGAATTCTTTCTATAATGCGTGGTGCGTCGGGACTGTGTCGAGATGTTAATCTCATTTTAAAAAAGAAAAGATATTGAAAGTCATTCTCTGTGCTTTTCTATAAAATATTTACAAAAAAGTTTTGTTGTAATTATAACGGTTTAATTATTTACGATTTCTGGTTAAAGTAACTTTTTTCTTCAACATATAAAATTTTATTCCAGAAGTGATTGGTCTGCTCAAACGAAAAATTGGAAAACCAAAAGAAAATAGAATTACGAATTTGGAATATAGAAAGGCATTGAGGTTAATTTTAAAATACTCTTTCGAATGCTGTAATTGTTGCTTCTATTTTATTTAAATCTAGATGGTCAGTAGCACCAAAGTAATGGAAAGCAATAAACTACTATGAGAGTGTAAAAGCACTCTGTAGAACGTTCAGCAGGCGATGTACCGCATAACAGAGGAGCTATCATTGATGTGGTAGAAGAGATTGCCAATACAGTGCCTCTTACATCCGTGGCTGCAGCTGAAGACGTTGAGGAAAACCTAAAAAGCAAGGAAAATGCGCAAGCCCTGGTCGGTTTGAAATTAAACTGATGTGTCAACTATATTTCATTTAGAGTTCAAGCATTTTCAACCAGGTCACATATTTTTACAAAATAAACGGTGGTAAAAATGATGTTGATGTACTTTTGAAGAAAGATTTTGCGGATGAGTTGTTGCAGCTTTTTAACTGGGACGGCAGATGGAAGAAACGAGCCCTTGCCAAGCTCATACTAGTAGATGATGTTATGTTTGGTAGGTTTTACGTAATACATACATGTGTATTCGAAAATTCGCAGCCATTCTTGATATCTTATGTAGATGTCTACGAAACGCGAGGCCGTCTGCAGTTTGAACAGGACATAAACAGAGCTATCAAGCGTTGCCATAATAGGTGGAAGCAAAAAAAAATTCTTACTAAGAAAACAAAATAAAGCAGCCAAATCTACTAACATACATGTTTTAAGTGTATGTACCAAGTTGAAAAACAAGGAAGGCATGCCGATGGAAGGGATGTGGCAGGTTATAATTTTATTGTCAATTTCAAAAGTTTATTTTTAGAAATTTTAAAAATTTTCTCATTCTGGTTAATTTTAAGCAACCAAAGAGGTACATATGTATGTATATATATAAAATCTAATATAAAGAGAATTTGTTTTCAAATTATGTATTTCTTTGCGCGGCGCCACTTCTTGTGATGAATTGGCAATTCTCCGAAACTAGAATAGAAAAAAGAGTTTCTTTATTTTTTAATTATTTTTTTCATATCTGACATGCCACATCACTTCCATGAGATGCATGCAGCATTGCTGCTACGGCAGTTCATTTGGCAGGCATGCCGTCCTAGGACATGCCTATAGAAAAAAGATACAAGCGGTTATGGAGGCGAGCAGGCCTGCTGACCTTCCTAGGCATGCCTCCAGCATGCATACTGGATAGCTTTTTTTTCAACTGGGTACTAAGTATCTTAGTAACAAGAACACCAATGAAATAAATGATAAATGTAATGAAACCAAAAATATTTCTTATTTTATGTGGTATTTAAACTATTCTAAATTGTCCGCCTCCTTGTTACTACGGCCTAAAAGAGGTATGAAGCACTTTCCTTTGGCGATATGTCCGCAATATGTTGCGGTTGCATATATATTGTCCGATTCCAACATCATCCAACTAAAAAATTCACCTTGAAAATTTAAGAAGTGTTCTTGTGATGCCAGCCTCCCCAAGCATAAATAGTTACACACGCCTAGGCACAATCATCTCCAGCACTACCTCTAAAGTGAACTCACTCATTATTAACTCCCTCGACATTATTCGGGTTGCTTCTGATTGTCCATCTCTTTTAGAGGAAATTAATTTTAGCATCCCAGTTAAAATTCTAAGGAAGTTTGAGTCTTTGGCTCTTTTCGTACGAATTATGCTCTTATGGCTAAGACTCTGTATGAGCTAAATCTTTTCACGGTTTCTTTAGATTTTGATTTCTGATAGCAATTCATATTTTATTCTAGGTTATTGTGACAACTCTTGGTTTTAGTCTGTAAGTAACTTTGTTTCCCGGACAGATGTATAAAAAAGGAAATCCCAGCCGAAGGATATTAGATACACAAAAACAATTTTTGCGTACGCGGTAATCAAAAAAGAGAATAAAAAAACTGCCGGAATTCACATCAATCTTTACCGTTGAAGCTTTACCAAGCTACCACGAATCCTGTCTATGATTTTGCCAAAAATTAAAACAGCTTGTCAAAATCTTCTGATGATAGCTTCGAGCTGATAAGCCCCTACCTGATGAATAATAATAATATGTAGTTGTTTAGTCCGTTGAGTAAGATTAACCTGAAAAATAAGTTGAAACCAGTCGAAAACAATAGTTAGCAATTATAAAATCTCAACAGAATTTTATCTTTTGTTAAATAAGATTAAAAAAGCTTAAAATTCTGCATTGTTTCAAAATTTAAGAATTTTTGAAAATGCCAACACTGAAAATTGACTAAAAAATATGCAATAGTGCATATTTTACTTATTTGAAATAGCTAATATCAAGATGACTGAAAAAATTTCATAGAAAATCAGACCGTTTATATTGCTGCTATAGCTTACCAAATATGACGAAAATTTCAATTGTGAGCCTTTAAGAGAAACTAAAACTGCTTTACTAAAACCGTTATCAGATTTGAGTTCAAAATTTACTACCACAAGCATAATTAGAAATTAGATCACTCCTTCTATTTTGTGCAGCAGTTGTATGGTATCGAACCACGGGCCGGCAATCAGATCAGGCTATAATGAAAGCTGTGTAGAAATGATTGCGCAGCGAATGGAATACCAACTCCATTCTAATTCGGAATATGTAATTGTAACTGTTTTTTTTCAGTTCCAAAGAAATGGAATGGAGAAAGTTGTAAAAATTAATCAATCAATTTGAGAAATCATCTCAATCAAACTGGAATTTGATTCAACGAAAGTAATGTTCCAAAGAAATGGAATGGAGAAAGTTGTAAAAATTAATCAATCAATTTGAGAAATCATCTCAATCAAACTGGAATTTGATTCAACGAAAGTAATAGATTAAAATATAAAAATAATTCTTAAGGCACTTACATTTTTTAATTTATACATAGTACTAATCACATTGGGAATAGAATACCACCTTTATACCGATTTCATAAAATTGTAATTGGCAAAATACAATTCGCTGTAATGGAATGGAACAATTTGTTCAGACTTAGTATAACCGAGGAATTGCATATTATAATTCCCGTTTACAATTCCTTGTAGTGCGACATACATTTTCAATTCTCTGTACATACATATGTGGAATTGAATTACTTAGAATTGGAACTTCTATGTAATATTTCAAAAAAATGTAAAAAATATTTTATTTATAAATAAAGGTTGGCAAAAATTAAAATTTTTGTAAATTATCTCGTCTTTTAGATGACAAGAAATATGCACGCGCCACTCGGGAGCAGATAGTTTACTATTTAGCATTTTCTAAGCACCATCCCGAAGTAAAAACCAAGTCGAACGACGCCACGGCCTCTAAAGGTACGAAAGCTTTTTGGTCCGAGTTAGCGGAGCAGCTCAACACACTTAAGGGGCCAACCAGAACGCCGGCGAAGTGGAAAGAGGCAATAAACGAACTTGTTCAGCGCAAATTCGATGCTTATTTTTGGTATATTTCAGGCTTTGTTGCACTGGAAAAATCAAGTGCGTTCTAGAGCACGAAAGGCGAGAGCTCATACCGGATGCGAAAGCTCATGCTCGGAGACGCAGTTGAAGCAAACCAAGAAGCAGGTATTTGGAGCAGTGTGCTTGGATGGCTTGGCCGCAGAGCCAAGATTGGGGGTGGCGTCATGCTCAGAGGTGCGCTGCGTGTATTTTGTGCAAGACATCAGTCGCAAATATGCTTTTGTTTAAATCCTTGCAGGAATGCACTTCCGAAGAAGCAGAGCTAGTGCTGATTGATGATAAGCAGCCAGCCGATCTGTCTATCGAGACGCCAAAGCTAGCTGCAACGCAAGACGAACAGCCAGCCCCACTGGGCTCGCCATACTCGGAGCAGACTCCGCCAACTGGCTACCGGGCGTATAAAAAAAAACTGCCGCCTCAAGAGATGTTCGGTACTCTGATCGCCATGATGCAAGAGAGGAATGAAAGAGAGACGAAGTTCCAGCAGCAGTCCCTGAAATGCTACCAATCTGTAGCCGATGCATTGAATAATATGGCAAACGCTGTAGTGAGAATGAGCGAGGCGGTAACCAAATTAAACAAAAGTTAATGCCTTCGAAAAATTTATTATGACTTATTCTGCCATAAAAAAGACTTCTGGTGTTCGCAGACTTTATTCCTTCTACTTCGAACAATTAATATTCGTAAATGTATTTGAATTCATTTAGTCACTGATGAAATAGATATATGCTGTGCCCATGTGAGAAAATAATAAGAATTATTATTGTTGTTGTACGCTTAAATCTTTTTAGCAGGAATAGACTGCTGTTGTTTTTTCTATGGCAAGGTAAGTCCCAAAAAATGCTTTTAATGACTAAAAAATGTAATGCCTGCTATAATATAATACTATGTAGTTACAGTTTAAAGCATTTGGTTGTTTTTCTTCTAATTTCTAGCTTCGCATAGCTCGTGCAAACCGTATTACTGAATAATGACAATACGAAGACGCAGACGCCGCGCCGCGGCGCTTTACAAACTGCTCAACTGCAGTCAAACTTCAGCATAGACCATCAAAAGAGGCTTCGCAATTCGTATTAAACCGAATATTTATGCAAAAACTTAGCGTGAATAAATTCGTATGGAAGAAAAATTCGCTAGAAATACAAACATTAAGAACAACAGGTTCTATGGAATCTAACAACACATGAATATTTGTACACTTTGGCCGTCTAGTGCATACGTAGTTTCCGAAAGCAATTGTTCTTTTGCCTATAGAACTCCGACACAACATATGTATACTGTCTCGAATGCGTTGATAATGCGCCACTAAAGCTCGATGAGCTGTTAATAATGTGCTCAGAAATACATGACTAGATCATAAATTACAAGCAATAATGTTCAGATGCCTCTTTGCAAATTCTGCACACTCAGTTTTGCAGACTTTTCAACTGTTGATGCAGAATTTTCATTTCAATTTCATGCTTCTCTTGCATAAACTTCATACGCTCTTCATGCTCTTTTTCCATAATCCTTATTTCAGCTCTTGCCTTTAATTCAGTCCATTTGGCTTTATTATATGCCTGCCTTGCCCAGCTAACTTTCGCATCGCTGAACGTTTTTCGAAGTTTTCCATTTTTTTGTTTCTTAGGCCAACATCGATAAAGTTTTTGCCCAGATTCGCCGTTTTCACTATCCAATACGAAAGATTCTTGTGCTGCAGAAGGACTCTGTTGTTTGTTTTCAGTCAAATTTGCTGAAAATATCATATTTTGGTTATGCATTACATCGCATTAAGACGATAGACGTGCTTACTTGATAATTCAGCTTGGTTGTCATCGTCTGTACTCACTCGCAAGGGATCATCTGAAACAAACTCTTCATTAACATCTGCATGAACAGAGAAAAGCTATTTAAATGTTTTTTTTAAATTAAATTACAAATAAACTAACTGCTGGTTCCCATGCAGCAGTCACTGTCGAGCACGCTGCTGTCCATGCTATTGAATTGTGTATCGTGCAAAATGTATTGTAGTTTTTCGTGAGTTTCCGTAAGCATCCTTTTCCCCGTTGGTGCGCCGTTAGTCAAATTAAAATTCGTTTCATCTGTAGCACGTTTCTTTAAGCCTTTTTTCAAATTCTCGAATTTCTTCCTTAAAATGTTTTCCGACCGAAATGCAACAATTTGATCAGTCTGTGCATTAAATTCAGTAGTTATTGTTTTCCATGCCTGGTTTTTCTTTTGCACTGTGAGTTGATCAGTTCTTTTGCACTCTAGCACACCTCTCGTGCTATCAATTAGTTGAAGCAGCAGTTCTGTTTCTCCACTTGTGAAGTTTGGAGCTCGTTTTGCGGTTTTACCAAAGTTTTCCAGGCCAAATATTCCTGAAAAATATAATTCAGAGGTCTCTAGTAGTTTCTCAATTATAGTATTCATCTGAAGAGCGAGGCCGAATCTCTAAAAGACTAAACTAAAGACTGGAAAAAAGCGAGCAATGTTTCTTTTGTTAACGTTATTTATGAGCATAACACGATATCTATGACTAGAGATACTGGGAAAAAAGTTTCCTGATTCCGACGTTATACTAGCTTTATTACCCTCTACTGCCAGAGGCGAAGCTTCACTTGTCGGAGGCTCCTCATCGAGTACTTCTAACTTGAATGTTACAGGTACATCATCACCATCCGGCCCAGTATACATTGTTGGCGTTGAAGTTATGGTTTCTCCTCCAATTGAGTGAGGAACTTGCTGCCAATCTCTTCCGTCACATATTTCAGATTTTATTGTTACTTCACTCATGTGTTATGTATTTTATATATATTTTCCTTCAAATTTCTTCGTTAACGAATTAAGAATTAGTAAATAAAAGCAGCGGGCTAATTTCCAATTTGTTTACTTTAGAATAGAGATGAGAAACGCAAAACAGCGTTACGTTTCTTCCTGCTAACACCAGTGATGGCAAAAAACGCGTTTAAATACTATTTTAAGCATTGTTGTAATGAAAGGCACTAAAAAATCCGCATATAAACATGGCAGACCTGTTAAAGATTCAAATCAAAATCGATTTACAAATCAACTGATTTAAATTTTTGATTTAAAAATCAACTCCACCAATCGATTTAAATTTCTGATTTTCAAATCAGGCACCACCAATCATATTGATTTGAATCAAAAAACAATGATCCCAAACACTAATCTTATGGAGCGCGCGGGAATGGTTATTATCTAATTGCCCCCATGTATCAGAAGTATTACTGCAGCCTTCGGACTTAAATATAAATGAGATTTGTGTGTCCATCTTAACCCAAATATGAGCAAACACAGGATTTCGTCGGAAAAGGACCTTTTAGTGCCTTACAAGCGAAATGGCGTGAAATTCCTTCTATATATATATGTAATTTGTTGGAATCGGTGCCCAGACGTCTGTTAGCACTAATTTCTGCAAAAAGTTGTCCAACAAAATATTAATAACTTATTTAATTAATTTTTATTCTAATCTTTATTCACTGTGAGCTATATTTTTGAGTTTTTTCGGTTTTTGTTACTTTTTTTATACTAAGCAAATAAACAATTTGAAAAACGTAGTGAATTACTGAAGTTTAATATCTAAGCAATAAAATCATGGAAAGGTTTTTTTGATCAGGATCGTTTTTCAATATTATTTGAAATAGTTTTGCTAAGAACATAAGGTGGCTCACTTTCACTGTGACTCACTGTATACTTAATCTCTTAGGATAGAGGTATTAATATTAATTATGTTTATTATTTTTTCTATAAGCATATTGAAATGAAGTTGTTTGAAAACATTCCGATCATTTTCAGTTGTTTTATTTCAAATTAACCTGATGCACATGTAGGGGAGAGGGGGGTACCTTCGTCCTTGGGGCACATTCGTCAAAGGCGGTTTCGGTATGAAGGAGTCATCGGACATAACTGTTTATTAGTAAAAACTAACCCATAACTAGCATAAATATCCCTCACAAAGTTTGCCATCTCTATCTGAACAGCTGATAAAGTTACAATTGATTTTATGTTTTCGCGCTTCGTTCCCGAATATTCAGGTCGGTAACGTAAGAAGTTTGTGCTGTATCTATACCATTATTTCGAACAAAATTGTATTTGTAAATAAAAGTGTATTAAGTGAAAATAAAGCACTGAAATTAGAAGTAAAAAAATAAAAAGAAAAAAAAGTGTTTTTTTTCATGGGGCACATTCGTCAATATAACTTCACAGGTACTAAAAATCGAAATCGAGTTGAAGCTTCCAATACCCTCGAACCTGGCTTAAACCTCCCGTAACCACACAAAATTAATATTAGGGTCGATCTCAGCACTTTAAACATTATATATAACAAACAATTTATAAACAAATTTTACAAATAACTACCCTTTTTTGAAGCTCTTAAACATATTTTTTTTTAATTTTTTTAATGCAAAATATAATAAAAACGTGTTATGTAACCAAAAACATGTCTTATCTAGTCTAAACAAGATTTTGTATCACCGTATGGTACTTTAAAGTGTGAATGCCGAAAGTGCCCCGCCAAATGCCGAAGCTACCCTGGCATGGGGCACATTCAGCGAAATGATTTTTTTGACTAATCATGAAATAAATAATACAAACGGAACTTTTTAAAGAAATTTTAGTATAACATTTTATTGTTAAATAATGAGGTATTGTAACAGTCTAATCGGTTTTTAAATATATTGATTATCTTCTGAAATATAGGCCTTCAAAAAAAAGAGACGAAGGTACCCCCTCTCCCCTACTTATTTCCACGAGTTAATGGCAATATGAATACAATTTTTCACATTGTTACATCAAAAGATCTTTCCAGGAAAAATCCTTGAATAATCGCTTTTTTCGGCCTCCCAACTGCTTAAAAAAACAACAAACATTTTTTTTAAATTTGTCAAATATTCTTCCCTTCTATATAAAAAAAATATTTAACGAATAGTTTTTATTCGGACTGACTTGCCAAAGAGAAATGACAATACTTAGTTGTCTATTTCTGTTCTGAAACAAAGCAATTTTTTTTTTAAGTGTACAACAACAAAGAATTAGAATTATTGCTCACATGGGCAGGTCATATATGTAGCTATTTCGGTTTTTGCCAGAAAACCTCATCAGTGACTTTTAATGTGAATTCTAATAATTTCTAAACGACTAATTACTCGAAATAGAAACATTAATGGTAAAGTCTGTGAAACGTAGGAGTTGAACCATGAACCTATGACGTAGTAAGCGAATGCGCTAACCATCACACCGTCGGACTGGACGACTCTGCGCTGGCAAACAATAATTCTAATTCTTTGTTGTTGTACACTTAAAAAATTGCTTTGTTTCAGAACAAAATAGACAACTAAGTATTGTCATTTCTCTTTGGCAAGTCAGTCCGAATAAAATCTATTCTTTCTAACATTCAAGCTGCCGAATAAACATAAACTTGTATAATATGATAGGGAGGACACACCCAAATCAGAAAGTAAACATAATGTAAAAACGAAGAAATGTTCTTACAGAAACAAAAACTGATACATTCATTTGCCTCAAGTATGTGCTCCGATGGAGCTCTCAAGTAAGGCAAAAACAATTGCATTAGACAGTGTACAATAGCAACAAACACTATGCGTTTGATATAGACAGCAGGTAACTGTGATGTTTGCCAGCGCAGAGTCGTCCAGTCCGATGGTGTGATGGTTAGCGCATTCGCTTACTACGTCATAGGTTTATGGTTCAACTCCTACGTTTCACAGACTTTACCATTAATGCTTCTATTTCGAGTAATTAGTCGTTTAGAAATTATTAGAATTCACATTAAAAGTCACTGATGAGGTTTTCTGGCAAAAACCGAAATAGCTATATGACCTGCCCATGTGAGCAATAATTCTAATTCTTTGTTGTTGTACACTTAAAAAAAATTGCTTTGTTTCAGAACAGAAATAGACAACTAAGTATTGTCATTTCTCTTTGGCAAGTCAGTCCGAATAAAAACTATTCTTTCTAACATTCAAGCTGCCGAATAAACATAAACTCGTATAAAAATATTTAACTTTAATTCTTCTAGCTCTGGTGAATTGATCGCCATTTTCATGGTTTAATACCCCACTGGCCGTCGGTGCGCGCCTGCTGGCCATAGCCCACGTAGTCGACTGTATATAAATATTAATTTTGTTTTAATCAGCAGACAATGTATAAATATGTACAATGTTGCCACCTGTTCATACGTCTGAATGTATAACATAAAATATAGTACTTTCTTTTAAAGCACAATTACTACTTGAACTTAAAAGGTTATCAAATTCTATCATGGAATCGGCACGACAGCTTGGTGCCACTTTATTATTTTCATTAAATATTAAATTAATTCAATGTTAGACATACTTATTTTCCAGCAGCATTTAGAATCCAGTGAAACCGTATCTTGGTAGTACTTAAAAACATCTCATATGCTGCCACAATACATAATAGATAACACTTGAGCCAACATGCTGACTTTCAGTTTAAGGTTCCAAAATCAAAATCTACACATTTACAGTTTATTAATACCAGGCTCGGTGACGTCTTCGGAAATGCACTTGCTTTTTCTTATACATATGTACAGAAGTCGTATATGTAAACATACTTATATAGAAAAGACATCCCTCCATATATAGACACCAGGGAGTCCAATGTCGGAAGATTTGTGCAATCCTGTCATTCGCGGAATTGGAAATCGGAATCCCAGAATTTCGGATCTTTTCGGTATTCTAACAAGCCAATTAAATGAGGATATTTGAATTTAGGAGCAACCGAATCTTCGGCTTCAGTTCCACCCAAAATCAAGTATGTATACAACTTTGAAATGATCTGTTCTGCTTCTTAGCATAAGTATAATCCCGAAACTATGAAACAAAAAAATTAGGATTTTGGAATACAAATTTGTACACAAGTGGTTTAAAATATGTTGGCTGTATTTATTCAATAAAACTGTTATCAAGTTTTACCACCTTCAGCTTCCGGAACCGGATGCAAGCCCTGTGGACTTTCTCCCGATCCATATTGGTAATTTTCTGACATGACATTGATGACTGATATGACATTCACATTCACCTCAACCACGCACCACATATACAATCCAAGAGATTGCAGTTGGGGCGGAAGAGGCTACAAATGATTGAAATGAATCCTCAGGAAGAGTGTCTCCGTTGCTGCTTTTAATGCCTAGTACCATGACCGAAAAAGGAACAAAATTTTGTGTGCATGAATGTCGGTGTCCTCTCCGAAGCTGAACACTGTCTGCTGGCTAATCGTTCGGCGGATAAGCTTTAGAAGCTTTCCATATAATCAGACTCTTGGAACATCTTGGCTAGGACGCAGACTTGAGCTTTTTGTAGCCAAACCAAGATTATTTCGTGGTTTGGGCAATTGGAAGCAATTTTCCAACGATTCTATACTTCCATCTTCCGTTCGTATTCCCGATCCATTTTGAGCCTGATTGCCCTTGCTCTTTCTGTGATCGTTTGCAGTTAAGCGAGCTTTACACTGATACTCGTATATTACAACTAAATATAGAAAGCCCGTACTTGATACTACGCCCAATTCAAATTTGTCGGGATTTAAGTATCTAAACAGCGCTGTACCTACATATCTATGCATCTTTTCATGTGCTTGCCGTGCTCATTATGATTTTGCAATGAACCAAGCCTGATGTCAAAGTTCGTCAGATCAGCATATAAATACTACCTACTTGTATTTATATGTACGAACGTACACTTTTGAAGTTATACGCTTGAAAACAAAGAGCAAAACAAAACAAGAAGCTGCTTTGACAACAATTATCGGCACACTTGTCAAGGGGGGCGCTTGAATATGGCAAATTGCGACTGATGTTTGCCTGTCTGTCTGTCTGGCCAGATCGCTAGTGTTGACTGGTTGTGGTGTGGTATATACTCTTATTGGTTTTGTTGTTGTTGTTGTTGTTGGAGCAAACCTTAAGCTTATCAGTGCAGAAACCGAAGCAGAATACATATAGACACAGCTGTAAGAGATTAATAAAAAGAGCTTTGACGACGCGCCGCCGTGAAGAACGGGAGCTCATTTCGACTGCACAATGCGACACTCGAGCCGCGCGTGTAAATGAACGAACGGAGCAGCGCCACCGTCAGAAACTATTCGAACGTTGTGGTGAACGGATGTCGCGCTCCTCATTGTGCGAACCAGACAGACAACAGTTCAGTTCCGAAAATGTGAAAGTGATTGAAAGTGATTTCCAACACGAAATTGCAAGGTACATAAATACATCGAAAAGGCACAACTCAGTCCAAAAAGCCAATAGATCCCAGCCGGTCCAAAGTCGAAATCGCAACGCAGGCAGGAGCATATCAAGCGGTACTATCACCATACATACCATAAAATATGGACGCGTACACATCGGACAGCAGCGACACTGATTCGCGCGACATGAAGACGCTGGACTACGGTCGCATGAACCTCAGGGAGGTGACGCTCGACGATGATCTCTGTATAGCCAACAAGGGGGAGCGCCTTAAGTCGCAAAAGGACATTGAGACGTTGCTGCTGAACCACAATCGCCTCTCACATACTCCCGTGGCGCTCAAGCAATTCGTCAACCTGAAAGTGCTCGACTTGAGCTCGAATTGTCTGACGCATTTGCCGGACGCCATATGCCAGTTGCCATTGGTCACACTGATCGCCAAAAATAATCATCTCACGAACAAGTCTTTGCCCAAGTCACTGGCCACAAAGAACTCCAGCCTCAAGGAATTGAATTTGAGTGGCAACTACTTCACCCACTTGCCGGAACAAATTATGGAATTGCGGAATTTAAAATACCTCTATGTGGGGGGCAACAAAATCACCGCAATTTCTAAGGACATTTGGAAAATGCAAAGGTAAGCATATTGAGTATATGTAAGGCGTCTGTGTGCTACTCGGCGACTGCAACTGAAACTATTTCTGTTCTGATTTCGGTTTCACACAAACAATTTTAAATACGGATTCAGGTTCTTACGCAATCGCTCCGATGCTGCCTTGCAAATCCATGCATTTTTGCACTTCATAAGCCAGCATGAACCAGATGCTTTCCCAATAGATAAAAGCTGAGTTCGAGCCCAGGTCGATTCAATTAAGAAATCAAAATTTTAAGAAAATTGTCTTGTTTGCCTGCTTTTGTGATTTAATGGCGTTTTTGCGAGAGCTTATATATTCATAAATTCATATATACTTGATTGTCTGAACCGCTCGGATTTGGCATATTGCAATTTTGTAAATGTTAATAACCTATGATAATTACAAAGTGTGAAGAAAGTGAACATGTTTCAAATTGTACGGTGCCATCCCTCGCGATGATTTTGTAACTCTGCGAGAGTATTCTTTGCCTTGATAAAGCTTCTCAATGCCGCTCGGACGCGGCTATTGTTTTGCTGGGAACTCCCCACAGTTGAATGAGTATCGACAGTATGAGCATGTCAGAACTTTGGGGAAAAACTGTAGAGAATCAGTGCGATAATGCTCCAGCTAAGAAACTTCTAAAATATTTATGTCCTGCACATACGAAGTTAATCTAAAAAATAATTATTTTTCCTTCAATTTCTGAATGTGTTCGAAATATATGGAATATAATTTCTTAGTACCATATACGACTTGTGAAAATATTTGCAAAATTTTCAGCCCGTAAATTCTGCTTTCTTTATAAAATTTTGGCAATAGTTAAAAAAAAACCATATGAAAGAATGTTTTAACATTTTATATATCAAGATATTTCTGAAAGTACGAGTATGTATGTATGTGTTACACAAAGGCAAAGCTTCAGCTGCTCCTGAGTGCTCCTCTTTCAGTGATGATTGCTGTCAAATTGGAGAGTGAATCAAGCATAAGAGCAAAGGTCCCTTGCAAGGCAGAAATGATTAAATTCATCAGAAGCACGACCTTATATTTAATTGATAGAGAATACTTTTGTTAAATTTGATGAATTAGGGATCTGCTCCAGTTGGTTTATACATATGTACTTGAAATATATCAAGCGGATGATGGTTGACTAGATGTCGTTTCACATTTTTGCATGCTTCATATGGGAGGTGGGCGTGGCAGTTAACTTAATTGTTGCCATTTCGAATATTGGATTTGAATTGGGCCTTTAAACAGTTTGAGCAGTAGATATGAGGAAGATACATATATTACTTGAACATTTAATCTTGCTGTTAGTGTAGAAGTTGGGTGTGGTACTAAACAAACATATTTGCAAGTTGCATACAGTAATTAAATGCACATACATAATATGATGATTGTTGATTTTTGGTTACATGACTTGGTTGATACGAAATGTAGGAGTAGCAGCTTTAATTTTTAAAATTTGTGATTACTTAACGATTGTAAATTTGTATGATTGGTGCGCGTGGCAGTCGTATGATAATGTCATACATTTTTCATAAATTTCTACATAGAAGCATAGATACATAGAGGCAAAAGATGCTAAAACACGAATGCCTTGATAATTTGAGTACGTTTACTATTTTTGTATAACGCTTACGTCCTGGACCTATGAAACTGAGCATCATCATCATCATTGGTATCTCTAAGGAGCCAGTATGGCCCATGCGAAGTCTATTTGGCCAACCTGCGTATAATATGCAAATGTATAGACTCGTTTGCGCCACTGGCTTGTAAGCGAATTAAAAATCGAATCTTTCGCCGGTTCGTTACGATTTAGGAGCACGGGCTGTGCTTCTGATTCGACACTGGTTGCATTCAGTGTCTGGCTGCAATTGCGCACAAAGTCCTTTAAGTCACTTGACATTCGATCTGATTTATTAGCATTTAATAAGAACGCACATTCTTGGGGAACGCGTCTGTCGAGCTGCTCCAAGCGCTTGTTTCGTGATGATCGGTGACCCTTTGTAGATTAAAATTATCAGTCAAGATTTCTTTTGCAAGCAGTACTATAGACATTTTTGCATAAGTCATTTCAATCACAAACAAGAGCTTTTTATTCGAGTTCCAGATGTACGCGAAATAATTTCATAAAGTTGTGAAATTTAATTTTCACAATAGCATGTTTGAGAGCACTCGTACTGGAAGCCGAATGTCTTAAATGTGACAATGTATATGCAGATGTATGTACTTATGTATGTAGGCAGCTTTGTTGGCTTCAACGACAGCTGTAGTTTCTTTTGCTCAGTAGTTAGACAGTCGGCTTTCAGGCCATATCCCAGAGATCTTGACTGCTGCCACTGGGCTAGAGCGCTAGAGCCCAGTGACTAATTAACAAGCTATTAAGTTTCTTTCTGGCTTTGCTAATTCTATAAGTTTATGGCATATAAAACTAGTTTTTAGAATTAACCTTCTCGAAAACATTTACCGTAAAGATTCTCTAAAGTTGGGCGCGACAATTGTAGTTAAGTAAGGTTTTTCATCAAGGCAAGTCAATTACGAAGGCCATATTTGGCAGTATTTAGCATATGCAAATAAGTATTGTAAATATAGTGATATTTGTTCACTTTTTAATATTGATTAGTTGGTTGAATTGGTAGGCGCGCAGCAGAGTTTAAGATACTGTCGAAAAATACATAATATTTTTTAGCAGAGAATAAAACACTAAGACTCTTGAGCGAAAACTAAATTGTGGCGTAAAAATGCTTAAAATCGAAAGTAGAGCGAAAAATACCCGAGTTAAGTAAACAAATAGAAACAAGTAAGGAAGCATCAGTCGGGTTTCACCGACAGAGTAATACCCTACACCAAATAACCATGTGGGGTGATAATGAACTGAAAGAAATGAAATTGTGGGGGTTTTAAGTGTACCGCCTACATAGTGGGCGGATCACACCCATTTTTGACAAACTATAAGATATTCCTAATAGGACTGCATATACCAAATATCGACACTGGAGAGTCTACAACAGCAAGTATCGGTATAATTAATTTACCGCCTTCATGGTGGGCGGATCACGCACATTCTTGAGAAGTTTAAAGGTACTCTTACCAGCAATGAAGTGCCCAAATATGAACGTTCTTGAGCCTTAGGGTCTTAAAGTCAAATATGACGATTTTATAGTTAATACAAAAAAGCCCGGTACATGCGATGAAATGTTAGAATGTTCTTGGCTTCTCCTGTAAAATTTCAGAAATGTTGGTTAGGGCTTTTGTACACTTTGCCAGCGATATGCAGGGAATCTCTTTCTTCTGCAGATTGCAATAAGTTGCCTTTGCATACTTTAGTGTGTGTGTGCGTTGATGCTTTCAATAGCTCGGGTGCTTTTGTAGATTACACGACTGATTCGTAATTAAATGAGGGCGTTTAAAAATATCTACTTGAAAAGTGAAATGGTCTCTGAAGTATATTACTATGAACTTCCAGAGAGAGGTGGAGGGAGTGGGAGAGAGAGAGACATCTCGCTTGCGGTATTTACGACTGCAACTGCTCAGGAGATTTTGAGCAGTGGGTGATAAGTACAAATGTTGTGTGTTGTTGTTGTTGCTTGTTTTGTAAATGCATGAAAGCTTTTCTGGACTCGGCCTCAAGCCTCAATGAAGATCAAGTCCAGCACTGAGTTGAATTATTGTATTATTGCATTAGCATTGATATATGTAGTTGAGTAATGTGAAATGCATCTCATGCGCATTATTAAGGGAATGATGGTTGATTCCAAGCACTGTAATTTAAACATCTTCATTGTTGCCAAGAGTTGTAATCTGAATTTTTTTTATTAACATTTTTCCATTTATATTTTTTTATTTGTTTTCGTTAAGTTGATAAGGGGTTTTTTGAGTTAAAACTTGTTTTGTAGGAATGGCTCGATTGAAACGATCCACTGACCTAGTGGAAAAAAGGAGGTTTTTCAAGGTCCCCTCAGAGGGTAAAACAAAAACATTGAATTAGATAAGTATTTTTTTGAAAAACCTATTTCATATAAACCACCATAAAGCAAGTAAAAAAGTGTACATAATTCAAAATATGAATAGGTTACTTTTTCTCTGCATCATTTCGCAAAGTTCATATTTTTCTTCTTTATTCTTATCGCCTACTGAAAAGTACTATAAAAGCCGAAATTGAGTAATATGAAAGAGGAGTGTACAGAATTTCGATACACTTATAGGATATTTTAACTTTGTATGAATATATAACATTTTGGCTTGAATTTTGGATATCTGCCTGTCTCTTATGTGTCCGTTTGTCTGCCTAGGGCGTCATCCGATTTGAATGAAATTTAGTACTCAGGGACACTGAACCTTCTCCTAATTAAAGTTCGGAGATCATACCAATCGGATAGTAGAAACGCCCTCAGTCCGCCCATAAGCATACATATGCATGTACCTCGGAATTTACCGGTTAAATTACCCTTTTTTGTTTAATTGCTCATCTAAAGGAATTAAATTTGTTAGTTGAGTGGAAAATAGGAACGCCCGCCATATACGCTTATAAAATCCATAATTATAATATCTACTTAGCATCAATATTTGATTAGTTTATTACGATTAGAATTATGTACTTTAAAAAAATATACGTCGCTTAATAGTTGGTAAAACGAATATACATACCTCTAATATCTGTTCCATTCCTGTCAGAATATAAATATTTATCGCGTTAAGATAATATTGCAATTTCTATTCGCTTGATCTTGGTTACTTGGTCTAGGGTGTTGGTCTGTCGAACCCGACTGTTTAATTTCTTTCTCGGATTTTTTTCAATGAGGCAGGTGCACGAAAAATGTTTGTGTCTGGGATTGAGATATTGCTGCCTTAAATATTTAAGAAACGGAATCAGAAATAAGAGAATTCACTCCAGTTTAAGTTCCAAATATACACGAACCTATAAATCGAACCAAATTTTCTTTGCAGCTTACAAGTCTTGTCTATCGGTGGCAATCTCATCACTGAGGTGCCAGACGCCGTGGGAATGCTGAGTCAACTGCAGGCACTGGTGCTCTGCGACAATCTCATTGAATGTCTGCCCACAAGCATAGCGCGTCTGAAGAATCTCAAGTCACTGCTGCTGCACAAGAACCGACTGAAGCATCTGCCCAAAGATATAGTGGCTTTGAAAAATTTGATCGAGGTATGTACTTCATTCAACCAACAACTAACGCTATTCCCAAATTATATTACCATCGTCTTTTTCCTCCTTCCAACCAAACCAGTTGAGTCTGCGGGAGAACCCACTTGTGGTGCGTTTCGTGCAGCACATGGCCTTGAATCCGCCCACGTTGATGGAGCTGGCGGCTCGCGTAGTCAAGTCCGGTGGCGTTGCATATGGACCGGCTGATCTGCCGCACTCGTGCCACGAATACTTGAACAGCGCCAATTGTTGCGTCAATCCCAAGTGCACGGGCGTCTTCTTCGACAACCGCGTCGAGCACATTAAATTCGTGGACTTCTGCGGCAAGTACCGCGTGCCGCTGTTGCAGTACCTCTGTTCCTCCAAATGCATCGTGCCCGAACAGCCGCGCCCACACACAAGTGGCGCAAGTGGTGCCAGCGGCTACATGATGCGGAAGGTTTTACTGGGATGACGACGAAATTTGCATTATACTCTGTTGGTATTAAGTTATTTGCCGTTTACATATGTCAGAAAGTATATAACCAGAACTGAAAGTTACGTTGTATTTTATTTATTACGCCCGCAAATTAATGCTCATCCGTAACTGAAAATTTTATAGTGTCCGGTTTTAGCCACCAAAAATATAACTTAAATACAATTGGTGCAATTTTAAAATCCTGAAAAAGTGATCCAATTGATCTAGAAATAGCTGAGACACCGGTATTTTATTTCAAATCCTTCTCTCAGAAGATGCTAGATTTTTTCTATGTTCAGCCAAAGTTGAATTTTATTACATAAAAGAAAAAAGGCAGCGTCCGCTATTATTCTTTATATTGTAAAAAAACTAATGACTATCCTTTTAAAAGATTTGCAGTGTATTAAATCGGGTGGTTTTAGCGCAGTTTTTGCATTAAAAAACAACAGTTTGCTTCAAACTTTGCAGAAGTTTGTAAATTTCTACATGCGCCTCAAAAGCACGTTTGGAATCTTGATGTGCTCTGTTCTATGCTTAAGAAAGGCGACCAGACGATCTGCGCAAACTACCGGGATATAAGCCATGCTGTAATCGCATACAAGCATCTGCCGTGCTGTGTGAGATATTTAAGCCTTTCGCCAAGGCACTTATTGGACCTTATCATCACTTTACACCCATTCCACCATCTCTTCGTCGATTAAAAGGCTGTCTTCGATAGACCGAAAAAAAAGGATCTTTGACCGCGCTGCCATCCTTCTTGAACTAGTTACATACTTACACACACAAGTTAATGAGTAGGTTAGGCCTCAGCCTCGATACTGGCTATTGCACCATTATATCTCTTTCTGACAAAGTGAGAGGAAAGGCTTCGCAAATCAACTGGCCAATGACCTCAACCACAAGGGTCCACCTCGTTAGTCTCATAATTGCTGAACAAATTTATTTAACTTACGGTAGCACTCTTGAAGATTGTATTTGGAGTAGGGGTCAAGCCTACTAGCCACAGCGACCTGCAATGTTATGTGCTTATTAAATTTGTTGTATAGACACAGACAAATTTTTAATTCATTCAGAAGTTCAGTTCAAATAATAGACTAACAATTTTTACACATATGTATGTATAGTTTTCTAGTACATGAGTTCGAATCTTCGGGCTAGGGGTCCTTCCCCCTGCCTGATTACGGCTATCCGCCATGGCGATGTGTGAGCCCTCAAGACGTTAGTTCCTATGTACGTTTAAATTTAAATGCCTTGCATTCCACATCATTTCTACTCCGATCATATCACATCATTTGATCGATAGTGGCCCATCATTTATCTACATATATTCCATGGAGCACGCACACTGAAAGACTTATCACCGATCACATAGATCTATACTGCATTTCTATCTGCTATATCAGGAGGGTGGACGCGGACGTTTAACGAGTTAAGAAAAAAGATAGCTTGTAACATTGGTTTTTATTAATTTGAATTTATTTATTTTTAGTTGGTTTTCAGTTTGTTTGTTTCTTTTTATTAAAAAAAATTGAAGGGGATCAATTTACTGCGATTTGTTGTTGTTTGCATTTAAGCTTGACTGCTTTTTAGTAGAGTGGAGTTTGCTAATAAAAATTACAAATGAAATGTGAAATAAACGCGCCATTTACGTCACTTATTTGCACTGCGCTATTTCTTTTTACTATTTTATTATTCATTTAATGGTTTCTTATTTTCTTTATTTTGCATTAATTAATATTTATAGCGTTTTTGTTGGAGTTTAGTTGTTTCCTGCCTGCTGCATTTTTCTTGCCTTTTTATATTTTGTTGCATGCATCTTGAATTTATTTATTATATATATGTATATATATACATATATGTGTGTTAAGTTTCTAATTAAATTACATTTCGCATTTGCATTTACCTTCATTTATCAATCATTTCGTGCGTTCGTCCGTCCGTCCGTCTGTCTGCTTGTGTGTGTTATTATACTTTTGTTTTAGATTTATTTCTTTATTTATTTCTACTATTAACTAAACATGACGTAAATATTTAAAGGGATTGCTGGCCGCAGTAGCATTCCTCCTGAGAGTGTGATGCGTTTAAGAGAACAGTCTCTCTGCGGTAGCTACGTTCTATTGCCAAAAACAGTTCAAAGTAAGTTCTTATTTTCTTTTAAACTAAAAACATCAATTTGCAAATTAGTACAATTAATTATATATATTTAATTATAATTAGAAAACGACGTACACTTTATGCTTAGCAGTATAAGAGAGAGGCATACTAAAATATAAATTGTTTCATTTGATGTTGGTTTTTACTATATGTATTCATATTTAACATTGAACTGAACAGATTTTGACGCTTAAAAAGACGCTTACAGTAGCTACAGTGTGTGAGTGTGTGTGTGTGATAGCAAGCGCCAGCGAGAGAGCCTACAACTCGCGCAAGCATGCTCACACCAGCGTTGCCAGTCTTTTGTATGTGTGTAGAAAAGCACTGAACAACGAATCCATTTGGACTTCAGAAAAATACAAATGGATTTCGAATCTTTAAAGTGAACTTCAAAACATTGCAAAGGAAGTTCGTAGATTTACAAATTGTTTCCCAAAATTAACGTCTAAATTTCGGATTTTTCAAATGGAATTCGTAAAGCTATAAATGGATTTCAAAAAATTAGCTTAATTTTCGAAAATCATCAATCAAAGATGTAGTGCTTGTGCAAACGAAATATCATTCCGACAAGTACAAAATCCGATGCGAGTTGGCAACACTGATTTGCAACAAGCGTGCATGAGTCAATCTTTCGCGCACGTACGTTATCCCCTCGCTCTCTCTTGCTCGTGTCTCAGAGATCTGCAGTGAGTAGTCATAGTAGAGTGTGCACTCTCATATTCTCTTGAACTGATACTCAGTCGTACTCACTGAAATTCGAGCGATACTGATAACACGCCCTTGAGTCTCATTTTTGAACTTTGCTTCATGCGCCGATTTTCGCTATAGAGTTAATGCGATGCCGGAATATGAATTTTGAGCGAACGAGAGCAGAACGCGAGAGAAACAAAAGCAATTAATACAGTCAAATTGGACGGTTTGACTTTGTGTTGTTTTCTTGTCTATGGTTCGTGAGCCTTTTGCCTGATTTATGCCTCGTTTTTTGTCTGTTATTATGCTACGCTATGCTTCTCTTCATTCGCCGCAGATCTCTGCTGTGTATATATGTACGCTTATGTGTTGTTTTATATTATCTTAAATATTTTCCTCTTTTCACTTATTTTTCGCTCTATTACGATTTGCCATTTAAATTTAAATTGCAGCTACTACATTCTTTTTGCTTGTTCGCTTTTTTGTTTAGTTCTCCTTTTTCTTATCGGATTTGTCTCATCATTAAACCTATAACACTCTCTGCTATGCTACTTTGAGTAAGAGTAGGCGTGGTCAAGGAAGTTTTTAAAGTATTTGAAGTGAGTGAGGCAGGGAGGGGGAGGATTGCGAGTGCCTAAATTTTTATCATATTCAAAAGTGTTTTTGTTTCTTTTAACCTGCTTAAAATTCTGTTGGTGCCTTTATAAATTGAGTAATTCTGGGAGGGGTTGGAGGAGGCAATGGGGCTTCGTGAGGCAGGAGGGGCGTAAACTTTTATATAGTATTTTTTCTATGCTGGTTTTTTTGATTTTTTTTGTAACACGCATATTTGTTTGTGTGTGTGTGTGTGTGTGTTTTAAGTTTGCTTTTTAAACATTTCTTGCATTTTCCGTTCCTCCATAACATTTTTCTGTTATTTTCTCCACCTTTTTCTTTTCTATATATTTATATAAATATATATACGCAATTTATGTATATATTTATAGATGCTTGCATTCATATGTTTTTATGCTAAATTAAATTTTTAATAATAAGTTTATATATATAGTAATAGTTTCTTTTGTTAATTTTTTTGTTTTGCATTTTTTTCCTTTTAAATATATAAATCTTGTTTTTCATTTGTTTACCTCTTTTTTCTTTATAATAATCATTATTTTGTTGTAGCTGTTGTTTGTTTTTATATTTTTATATAATATTCTTTTTCTTTTCTTTCGTTTATTTAGTTTTGTTTTTGTTTCTGTTTCTGTTTATTTTTATATAATATAATTAATTATACGTTTAAAGTGTGTTTGAATAATAAGCCCTATTGCAGCTCGCTAACCCATTGTCGTCGCTGTTTGTTGCATCTGTGCGGCCCCCACCGCGCCGCCGCCGCTGCTAGTCGCGCCGACGGCTGCTCCTGCAGCAGCGCTTGCAGCCGTTGTGGCCGCTGCCGTGGCTGGTGTGGTCGCTTGCGATTGGTTCGTGTTGTTGCTGCCGCCGCCGCTGCTGACGTCGGCTCCCTGCTGCTGCGATTGCGCTGCTGCCGCTGCGGCAGTGCCGTTGCCAGCCGCCGCGGAAGAGGCGACCGCAACTGCTGCGCCGCTGCCGTTGCCGGAGCTGCTCGACTGTGGGCCTGTGGAAACAAGAGTAACGTTGAAAAGATGCGAGTTTCACGACAACGAATGAATAGAGCAAGCGTGCAAATATTTCATTGCACAGATACAAATGCACATGCAACATTGATCGCAGCATGCTTGCGCGAGCTGAGCGATCGAGAGTGAGATATTTATTCAAACGCCCAGTGGCGGTTTTTACGGAAGGAAGTTCATAGCAGAGAAGGTGTCCACGTGTCAAAATCTATATTCGTACAAGATTTTCTATCAAAATTATTATTATGCTAATATTTGGTTCATCCTCTCGAAAGCAATTACATGAAATTGGGTTAAAGTTATTTTTGGTCCACTGTTTGACAACTTGAAGAATACAGCAGAGAATGAATTCTTGTCGTCGGCATTTCTGATTAATCTTAAACAGAATCATTGCCAAAATTGCATTTATTGACAAACGAAAAGCTACCGTACGATTATGGATTTTTGACTTGATTTGCAGTTAAGGCAAGACTGTGGAACGAAGGAATACGCCGTATTCTATTTGCAATATTTCGATCAAGGCCATATAACTTTCTTTATTGTTGATCAAAAAATAATGGTCAATGATTGATTTTTATTTCTTATAATTATGATTAATCTACCATTCTCATTTCACTTTCAATCGAAATGGAAGGTATGTATTTCGAATTTCGTTTCATTTGAGATACATTTGAGTTACGATCGAAGGTGAAATGTGGAATTTGGCATGATATTTAAAATTTAAATCTAAGCGAAAAATTAACGACCAAAATAAAACTGTTATAAAGTGGTTTTCATCGCAGAAGTGATGAAACGGAAATCACATTAGCTTTTGGTGTCATTTTTTAGTTAAAACTGTTTGAAAGACGGCTATTTGGAAGCCCTGTGCAAAAGTCTTGAAGTGCATTCGATTTGAATGGAACTCTCGAGAATGGGAAATGGAATATACTGCCATGCTGCACATTTCACTTTCGATCGATATTGATTTAGCTACGAATTGCATTTTAATTGCGATTGATTTTAATTTCGATCGAAAGTAAAAACCTCCAAGTTTTGGATTTGCGTTTGGCCCCAAAGCTGCCGAGTGCAGCTACAGAAATAAGCGCAGCGATTCACTTCTCTTTTTAACTAAACAACAACAAAATAATACGTAGCAGAATCGCGAAAGTACTAGAATCACAATTTATTTGTTTGAAATCGCAACAACACGCACACACACCATTTAACTACGCTTCTACACTTTAGCAGAGAAGGACTAAAGCAACCAAAACCAATTCAATCAAAATCGAAAATCAATTCAATGTACCAAGGTGTGGAAGAAAATGAAATGAAGTAGTAAATTTATGCTAATTTAGAATGCGTACGATGGAGAGAGAGGAAGAAAGGAAGGAAGGAAGGGGATGCTGCAAAGTGATAAAATTACAACTACTCAACGCACAGAAGACAAATTATACAATTTGGTTTTTTGTTTTGTTTTAAATTTATGCATATATTTATTTCAATCTATTTTAAAGCATTTGCCATTGAACAAAGTTCGTACGCTTTGTTTATTTTTATTATTAAATTTACAGTTTAGTTTCATAGTATATAATTTATTAGCAAAAAAAAAAAACAAAAAGTAGGTGGAACAAAAACATTTGTGTAAGAATATAAGAGTAGAAAAAAGCAAAACACAAGTTAAAATATATAAAAAGAGCCCATATTATAAATTTCGCTAAATTGCTTCTTTTTTTTTTTTACAAAAATTAACACACACTGCAAAATTTTGTTTTCGTTCTTTAATAATTTATGTAATAATAATAATATTAATTATAATTATAAAACAATAATAGTCGTAAAGTGTGTAGAGGGGGAACGACTGCCTGTCTGACCGACTGACCGAGCGACAGCGTGCCTGATTGACTCTACTGTTCAACTCATGTAAGCTTACAGCATTTAGCATTTGTTTTACATTTAGTGTACAACATAAAATTTTTTATTGTTTCAAATAATTCAATTAATAAGTTTAAACCATAAGGTAGCGCAATTATTAATAGAGTAGTAATTAAAATAAAAAAATTAAAGGAGAAAGAAATTATGCACAAATTAAAATAAAAAATGGCTAGAAATTATATAAAAGAGACACTATAAATTTGTTATGCATTATTATTTTACACAATTTTCATTATCATTTGTAGGCATTTTGCTTTTTGATTGTAGTGCATTTTGTTGTTGTTTTTTCGGTTTCCCAGAAAATTCGCTCAAAAAATGTATTTGCTTAAATTTCTGTTTTTTAAGGCTTGCTGTTTTTATGTAAATTTTTGCATTTTAAAGTACGACTAACTGTGTTTTTTTATATGTTTTGCTTGAAAGAAATTTAATTTATATTAATATTATTTTTATTATCAATATAATTAATATTATTGTGGGTTATATATAACGTAAGAAAGATAGAACTATGCCACTATGAATCTGTAAGAAATAAAAAATTACAAACAAATATATTTGTATGTACCGTAAATAAATTAAGACAAGAAATTATATATGTATAAATAAATTGATTAAGGAAGCAAATGGGGGGAAAAGCGCTAAATTTGGCTAAATTGCAAAGGAAAACAAAACAAAATAAGGTCAATGCAAGCTAAAACTAAAGCAAAGTACATGTAAGAAGAGTAGAGTGCAAGCGGCAATAATATCAATTTAATATTAGTGTTTTGTTGTTTTTGGTTTTTGCAAATCAGCGTGTATAAACAAACACCATAATCGAAAATGATGAATACAAGGTCGTTAATTGCGCATGCCAAGCACTACTAAACTAAATCGAAGAGCAGCACAACTATAGAAGCGGTCAAAGTTCAAAGTTCAACCACCGCTCGCCTCTTGATGTAAGACGAAGTGCACAAACACATCGCTTAAAGGTTCTTTAGTGCGTGATGTCAACTTTTAATTTTCCAAGACACTCTAATACGAAAAAATGCATACACTTTCAATGCCATAAAAAACACTTTTTTTAGAAAACTGCAAAGAGGAGTAAAAATTTCGAATTTCAAACTGCATTTCCACACTTAAAAGATTCTTGAAGAACATTACGAATTCTACTCGAGCTATCTTTAATGCAATCGCTTGCCAAAAGAACGGAATGAATATTATTGCTTTACCGGAACGAGTTAGTTAGGAAAAATGACGAATTTTATAAAAATGTAAATAATTTTTTTTTGTAGATTTGGCCAGATGAAAATTGTCAAAGTACAATACCATATTCACTCTCGATCGAAATTAAAAGCGATCGCAATAGAAATTGAGCTATTAACATTAATTTGATATCCACAATATTATACCGAAGGTGGGAGGCTCTGTTTTATAAAAATCGCATCATTTCAAAACTCTGAAGGAGGTCGAGTGCGAACTGAATACGCAGTCATACTATATTTTACCTCTACTTTCATGTCTATATATATCTTCCCAAGCGTGAAAATTGTTGTCGCAAGTTTAATTGAGCACTTATATTTTTCGATTTAAACAAAACATGAACATTAGGGTGACCGCTAAAATCGATGTCGGAATTTTGTCGACGGCACCCCCACAAAATGATGAGCCTTAAGCAGATTTTAAGGTAGCCAAAGTTTGAGCACGATTGGAGTATGTTAACCCGTGCCGCAAGGCGCTCAAAGTTTGAAAATATGTAAAAAAAACAATCTATCTTTTTTCCCATTAGAATTAGTTTCGTCCTTTGAAAAATATTAAAAAATTACGAGTCATGGTTTTGGTAACAAAAGCTGTTATAGCTCAGTTCTCAGTTCGGCAACAAGTAGCAAAAAATATGTATAGGATATAAATTAGTTAGAATAATATTGCCTTTAATTTGAGATATTAGTCATGGGAAAATAGTGGATAGTTCCGGAGATACGGTCAAAAATGTCGGTAGTCAGCCAAAAAATCGCGTTTTTTCAAACTTTGAGCGCCTTGCGGCACGGGTTAACATGCTCCAATCGTGCTCAAACTTTGGCTACCTTAAAATCTGCTATGGCTCATCATTTTATGGGGGTGCCGTCAACAATATTCGAAAAAAAAGTTTTTACCATATCATTAGCGGTCACCCTAATGAACATTCTAGTCAAGATCTAATAAAAATGTGGCATATAATAATTGAAAAATTAATGCTTGCATGGCGAGCTCTCGAAAAGTGCCTTCAAAACAAATTTCAAAAACTCCATCCAAAATTACTGGAAAAAGCAATAAGCTTTTCGCTTAAACAAAGCAAGCATTTCGTTTTACAAAAAGAGACTGACTGTGGCAGTTACGCTCTCGCGACGACCCGCACAACAATATCGCATGCAACAATTGTTCGGTAGTTAATGTATGCCACAACTGAGAGGCGCCGCGGCGCTTCTTATTATTGCATGCCATTTCGCAGTAGCATATGTATGTATATGTGCAGTATGTGTGTGGAGTGCATTAACTGCTGTTGTGGAGGAGTTGGAGTTGCAACTAACCTGAAGCTGCTTGAGAGGCTGTGCCCGGCGTGACGGCACCACTCGACGGATTCGATGCTGCTGTGGCCGTAGCACCTTCATTGCCACCAGTTGTTCCCGCTCGATTTGCACTGTTGTTTTGCAGATGTTTTGGCAACAATTGTGGGATTAAGCTTGGCTGTATTGAAAGTTCTAAAATTGCAAGCGAGAGAAAAAACAATTTTAAATTATTAAATATTGTACGAGAAAAAATTATTAAATTTGAGTTCTACCAACCATGCTCTGTGAAATTGAATAGTGGCGGCATCTCACGGCCATTGGGTAAGGTGTGGCTGCCCTCCTGGCGTAGTTCATCGAAGAATGGATGTGCGCACGCCTTCAATGGTGTTATACGAGCGCTTGGCGTGTATTCAAGCAGTTGTGATACCAAATTGATAGCTTCTGTTGGAGTGCGTATACGGAAAACCTATCGTTGCAATAAATGAAAGAACCAAAACCGGAAGATATAGTACATTTATATGCAGCATTTGGAATTGGATGTTTGGGATTAAAGTTTGGAAACGTAAAGAGTATAATATTATAAAGCCAAAAGAACTGTTTAAAAAAGTTTTGCACAAATTCAGGATGTGGAAAAATAACTAAATTGAAAATTTGTTGCATGAGATACAAAAACGAAGTGTAAGCAAAAGAAAAGCAGACACTATGTTTTGCGTTTTGAGTTTGAAGAGGAAATATATGAATTCATATCCGAAAAGTATTCTTTATTTAAAAGAGAATGGAATTGTTCGTTACATTTACAAAATGGGGAAAATGTGAAATTCGTAGTTCTATTTTGGCCCGAAATTGGGAATCTTAAACGAGCAAATTTTTCAAGTCAGCGCATCAAATAAAACATACATCATAAATATTTAAAGAGCGAACGAATATAAATTTTTGACCGAATCCAAAGTGGAATCTTTTTTCCAAATATCTAATTAGTGAATATGAGAAATGGAATTCAGATTAGTCAAATTGATTTTAAAATAATGTCGTCTTTTGGGCCTCATAAAGAAAGAAAATAAACATTTTTCAATTAAATTGCCAGAATATTTTCTGTTTTTTCCAATCAATATTGTGCCATTTACAAATGTTTATATATGTATATAGTGCCAAGGAGCACGAACGAAGAAAGCCGGAAAAAAAGGGTAAGCAACTCTTTAACTCATCTGAGGCAATTGCAACAACTTTAGTATGCTTTTCACGGAACCGAACGAAGCCATATTTACAGGGTATGTTACTAAAAAGCAGTCAAGTGCTTAATTGCGACGGGAATGCCACGGAGAGGACAACATTAATAAACTGCAGACACATTCCTGAAGCGTTTGCGTGTTTCGCTATGCATTCTTGGTATTGACTAATTTCTCAAAATGACTTGAATGTTTTACGGACAAGCGTGAAAGCCATATCGCCTGCATTCCATTGCTGTATATTTACATTACTGTGTGTTCAATTAGAGCCAGAAAAATAACAAAATATGAGTTCGCCAATTGAATAGCAAGAGATCGAACATTATCGTTGATTAGTTTAAGAGTAAAAGTCCAATTTGTCATCTGTCTATCATGTGTAGAAGTTTTTGCTTACTCTCCAACGTTGTTTCTGGTTAAGAACAGTGGGAAATTGGCTACGTTCAAGTAGTGACTGGAAATAGTTAACACTTCGATTACACAGTGAACTAGCAATTTTGAGATGTGTTCAAGATTTTGAGATGAATGCAATTTGATGAAGCGCAGTGGAGTGGGGGGGAGGAGAGAGAGAGTGTGTGGGAAAAAAAAAACATACACATGTTACTCTTAAGTGTTTTGATATATTGTACAAAAGAGAAGAGACCGAAGCGTGCGAAGGATGTATATGCAGAGCTATTAAGAAGAATGACTAATAGTTAAAGACGATCTACAAAAGCTTTAGTTGCGCTACTCACTTTCTGCCATGGATGACTCTTAATCTGTGGGAATTTAAATTCCGTATAATTTGGATTCATCTCACGAATTTGTTCTCGTGTGGGTGTGCCCAAAACTTTAATAACCTCAACCAATTGATCGACACCAGAATCGCCGGGAAATATCGGTTGGCCCAATAATAATTCAGCTAATACGCAACCAGCGCTCCACACATCTATAAAAAGAAAGATAGGCATAATGACAATTAAATGATTATTTAGTTATGTGCTGTTGTATATTGTTGCAAGAAAAGCTTCTCAATCCCGTTCGGATGCTGCTATTAAACAAAGGCCTAGCTTTCTCGCATTAACTTGTGTGTTCTCATTATATTTTAGCACAAGTTAACGGGTTCTACAAATAGCCGTGCCCGAACGGATTGAGCAGCTTATCATGGCAAAGAATAATCTCAGAGAGTTGCCAATTCATCGCGCAAAGAAACAATTTGATAAAAAACAATTTCTTTGAGATGATATGAGGCTGGTCCTTGAGTCCATCAGTGAGAAAACGCTTGACCACTGAGCCACTTCGAGGTACTTTTAAATGATAGGCTTGAAACCTGCCATGTTAGCGTTTTGGTATGACCATTTCGCAATGATGATACACTTGTGAAACATACCTATTTTTGTTGTATAATTAATTGCGCCAAAAATTAATTCCGGGGCACGATAATACCGAGAACATATATATGATACATTCGGTTCGCCATGCAATAATTGTTTTGCGCTGCCGAAATCGCATAATTTCAGCACTGCTGTCTCTGGATCCAACAACAGATTTTGCGGTTTGATATCACGATGACAGATTCCCAGCGAGTGTATGTAGGCCAAACTCCTGAACAATTGATACATGTAGAGCTGTTTGTTGTCAGATGCGAAAGAAAATAGAGAGCAAGCATGAATTTCAATAGCTCTACGGTTGGCTTCATAATCCCACTTACCCGTATGAAGTTGATTGGTATCGTTTGCTTGGTTTTGGCATATTGACGTGCCACTTTGTATACGGTTTCTGGTATATATTCGAGGACTAAATTCAAAAACACTTCATCACGCTGTGGCAAAGATAAAATGGAGATTGTCAAATTTAGAAAAAAAAACAAAGTGTGCAGGCAAAAACTACGAAAAAGTACAACTAAGGAAAAATCGATCTAAGCATTTTCAACATGTGTATGTTTGTAGTGTGTATGTGTGTGTGTGTGTGTGTGTTTGAAAAAGATCAGATCAAGATGTTATCAATTAGACTGATCGACAAAATCTACTTTAGTCAGTTAAAAAGAACGGCGTTAAAGTTTTTACATAAATCACGGTCACAGACTTTAACAGCAATCACAGTTTTCCTATTACGTCCCAAATTTTAGAGAAACCGATTTGAAATTGTTTGCGTTTAAATATATACTTATAGAGATATGGAAAACAACATTCACGATCAGTCGAACTTCCATAACTCGAATCACTATTATCCAAAAGAAAAGTTCGACTTCTGGAGACTTTGACTTATAGAAATTTATTTATTTGCTCCCTAAATTCTGTTGTCACCCGATTCAGTTCGACTGTAGTATTTATTACATTGAAAATATTTTTGAAAATAACGAATTAAATTGGAAATTAAATTTGCGAAATGAAATCTTGACTGCCACGTTCCACACTTCACTTTCGATCGTAATCCATTTGTTTTTAACTTTGTGCCCACATATTTAAAATTTCTTTAACTTGTAATAAAATCGTTGTTGCAATAGGGTATCAATTAACTGACAATATACATATGTATGTATATGCATAAGGAAGGCCACAATCCTTATTAATATAATATTCATATGCTACAGCAAATTAATTGTCGATTTTTTCACGTTTCTTTACATGTAGTTTAATTTCAAGAAATGTTAAGCAGATTCAACGAAAGTCTGTGTGTTTTTCCAACAGTTATTAACAAGTGTTTTAAGGTAATTCGGAAAAATTTCTTAACCAAGGAAAACAATTTCAAATAATTTACAAACTTTTGTAGTTTTTGCAAAAGTCTATCTCGAAATTGTTGGCTTCGGCAATTTTTGTATGAAAATGCACGTAGTTTGCGAATAAGAGGCTTTGGAATTTGGTAAAAATAACAAAAAACTAGCATGCTATATCCAGTACATAGCATATTACAGCATTATATATTTAGATACTGGGGAAAAAAATACATTTCTGAAGCTGAAATATGAGAAAGGTAAGTATTTAGTAGGCGTTTGCCTCAACACAATTCAACGAAGGCGTAAAGTAAGTAGCATGAGAGAAAAGGAAAAGTTTGCTGTTTTGTACAATTGTACTTTTTTGATAATGAATGTAGACTTAGCCGCTTAGCGATTCATACGTTATGTCGTTATGTTATGCAGATATGTGGCTTTATAGGTACCTGTGGTTTAAGCACCCCAGCAAATATCCCAACATCAATGGGAAATTCGGCCAACTTTATGTTTGAAGCCGATCAACAACACAAATTGTAGTGTTTGTTATTCGTGAATAGAAGGTACATTTTTATGTGTACACACAATTTTTGGATTTTTTTAAATGCATTTTTGTTTCATTTGCATTTGTTGAAATGTCGTACATATAAATTAGAAAAGAAGGAAATCAATTAAATAAACAAAATCACATTTTCATACGTATACCAAATGGAAAATCTATTCGAATGAAACGTGTCCAAGTGTGAGCTGCAACAATGTTAACATTTTTTGTATTTGCGTATGCGTGTGTGTGTATGAAAATGCTTGAATCATATTTATTAAGGCAACAATATATAAATAGTAGGGTGGTGCGAAATGTGCAAGTTTCCGTTTATGTGGGGAAAATTACTGCTGAGAAATATGATTTGCGGTCTATAATTGTTTTTGTAGAATTTGTGCATCTTGTACTAGCCCAAGGACATAAAAGAATCGTAAAAATTTCAAAAACTTCTGCTGTGCATTGAAATACAGTCATGTTTGTTTATACTCATAAAGACGATGAAAAAGTAGTACAACAATCAGGCCCACAGATGCTGGAGTCAGACATGTTTAGAACAGAGCAACTTAGTTCCTTGCCATTATATAAAATCCTTTGCTTTACAAATAGTTCAGAATCAGATTTCAATAAACACCAATTTACTTTTCATCATTACAAATGCCTGTCTCTGGTAAATGCAAACACTCCGATTTTTCAAACTTTGCCTGTCTTTGGGGCAGTACAGACGGACGAATTCGACAAAAATAATTATAGACATAAAATCGTATTTCATAGAAGTAACCTTGTCACACAGATGGAAATCAATACATCGACTGCTCCACCCTAATAAGGAGTATTGCTATAAAAATAGAAGTATGATTGCATGTGGATGTTGCAACTTACCTTTTCGCCGCTCGAATAGAAAAAATACAAAAGCTTTACAATGTTACAATGCTCCAGTTTGCGCATAATTTGCAATTCACGATTCTGCAACAGAACAATTAATATGTAAAATAATTCAAAAAAAAAAACTTCTTAATGACACAAACCTTGAATCGTCTGTCTTGTAAAACTTTTTTGATGGCTACCAGCTCGCCCGTGTCGCATAATTTAGCCTGGAATACCACACCAAAACTGCCATTGCCGATCACCTTTGTATCTGTGTAGGAAACTTCTTGCACACGATCGGTACCCTGTCCCGGTGTTGCAACAACCGTTGTAATTTTGGAACCATCTCTGCCTGTGGAACATCGAAAGAATTAAAATAAAAATCATTAGTGAATTTTATAAAGGCAAAGCCAAACAGAAAACATTTAGGTAAAAAGGCAAGGCGCTAGATAAACACGAACAACTTCAAAATAATCGGTTTCCGAACGAAATTGCACTGCGAAACACAGTACAATTTCGCACGAGAATTTAGCAGTTTCGTGTTTATACCTTATGAATTGAATTTTGTTTTTATGATTTTCATCAACATTTGAAGAGCTATAAAATCTACATTGTGCTATATGTATGCATTTTTAAAATCTACATTGTGCTATATGTATGAATTTTTAAAAATGAGCAAACTAAAAATTTACGAATATTAAAAGAAAATTAGTTTTTTGCTGGATTTGTTTAAAATAAATTCTTTTAAAATCATTTTACTTGAAACAGTTCGATTTAATATAATATTGAAAAGTTTCTTTTTGTAGTAAGATATTAAAGGGAGATAGTTAAAATTGTAGACAATCGCAAACGTGAACAGCCTCCTTGGCTTATAATAATTCTCACTTCCGCTTTACTGTATGACGAATATTTGAATCAGAGCACTCAATCCCTCTGATTTTGTGCCGTCGTTGTATGTCATCCAATCACTGTGCGGTGACTTGAAACCCAGTTGAAAAAAAGCTCTCCTGTATGCCTGCTGGAGGCATGCCTAGGAAGGTAAGCAGGCCTGCTCGCCTCCATACCCGCTTGTATCTTTTTTCTATAGGCATGACATGCCTGCCAAATGAACTGCCGTAGCAGCAATGCTGCATGCATCTCATGGAAGTGATGTGGCATGTCAGGTATGAAAAATAATTAAAAAATAAAGAAATTCTTTTTTCGATTCTAGTTTCGGAGAATTGCCAATTCATCGCAAGAAGTAGCGCCGCGCAAAGAAATACATAATTTGAAAACAAATTCTCTTTATATTAGATTTTATATATATAGGTACATATGTACCTCTATTAGATTTTATGTGCCTTGACTGAGAATTGAACCCGGGCCTCCCGTATAAGCAACCAAGTGTTCATTCACTGATCCAACGTGACGCGTAGGCTTTGGTTGCTTAAAATTAACCAGAATGAGAAAATTTGTAAAATTTCTAAAAATAAACTTTTGAAATTGACAACAAAATTATAACCTGCCACATCCCTTCCATCGGCATGCCTTCCTTGTTTTTCAACTGGGAACTGAATACAACGAACTTCATTCCCATACAGAAACATTACACATTTATCACATACGACTCCATTTACCTTCGATTTCTTTAACACCTTCAATCGTTTCCTTTTCTTTGTCAATTTCCTTTGGAATGGAAATAGCAACACTATGTTGAGGCCATAAGTCATTTAATTTGCCAATCAGCTGTTTCATACCTAGCGTACATTAAATTCAGGACACATTTTTATTGGGAACAATGCACGACACATCGCTAATCGGAGCAAGTGCAAGCGGATCAGCGTAAATGTTATGAAACGCCTGAAGATCAGAGCGTGACTTGTTGCCAAGCGTCTTTATCAGACGCGATTTGCCAAAAAACAAGGTAATCATAAAAAGCCTATAAATTCGTCGCTTAATCTACTAAAGGAGGGTTAGGAATATGTGGAGAATTTTAAAATAACTACAATGTCATTGCTGATATTGCTGCTGTTGATACAATAGCGAATTGCTATTTTGGAACACAAACAAGCAAATGCGATCGTGATAGTGTTATCTGTCATGCTGATAATTGTGTCACAATAATGCCTAGCCCGTGCTTTTTCTTTTGTTTTCCAGCGCCAGCAAGAAGTTCAATTTCAGACAAAGACAAAGTAAATTTTCACAATGAAAATATCAGCAGGCAATGTAAGCCATTGCCATGCCATAAGCCATGTCTTTGTTACCTTTAGCTCGCGTGACTCTTTCTTCTTCACCGTACACTGTGAATTGTGCATTCACCAAAAAGTGTAAATAAAATACAAGTATTTTCGTAAGGAAAATATTCAAAATGAATAAGCACATTTTTTAATTAGGTTCATACTATGTATGCATACTATGTAAATGGAACCATTTGAATTTACAATGAACAGCTACAAAATAAAAAAGGTAAACTTTGAATAAAATATTCCTTATCCAGGTAATCCATTGAACTTCAGCACATATAATGTTTACACTGTGCAGAAAAATATAAAAAAAGAACAGAATCTGAAATTAAATCTCCAATTTTAAGATAAATCTAGGCCGCTAATAACGATTGTAAAACTTAGTTACAGAGAAAATCTTAAAAATTTGTTAATGAAAAAATTTCTTTATTATTATTAGTTCCAAGTCTCAGAAGACAAAAAGAGGCAGAGTATTTGATGAATCCAACCAAGATTTCATGCAGCATTTATCAAAGCGAAGATAAAATTTATTACAACGATTTATGCAATATAAAGAATTAAAAAAACAAGTTTTAAAGTAGTGGAGTAGGTATTCAGTCTCCTAGTCTCGAGTCGATTGGTAGAAGCAGAGCTACTTGTCAGACCTCATTAACCGGTTAATATTCATACATACAGTCACTAACCGAACATTCGATTAAGCTGTTTTTACATTAGTCGAACAAATTTTAAGATCCCTAGTACCTATTTCGCATGAGTGTCAATAAAGAACGCTCACGTTGCTCTTTTTCTATGCCTTTGTATCTCCCTCCTTGCCTGTCTACCCCAACCACTCCTCGTTTTTTGTGTTCATCTTTTAGTTTGCATTGATCTCATTGTCAGGTGTTTTTCTTACATATGTACATACATATACATGCATATATGTATATGTTGCCTCAGCATTGCCCTCAGCTTTGACATTCAAACTACACATATATAAAAACACATTAATTATATTGAATCTGTGTTATTTGTAATTCGATTTGGCATAACATCACATTCTTCGTATACCGATTGCACTTCTGTACGTATGCATATATTTTTGTTGCGCCAGCGAAATCGAAGGTTCATCCCCAGTTATTTTAGGATATTCGATTGGAGATAATCGAAATCGCAATCGTTTAAATAACATTTCACTGCGGCAGCCAAAGTGACTTCATGATTATTGTGACATATGAATATAGAAATGATTGTATATTTCGATCGAAAGTGAAATCTGGAACATGGCAGCATATCACATACAAACCGAAAATGTAACCTCATAGAATGCCACATAGAAAACTTGCAAGTTTTACAAAATTGTATGAGTGCAAAGATAACTTGAAAAGCTTAAAGTTGTCAGCTTTGCAGATCAAACGGACAATATGTAACGAACTTGTCTGGCTAATTATTTGTGAAACGCTTGCGATAAGGTTTTGCTGATAAAAGCGCTCCAATCAATGTTCACCATCAGCAATTAGGTTTTGTTTTACGTCAAATGCTACGAAACAGTAAATTCACATACGTCGGGACTGAAAAGGGTAACTGAGTTTTTATTATAAGAAAACCGCGAAAATTAAATTCAATTTCAAATCTTTAATTTTCATCATTTTTTAATATCAATACCAAGAAATGATTTGAACATATTATTGATTTGGACAGTGACAGACAGATTTACGTCATCTCATGTGACATTATAATTATTTGTAAAACATAACACGATAGACATTGGCGCACCTAGAACGGATACTAAAAAGCAGCTCTTAATAACAACCCCTTCCTTTTTGAGTAGGCCCTCAGTGCACACGAACTAATAGCTTGCGTGCTGCTCGGTAATGAAGCCTCCAAGTTCCTTAGCGCTATTTACTAATATTGATTTTGAAATAAAAAACAATTTCAAATTGATAGGTTTCCTATAATTGAGTTGACTCTAGCAAGTTGTTGAAATTATTGCAGTAATAATACAAAGTTTTCATTTTAAATCGATGAAATCGATTTATGTAATTCTTTCTAAGGAATCTGAATAAAATTGACTACGGGTAAAATTCCGGCGTGAATAACTTTGATCTGATAGAACAAGTAACCGACAGTATATAGCATGGTATGTAGTTACCATCATCAGACTATTAAGGAATTCAATTCCGAAATCGGATTTATGGATTCCTTTGCAGCGACTTTCATAACATTTGCTGTCCGCATACAGTGCTCAAATATATATATATCAGATTTATGCACACAATACTTGGATCTGTATATTGCTTGGAGTTGGACCGCGTATACGCTCGAAGGGTTTTCGTCTGTGCATTTGTTGTGGCAGCAGTGGTAGCTACTGAACTTGATAAAGACGTTGTTGTTGACGAGGAGGAGCTGCAGGAAGATGACGTTGTTGACGATGTGGAATTATTATTATCACTATCTCTACGTAAGCTGTTAAGCGCGTTAGTTGCTGCTGATGGTGGTGGTGGCAGCTTCTTGTTGTTCGTGGCATTTATTTTAATATTCGTGGTAATCCCTTTGCTTGTTGTTGTTGAGTTTGCAGTTGCATGCACAACTTTCGAGGTCGACGTTGATAACTTTACGACCTCATCGTCCGTGTCAAATGAACCCTGCTGCCGCAGGGAGGAGCACGAATTCCGATTACCAGTATCCGTGTCCGTTTCACTTTCGCCATTTTTCTTTTTCCGACGTCTAACTTTAATTATCTTACGTGGTCGACCCGTTTTAATCACTTTGTAGGCTTTTCGCCGCGAATTCGCGGCTAAGAATGATTACGTGAATGTGGCGAAAAGGTACAAGTTTTGCGAAAATTCTCAGCGCGTACTTTAAAAGCGCGATTTTCCTGTTCAAATAATTTTATGCAAGCTAAAAATTTGCAACTGACTTTTAGAAATTTTCCAATATAAAACGATTTGTTTTATATTATTAACGCGTTTTTACCGAACACAGTATTTCTCTCTTGACGGCGTAAGTAAAGTGCTTTAGCGACCAAATGAAACTAGAGCAAGCCTGTGTAGAAAATGTTGCAAGGGGCCCTCCTCCTCCTTACAGCACAATTTCGAGAGACCTTTCTGTGATTTTTTTGTATTTTGGTTTTCGTCTTTTTGCATCAGATGGTAAAAAATCAAAGCAAATGCTGCCGCTTGATCGTCGCCGAATGCCACCCGACGTAAGCGCACTTTCTCATTTCGTTTGTGAATTGGCAACGAGATGCAAAATTGCAGAAGGCTTTCCCGTCGGCACCCCTGCCCTTCGACTGCAACTGCTGCTCCTACTCTGCCGGGCCGACGCAATATACATAGTTCGCTTTGTTGTGATAAAGCAAAGCATGTGGTCCAAATAAATGAGCGCATTTTACACGCAATAATTCAGATTTATTGCTAAAATACATTATGAACATTATGAAAAATTGGCACAACATCGGCAATTAAAGCACACAAATCGCTAGCGTATAAATTAATAAAATCTTTTAATAACTAAGCGCTCATTTCTGACAGAATTTATGAATTTCGATCATCACAGGCGATTTACTATTAAACCATTCTTATCTTTGAATATTGGATAGCTGAAGGGCACCTGTTATGCATACATATGTAGATAAATAATTTCTATTGCAAACAAACACACTACAATCGCACATCGAAGAATCCCAAAAAATGGGTTCAGCCAATATTGAAATTATTTTATTTCATAGAAGTTGCATTTCCACGACTATGCAAGGATGAAGGTGAAGAGACCTAAAATTGTATATGAGCATAAAAAGATTCAACGACGAATTAAATGAAGTGTTAAAGCGCCAATTAAATTTATGCGTTTCAAGCATAAAACTCATAAATTATACGACAACTAATCCATTAGAAATGTAAATTAGGTTTGTTAAAATAATCAAATCAAATGCCGTAGAATAATGCCACTGCTAATAAAGAATTATTATAATTGTTCAGGAATACATACATACATATATGTATGCACATACATAAGTAGTGAAGGTCGTCGAAAGACTGAGTAGACATTCTGATACAGGCCAGTGGCCACAAAGGTTCATCTTTTGATGTGCAACTTGTACTTGCATTGTAAAATAATATGCGTACGAGTAAAATGAAGCTGATGTAACTTGAAGTTTCAGGTTGGTAATTATGGGCGCTTTATAAAAGTCGCTCAATGTCAATCTTGCACGACCATTGTTAAAAAAATATCAGTTGCCACACTGCATAGCTGCAATATGTGAGGAGCATTAGACTGCCCAGTAAACAATTTTTTATTTGATAGCAAATAGTGAAGAACTCATTTTTAATTGTATTTACCAAGAATTCCTTTAGAACTTTGGCGTGCCCGACTCACATGTCTAGGGAATTATTATATTGCATATGGTTTCTTTTGAGGAAAAGCTTAAAGTATTAAATTTGCGTAAAACAACAAACTTAAAGAGTCATTAAGTAGATTACAGTGATAACATGCTTGCTGACACGCTATCTTTTATTGGCTTTCAAATGCAAAAATAATAAACTTTTTGATAATTCAATTAAATTCAAAATGTTATCAAATTAATTATTTTGCACAAACATTGACATTAATTTCAATCAATTTAAGTGGAAGAAAGGATTTATTTCGCTTTGGCTTTTGCGTTCAGTCTAAATTTGTTTTGACAACTCAATCTAAATTATAAATTGACAAAACCATAAAATGTAGCTAATAAATCAGAAAACTGTTGACTCTGTTGACTTGCCTCAAACCAGTTGAACCACACAAGTCGCATAAAATTTGCATTAAATTGTTAATTAAATCATCAGCCTGTGCAAGATTTATCAAGTGAATATCGGATTGAACAGTCAGATTCAAGTTGTGAGAAATCTTGGCCAATATAGTTATTTACATGCCAGTTTAGAGTTCATGTTCACGAATCGTCAATTTTATTGCATTCCTCAAAAATACCACAATTTTAATGAGCACAACAATATAATAATTATTAATTGCAGCGGGTAATTAGTATAGCAAATAATATCGGCGGCACTAAGCCCTTAGATATAGTATAGATAAAAGCACGAAATGTCGTCGAAATGTCCGTCAAGTCACATGTTCAAATTCAATTAAGGCATTAAGTAGTAGAGTTAGAAAGGCAACTGTGGACGGGCAGCCCTAGGCAGACGAGGTGGGAGGAGATGATAGCCAGAAGCCACTTTATTGAGTGGCACCGTCAGATAAAGCCAGTAATTTCCGCACTGTTGTCAATAATTGTACTGCCCTCCCGGTTCGCACGTTTTCTCTAGCGCTCGTGTCTATCGCACAAAATAGCCAAAGTTTTCTTGCTAATTTGCGTTGGTCTGCTTCTTTTCACGATTTTACTTTTGCTCTCTTTTTATAACAAAACTGCACTAATTAACAACATTGTTCTAAATTTAACATCAATGCTAATTATATAGTATTTAGAAAAAACTGTCGTTCGTCGGCCACTTGCTATGGCAGAGACATGCATATGTTTTAACGTATGTATGTATAAGCTATGTACTATTTACTAGTGGGATCAATTATTAAATATTGAAATTTGTCTATCGGATATGATTTTCAGTTGTTGTTTGAATATTTACAAATTACAAATAAGTTTTCATACCCAAAGCATAAACTTTTCACTTAAAATAGTATAAAGCAAAAGACGTAAAACGGAGGTGTGAAAGTCTATCTAAATACTGCCAACCTATAGACAAATAATTACATTCAGCTGGACAAATACCAGTTACAAGTCTCTAAATATTCTTTTTATTTCATTCTTCATGTTCGAATTGTGTTTAAGTGGCATATGAGTTTTTCGATATGCTTTTTAGCTAATTTGCAAACTTTTTTATTTCAAAGATAACGAGATTAACGAGATTACTTCCGACTTTAAAATAAATTTATATTCCTATCGGTCACAAAACAGCCAAAATAGGCAACAATGCGAAATCGTTAAATGAAATTGACAACTAACAGAGCAAAGTCGATTATCACATGTGTTCGAAAAACAACCAGACATGAATGTACACTTTAAAGTATGTACAACTAAGTAAAATCTTAAAATCAAGTGACTTCTTGTCACGAGATTACAACAGCATATCACGTAGATAACAACAATAACAACAATTATCAGCATTAAAAATAAATGCACTGAAAAAGCGCTACATAAGCGTTAGCCAAATGGCCAAATTTTAAATAAATAGCAGAGAATAAATTTTAAAAATAGCTACATTTTGCAAATTATTGTTTTCATGCATAGTATATGTAGATGAAATAAAAACAGTGATCAATAACAACTACAAACGAAAAAAAAAGAAGATCTGCTTCTGCAAAGAAAAACCCAATAAAAAAATCGACTTCAGAGAAAACAAAGCGAAGAAAAATGTTGACGTCAATGCAAGGGGGCTACTAATAACAGTTGTGCCCCCAACCGTAGAAGTGTGAGTGCGAGAGGAAATTTTTGCGAGTAGAAAAGTAAAATTCGAAAAATTTTCAATTTAAACATTCCAGCAATTCTTTCAAATTTACTTAATTTCAAGAGCTTTTTTCAACAATCAAGTATAATAAATAGATGCTAGAGTTTTTGAAAACAGATGCCGTATGCTATGATCGAAGCTGAAACGGAAGCTTCGGCGGATGTTTATACGAGTATATCTATCTGTGCTATATAAATAAGAATTTCCTTCATTTGCAAAATTCGCATATATTTTGAGAATAAAAATAAGAAGCGTCTACAAATTGCCAGACGCCAATTTTTAGATATACATAGATGCAGAATTTACTGGAACAGATACAAATGTACATATGTATATAGCGTTAAAGGTGTTAAAATGCGGTTGCTGTTAAGACTTTGTGGATAATTCGATGTGCTTTTTTATTCGTGGCAGCTCAAAGGAAACCAACAAATTCAGCAATAAACCAAATAAACAAAATAAAAACAACATTCCCTAAGGGCCAGTTTCACAGTGGATGTTTAAACTCTGATTGCAGTTTAAATAGGGAATTTCAGTTTCACAGTGGGAAGTTAAATACAATTTAAATGCCCGGGTGTGGGTTTAAGTACGGCACAGAGTTGCAATCGAAAACAAATAAACAGCTGATTTCGGATGTGCAAGCAAGCTGCGTCGACAATATTGCAATTTATAAGCGGCCAAATTAAACATACAACTGCATGGTGTAGCACATATAAATGATCCCGTAGTATTATAAATAATATAAACTGTGGATTCTTAGAAGAATATTCAATAATTCACTTCTTTCGGCCGACGAAAAATTTTTAGCTCGCGCTGCCTCCATAATTGAACAATTGAACATATGTTTTTGGCAAGTTGTGCTGTGTTCAATTGTCAAATATTCGAAGTTGCCATTCATTATTCCGTATTTAAATAAATGTACTGTGAAACTCAAGAAAAGTTAAACTAGATTTAAACTCAATTCGCAAATTAGATTTAAACATCCACTGAGAAACTGGCCCTAAGTATTTGAATGAGAATTGAAAAATTGATTACTTGCGCGTGTTCCATGACGTATGAGCGATATTTTTTATTGTTCGGTCTATTTCGTCCATCGCATACGCCGCATTATCGTGTTACTACTGCTGCTAAACAAATTTAATCAAAATATGCAAATTTCCTGCACACTTTTGCAGTTGAAAGCGAGCGAATGCATTTTGCATGCGTTTTTATTGCATAGTTTTAGGTGTTTTTTGCAATACAGTGCAGTGTCAACACTGCACAAGCTTTCACTCTGTGGGTATGCACGGCGAGAAAGGGCAGAAAGGGGCCATAAAAATGACGACACTCTCGTCGAATCAACAAAATGTTGCTCTTAGTCTTAAATTTATTCCATATTATAAATTACATTTTGTATGAAATGAGAAAATTGATTTTGCAAGCACTTCAGAAAATTTCAAATGCACTTTACATCTTACAAATGCACTTAAGAAAATTTCAAATATTCTTCTGAATATAATATCATAAAATTTTCAAAGTATGTACAGCAATACCTCGATTTACGTCGTAGTATAAAATGTTCGATATATCTATTTACAGCGTAAACTAGCTCGATTTATGTCTCTCGTTTTTACACTGTACGATCCTTTTCGCGATAACCGTCGGAACGTTCTTATACGGAAATCGTCCAGGAATTAAAATGCATTTCTTTATTTCTCCACCAAGTGAATTCTTTTGTCAAGTCTGGCATGTCAAATGCAATAAGATGAATGTTATATGTAAAATTTGGCACAAATTGGTTCTTTGGAAAATTCGAGGGCTTAAACTTAATTCGATTCAGGTCGTCATTTTAAGGAACGAATTATATAGGTACTACCTATATCGAGGTATTACTACTATACATTTGAAATTTTCTGAAGTACATTAGAAAAAATCTGAAGAACATTTCAAACTGCCTGAAATACAATCGAAATATTCTGAAGAAAATGTTCTTAAGTGTGTTTGGAATAGTCTTAAGTACTATTTCTGATGAATTTAGAAAATCTGAAGTACACTTGGAATTTTTTGATAATATATATATTATATATGTATATGTTAAAACGGTGTAGTTACATGATTTTTGTTTAATAATAGGAACCTATTGAACTATGTAATTCGAAAATATTTTACTACGAAACATTCTATAGGAGAGTTTTAGTTGGTTGCTTCACTGCAAACGGTGTTGCCGCTGTGTTCTTTTTCCAACTGGAAACCAATCATTGCGATGATGATGATATATGAAAAAAGCATGTAACACAAATTGCAATGAAAAGCATTGCTTTAGGCAAACGGAACTTAATTGGGATTCTGCCTAAAGCTATAAATGCGCTATAAATTTTAGTTAATCGATTTCTACGTTTACTCTGCCTTATGCCACGTTACGTGACGATACGTCGTGGGCAATTCTACACAAAAGTAGCACAGAAACAGTTCGCTGCCGAATTCTGCCAGAGATGGTTGCATTGCTTTCTGTATTATGAACAATTTAAGTGGAATGTGGGCGGTCAGATATTCAAATATGTGGAACATGCATCGTCATTTTCCTGCACTCTGATATACGAGTTAATTTGTCAATTGAAAGTGTTACAAGGCGAGCACTTAGGAGCGAAATTGCCAGTTGCTTTGCAATTGGTAGTAAAAAAGCTATTTCGACACATTTCACACAAATTTCACTCGCGTAAACTTTTGTGGCGGCCGAACCAACACAAGTGTCATAAAGAGGCAAACAAAATTCTTGATGTATTGCCAAAAGCTCCTAACCTAACATGAAAAATAAACCAGCATCAGCGCTGGCAGCGATGGATGGTGCGTCAAAAACGTCACCATGTCCGCTGACACAGAATATGGCCAAAATATGGACGACGACTATAAATAGGTGATATTTTTGTTGCTGTTTGGACACACCCATTTCGCGTGTGCCGCTGATAGATAATGATGTTTCACGAAGAAGGCAAAAAGCAATGCGCTACTTTATTTTGTATGCCTTATAGAAACCAACAGAACGCAGAATTGCTAATTAAATAAGCAATCACACACATATTTCGTCCCGCGCCGCGGCTCTCACATGATACAGGAAAGCAAAATCATAAAAATTATCATCTTTGGAGCAAAGTTTATGTGCGTTCAGCGAACATCACAGCGGAGCAAGCGGCGAGCGATAACCTCACCAGCAAGCCGACAAACTGACAAGCACAACAACAAATGTTTTCAGCGAAATCATTTATAAAAATTCAATTTGCATGAGGCGTTTGTAATAAATATTATGACTTGTAAAATGAAGCAAAAAGTACGCTTATCATTTGAGAGCGAGTGCAGGAAGGACGGACGTTCTTTTATTTGTTTAATGATTGCCTTATCGCATACGTATGAATTTTTGCTTTGCTTCGAATTGTTATTTACGCTGTAAAATCTCATTTCAACAATTTCTTAAAATGTAATTAATTTTTTGTATAGTTTTTGCACGCACGTCAGTAATATAATTACTCAAAATATTATGATGAAACTATTCACACCTTTCGTATAATTTGTGAGGATAGGGCAGACTTGATAGTTCGGACAGATAACAAAAAGCTGAGTGGATCTGGAGCAAAATTACTGCTGTTATTGTTATTTCGTCGTAAAAAAGTTCTATCTTATCGCAATATACTCTATATTTATTTGTCTTGTTCTCGTCGGTTGTGCGCAAAGTAGAAACTAATACACTTATTATTCAAATGAAATTTTCAGAGAAAAATTTGAATGTATTTGTTTATTCTTCCTTCTTGGAAGTGGCTATATTTTTCCACTTTGTGCTGAATTTTAAAATTAAATGCTGGATTTTTTCTTGTAAGGTTTTGAGAAAATAATGACTTCATTTACCGCTGAAAGTATATTAGTTCATTGAAAGGCAGGGAATATTGAGAAAACATTGTTAGTCATACAATTAATAGTCACACAATTAATAATTATCGCACTGCGAACTAAAGATCTATTACATCCCTCAATGGTCGACATTGCTCATTGCTTAACCTAATCCCACTTAGAAAACCTAATATGGCTGCTAACTTCAAGGTATGGCGGTTTAGTTGTAGGAATTTAGGTGTTACCTTCGAGCTAGTTCTATTGCCGGACACTGCCCTAGAATGTGTTTCCTTCCTCCACGCGAAATCTGCATGAACCGTATGAGCACACACTGATTTTGTCAGCTGCTTTAAGAATTCTTGTTATTATTCTCAGATAACACATACTGACATAAATGTTTTGAAGAGCTTCCCAAGTTCATGCATAGACTTTAACTAATTCTTTCATCGAGATTGTTTAAGATTGGGCAGAACGTCGGATTACTGCCGGAACGATTGTGAAGCTTAAAATAAAACAGCATCAAAAGCGCTTCTATCCTTATCAAGATTAATATAGCGGAGTAGGTCTTTAGCACGACAAACATACGTGGGCAACATTTATTATCAGCAAAACGTCCAGCTTCTTCTTGAGATTTTTAAATTTTCCTGGGGCTTGTATTTTAAAGGCATGCAAACTCGATACAAGATGCCTTCCTAGATATAAAATCGTTAACTCTATGGCAAATTATTGTAGATGCAAGGAACTATTGCTTTGATGGGTATAATTTGTTCAGTTTGATGGAATCATAATCCCGAATATTGAAGGAACCAGTGTCAGAATTGGCTTTTTAAACTACTACATAGGACATTAAACAACAACTACTGTCAACTTAATATACATGTGTGTATGTACAGTGCCTCACAAAAGTTTCAAAATAGTTTCGATTTAGTTGCCTTTAAAGTGTCAGTAAAAGTAAAAATAATATGGCGTTAAATAATTCAACGATATCGACTATTTTTTGTTTGCTCGTTGAGCCGATAACCTTTTCGAAGTTTCGTGATCTTAACCCTGAGTTGACAGGCAATAGTTACAATTAAGGACGTTCCCTTTAATTCTGTTTTTCGGAATTATGCTTACTTTTGAATGCACATATTTCTAATTTCATAAATCATCCTTGGATTATTACTTAATTGAAATATTTTTGGAAATTAAACCAACGATTTTCAGTTCGTGAAATTTTTTCAACTTGCGCCTTACCTTACCAAATCGAAAATTCTCAAAATATAACCGTTGATATATGGCACTTACCTAGAATATAGAAAGAAAAAAACAGAATTCGTTAAAAATATCAGTGTATAGCAAGTTTGAATGTAGTGAGAATTTCATATTTTTGTAATGTGGATAGCGAAAATCTGAACAATTTGTAGATGCAAAATAATAATACTGGCAGGAAATGGTTACCTAAGATATTCTTAAACCGCTGCATGACTTTAGTCCAACTAACACAGGAGGGCGTTGACGATTTTGTTGGAAATGCTTGCTGTGGCTGTGTGTGCTCTGAGGTATTATTATTATCGAGCGGCTCCTGCTGTGGTTCATTGCTCACTCGCAGCTTACTACTACTATTACTAATAGGCTCCTCCTCAACACTTATACGTCTACTATCACAGTTGGTTGCATCAAAGCATTTGGTGGATGCCTCTTCCTTGGCAGCGAGCACGCTCGCCTCTACGTCTCCTCCTGTCGCTGACACGCCGTCACGGTCACGCTTCTGCTTGCACTCGCCCTTTTGCTGCTTCAATGTGGCTTTTTGCTTTTTCAGTTCTTTCTGCTTCTGCTTGCGTGCGTATTTCTCACGCAACTTCGGACTACCGAATTCGTCCAGGTAGTACATGGTGTCCTGCAGACCATCTTTCCTATTGATTAGTTTCGCATCGATGTAGGGATCGTCGGAAATCTGCAGCAGCGGAAAGTAATAGTTGCCGTCGCTGGCCAATACTTGTTGTTGTGAGTTTGTGGGCTTCTTGGCGCCCGAGTGCTTTCGCTCGGCCTCTGAACATTTCGTTTGCATGGAATTTGTGGCAGCAGCTCCCCTGGCCGGCAAGCCATCTCTTTCGATAACCACGTGCATGCGTGATTGGCATGCGGCAGCGTCAACAGCTGCATCTTGCTCGCGTGCCTCAGTGGCGGTCTCCTCGTCATCTTCAGTGGGTATTTCCACCTCGTCAATGCGATTCTCGATGCCCGGTGCGCTGCTTAGGCTCTTGTATTTGATACGGCGTCCCGCGCCGCACACAATGCCCACCGAATTGTCCGCTTCGCCGCAGTCTTCGTTGATGAACCTTAGTGAGTTGCCACACAAGGACTCACTGCTCGAGCTGGAGCACTGCGTCGATTTGAGCTGCTGCTGTGAGCCAACCGCCGAGTCGCCGCTATCAACATCGCGCGTAAGCTTGTTGTCCACTGCATCGCCACTGTCGATGCCACTGTCCTGCGAGAGCAGCTGACGATAGGCGGGCTGCTTTAGCTTCTGCAACTGGCACTTGGGGTTCGGCCCGTATATGCTCAGGGAGCCCGAGGTACTGCGTATATTGTTCAACGACTGCGTGAACGTGCGCTCGGCGGCAGTGGCTGAGCCGGCATTGGTGCCCGCTGTGCTAGCGATGGAGGCACGCTCGCCAACAACGACCCCACTGTCAGTGGAACCTGTCGATATTTGCGTTGAGAAACGCTCATCATACAATGGTATCGTAATGGGTTCACTAACAGTGGTGCTGGTTGCTATGGTTGTGGCCATTCGGATTTTTGTTCGCCGCTAACTTTTTGTTCTTCTTTATACTGTTTCTTTTTTTTTGTTTTGTTGTATGGCGTTTGAGTACTATTTGGTTTCTTTATTGCTGCTGGTGGTAAATTGTTTATAATTGGTTTAAAGGTTCTACTGACGTTCTCGTCAGCACGCTTTTGGCGTAAAAATCGTTAAATTATGCACTCAAACACACTTTTCTTGCTTCAATTAAATAAGTTTAGCTTTCGCTTAAGTCACATTGCAATTTTTGTTAAATCGTTGTTGAAACTGCAATAAAATTATAGGCGCTCGTAAGAAATTTTCATTTAGTGGCTTTCTAATTCAGAACTCTACTACGACTTTTGGCCAAGATGCAAATCTCGTTTCAGCTTAAGCAAATTTCAAATTTTGTTGTTTACACTTGGTTTAGTTAGTTATATACTAATTGAGTGATATGTCTTTGATACGACTCGGTTCCGTTAAGACCACAAAAGAACATGTTGCCGCTCATAAAGCTGCGAATGTACTGAAACTGAAATTTCAAAAATGCGTTGCGTATGTGCGAATCCGATGCCGACTCCCTACGAGTGTTCAGTTCAGTTGATTTTTCAGCGCGCAGACGAAACACACATGAATGTAAGCCGCACCGCGCCGCGCCTGTTTTTTACTATTGTTGCGACGGTCGGTCGGTTCGGCTTTGCTGCTTCTCGGCGCGCATTTCCCAGCACAAAGCACAGGAAATCGTAGAAAAGCGAAAGTTTAGCTGCCCCTTTTTCCTAAATTTTCCACACAGTCAGCTACAGAGATAGCTACATACTTCTGAGAGACAGTGCTGCCAACTCTCGATCAGGCAGAAAAAGCTAGATTTTATTTTAAAAATAGCTAACAAAAATCTGGCTAAAAAGCTAAGCAAAGAACAGATACTGTGCTGATATCTTTGTAAAGATAGGGGTTGCTTACTGCTCTTCTTAACAGTTTCTATCTTTTGTTTCAAACAAATAACAATTGCGATTATGGCTTTAAAAATATTTCATCAGTGTGCTGATGAGATGAGAGGCCGACCAGCGATAAAGAGTGTGAGAGAGAGGAAGGTCGGTCTTCACCGCCAGCAGACGGCGGCGCAAGTGAGTCTACACTCTGGTCACAAGAAGCAACATGAAACTAAGAAAATGCGATTCTTCATCATGCACACTCTCACGTACAATTTTCAGTATATGCAGCGAATAGGGTGAATGGAAATTTTATTGCTGATACGCATGAATATGACTCTAGCAGATTTTCAATATGAGTCTATGACAACTTTGAATATAACGAATGTGTGCTTGCAATTTATTGGAATAAATTAATCAACAAATTCTGGAAATTTTAAACTGTGAAAGTGAAGTTATGCTGTAGAATTTATTGCCATTACAATCACTATTTTGGCATAGAAATCCAATAATTAGAAAAAAATATCGAATTGTGACTATGGATAATGCTCGGTTCCTGATGAAGTCACTCTCCGAGAGTATACTTTGCCATGAAGATAAAGCTTCTCAATCCCGTTCGGACACGGCTGTATAATGAATGAACTATGGAATATAATGATTAAACACAAGTTGTTACGAGAAAGCTAGGCCTAATGGTCTAATTAGTCCAGCCGTGTCGGATAGCAATTTGTCCAGTTACTCTAACAGCTAAACGGATTGCAGCTGTCAGTCTTTTCTTTTTGTTAGTGCTGCCGTATAGTTTTGTGCACAAAGGAAAAACGCTGTTTATTTTCTTCTGAGATGAAATTTTACATTCTTTATTAAATTTATGGCACAGAATTATCATAATTGTTACTTCTTTATATTGTGTACTACATTTTTAACTAATTTCGTTAATAATATTCGACTTCTTTTGTTGAACTGAAATCGAAGGTCAGTGGCAACACTTTTCTGCAACAAAGTTCACTAGCAAAATATATCGTGAAAAATGAATTCAAACGACGAAATAATTGACTCAATGTGCTTAGTGTTGTGTAAAATGCACGATGTTTACAAATTAAAAGCAAACGAAAGCGCAGGTGGACTGTATTTCCAATAAATATTCGCTTGTTTTAACCAGTGTTGCCGTTTAAATTCTTGCATAGGGAAAAGCATTATTGCTATTTCATTTTCAAGTGAATTTTTTGTGTGGCAACATTCTTTTCACAGCTGACACGACTTTTGTAGTAGTTTTCTAATCGACGCAGATATTTCTACTACTCAATCCGTTCAGAGTAATAGCGTACATTGTGTTCGGGTAAGATAGATTGTGTCAGCTGACACTATTTCTTACTTTACTACTAGAGTAATTCTACCATAAGACTTGCTCGCGGGCTGAAATAACCTCTTGAGCAATTAATTACTTTTAAATTGATCGTAGTAGTCGTAATGATGCGAAAATATATGTAAGTTTAGCTGTCAGCTTGGAAATATGGAAGCATTGAATCGAATTCAATGCAGTGTATTGATCTGCACCCTGTAAGCATTTTATTGTACCCAGGTTTGCATGTCCGTCCGCCCGTCTATCCACCATCAGTACGACTGTTTGTCCATACGCTCGTCATGGGATTTCGACGTGTTATTGGTTTTCCACAATGGAACTATGCATTTACGATGCATGTAATAAAACAGTTCTTAAGCGTACACACGCACTTTATTTTTGGCACAAAAATATAGTATACGTTGGTACATAGTAATATCGGTCCATATACATATTGGCTGTGGTACAACGCAAAAGCAGCGAAATGCGTGAATATGATATTCCAAAAGCACGGAAACAAATGCCTGACATTTTTATTACAAATGAAAAATAAATTAAATTGCGTTCAACTGATCTTTACTGAAATTGGCTCGTGAACGTAATGCGTTCAATAAAATTTTAATGCAACTCACATTCGCTGCACTGAACGACTTTTAACGTGATGAAAGCGTTTGAAAGGGCACATAAATATTTATTATAGATTGTAGTATATGTAATTGAGAATGCTAGAGTGAAAATAACAAGCGAGTAACTATGAATTAAAAACTCTGGGCACTTGTGCTTCGTTGTATGAAATGGAGGCCGAATTATAGCCGCTTAGATCAGGGTTCGGAAAGCACGCACACTTCATTCGCACTGTGTAGGAAGCGGTCGAATAAACTCCACAGCTCTCCCACAGTGCAAAGACGCGTGTGCACTGTGATTTACGCCGAGCGGAATTTGTATTTATTTGTACCACCGTTCTCCCACCCAACTGTGTTTGCAGACGCTTCAGTACCGCACAGTGAAGTGGAATGGTGGAGTGCTAGTGCAAGTGTGAGTACACTGAGTCCTCTTTGTATTTATTAACCATTTTATACCGCAGAAGCAGAACTTTAGTAAACACATGGCTTCTCTTCCACCCACACACTTCCACGTCATACGTCACTGCGCTGGAGTGAGAGTTGATGCAGGTGTGATTATGTAACACTATCACGGTGCTTATTAACGCATGTGCAACGCAGGACCGACTGCGAGCTTTTTTGCACTGTGTTCTTACGAAGCCTGATTTTCATAAATGCTGCTAAGGTGTCTCTCCCACTCGCCCATCAGAACGTCATCTTTATAGGGAAAACGAGTCAAGGTTAAGTACCGTGCGAATTAAAAACAAAATTGTTGGCGCAACAGCCCGTGTAATCAAGGCTTAGATATAGGTTTCTCGCATTAATTTGTGTGTGCTCGTTCTAGTTTAACACAAGTTAATGGGGGCCTACAAATTTATTCCATAGCCGTATCCGAACAGAATTAAGAAGCTTTATTTCCATGGCAAAGAATACTCTCAGAGAGTTGGAAATTCTTCGCGAGAGATAATTTGAAAAACAAATTTTAATTTTTTCGGAAAGCATGAGCCATCTGGGTTTCAATCTAGCAACCTCTCGCATCAGGGACTGAGCAACTTTCCACGGCGGCGCGTGGGACTCTTGCTGGTGGAAAAAATCTCACAATTCCAAACTGCTAATCTATCAATTAGGTGCATTTATAACTTTATAGTTGGAAAGCTACCAATTACAATTAAATTTCAATATTTATATAAAACGGAGATACACGATAATCATCAAGCAGGTGTCCAGTCCAGGGGGCGAAAAGTAAACAACGTATTTATTTATTTGCAGTACTGTGGTCTGGCTTAACCATACCATGAAAGAACGTACGTATAGGTATAATTATTAAAATCTTATAATTAATTAACTTTATTAGCACTGGCTCTGCGGGGGTCTGTGGTTTTCCAGCCCTGGCTGGTCCAATGCAATCTAAAAAAGATTTTCCTTTCAAATCTTTGTGTGGCACTATCTCTAACCATGAAGCGAGTTTAGACAGAAAAACACGAGCCCGAGCTTTCTCGCATTAACTTTATATTTTTTAACAGGACCTACAAGTTGAGAAGCTTAATCAAGACAAAATTTTTTACTGTATTAATCTGTTGAGAGATCTACTATCAAACGTCGTTCTTATAACATTTAAACGAGGTTAGCGAAAACTCTACGGTTACTTTAGCACTTGCGATATTTCGATGTAAAATTTACGTATACACCGTATTATCTCTAGTGCATGAATGGGAATAAGTTTCATATGTAATCGATTCAAGAAAATAGTCTTATGCTGTTGAGAGATCTACTATCAAACGTCGTTCTTATAACATTTAAACGAGGTTAGCGAAAACTCTACGGTTACTTTAGCACTTGCGATATTTCGATGAAAAATTTACGTATACACCGTATTATCTCTAGTGCATGAATGGGAATAAGTTCCATGTGTAATCGATTTCGGAAAATAGTCTTATGCTGTTGAGAGATCTACTATCAAACGTCGTTCTTATAACATTTAAACGAGGTTAGCGAAAACTCTACGGTTACTTTAGCACTTGCGATATTTCGATGTAAAATTTACGTATACACCGTATTATCTCTAGTGCATGAATGGGAATAAGTTTCATATGTAATCGATTCAAGAAAATAGTCTTATGCTGTTGAGAGATCTACTATCAAACGTCGTTCTTATGACATTTAAACGAGGTTAGCGAAAACTCTACGGTTACTTTAGCACTTGCGATATTTCGATGTAAAATTTACTTATACACCGTATTATCTCTAGTGCATGAATGGGAATAAGTTCCATGTGTAATCGATTTCAGAAACTAGTCTTATGCTGTTGAGAGATCTACTATCAAACGTCGTTCTTATAAGACGTACAATTTAAGCCACTACAATTTCGTCAAATAAAACCGCCCATTTTTCTTTTGATTGAAATTCGGCACAGCACTGGTAATATGTATTAAGAATTCAATATAAAATGCAAGAAATTTTGGGTCTAGGACATTTGCACGCAATTCTTCGCTATTCTGCGTTTTTCACTCTTTCTGCTTATAAGCGATTTATAAAAATAAACTACGCGATACTATGGCAAAATTCACATACGAAATTGTAGTATAGTAAGTAAGGCATTCGGTATGCGTACGCCTAGCAAGCAACAAAATATAAAAATAAAACACTGAATCTGAAATTTTATTTTGGGCAACCCATGGCGACAGACAAACGACGGACACGGCAAATTTTCACTTTCGATATTTTTGCCGTTTGATTCGTTGTTAAGCAGTACATATGTATTGCAACGAAGTAAGAGTAAATATTTGCAATAGCATAATAAATTCACTATAGACATACTATTGTTTAACAAAAATCACACTGCACTGTAATGAAAAATAAATGTTTCAGAACTGTTCGTTACTTTTGCCGTAATCATCTTTCACGTTCATACGATATGAAAGTCCGAAGAGACTGAAGTGCTATCGTGCTAAACAGTCGTTCTAGAGGTGGCAGCTTGGCCATCTGGCTAGCATGCAATACACGGCAGCCACTGCTGATTTAAATATTAAAATTGTAATTAAATCTATAAATACAACAAACTATTGATCTGTTTGACAGTTTAGTTACAGTTGAGTACATGTTCAATTGACAGTGCTGTAGTACGAGGTTAAGCGAATTAATATTGGCTTTGGGTGAGCTCAGATTAAAACAACAACAATCTCTAACAGCTATAAGCTGACATAGTAAATATGAGCCAATAATGAATTTGAGTATACAAAAATTAATTGCAAAAAAGATCCGTTCAATGACCTTTAAAAATATATGCACCTCTGGTTTATGCCAGTTTTTAAGAGGGGTCATCATTTGGGAGTTTGGAAAATTCTCCTTCCAAATGATTTCAGGTGAAGATATGCAGTGGGCTGCACTCTACAAAACAAACCAGCTTTGACCCGTCAAAAATAATGAACGACTCTAAAGAATATACTTGAAAAACTCTTTAAAGTTGCAGACTTATACTTATGCTCAAAGTACCTGCCTGAAGCAACGTAACAGATATTTAATAGATTTCTTCGAGAAAGCTCATGCGTTTCTGACTCACACGCCAAAGAATTAACTATGTAAAATAATATTTTTAGCAGTTTTGAAAAAATACTGTTTTCGTAAATTTTGGGTTGAAAATGAAAAAATTTCGGAGAAAATTACATTGGCGGTCTTAGCTTCGCTTCAGTAAACATTGGAAAGGAAATCAGAATGAATACGGATTCAAAATTATTTGAGCTTAGCTCCCGCTTATAAACCACCATATATAGAATAAATCCAGTATAATTTGAAGGTTTGAACGACTGAAATTGAAATAAATTCATTCGATATGAGAAAAGACGCGGTCAAATATAAGACAGTTCAGTATTTAGTACAATTTTACTCTGGTAACCTTTACAGGCGATCTTCAGTACACTTTCAGACCACCCGCAGATTTTCCAGCTCTAGCTTAATTTATAGATCTCATGATAGACTACATGTCAACTAGTTACACTAAAACTAACTGCACATCATCATTTCAATATAAACGACGCAATTCTTACATATATTCCTAAGCTTGTTATTGTAATTCTTGATGCTAATGTTGCTAATGATATTGTTGTTTTCTGCTTTTGTAGGGCTATTGTCAATATGTGTAAAAACAATCGATAAAGGCATTGCTTGCCTGTTGTCTACTACTTACATATATGTCAGCTTTTCACATAGCACCATCAAGTACAATAATGAAGAGAATTAATCAGAAGAAAAACACACACAAACAAACAAACGACAATGACAAACTTCCGAAATGGACGATGTGATAAGTCGGTGTCTGCCTACTAACAAGCAATGGGCTAGAGAGCTGTAACTGCTCCAGGGTTGGTAAGGCCAAAAACAGTTTTTGACCCGTCAGTGATTGAAATGAGTTTAAGGGCAGCTTTCTTTAATTCTGGCAAACTTCTTAATTCGTTATAGTGTCTAGTATTGCTGCCTAAAAGGGTTTAGCGGTCCTCCAACTGATTCGAACAAGGGTTGTACTGTTTAAATATAATTTCAGACTTATACTCAAAGAACGATTAAAATATATACACCTGCAAAAATAAGGTTGCGAATGTTTTATTCAAAATCCGATACAAAAGTATAACCATAAAAAAAAGGTCCCATAGATTCAGGCGTATTTTTATACTGAGTCAGTTTCAAATCTTATCTAATGCTACTTCAACGGTAAGTCCTGAGATAGAAGATTTTATCCAAATTGCCCGCGTTTCTCTCGCAACACGCGATTGGCGCGCTGTGTTCATCGATAGCACGTTTCGATAAAGCTCCAACGCACCACGCATTACAGAGATAATTCAATCTTCGGTCGTTCATCGCGGTTGTGGAATAGACTTCCTGCAGAAGTTTTTGCACGTCATTGCAATATTCGCGAATTCAAGGCAAACGTCCACCACCACAACTGCACTTTTCCCCCACACACTCACCTATAGGGGGCGGGCATCCCCTGAGTGTCGGTTCATGCGAGAAAATAATTTTAAAACCATTCAAAGCTTAGTTTTACGCTCATACTCAAAGCGTAAGCCTGGAATTATGTAAACATTTTTGAAAAACTTTATTGTAAAATGCTCTAGTGTTCCCGACTTACAAATCAAGGAAATTATTTTGTTCAATATGATTCTTATAAAAAAATATATATGAATACATATTTCTAATTAAACATATTTTTTCACTTTGTGATTATCTTAGCAAAAAAGTACCTATACACTAACTTCAAGAGTTTGGCCCAACCGCTTTTTACTCAACTAAACCTGTCGCTTGTTGATCCAAGCACTGCGAGGGTTCACATATGACGCGCCCAGAGCAAAAACGACTTTTATTTCTGCACAGCGCATGTGCGCAATGAGGCGAAAATTGACACTCGAAGCGTTTTTGCTCTGTGCGCGTCATATGATGTAATGACTACTCGTCAAAGAAGGTGCTTCAGCGTAAGAGGTGTAAAAACTACAAAGTAACAGGGAGTGAAAGCATTTAAAGCAGTAATCGATTTGTAAGTGTAGATGAGCATGTTAAAATTTTACTAGATGAAAATGTCATTTGCATGGTAATGTGTACACGAGTCTATCATCACGAAAGCTTGCGACGGCAGACACGCAAATAGGGAAGCAAAACGAATGAGATCATGCGGCGCCATGTTCATGTTCAACAGGGGAGCGCGCAATGGAAGTGTCCAAGGAATAGCGTGGCGCTAGAGCGCATTTAAATTGCGTCACTAGGCAAAAGGGAATGCGCAAAATTCGGAATTCTCTGGTTTTGAGGCGTAACGTTCACACAATTTGCATTTTGCAAAGACAACATCAATTGGAAGCTCTACATAGTATAATATAATACATATTACGTTGTTTGGCAGCAGAGAAAACAATAATAGAGCAATGCTGCTAATGAGGTTGGTTGTCTAACTTGTTTACACGTTCAATACATTATGAGATTAAAGGAATTTTGTTTACAAATAAACTGGATTGGACTGGACTTATGATAATTTGCGCGACTTGTTTACTGGTACTGTTAATAAGCAGCAATGAAGGTGTTAAAATTTCATACGTAGCATTAATCCAAGCCAGGCTTTTGCGCCATTTCCAATGCAATGTGAATTTGTCCTCTTTCTTATATTGAGTTATAACAAGTAGTTTCCAAATGCGAATTCATTACTACGTAGTTGTACAGAACCTGCAGCTAGAACTCTTTATGTTGTTTTAACTATCTAATTCAAGTTTTTTAAATTTAATTGATTTTCACTTATTTCCCTTGACGACTCTCCGAAAATATTCGGGTTGTTCGGGGAAAGTGCGAATTTTGCGTCAAACGCTTTCGTTTATGCGCAGTAATATTGAAACAGAACTATTCAAAAATGTACGTATCTATATACATACATACTTCGATTACTTCCAAAGGGCAATAAAAACATTATATTTTCCATTGACACCTTTGAATAATTTAACACATTTTTTGTTGACTACGGCGCAATAATCGTCTAAACGCGCGTGTGAAAATTTACACTAGAATAATAGCACACACGTAGAAAATATAAAACGATTAAAAAATGCTAAATAAAATGAATCGTTCCATGGAAATTTCATGTATGTATGTACATACATATGTATGTATTTAGCGCAAGCAAGGCTCGTTCTGGGAATTTTGAATGCATAAGTAAATTTTCTTTATAAGCGCAATAACAAAGAAAAACCTGAGTTCAAGCACTTACATATAAAATACCTTCACTATTTCGTGATCTAAGAAGAAGTAGCTACGCACTATGGCATTTGTTTCATCAAAAATTATTTCCAAAATAATCTTGCTCTAGCGAAAATCGTCCCAGCCCAAATGTCTTGGGAAACATCGAACCATTGTTTATTGTTGGTGGGATAAAGACACGCCTTTTTTTTGGTGATGTACCCGATTTATACATATAGTGCCATACAAAATTAAAATTTTACAGAAAGATCATATATTTCCTAAAATAAGCTTATTCTTTTAGTATAAACATAAATCTATACCATGCAACAGTTCTTTTGTTTTTCCTAAAAATCTGTAGCGTTCCCGATATCCATGCCAAAGAAATTCAAATTCCATTTGAAAGTTTTAAATACCTCTGTGCTTACTAATTATTCGCGTTCTAATCTTCAACATTAGATATGTTTAAAATTCGACGGAGAAAAGTGAATTTACTTGTAAAAGATTCTATCAAAAAAATGCAATCACACATTGAGTAACAATAAGAAATATGTAGTCTGTAAAACTTTTAAAAGCATAATTTTGAGCTTTTTCTTTAAGATTCATTAAAAGAAGTTAGGAAAAACGAAAGAGTACGATTACTTTTGTGAGTAAGTGTAGGAATGAGGGAAACCTTCAAAAACTAGATCAGAATTAAAATTAGAAATAATACCGGCAAACATTTCTGAGAATTTTTGAGTGCAGCACACAGTTGATTGTTTCGAAGAGTTCGTGACCGAGTGAACTTCCAAAAAGAGGGGGAATTTTTAAGATTAAAACAATCAAGTTCTTATGCAGCAGAAGCAAAGAATAATGAAAAAAAAAGCGAGAGGCAGAGTAAAAATTAAAAATTCCTGAAAAATGCGGTTGAGTCAGAATTTATTTTATTTGTGATGCTGTTAATTTTATACGCGAAACAATAAACGTTAAATAAAATGTAAATCCTGGAACCAGATTGTGAAACAGCCAACAGAGGATCAATTGAAAGAGTGAGCCGTCTTCAAAGACTTGCTAAGAGAATTTTTTTTACATTTTGAATTAAAGGATTTTTCAATTGTAAAATATAACAAGCTACTTAAAAAACCCTAGGCAAAATTTTGGTAATGTCGACCAATATTGTATCATCATAAAAGAAATGTTTGTAAGCTTTACGTCGAGCTCAAAATTCGATGGAAATTCGAGTGGGCTAAATTTCTTGGGTGCAACGCCAAGCGTTTATTATTTGTGTCACTTTGAATGCAACAGAATTCAAATACTTCATATCAGTTGCTGGCACATGCTATAAAACATTTGATTGGCAACACTCACAATGCTTCCCAATATTGCAATATAAGTTTGAAGTTTCAAAAAAGGAACTATGTACAAGTGTTTCGCTTTGCTATGAAGCCGGCATCTCGTGTGTGTGTGTGTGTGTGTGTGTGAACTCGAGGCAAGAGTGCCACCTTAGCATAAATTGGTCGTTCCATGTCGACTCTGGCTCAGTATCTAACACCACGGCACAAATATCGACGTACATATATCTCGTTTCAATATATTCTACAATCACACACACACACACATATATATATAGGTAAACGCGAAAAATTAGCAAGTCGTATGAGTAATCAAAATTATATTTGAAAAAATCGTTGGTATACATGCGATAAATGACGGAAGAAGGGGAGGAAGATATGTCGAGAAAATATCAAAAATAAAATGGAAAAAGAAACATGTTTCTGGCTTCAAATGAATGAGTGCGGCGCGACATAAATAGCATGCAAGTATGATGATGAGAGCTACTGAGAATGTCACACTCAATCGCTTAAATGTTTGAGAGTGAAATGTGTTTGCTCTGAAATGTTATACAAGACTAAGCGTTTTTATTGTGATATTTTGGCAATAAAAACTCAAAATTGCATCATACAAAATATACTTTGTCTGCTCTTGTTAGCACCACCCCACTGTCTGATGCCTTTTAAAATACTGCAACTGAAGCTAGGGAATGACACTCACTTTATTTTTTGCTATCTGACACTCAGCCGGAATGCTATATTTGTGAGCAACAGGAAACCGGATATACAAGTTTAAATAGTTTTTTACTAAACTGCAAACTATGCCCAAACACACCCAAATGATCTCGCGGGCCGCATATATGGAAAATGTTCGCAAATGGGCTGGAAGATTGGCCTGATAGCCTGCGGGTTGGCCACTCCTGATGTAAAGCTTCACGTTGTATAAAATGATGGTATGTTTTAATTTCACACTTGTAACTATGGACGGACTATGTAACTATCGGAATATTCGGCTTCGAACAATTCAAAATTTTGGTTAATACAGATCTGTCAATGAAAATATCGCTACCTTAGCGGTCGTTTTTGAACAAAATTCCACTCAGCGCTTTACAAACTATGCAAAAATAAATTGTCTCTGTAACATTCGGCTTCAGTTTCAGTTTCAGTCAAAATTACTCGGCGTCGGCTTCTCTCAAAATCCGGTACATATTCATCTTTGACCATAAAAGAAACTATTTCTCTTTGGCTTTGGCCAAAAACCGATATTCGGTCGCTCTTTGTTTACGACTTGTCGCAAATTGTGAGCAAGCTACTAGCTTCCCAGTGCGTTTCGCTAAAACAAGTGTCCAAAAGTGGAAAGAAGTGTTCGCAACTTTCAAGAAGTAGTGGCAATATACCTACATATATGTTATAAACTAAAACAAATTTGCAAGCGAAAAAGTTAAACGCAACGGGTCAAGGTCATTTGAATAACATTGGCGCGTTAGTTTTTTTCGCCAGCAATACCAGAATTCAAATTAAAGCTCACATCAAAAGTTAATTGCTTTTAAAATGAAATATTTGAAACGATCACAAGTTCTATCGGAAATAACAAAGTTTAATGGCCTTTTTCAGCAAGTCCAATAGATTATCCAAAAATTATACTAGAAAGAAATTTCGAGTTTGTGCTGTTTACCCGAAATCATATTTGAATTTGAATATCAAACGGCATAAAATTATCTATCGAATAAAGCCCGAATTCAGTTCATTTCAACAAAATCTGTGCATTTTATTTCAATTGAAAAACAACAGCCTTTCTGAAGAAAGATCCGATTTTATGATTAAAATGCATATTTAATACCTCGAAATTTGTATAATTTAATTGGAAATTAACTCGTTTATATTCTTGCACTTCAGTGCTTCACATCAGTTCAACAAGTTTTGTGGTTTACGTAGCGCATAAACTTTTGATTTATTATCGCCGTGTAAACACACATTTTGGCAAAATATTTCATAGTTGTTGTTTTAGTTGGTCAAAGCAAATGTGTACTTTCCTTTTGCGGTAATATTTATGACGCAGAGGAAACAAGTTTCAGTAGTACGTCAAAGTTTGTGGGGCGTCAATGAAACATTTCAATGCAAAAAGCACACCTATACACACATATGTACATACATACAGACATAAAGGTTATGAAGCACCGCAAAACACCCCAAAGCTCGTTTTTATGCGCCTAGATAAGCCGACCCGGAGAGACTGAGAGACATGCCACATTTATGGAGGCACCATACTAGGGATGTCAATACAGGATACCGAATGATTAGATTACGTATTAAATTTCATTGCGATTGATTTTAGTTTCGACAGAAAGTGGAATCTGCAAAATGGCTGCGTGCACATGTATGGAAACCCCGATCGGCAAAATACTGGAACTAGTAAAATTTTGGGTCCGAAAAATTTCACGATCGTAAAAACCTTTGGGGATTCGCTAAAGCTCTAGCATTCCCGACTGACATATTAAAGGACTTTTATTGCTGAATCATGCAATCAGATAATGACATCACATGCATGGTCTACATAGAAATACTATTTTATGATAGAGCTCACAGCAAAGCTGCTCTTCAGTTGTGATAAGATTAGCAACTAGAATTATTGGCAATTTTCTAATTTCTATAAGCAGGAAAATAATTTATGAAAAAATCAATCCAGCAAAATTTGGCATTCATTCACGATAGTTGGGTGGGTTTGTACAAAATGTTGATTATTTAATGATAAAAAATTTACTACGTTTTGCAATCATTTACGTCAATAGATAACCACAAAATCAGTTCTCGATTTGCATGATTTCAGTTGGAGCTGTGGCAAAAAATGTCTTGGTGCGCAACACAAGTGGAATTTTTATGAGAGTGACGATTTTTCAAAGCAAATATTGGCCTGCACTAGACACCACTCCGGTACAATGGATAAATTTGCTAATATGATGAATTTTGCATAAGGCAAAATGTAAACATAAAACGAAAAAAATATGCTTAGCAAATATTTGCGAGTACCATTAACATTATTAAGGCGTATAATTTCCTGCGCATGATCTATGGGGAAGTGTGAAGTGTCAATTGTGCAAAATATTGTTATAAATAGATTACCCATCTAATCGATTTTAGAGTTGCGCAAATTGCATAAAAAGAGCAAGAGCAGCGAAATTAAAAATAGACATTGCTAAATGCCGCATATAGTTATAGGAATGATCGCGTGAGTTCACTTATATGTATATTCGCATATAATATATATGCAAAAGTCGGAGTATATTATACTCGTAATTGCACTGCTGCCCCTTGGAATCGTACCAGTTTTTTCTGCCGTTTGTTAGCACATATTATTGATTAGGTATGATAAGATTTATCAACTTAAATTCGCCCACATTTGTTAATTGAAAGCGCATGCAATCACAGTTCCCTTATATTTCCACACTCGATAATAATTTGCAAAAGTGGCAGACATTTGGTTTAAGAATTGAAAGTGCAAATAGAAAACTCGTAGATGCGTATATGTAAGCTTGTATTTACAAAAGGGGTTAGCAAAAATGTTATATTACATATACAGATTTAGTATTAAATGAACTAGTGAATTCGATTGGAGACTTGCTAATTTTTAGTACTTCTCGACATCATGCCAGACGAACATTTTTTTATGTGAAGCAACATTTTTAAAACAATACAAACAATTTAGAGAATTTGTTGCGTTTTGTCCTCAAGAGCCTCTTTTTAGTTTGTTTGTACACTTGGCTTTTAATTAACAACTTTTTAACAATATTATACTATTTATTGTAGTATAACCGTTTCCGAACGGGATCGAGAAGTTTTATTTTCATGGCAAAGAACACTTTTGGAGTGATGCCAATTCTTTGCAATGAAAAACACTCTTTTTCAGATGGTCTGCTAGGTTTCGAACCAGCGAGCTCTCGACACTAAAATTTCTATTCATTCTATACGTATAACGACCAGCATCGACTACTAATACCGATATGAAAACTGTCTCGAGGAGAGACCCAAAATGTGAGCTAGCTTCAATTTACCTGCATGACGACATCATGTCTGCGTCGTTACTCCAAAATATGGTGAGATATTTGAAAGGACTTATGGCACAGTATAAAAGCTTACATCATCGCCAGCGCCAATACCTCAGATTGGAATGGAATTATACTTGACTATGAAAGGAAAAATTGTGCGGTCCATATTTCTTTTACTTTCCCCCTCACCAAAGCTCTTGCTCATTCAATTACTATGCTTCTAATGTGAGTGTCGTAATTGTAAGACTAAAAATTGCAAGGTTTTTGCAAGGCAGGATTGCCATATCCTTCAAGAAGGGGCAACACCTTTGCATGTCGAGGCATAATAATGTCGGCAGCAAGAACGAATAGAAACGTCGAAACTACAAATCAGTCGAAAAAAATGCCTAAAATGAAATTAAGGCGTCTGTAAAATATATCAAGCCATCATAAAATGCTTTTTGCATAATGAAAGTAAAAGAGAAAAATACATGAGGTAATAAAACCATTTTTGAGCACGTATGCAGACGGGTGCGACAGTTGGGAGCGGTCTTATAAAACTTGATGTGGTTATTTGAAAGCACACAGACCACAAAAGCAGACACTAATATAATTATTTTATAACTTTCAGAACATTAGGATACCCCAAGTGACATACAACAAAAGTTCTGTACTTTCTTTTCTTGTATGAACCTTTTCTCTCCCAATTCTATAATTTGCTCCATTAAAATGATCTGCATCAAAATTTTTAGAAAAAAATATCATGACCCGCTTTTTAGAGGATTTTTCAAAATAGTCCAATACATTACAAAAAGAACAAACAACAAGGCTTCGAGGCGGTGCTATCTCTCATGATAAGCTAACATTTCTTCGGGAGTATTCTTTGTCATGACAATAACTTAAGCCGTTCGGCAGTAGAACCAAAAATTTATCGCCTTTAACACGTACTAAGTTCAACTTCAAAGAACAATATTCAGTCGATTGATCTTTGTCTTCAATTAGCTGAAAAAAGAATTTTCGCACGATCGTCATTTTCAACGGATTGTAGGAAATAAACAATTCATATTACATGCCAAATTTATGAAAGTTATGAGAAATTTATTCCTTTTAATTTTGTAACTCTGAACTTTATGCGCTGAAAATTAATAACATTTTGAAGTCATTTGTTTTACTCACATTCGCTGCGTTATATGCATTATACGTGTGATTCATCTGAATGAGGAAGAAAAATATGGCAGTACGAAAAACAGACACAATTGCGTTTATTTTTAAATCCTGAGTTTACGCGATTATTATGTTAAATCAATTACAATCAATTTATGTGAACCCACCGAAAAGAGCACTAACTCTTTGTAAAAGAAAAAGAAATACACAAAGAACAGACCACCAAATAGCCAATAACGCAAGATTGAAAAATGAACGGCAACCTAATTGCGGCAGTAATTAAAATGAGATTGTATGCACGTGTAGATACATCTGAAAGAACAAAGAGACGAGAGGGCAGCCAACGGAATGAAAATTGTGAGCAGAAGAAAAATTGGCTGTCTGTCAAGTCAAACAATGAAGAAAACCAGATATAGTAGACATTTTCACGACAAGCTGTCATAAAATGTATAATAAAAAATATGGACAAAATAATTAACCGTTCGGATCTTTGTGCATATGTACCTATATATACATAGTAATACAATGTAAGATACTTGATAAGAATAGACCGGGTTTGTTGTTATATGCCATTTTCACTCGTACAAAATCAGAGATTTCGAGCAAAGGATTTCGAAATATTCTTGCAGGGTTTCCACCAAACTTCAACGAGATTTTGTAAGCAGCTGCTTTCAAAAGTTCAGAAATACAAACCATAAATATGCATTTTATAGGTTTTAGACATGATTAAAACGACAGCTTCAATACTCCATATTAGATGCCCTACAAACTATTAAATGCACCTCGAACATCGCAGATGAATATGATCAAAACAAAATAAAAAAGTAATAGATAAAAATAGCAACGCCAAAAGTGTGCAATTTAATTTGAAATTCCGAAAAGACGAGTGAGTTCAAAACGTACGTGATAAAATGCTGACAAAACCGACTAACCGACTGTCTGCCTGTCTGTCTGTCGGACTGATTGATTGTCCGGCCGGCCAACTGACTGCCTAACAATAAAATCGTGACAATTCTCGCATTTTTGAAAGCAAAATCCAGTTTTTATTGAGAAAACCAGCAAGAGAAGAGAAATAACGTTACACGAAGTTTAAGCCATAGCACCGCACCGCACAACACTTCGCCCCTCTGCACCTCCAATAAACTTGGCAATTTTGTGCGCCGATGTCTGCGCGCATGCGTAGCTGGCATGTTTCTCCATTTTTTGTTTTGCTTCTAAATTTTTTCATTTTTTTACAAAAATGCATTTTGCGTGTGCGAATGCATTTTGTGTGTGTGTGTGTGTTTATTGTTTATGCGAGTACGACCATCGAACTTTTTGTTCGTCTGCCATTGATCCAAGCAAACAAAAACAAAGAGGGCAAAAAACGACGCGAGCGTACAATGCTGAAACGAAATGACATCGCACAGAGGGATGAAGTGACCAAAAAGAGGTAATAAAAACTGCGAAAAATGCTTTACCCAAAGTTTCTACTATAAAGCATTGCAGATAGTTGAACTTCCTTTTTAATTGCGTGAACGATATACCTAAAGAAAGTATAGACATAGTTTCCTCTACTGCTAACTATATTTTTCACTTGCTAAAGATATCTTATTAGTTTCAAAAATATATTTAACTTTTGGGGCAAAAACAAAAATTTGTTCAAAAGTTTGAAAGAAATTTTAAAAGTTGCTTCACCTTAATTCATGTGCATCATAAAAAAACGCTTCAGCTTCTCAAACTTGCTCCATTTTGATATATGTATATCAATTTTTTAGTGGCCGTTAGAGCCTTCTTAGTGATCTAATCAAGATGTTCTGCTACGTTTTCTAGACTAGTGTGAAAAATAAATAGAGTTTAATAAAATAAGCTAAAATTCAAAAAAGGAATCACGTCTATTTTGTAGAAAAAAAGAAAGTATTGAACACATTTCTAAATCAATACATTTCATAAAAATATCTAATCTTAAGTGAGCGGATCGGGGCAATTTAAAAAATTTTTAGAAGCTTATACTGTGCATATAACTTTTTTAAGCCATTTTAATGTAAAATAATTTTTGTCAAATTATAAATATAGATATGAGAAGTGGACGGATTTGGTCAATATCTACACATTTTATTTATAATGCTAAAAGAGTAGTACGTAGAAACTTCTTTTAATGTTCTAGAAGTGTTCAAATAAATTTTTGTCAGCGATTTGCACTATCGTTCCACTGTGCGTCGTGCTTCCAGCCGTCAGCCTTCAGCGCTGAATTAAAGAGCGTGTGAGCGACTATTTACCTGATCGTACTTCTGTTGTATACTGATCGTGTGCACTTGTGCCTTATAATAGCCACAAAAGAACGCACTCAACGGATGAGTCGCCGAGGAGAAGGGAGCGTAAAATGCCAGTGAAACATGTGTAATAGTAAATGAACGCATTTTGCTCATGTTTAATTAATTATATCGGGTTTTTTCATTCCCTTTACGCTCCTTGCTGTTACAGGGTGTATCAAATCCATATCGAGATTCCCTAACAATATGCCCTCTTACTATAGACTGCGGCGCTCCGAGGCATTGAAAACGTTTCGAAAATCATTTATCGATTTACCGGCAGGAGCACACAAGCAATATAATCGAAATCCAAAAAAATAATGGGAGTTATATAGCAAAATCAGAAGTGAATGAAACATTATTGCATTAAAATGAAAATTAAATAAACACCGAATATTGTCATAGTGCCTGATTCTAAGTAGTCACATGCGTAAAAGCTGTCTAAGCTACAATTTCAAGACATAAATATCCGTGATAGAATGTACTATCTAGTGGTTGGTATCAGCATTTTCGTAGATCCAGATATCCGAGTTACGCGGATGCACAAAAATATGTACAGATACCAAGAAGACAATAGCAGCAAACCATCATTGGTACACTCATACAATCAGCAAAGAGGAAATACAGTTTTTATGATAAATACAAGATCATAATATTCCAATTACGTATGGGATATATCTTTCCAATAATCATTGGTATTCATTTAATTGCATAATAAAACTATATGGGAATTTTCCACAAAATCATAATTTTCGGCATTTCGCATTACACTTTTATATGGGAGCTATAAAAATATCCATTATTTCTACGAAATGTGAAAATGTGTTAAATAAAAAGAAAACAACGACAAAAAATCATAAAAACACAGACAGGCATTTTCAATCTTGATTCTTTGCGAAAATTTCTATTTATATCGTACACACATTCCTGAGTTGGTAAGTATGCATGTATGTACATATGTACTATGAAAGTTACGCAAAGATAAAAGGGGCACGCAAACAGGAATATAGACAGCAAAAGAGGAGCTACAGTTGGAATCGTGGACAAACATCTCCGTCGAATGGCCAAGCAGCAGGAAGAGGAAAGCCAAATGAGGAACTCGCGCGCAACTGAGTCCGAAATATGCATATGAATGCACCTGTGGGAGTGATGGCGCATTGATGGCATTTTTAAATGGAATGCAATTTGAAATGCATGTTCACTTTTATTGAAAAGAAAAACAGAGTTCAACAACATAAGATGCAAAGAGCGAGAGAGGGCTTAAGTTGAAGGTTCGTCGACTGATATACATATATGTACATGCATACATGCAAAACCAAATATATCAATGTCCACAACATTCATCATAAATAAGAGCATCTCAGCTGGTTTTAACTCATAGGCCAACGGACTTAATATAACAACTCAACCCATATTGCAGATGCAGCTTGATAATCTTACAGCAAATCGCTAATCAAGACAGTTTTAAAATTATTTAAAATATTTTCCATGGCAGAGAAGCACGACTCATACCTCCTTCAGAGGCAAAATACTATATGGTAGTGAATTTTCAACGTTATGCCGTTATTACTTACATCCCAAGTAATGGGGATTCAGGTAGCTTCTGTGTGTCTGTTGTATATTTTATGGACTATACATATAACATATTCAAAATACGATCTCTAATTTTCTTTTGGTGCTGTGCAAGACCTTAAATTAAAAAACCCAAAGATAATGCTGCCTTATAGATTAGACACCATTAAACGTGTAGCCACGTAAAAACAGAATATCATTTATTTTGTATGCCCTTGCGCTATAGAAATCAATAAAAGTCAATTGGGTGTGGAATCGGAACGCTCTTTAAGAGAAGCAAGACATTGCGCGAACAATTTTATGGCATCTACGAAAAGATTGTACTGATATTGTGGTAGCGTGTTTGGGGCTGTAAACATGCTGATAAACCATGAGCTATCAAGACTTTTGCTTATGAAGTAGGTATGTCTGTCTATAAATCTATGCAGACAGTTCCGATTTTACGGCCTAGTTGCGTTTTACGAGGAGTGTTGCCGATGAAAACGGAATTTCCCCAGAATTGCTTATTATTGAAGGGGTGTGGCAACAATTTACTACCGCTAAACGTGAACAAGTGCCAATGCTTAACTTTCTAGCGACTAGAAAGCGTACTAGCATTATCAAGTAGGCCAGGTCTCTGTTTAATGAAATAATGAACAAATAGTTTTTATCTACAGCCGCTTAAAGAACGATAATTCCATGCTGACTATCTAGGTGCTTATTTTGTAAATCCCAACGCCTCACTTCACCCTGCGTTCACTAATTTGGTATTTTGTAAAACGCATCACCTCACTCGGTGACTGCTCGCGTTGTCTTACGTAGTTTCATATGAAAATCGGTACCGCGTAAAACGCAACGCGGCGCATTCACTCACTTGAACTGTCAAATCGTTCACTTGGGTTTGTGCTCGCGTTCAGTTTTTTAAACGCAAAATTTTTGGTAATTTCGAGTGAAAATTGATTTGTGGTAATCTGCAGAAGCAAATAATAAGTATTGCAGTACTTTTTAAAGACAAATACTAAAGAAAAAAGTACAAAAAAAAGAAAATACTAGCACTGCAGTTGAGGATCGAAATCACAAAAAAAAAAGAAATGCATCGCGGTTGAGGGTTGAACTCGCAACTTCTCGCGTGCTAGTCGAACGCTCTAACCACTAGGCTATGGGAGGTATGCAATGGATGCAGCAAATTTTGTGTGTTTTGTATTTGGCTGATAAATTAAGAAAAATACAACTCTTTTTCGTAAGAACTTGACAGCTCAAGTGATGCCGTAAGACAACGAACGCAATTACGCCGTGATTTACAAAATGCCGTTTTTTGATCCCGGCGTTGGCTTCGTGTTCGCGTTGCGTTCGATCACGGTGATTTATACGGTAAGGCCGCTAATGTCGCTCATTAATTAAGTTCAAAAAATTCAAAACTCTTGATATAATTGAAATAGTTTACTGAAGAACTTCTAAACTTTCAATACGAAACTAAGTCAATGTGTAGTTTCCCAAATCAAAGCCACTTAAACTCTTGACTCTCGCACATTGGAGAGCGCGGCGCGGGGCAGTGAAGTACAATCCCCATATGGCCTACTCGTGGAGCCCTCCAACACGAAAACGAAATAAAAATACATGGCGGATAAAGATGGCAAGACGAAGACGGCAAAATGAAGTCATTTCACGTACGCATGAGCAAGGCAACTTCTCAAGAGGTAAAAAAAAGACGAGAAAGAGTCGCAAAATAAAAGACAAAAATAAAAGAAGCAAGAGACTGGTTTATATTTGCAATGCGATGTGCAACGAAAGGAGACAGCAATCGTGCGTGAAGAAGACAAAATATTGCAGAAAATTTTCCATTGATGAATTTCTTTTGCGTTTGTGTTTCTTTTGCCATTTACAGATACTCGTAGATGGCCAAATCCTACGTACATATGTGGAGTATAGTGAAAATGAAAGATGTGCCGATTGCTTATTAGATGCTGCAGCAGAAGGCGTGGGCAGTTCAAATGTCACTTGCACATTTTTTTAAAGCAACTTCATTTTAAATAGTATATAAAAAAAATTTAAATTTTTTTTGGTTTCAAAAATTACCAAAAGCCACGTTTATGAAAATTTCTCATCTATTAAAATAGTTCGAATAGTTCAAATTTTCGCCTATTGAATTTCTTAGCATTCCACTTCACTCTTATCTGAGCATATTTCGGGGCTTATGCAATTTCAAAAAATATTTCAAACTAATTTGATTTACATTTTCTCTTTCGTAGGTGAACTTTATTGCACTGCACATAAAAGTATTTTAATGCAAAATACTTGCATACATTTTTAGATATATTTTTGCAAATGCTGGGCTGGCTTGGTTTGAACTTTGGGTGCTGGTTTTTGTTTCTTTTTATTGTTGAAACAAATGTTTAAAATTAAAACACGCGCGCTCGTATCAGCCAACAACAACAACAACGTGACAAGAACAACGTCGAGCCGCCTCGTCGTTCTGAAGTAAACTAAAAACTTTGCGCTGGACAAAAAATTTTTATTTTATTTCGTTCGTCGATCAAACGAACGAAACGAATGGCGCCAGCAGCAGATCCGCTCTGCATGTGTAGCTCGAGAGAAAAAGTGAGTGTGTGAGCGCGCAAAAGACGGACGGACGGACGGACGCCACCATTATTGCTTCGTGGCCACGAGCGCTTCTACTCTCACCACCCACCTCTCCCCCACTATGATAGACCCCACACATTCCCTATTCCCATAGTCAGCAGTGCTCTGGAATTGTTATCTATGGTCTCTGGGCAGTCAGTTTATCGATAAATGAAATTTGAAAGAAGAGAAAACGTACAAGAGAGGAAGAGTGGAAGAAGACCAAGAAGAACTTGGTTGTTTCCAATTCTTTTAACCTTTATTAAAATGTGTTTTTGTGGCGCCTTCTACTTGAAACGTTCTTTTTTAACAAACAACAAAAACGACTACACGAAATGCTAACCTCCTCCATGTACGGAGAGGGAGAGAGAGTTTAAGCGGTTGTGTTGAGGTAGCACCGCTGCATCGAATTAACGAAATTAAGAAAGCAAGCAAAAGTGATTGAATGAGTCAGCTCATTTTCGTCAGATAAAGACAACAAGTAAGAAAGCATCAGTCGAGTTTTCCCGAAAGTTTTAAGTTAGTTTTAAATTAATTTTTACTTGTGAAAGATCGGAATTCGACTCAGTAATATAATTTCTATTGACATACTTATGTATTTTACTAGTACGGCTCCTTTGTGGCGCTACAATCTTCGCCAACAAATATCGCTTCTATAAAAATATTTATGAATAAAGTGCAGAGGTCGCACGCGCAGATGAAAGCGGCCACATGGAGCAAGATTCAGAAAGAGTGTATACTAGCCACAAAAACTAATCCAGGAATGTTAATTCAAAATATCTTCGGAAGTGATTGAATTCATTGCTATAGATAATTGCTGTTAATTGAAATTCGCTTCAGAAATGGAATTGCAATCCGAATCGTTTTACGGAACACGTCAATTTGACGGATTTCAAATTTCAGCTGATAATTGCTGATAGTATGATGGAACATATAACTCCCACTCCCAGGATCAAACAAAGATAGCTCAGACGAAGAAGATACTCTGACAGCTGATGAAGATATTTCTTCAGATAAATAATTATATGTTATATAACATATAACAAGTTATTTATTACAACTTCAAACTGAAAACATTTTCAAAGAACATTTCTTCTCTGTATACCTACCATATAAAGAAAAAGTTGAATATTTTGAATACCTATATTGGACACGTAATGATCTCTGCACCCCGGAATATGACCTTACTTCAAAGCTCAGGCAAGTTTGGCCAGCAAGATCGTTCATACACTCGACTGTGGATTGGAGAGTTATTGTTTGGTCCAAAAGATCGTATTTCGTGTTGTATTTAGCTGATTTCGCGTACTTTGATAATATGCCTTACCATCGCTGGCAATGTGCCAAGTTTATATACTTTTAGGGTTCCATCTGCGCACGCCATTTCTCAACCGAAAATTTTGATGAAATCAGGCTTACTGGTATTGGATCACGCATGACTGAATGGCTGCCCCTTTTTTCGAATTTTTTATTTTTTTAATTTTTTTAAATTTAAGATGACCCCCTCAGAAAAATTTTTTTTTTGTTTATATCGAGTGGGGTATCATTAGAAAGGGCTACGTCCATGGATTCTGTGAATCATGAATTTTCTGTGAAGTGGTTTCGAAGATATAGCACAAAATGTCGAAAAAATTACCATACCCCCCTGGCATTCTACATTTCTTAAGCTAAAATTTTGATAAAATCAGAGTTAGTAGGTCTTTAGTCATAGATTACTGGAAAACTGCAGCTTTTTTCGATTTATTTGTTTTTCTATTTTAAAAAATTTTATTTAAGATAGTAAAAAATTGCCTTAGCGAAAAATTTTTGTTGTTTACATATTGTGGGGTCTCGTTAGAAAGGGCTACGTCCGTGGATTCCTAAAATGTTTTTTTTTATAATTTTAGGTGAATTGGTTTCGAAGATGTAGGCCAAAATGTCAAAAATTGTGTGGCCAGACGGGCAAAGAAAAACTAAATTCGAACGCTAAAAAGGGTATTTCTGGTACGGAACCCTCAGTGAGCGAGCCCGACTCGCACTTGACTGCTTTTTTTTATTAATAATTTATTTAGATCGTGCCACCCAGCACATTACTATTCCTAAATTATTCGATCTTTTTATTTAAAAAAAATCAACTAAATAAATAAGTAGCAATTGTCATTATTTATAAATGCGTATTTATTATATTACATTCTTAAAAGACAGCAAAAATAACTATATACATATTCATATACATAAAAGGCAAGCGTCACCCTCCGTGCCCCATATGTATGTAATTGCTGTAATTGCTCGAAATATTTTTATTTCAAACTTTTCAAACTTTCAAAAATAAAGTGACAAATTATCAAGAAAACGGAAAATGAGTTTTGGAAAAATGGCTCCAAAAAGAAAGAGCAGGGAAAAACGCTGCGCAGAGAAAATACCAGCGAAGCCGAGCTGTTGTTGTTAGGTTTCGGGCAACGTTTTGTTTTTTTCGCAACCGCCTCTATTGGAAATTTTACAAAACTGTTTAAAAATCCATTTCATTTCCACATTTCCTTGCCCGTCTGGTCGTTGCTACGTAATGCAGATGAAATGACGTAACGAAAAATGCGAAAATCCCAAAATTATAACGGCAAAATTTTTGCATACAAAAATGGGCAAAAAACGCGTGCAAAAAACTACGTAAGGCGGGGATTACGTCTTCGCCGAAATGCGTCGCAAATTGCCGGGATGCGTTTCGCTGCATTCCTTAACCCTTAATCTACTACGTAGGGCAGAAAAATCCTGAAATTTTCCGGATTGCGGCGAAAATTGCGATTTTTCCTTTTTCGTTACGTTAGAAAAACCGCGCGATTTTAATTGAATTTTCTTGCTGAATTTCATTTGTTGCGCACGAAAATATGCTAGGGAAATAATAAAATTCGCGTCACGTATCAGTTGATGTGTGGTTTTTTTGTCGTATATTTTTTATTCTCTATGATTTTGAACCCGTCGTAGGGGACTTTTTTCCCTAGTTATTTATAAATGCGTATTTATTTATTATTATTCTTAAAAGACAGCAAAAATAACTATATGCAACTTCATTCGCTCGTTCCTGTTCCTTTCAATCAAAAGTGCTTGTGCCAAAAATGTAATAGCTAAAGCAAATTGCAACAGAGCCTAAAATATGCACTGCATAAAAAATTTATCGAGCAATTTAAGCTTCAACACGAAAATTCCCCTTAAAATCGTGAATCATTTTGTTGCAAAAGCTCTCACTTACTATGCGTACTTGTAAAAAATCAACAACAAAATTTATAGAAATGCGCGCCATTTGCGACAAGTAAGAAAAAAACCAAAAATTTACGAAAAACCAAAGCAAAAATACTTGTTTTTTGAGGTTATTTTTGTAACATTGAAATTTCAGCATTTCTACGAGAGAACAAGCAAGCATCTCATTTACATGTGCAGTTGCTATTTTTACGCACTCTCGAAATATTCTCAAAGTGATTGAAATTCTCATGTGTATACAATACAATAATTTATAGGCCAGGCTAGTCATCTTCATAGATCAAATGCAATTGTAAAACTTCTTTCAAGGTGTTCAGATTTTCGCTTACCATTCTTTAAGAAACTCAAGTTGGAAATTTAAGAAACTTACCTGTAAAGAGAAAAAGAGATGTAAGTATGATTAAATAAATTCAAAAATGTCAAGTGCTAATACTGATATGTATATGAGCTGTTATTTTTGAAAGTGGAATAAGTCAATTTTTTACCTAATAAACCTAACCTAATAGTATTGACACTGAGAGTGAAATGTAAACAATGAAATATCTCGCAATAACAGAAAGTGGACTTATTCCACTTTCAAAAATAACAGCTCATATGCTCAAAGTTCTTATTAATAAGTTCTATTCTAAGGCACATCGGTAGAAATTTCAACAGTATATAATAATAATCTGCAATACGAACATAATGGTCTGCTTGAGAGGTATGAAATAGACAAATTTTCAAAATTACGATGAAGCGGCTTAACTGTGATGTATTCTGTAATAGAAATGATTTCTGTACAATCGTGACATCACTGTTAGATGTAAAAAAGTAAGCCGAATAAGGAGCGTTACGAGAACTTCAACTTCAAAAATCTCCAAGTATCGCAGTTCACAGTCCGGTCGAAAAGCGCTCAATAATATTGTTGGTGCTTCTTTGGTGATCTAAATAGATCACTAGGTCCTGTCACAATGGCACTAACAAATAAGTGTGCCCTACGTATTGGGTTGGGGAAAAGTATTCGGAGTTTTTCTTTTCGCTTGACTTTTTAATTTTGCTTAACAGAAGACAAGTGTTGAAAATTTTATTAAGATTGGTGTGTCGTTTTAAAGGAAACGGTTCGCTCGTTTTCACTCTGGTAATTTTGAAGTGAAGAATGTTTCTCGCTCTGGTCGACCTATCACCGAAAAAGTGGATGAAATGATGGATAAGCTTCAAAAAGACCGTTAAGTGAGCAGTCGCAACATCGCTAAGAAACTGCCTCATGAACTAAGTGAAAAAATTGTAATGGATCATTCATCTGCGGTTCGCTGTTCAAACCAAACGAAATCGAGCCATTTTTGGAACGTATGCTAATCGGTGATAAAAAGTGGATCCCATACGATAATGTTGTTGGAAAACGGTCTTAGTCAAAAAGAGGTTGTCAAAGCCGGGATTGGCGACAAGGAATCTGATGCTGTGTATTTGGTGGACATAAAAGGGTATCATCCATTACGAGCTATTACTGCCTGGCCAAACAATTGATTCGAATCTCGACTGCCAGCAATTAATGTGAATGAAAAAGAGGCCGGAAGACATGACAACGCTAGACCAAATACATCTTTGTTGATCGGGCTAAAACTAAGAGACTTTGACTGGGAAGTTTTGATGCAGCCACCGTATAGCCCTGATATGGCACCGTCAGATTACCATTTGTTCCGATCTCTCGGAACCTCAAAAGAGGGCTGCGAAAAGTACCTACGTTTTCCAAAAAAAAAAAAAAAACCGGAATTTTACAATAAAGGAGAATGGTTCTAGCCGAAAAATGGCAGAAGGAAGTTGAAATGAATGAGCAATATGTGGATTGGAAAAATATTTTTTGAATACAAACAAAATTTATGTTTTTACTTAAGAACGCCGAATAGTTTTCCACAACTACACCGGTGATCGCAAATGAAATGCAGCGTTCGAGCCATTGCTCTTTATTCCTTATACGGTTAGGCAAGGAATAATATTTATGGACTGAAATCTCGACAAATAAACAGCATATTCTTAAACATTCAGTTCGGTTTCCGATGTGGAGCCGAACATTTTTTTTTACAGCGATAATTCTCTGGAGCTACCAAATACCTTTTCTAAATATTAGTATAGTATATTATTAATTTATATTTTCGCTTGTCAGTACAGAATTAATCATTCTTTGACTTAATAAATAAATAATAAATCCAATTGGGGTACCTTGACAAGTTAATGGAATATTCTTTTTGGTAGAAAGATAAAAATTCGATTTTGACATTTTTAGCAGAACTTAAGGGAATTTATACCAAAGCCTTGTATGGCCTTTTCGAGTGGAATTTAATGTAAAACTAGAACGGAGCTGTGAATCATCGCACAGTGTGAACACAACATAACACTCGCTTATTTATCAATGCCACAAGTAAAAGTGGCGAAAGTAAAAGATAATGATGTGCCAGATGGGCAACTACCTCTTAAAGGTACTACGATATAATGACTTTTGTTAGCAAATACAGGGTGCGGCGCGTTTTATGTTTTAAATCGAAGTTTTTTTTAATTCACTTTTAAATAAAATATAATTTTACAATTGATATTTTATTGATTGATTATATGGCCTTTAACATGATGTAGGGAATAAGATGTAGATCGAGTGGCCGCCGTGGAGCAAAGGCAAGCTCTTTCTTGTGCACGACGTCGAAGAGAGGTACCCCGACATTCAAGAACACTCTATCACAGTGCATCGATCTTTGCTGGTGTACGTTGGCATGATTGTCGCCAAGATTTTCAAAATCATTCAATTAACGCTATGATATAGTTCATGGGATATGAAAAAAGTCACGTAATTGCCAATTGGATAATTATTGAAATAAAATGCTTTAATAACTTCAACACATTGCTGCTGCATTCCATAATAAATTGTTATCGACCACTCTCTTAACGAATTTCAAATGCCATTTGTCATCCAAACTAAAATGGAGCTGAAGCATAAAACGCACCCTGTGATTGCTTTAAAATCGCTAGCTTGATAATCTTTCCACCTCTTTTTTGGTAAGCACAATCGATTGGCTAATGTGTATAGATTTTCCACACTCCTAGCAATTATGCGTCATTGAAGACTATTCGATCCACGTATACTATTACTAAGCGGGATTGCGGTATATGACGTAGGGAAAGTGTCTAATTATAGACTACATAATTTAGGTTTTTAAGTAAATTACGTCAAATTTTATTTTAATGACGACATTTTCGAACTCTCCGTAAATATGTCTATATTTAAATTACTTTCGAATTTTTAAAAGCGCAAGAGACAAAGGAAAGAAGATCGTGTATATACATATGTATGTACGCACAGTTTAATTTTAGACACAATTTTAAATATCATCGTCAAAATAAGTGTTCTGACATTTTAATCCGATTTCGTGCGGCATTCCTTTATGAATAAATAAAAAATGAATGCAGCGCTTCTAATGGTTTTTTCTTAAATTTATTGATTGTTTTTGCTGCAACTTGGCTGCTGGCCAAAACAAACCGAAGCGACTCATCACATTATGAAAAGTTTGCAAAACTCGAATTGTTGTTGGCGTTGGCTTTCAGATTTTCAATTTAGTATGTATGAATTTTCCTGCGTCTAATGAACAATTTTTGAAATAGCATCTTGGAGAAATCTCAAATGAGTTGCTATTTTTCGCAAAAATTTTATGCATGCTCCCTAATACATACATACATATGTACATACATATGTATGTATGTACTATACTAATGCATATCGCTCTCTGGTGAGAACGAATTCTCAAGTATCCTTCATTCATATTGTAGGTATTGGGGTATGTGGGTCAATAACTTGGCCGGATGATTCGTTAGCTATTTGCTCGGTCAATGTTGGCATTGTCCGCTACTGCCTCGTTGCCCCGCACTCTGCATTTCGTATGATTTGCGTCATTTTCTGGTGGTAACGTGCAACAACGCATTAATAAAATTTATGTCTTATTTTTGGCTTAACTTTTTTCATAATTTGTTTAATATTCAAAGAAAATGTCAAGCGAAAACTCAGCCCACATCTTTGTTGAGTGAGGGAATGCGACTTGTCGTAGTAATTTATGGAAATTCTGAAATTAATATTTTATTTTAAATCACGTGTGAACAAAACCATTTTGATTGGCCCGCATCCATCAGACAATTCTAGTAACAAAAAAATACGGGTTGTTGTTTTATGTAATAGAGCGGACCTTTTTATACAAAACATAAAAATGTTCCACATTTAGGTAAGTGTAGTGTATTTGCATTGTATTCGAAGTGAAATAAAATGAAATGAAAATGAAAGACAGGACAGTTTCTATGGTAAACATCCTCAACATGGAATCCTTCAGATTATGTTCATTTTACTTTTGTCATATAAAATCTACTTCTCGACGTACATATCTTCAAAAATAGATGGTACCTAATATGGTAGATTGTGCCGAATGCAATCGATATTGCTGCAAATGCGCCTAAATATGTATTGCACGCCTTTCAAGGATCTAAAACAACTCACAACTCATTTCTTAGCCCTAACCTTCTTAGATCGCATTTGGAGCAGGGTTCCAGTCTTCTAGTCACTGCAGCTTTAAAGGCCTATCCCACTTAGAAAGCTTACTATGGCTGATTTTTCAAGATATTTCAGTTCAGTAGCAGACATCTTTTAGGAGTCCACATGTTTTTTTCTATTGCAGGCCATTGTCCTTAAATGTGTATTGGTGTTTCTTCGTTTTCCATGCAGAATCTGCATGGGTCGTTCGAGAATACGCCGTTTTTCGTCAGGCGGTTCCTTAGTTTGTAGTGCTTTGTTAGCTATACTCAGATTTTTTTGTTAGATTCATACAATTTTTAAAGCGCTTCAAGTTGTATGACCACATGAGCGCTTTGGAGGGTTTTAGTCCTGGAAGCTCAGACTAGTATTAGTTGCTGTTCTTACTTTTTATTTTTTTTCATTAAGATATTGGGAAGGTTCTGGGGTGGTGAAGGAAATAGCGTGTTTATTTCTTTTGAACATGACCATGTTATGTACTTTGGATTTGTCCTGCTGAAGCGTTTTGTTTAAGCAATTTTGAATTTCATCAAGCCAAGCCAATTTAATAACGAAAACTTTTGAATATAAATTTAAAGCTAATGAAAATTCTTCATGTGCGAAAATAAAACAAACAGAAAAACAAGAGAACGTCAAAGAAAACGAATGGCAAGAATTAGAGTGGAAATAAGCATGCGCGAGACCAAGAGAGATGCAAGTGACGTTTGAAATCGTGGTGGGGGCCGTCTAAATTGAGGTGATCGTGCCGATCGTTGCGGCACAGCAACAAGAACAAGACCCACAGCACGACGCAAAGGTGCAAAAACACATTAAACTGAATAATGGATAAGATAGTCGAAGGAGAGCGCCTGTGAGAGAGAGCGGCGGGGAGCAGATACATGTGCGAATATATGAAGAACCTGTTTGCGACGCACACCGCTCGCTCGCACGCAGGCATTAATTAAATTGTGACTTTTCAATGCTGCTGCGATGCCAATTAAAAACGCATTGGTGTGAATTCGTTTCGTTAAACAAACAAATAAACAAAATAATTTAAATTCAATTATGCTAATCGAAGCATATTTTGAGCTCTAATTCCGACAAGAAAATTCGCTGCACACGAGGGCGAAGGTTGGACAGAGAGAGAGTCAGAGTCGGTTTCACACAGTTGCGCTCTCTCAATTTACTATGCAGTGATGTCAACTTTTGTTTTCCAAATGCACCAATATGGTGAAAAATTTAGTTTTTTTTCCAAAAATTACCAGGTTGTATTGCTATTGAAGAGAATGTTGATCGTAGTTTACTACTGCAAAATAATTATATTATTTAATTTCGTAAATGCAGTTTTATTCATACATGCCATAGTCAAAATATAAAGAATTAGAACAAAATAGAATTAAACAAGTATTCAAAGAATGAGAAACAAAATTAAGATATGTAAATGGTTGAATGACTTGTTTCAATATCTATACAGATTTAAATATTTCTAAGGAATTAAAACAGTTTAATAAATTTCAATTCCATTAGAGAAAATTGTTATCAGAATAAAATTTCACAATTCTTCAGTATCGTCCGAAAAATTCTTCAATTTCATGGTAGGGAATTAAAAATAAAAAAAAAATTTGTATTTAAAAATAAACTACCGTAAGGAATTGAAGGTATTCGCTGCGGAGGCTGAGTGCCGGCGCAGGAGAGGGACCGAGTGGAAGAATACCTAGCTAAGCTTGGAATCAGGGATTGAAAAAGATGCGCACAATACAGTATGTGAGGCTGAGACCTGCAATAAATACGTTGTAATGATCATTCAAGTCATTAAATTAAATTGAACAATAATTAAAATTGTTCGAATAGTTTATGTAATGATTCCTCACAAATAATTAATTATCAAGAGAATTGGAATTTAATCCCACTGTAAAAATAATTTCACTATTTTCAATTTCATTGAGAAATTGACAAGTTTTGAAACACAAAACACAATTCCCTGTCATGGAATCGAATATTTTTTGCACCAATTGACGAATATGTTAAATTCCTGTTGCAATTGAAAAAGGTTACTAATATCATTTGAAAGATTTCTTAAAGAAAAAACTAATTGGCTTGTGAACTTAAAGAAAGGCTAATATTTTTGTTCCTAGGTGTTTGTATGTATAGTTAGTTGTATCCGGTGAATTCGTTTAATTCTAATTGTTGTCATGTCTTATGAATTTAATCAAAATAATTGACTGGTCTATTGCACTTTTGGATTTACATGTTGTGAATGTGATTTATTTTTAAAGATTTTTCTTGTACTACTTTTAAGAACGGTTTTTGTACTTATTTTGCTCTGCAAGAGTTGGTCAAGACTACCCAACGCCGCAGAAATTTTACTGCTTGCCCATGAATGCAACGTAAAAACAATCCTTTTCACTTGATATGTAAGCGCTAAATGTTATTGAACATTCGAGCTGTCTTAAGCAATTTGTCATTGGACTAGCAATTAGTGGAAAAAAATTATTTTCATGTGTTTCAACTTAAAAAATGCACTAATTCGGTTGCAAAAAGCACTTAGATGGCATCACTGCTACCATGTACGTCAGAAACCGTTTCGGGTTTGTTGGAAGCAGCAGAATGAGCGAACAAAAAGATGGATAGAGAGGTTAGTGGAGAGACAGAGCACAACTAACGTTTCTAGCTGTAAGTGAGCGAATCCATCGATGGGGCCAACTGCTGATGTAGTGAATAGTGAGCACATGAAGGCGCTGTGTGCGAATGTGTGAATATTACTATGGATGTGTATATGCATATATGTATTACATGTACCTTCGACAAGTGAGCAACGATTAAGCAACATGGCAAGAACTTCATTTAGAAGCTACGAAAGCTTCGTCTGCTGCTATTTCATTTATTTGCTGGAGCATGCAGGTCCACACAGCAGCGGGGCAGCGGGGCAGCGGGGGAGGCAAAGGCAAACGCCCACTGTCGTCGCAACGCACTAAATTGAATTTAGGCACAGTACATTTATGTTGCACTTGCAAATAAAAGACGAAAACACTAAAATCTGCACAACGTGCACACCCACCCACACACACGCACAACGTATACACGAACAAACCGGGCAGGGCAGGCAAGCGGCGGCGAGCAAGTAAAAGGAATCAATGCGTAAAACGACGGTACGGGAAAAGCACAATCGTTAATTGCTGCACACAGCAGACAACAGAATATATAACACAATATAATATGCGATGATATGGAAGAGGAGAAGGCGAAGGCACACACGACGCGTTACCGCTCGCTGTTCACACAAATTTGTACTGAAGAAAATGCGAAGTAATCAACTGAAAACTGAACTGAACTGAAAAATTTTAGCCAAAGCATACATGGCAGAGGCGGCCGGGCCAGCCAGCATGAGAGAGCCAACCCATGTGCAGAGAAAGACAGTGAGCGAGCTCGCTAGCAGCGTGAAAGAGATAGAAACAGAGAGAGAGAGAGCGCTCAATAACGAGAAACATACTGAATGAAAAAAGCTTAAAAGAAATAATGCAACAAATTACAAAAACGAAAAGAACCGCAGGCGCACAGTAAAAATAAAATCAATGAAAACAACAAAAAATCGAGCAGTCAGCAGACAAGTTAAACTTGAGGTTAGCCCCACACGCCCAGAGAGGGAGAGAAAGAGAGGCCAGGTCGGGTCGAGTAGGCCTCCACACACACACAGACACGCACACATACATACAAATGAGTGGAGAAGCAAACGGAAAATCAGCGCAAAGTTACAACAACAGCAGAAAATATAAGAAAATGGAAAATGAATCGATTCCTTGCAATGGCAATGCCGCTGCTGCAGCGGCAACAAAACCGAAACCGACCAAAAATAAATCCAGTTATCGACACTGAAGCGGCTACACAAGCCAGCGGCATGCCAGCCAGAACAAAATTCAGCAGCAAAATGAGCTGAGCAAGACCAGCGAGCGAGGGAGCTAAACACTCAGCAGCTAAAATGTGTATGAATCGAGTAGAGTGTGCACAATGCCGCACAGTGTAACTAGTTCATTATAGCAATGACCAAAAGTACTAAAAGTTTAGACTTTATTTAATTTGTAACACATGATATTTGGATTGAAAAATATAAGCAACATAATAATCAAGCACCCAATTTCAATCAAACATCACTACAAAACAATCAATATGCACTTCATGATTAGAAAAATATCGCTCCTAAAACCAAAATGTTGCTTATATAACAATAAACACGCATTTTATATAATTAGCACCAAATATGAGGATGATTGCAGCAATAATCTTTAACGATTCTTATAATTGTTCCGGCCACATTAAATACCTGAATAAATCACTCTCAGATTGAACATCATCAAGAAATATAAGTTGACAATCACAGTTTCAACAGCTGATTTTGGTTTAACAATTCCTCTAAAATCTCTTATGTTTTGTTAAAAAATGCTCATATCCAAATATATGTAGATTTTACTATTGCACATTTGACAGTATTACTACAATTTCTGTACCGAGTAAATGTTTGCAGGATTCATTCTAAGTTGCTTACGATTTAGAGTTCATGGAATAGAAATTTCTTACGTGCGGTATCTCATTAGTAAAAAATGTTTTAATTCCAGTAACCATAAAAGAAATTTTAGCTTTAGAAACCTAGAGGAGGGGGAACGGAATTTTGTTTTACATTTCGAGCTTTATAAACCGTTTTCCTAAAATAATAAAAAATATTTTTGAAATCCTTGGAAAAGCCGATACAACATAAACATGTTTTTTTGTCCAACCCACCACAATTAAAAAAAATTTATAATTCTAACAAATATTTCTTAACCTTTGACAGTGGAAATATGTTAACGTAGACCTACCATCATGCCTAATTTCAGAGATTTTTACGTTGAAAAACACGTCTGTTTATATACACACCTACGGAAGCATAAGCGAGCTTATAAGAGTTCTGCTTCTTCCCTTTAGGGGAACGGAGCTCCAAAGAGGGGAAAATTTATTCGATAAAAAAGGAACCCTAAAAAATTAAGAAATCGGTACTCGTAGAGTAAAACTATATTAAACGAATCGAATATCCTGATATATTACAGATCTCAATTTTCAATTTTGATTTAAAACGAATCGATATAAAAGCGAATGATTGAAAAGGGGTTTTTCATATTTTACTACGGGAACGAAAATTGCTACATCCTTCCTTTAACGCGGTTCTCGTACAAGAACATTCTCAACAACTTGCATGATTTGAAAAGTAAATAATAATTTTTTTATAATTTTGCTTTCGACCCAAGTAATTTTTGATGATTTTTTAGGACACTTTGTAATTTTTAATTTTTTTGCAGTTTTTATAGGTCATTAAGATACAGATACAAGATGGACTAATTGCAAGATTTTTAAAAACATCAAGTAGAATAAATTCAAACGCGGTTTGCAAAAAATTTGGGACGAAATTCTAGAAGAAGTCGTCCTCGCCGCCCTTAGCAGTTTCTCAAAACGTTTGAAGCTTTTGAAAGGAATAAAAGGGGAAAGATTTAAGCTTACACACACATAATGTTAGCCAAAATAAGTTTCCAACTCAAGCTGTTTGTTTTTGCTTTGAAATAGGTGCGATAGTTATCAGTAGACTTCGGATTATGCATACTTTTTTATTTTTCATCAGATTGGTACCAAACTTTGTATTTAGACGTTTTATCGTTCATATTTAAAAAATCTCAATGCTGAAGATTTGTTTGAACCCGTCACAAATGAAAATGTCATTAAATATAAATTTGCTCCAATTACTTCCTGTGACGTTGAACAAAGCTTTTCCGCTTACAAAATGGTTTTTGGAGAGAAACGTCAAAGGCTCTCAATTAATAATTTAGAGAAAAATATGATTGTATATTGTAATACTAATTATCTTGAATAATTTTGTAACCAATAAAATATCGTATGCATTACGTATCATTTGCTCTACTTTAATATCTGGCAATAATTAATAAAATTTCAATACGTATACCACCCTGTGGATGGCTTTTATGTTATTTTTGATTTCTTTAACATAGGAAGGACATTTTTGCATATTTTGCATATATTATGCATATGCATTTCATGCAAATATGCAAACAATTTTAAAATATGCATATCGTTTTCAACTCTATTTTCAATGGAACGAACCTTGGTGTCATCAGAATTTACCTATCTTAATCCTTCAAAATATGCAAATATACAAAATCCGAAGTCTAGTTATCAGGGCCCACGCTATAGTATCAAATACATTTTTTTATTGGAAACAATTTTTTAGTTTACAAGTTTATTATATGAACGTTGTCTCTATATAACGCGGCACCAATAAATCTGATATGAACATATTTTGAATCTGACAAAGCGCGGTTCCCCTACTACGCGGTACGAATCAACCGCGTCTTAGAAAAGAATAAGAAACAAGTCTCAGACTTCAATTGTTGGGAACGTGTACATAATTATGTTTCGATTTCACAAATAAATGCATTTACTTTTCTTATTAGAAATTAACTGTTGTGCGCAGTTGTTTTTAGCATTTAATACAATGGCAATACTTTTTTTAATATATTCTCCGGAATCATACCACAATAATTAAAACTATTCTTAAATATCAAGCGTTGGCATAATGGACTACAACAGTACTTTTCGCTTATAATGATAATAAGTCCGACTACCTTTTACTTCAGTTATTATAAACATTCCTTTAAAGTTTTTCGATCGTTTGGGATTTCGCTTTAAGCGAAAATTACTGTTAATTTATTAAAGATCTGCTAACGGCTTTAGGAAAACTTACTGCTTGTTTTAACGCCTCCTAGCACTAAATTCGGCGATTGCTTATTACCCTCAGCAAACGAGGTTGTCCTTGGACGCCCACTCATGTCGACGTCGTCGTTTCCAGCGGTAGCTGAAATCGGTGCTAGGGTGCTGCTGGTGCCGGCAGTAGTCTGCAGCGTTGGGTCGTATCCTGTTGCGTCCGAAGCAATGTTATTGGAACTGGAGCTCGAGCCGGATTGTGTGTTTCTTATTGAAGCCGTTTTGCTGGTTTAAGGGGAATTTCAATGGCAGAAAAAATCGTTAAAAGCAAAACGCTTTCTGCCAAAGCTGAAAAATAGAAATTTTTTTAACTATTCAAATGAAATTATTAAATATGCCACAAACTTACGTTTAGATGGAGTAGCAGCTTCAACAGCGACGTATTGGCCCTTTGGTAATGCAACACGCGCTCTGCCTCAAGAAGCTTCGCTTAAACGTGTCTAGAGAGCACGACTCGAGATATACGCTGCTTGCCAATACACCTTCCTTCTTTCTGCTCTATGCGCTCTTCAAAACGCGTGTTCACAGTATAAGAAGATTTTTATTTCCACCTCGGTTATAGACTTTTGAAGTGTTCCTGCACTAATTTGTGTTGTTGCAAAGGTGTAGTGTAATCGCTGATATTGTTGCAATTATTCAATTCAATACACTTCTGAGATGATATTCATTTATTAATTGATTTTAAAATCAATGTTAATGCCAAGAATGTTGACTATTTTAAAAATGATTTTGATTGAGAATTTCATCTACATTACACTTAGTTGGTTTGTTTGCTGTTTATGAAATTGCAATTTTAGCCGGTTTTGAAATCTGTAAAGAAATAGAAAAGAGCATCAAATTAATTACAAAATTTAAATAGCGAAACCCATCGTAAACTTATTTCGTGTAGCCTACTCTTGCAAGTTTAATTTCTAAGCGCAGTGTTTGAACTCTGTGCTGGCTTTGTTGTTCTCAGGCGCGCGCGCTCTCTCTTAATCTCACTCTCTTGTGTTTACTGGCACTGATAAGCCAATAGAAAGTGCTTAAGATCGAAGTGAAACTTTCTCCTCCAGAATAAATGGCGCAGTTTTTGCAACTGACACCCATTTAAGGGCAGAATCGATCGATGTATTTTGTGTAAAATTTCAAAACAATTATAATTAAACTAGTACTAAATTAAACGATTCATAAAACACTTCACTGACAGTCACCGCTTTTAGTCGGACAGACAGAGTTGCATTATAATCTCCCTTCAAAAAAAGTTAGATATGTATTATTTATTATTTATGAGAAAATTTTATTAAAAATGTGATCGTAGAAGGCTAAAGTAGTTTTGATTCCAAGCTATAAACAACATTTTTTTATTTGAATCTTCTGAATTATTGAAAACATATCGAGACTTGAGCAAGTTGCTGTAAAATCCATAGATTCTTTGAAACTACTACACACATACATACATACCGCTGGCAAGTTTTTTTCAAAACACGTTTATTCACAGTTTCTGATAGCCTATATTAAAATATACCTTCTCACAAGATATTAGAGTTTTAAAGCCAAAAATTACGATTTTATAGCTAATACAAAAAAGCCCTATCCATGTACATGGAATGAAATTTTATAATGTTTTTGCTTCTCCTGTTTTCTTTTCCAAAATAATGGTTAGGGCTTTTGTGCATTTTGCCAGCGATATGTATGTACATATGTATATTATATTTACGATAAAAAAGCAATCAAGAGCAAGTCGGGCTCGCGCAAACAGAGTTCCATAGCAAACTAAAAAATGCAAAAAAAACATTATGCCAATTATATAATAAATAACTGGCGAAACAGCCCGAGTAACCGAGTCTAAGGTCTAGCTTTCTCGAATTAACTTCTGTATGCTCGTACTTTTTGCTTTGTTTTCATGGCAAAGAATACTCTCAGAGAGTTGCCAACTAGCTCGCAAAAGATGGCACCGCGTGCAAAAAAAATTTTATCCCTTTTTATTTGAAGATGAGTCGGCTGGGATTTTAGAGATCAAGAGGAATAATGCTTTTTACATTTAAGTTAAATCTTAACCAATTCACCTAAAGGTTTAAAAAAATATATTGTTCTTTTCTTGGAAGTAGCCTTTTTATAAAAACCCCATACGGTATAAACAATAATTTTTTTCTGAGTGGCCCAACTCACCCCCTAAAAGGATTGTTTCCATTACAACTTTGTGCTTTGAGAATACATTTTTGAGGTTCACTGAAGGCGGTTTCCCTGTAAAGTAGTACAAATAAATCTGATTTCAAATAATACTGAGTTCCTTCCCTGTACGAATTAGTTGCGTATAGGAGGGTTGACTATAGAGCCCGACCGAACCCTAAATTTTGGCCCAAACCGAGACAGAGACCGAGCTTCGGCCGTTTTTTTAATGTTCGGCCGAGACCGAGACCGAACCTTTCAAATATATAAGCAAAAAAGAAGAAGAATGTTAGTGAAAAAAAAATTCATACATTTTTAGAAAAAAATACATTTTGTTGCAATTAACACTTAATTTGAGGTATAAATACCTACATTAAACATCTGATTTATCATGAAATCAATAAAAAGTCATTAAAAAATTTAAATTTTGATTAAAACTATACAATTTTTTTCTCAACTGTTCGGTTAAATTCTCGGCCTTTTGTAGCCGCGACCGAACCGAGACCGAACCCGAACCTTTTGGCCGAACTGTTCGGTAACCGAAACCGAGACCGAGCGTTCGGTCGGGCTCTAGTTGACTATAATACATTTCAATGCCATTCCAATGCAAAAATTTACATACAAATCAGCCAATTCATAGCTCACTTTAAAATGCTGCTAAAATTAATCATCAATTATAATCGTAAATTTTAAATGAAATACTTTGTACATTCTCGACTTTTTGCATCTGAAAATCGACCAAACCCAAAAAAGTGCAAAAAATAAAAAAAACTTTCGCCACAAAAAAGGAACGAAGAATTTTTATGCATTTTCTTTATATTGGAATTGGAACTGCCGAAGAGGTGGAAGTGGATTCGGCGGGGTTACCAAAAAGTGTGTCACACGAACACACCGAAGAGGGGATGGATGGCACGAATACACAGACAAGGAGGCAACAACAGGCGGACGGACAAGTGCACCGGAAAAAGAGGCAGGACGGATGACGGCAGTCAAATATGGGCTAGTAGGGTTTATCGAGCGCCACTGCCGCTGTTTACACTGACGCCGCGGCTGCCGTTGCTGCTGGCGTTAGTGACTAGTGACAATGACACAATTAAATTTCAAATATAAACGATTCTTGGTTGCGGTGCGCGGTTTGTGCTGTTGCAGCAAATTGCTAGTCGCTGACAAATTCGAGGTGAACAGTGAAAACATAAATTGATTGAAGTAGAAAGAAGAAATGTGTCTATAAGAGCAGATGGCTGCGGGGCGCAAGCACATGACGGCAATACAAGTAGCAAAGAAATTGTTAGTGTAAGTAACTTACTTATTTAAACAACTTTATAATGCTAAAATTGTAATATCGATATATTTTACTCTCTGCAGAAAAATATTACGGCAACTTATGAAATTGGCAGTAGAAATAATTGCATGAGGCATTGAAATGAATTGAATTGAAAATCGCAAACTAAAATTATTTAACTGATAATACTTTAATTTGACTGATAAGAAAGAGGCAGACAGAAAGCTATACTAATTTTCACTAAATTGATTAAACCAAAACAAATTCGCACACAAAAGAAATGCTTTCAAAAGTTATTTTCCTGGCATTTTCGGCGACAAGCAAATGAATTTCGTTGCAGAGCGCGAAAGACCAAACAATTCGCTGCTTTGGACACAAGGCATGAAATGTTATGCGGAACACATTTCGTTACATGCGGCTCGGTTCTGACCAACAACAGCACCAGGGAGTAGACTGCTGTGCACACGCGCGCTCTCTCTCTCGTGCTGCGGAAGACCTCTTCTCAGTGTTGGCAACTTTCGAATTCCAAAATTGCTAGTCGCTGACAATAGGATGTTTTCAGATTCAACCAAAAAAAATTATATAAAAAAAACTTTTTAAAAATAAGCTTTAATTTATTTAATGTACTAAAAAGTAGAAAATAAATGGTTTTTAAGTCACCTGTATCTTACTATCCATAAAAGCTTGGGGCGCTCATGTGTTCAATATTTGTCAAACAGTTACCACAATATTTTATTTAAATAATTTTTTGCAAATAGATTCTAGTAATGAAAGATATTTTGAATATGGATATTGAGCGCACAAGCTTTTATTGATAGTAAGATACAGGTGACTTAAAAACCATTTATTTTCTACTTTTTAGTACATTAAATAAATTAAAGCTTATTTTTAAAAAGTTTTTTTTTATATAATTTTATTTTCTACTTTTTAGTCTTCCATAAATTCAATTTTAGAGCTCTGAAATTTTTCACAAAAAGAATTTAAAACTTGCAGAGCAGTACACAATATTTAGGGTATTCACAGTGTCTCCTATCGTCATATCCTCAATTTAACAAATAATACGGCTGTGATCGACCCTAATATTTGTGGCATATTTGTGACGCGGTGAGTTGTTGCTATTTTGCCAGCAGGGCGCGGCAAGTAAGTTCCTATCGTTTTTCATTGATGTGTGGTGTACCTATAATTATAAACTGAAGCCCAAGTGTGTAGTTGCTTGAAAAGTGCCACGCCCCTTGTCCTACGCCCATAAATTTTTCCAGTGGAACGACACATCCAAGAGGCGACTGCATACGAAATTTCAATGCTGCACGACCTTTAGTTCCAAAGCTATTCTATATAAACGATTTTGTTTGTATGGGCGGTGCCACGCCCCCTTATCCAGTGCCCGCCTTATTTTCTCAGTAGAAGGATATGGATATGTAGTAAGTTCCTACCGAGTTTCATTGATGTGTGATTTGTAGTTCTAAAGTTATACACACGCCCCTTATCCTACGCCCATAAAATTTTACCAGTGGGACGACACATCCAAGAGGCGACTGCATACGAAATTTCAATGCTGCACGACCTTTAGTTCCAAAGCTAATCGAGATCAAAAATTTTGTTTGTATGGGGGGTGCCACGCCCCCTTATCCTACGCCCATAAAATTTTACCAGTGGGACAACACATCCAAGAGGCGACTGCATACGAAATTTCAATACTGCACGACCTTTAGTTCCAAAGCTAATCGAGATCAAAAATTTTGTTTGTATGGGGGGTGCCACGCCCCCTTATCCAGTCCCCCTTATTTTCTCAGTAGAAGGATATGAATATGTAGTAAGTTCCTACCGAGTTTCATTGATGTGTGATTTTTAGTTCTAAAGTTATACACAAATCTGGAGTTGATAAAAAGTGCCACGCCCCTTATCCTACGCCCATAAAATTTTACCAGTGGGACAACACATCCAAGAGGCGACTGCATACGAAATTTCAATGCTGCACGACCTTTAGTTCCAAAGCTAATCGAGATCAAAAATTTTGTTTGTATGGGGGGTGCCACGCCCTTTCATCCTACGCCCATAAAATTTTACCAGTGGGACAACACATCCAAGAGGCGACTGCATACGAAATTTCAATGCTGCACGACATTTAGTTCCAAAGCTAATCGAGATCAAAAATTTTGTTTGTATGGGGGGTGCCACGCCCCCTTATCCAGTGCTCCCCTTATTTTCTCAGTAGAAGGATAGGGATATGTAGTAAGTTCCTACCGAGTTTCATTGATGTGTGATGTGTAGTTCTAAAGTTATACACAAATCTGGAGTTTATAAAAAAGTGCCACGCCCCTTATCCTACGCCCATAAAATTTATTGATTCATGTATTGGGCTCTAGATTAGGCATGTATGCAAAGTTTCAGATCTCTAAGTAGTCGGGAAGTGGGTGAAAAATTGATTACTAGATTTGACGACATACATACCGGATGTGAACCTAATATAAAGCTTATAAAATGTAAGACAAGTAGACTCTCCAGCGTAAACAAAATTGCAGTTATATTTGAGTTAGATGTCAAAAGCTTGGAAAAATGTACAACAAAAAATTGGAACTGCAGCTATACTAGAAGTTAGTCACAATTTGGATTTTTCAAGGTTTTACATCTGCAACATGGACTTTTTGTCTTTTTGGAACACACAAGTGAAAAATACTAATCCTCGCAAGTCTTCAGGTATTTCTTAAAAATAGATTTTCGAAAATGTATGAACTAGCCATCATCTCAAATACATTTGTGTTTTTGGTAAAATAATTATAAAATTTTAGATTTTGGTAACTTTTATTTTCAATTCGTTCATGTTCGATTCGGAATATTTTGCGTAGAATATGATAAATTTTAAAACATTTTTCCTTTTCGTTAGATTTTTATCGAAAGCGGCAACACTGTTGTGCGTGCCTTCAGATACATTGTGCATGCCAGTGCGCAAAAGCGTTGAAAAGAAATCATTTCGAAAAATTCAAAAAAAGAAAAAAGATCTGCAAAATGTAAAAGCTTCGAAATATTTTCCATAAATCGTTAAGACAAGCGCATAGAAATTGTACGCGCATGTTTTGAAATTTTCCTTAATTGAAATAACAGATATGTCAATTTTGAGAAGAAGTCACATATTTTCCCGTGATATAATAAGATTAAGGTACAATTGCACCGAGCAACGCACACTAACCACTTGCATGCATTAACTTTACACAGTGCGGAAATTCTTCATTTCCATAATTTTTCTACCAATAAATTAAAAACAGGGCAACGAGTTTCACGCATTAATTTGTGCTGTAGAACTACCTTTTATAAGAGGCGGCGAATTGAATATTTTAACTTCCCAGCATTTTGGTGAACTTTGCTTTAGCACTGTGTGAAATACTGACGAACTTGCAATTCTTTGGAATTTTCACATGTTTCTGGCGTATGTGAAGAATTTTTCCCAACTTTAAAAATTCTCACACACACACACTTTTGCAAGGCGAAATTTCCGCGAGCTGTTCAAAGCAATTTTAGGTTTTACCACTTTCCACACACGCTTTTCCGCAGCAGCTCATGCGAAACGCTAACGAATTGATTTTTTCTATTGCAATTTTCCAAAAGCGTTGTTGGAATTTTACGAATTTCCCTCAACACGAAACCTTGTACACTAGGGAACGGACCACCACCAACCAAGCAACCACGACCGCGACGACAGATGACATCGACGGACGACGATGGCTATGCTTACGAAGGCGAGCAGGCACCTAGAACCAAAGTCGTTCGTTGCCAAATGACGATGCCAAGCAGCGCTGAAGAGAGCGGCGATGCCTTGGCCGAGGGTTTCTCTCTTTCCAGCGCTCTCTCTCCTCTCAACCACCCAACATAATTTCTCTCCTGTACTTTTTATGATTTTTAAACAAGTGTTTATACATACATACATATGTATATACAAATATATTTGTATATGTATGAATTTCGAAAATGCTTTTGACATTCCATGCAAATGTCACATATTCTAGCGCAGAAGCAAAACTATAAAAACGACGTCATCATTTAAAACAGTTGGCATTCCGATTGGTATACCCAGGTGTAAAAGACGGCTGGGAGCACTCATGGCCAGGGCCGTATTCAGAGTAAGGAACAAACTGTTCGACAACTCTGAGGTTGTTTTAGAATTCCCAATATAGAAAATTTTTAATCCCGATCGATTTGCTTTTCTAATTTTCCTATCTAATAAAATAAACAATTGGCGCAACAGCCCGCGAACGAGGCTCAGTTCTATCTTTCTCGCATTAAGTTGTATGTGCACGTTATATTTTAGCACACTTCGCTTTGACCTTTTTCACCTCTTCTACCTGTTATACTGTTTAATTTGCATTTTTGGTGGGTATTAGAATGGCTGACGCATAGTGAATAAGTGATCGGTCACTACTGTGTGTAGGTCCTGGATCAAGTCCCAGACTCATATCATTTAATAAAAAAGAAACTTCTTTTCTTTGCGCGCGGCGCCGTCTATCGCTAGTTGACAACTCTCCGAGAGTATAGGTAGGTAGGTAAGTAGGTAGGTTAAGTGGTCGTCTCGAGGACATCACTTAGGCCAAAAGACCCAGTGTGTTACCACGTGGGGATTTTCACCTATACACTTCCCATGTATGGGATATTTGTCGATATGTCCTGGTGGCGTTCTCCGAGAGTATACTTTGCCAGAATAAAAAATCTTTTCACTAAAAAAGCTTAATAATGCTTCCCGAGCGGTCACGGCTATACAGTAAATGTGTAGGGCCCGTTAACTTGTGCTTAAATAAAATTATATTAAAAAAAAAACTTTTTAAAATAAGCTTTAATTTATTTAATGTACTAAAAAGTAGAAAATAAATGGTTTTTAAGTCACCTGTATCTTACTATCCATAAAAGCTTGGGGCGCTCATGTGTTCAATATTTGTCAACCAGTTACCACAATATTTTATTTAAATTATGTTTTGCAAATAGATTCTAGTAATGAAAGATATTTTGAATATGGATATTGAGCGCACAAGCTTTTATTAATAGTAAGATACTGGTGACTTCGTAACAATTTATTTTCTACTTTTTAGTACATTAAATAAATTAAAGCTTATTTTTAAAAAGTTTTTTTTTTATATAATTTTATTTTCTACTTTTTAGTCTTCCATAAATTCAATTTTAGAGCTCTGAAATTTTTCGCAAAAAGAATTTAAAACTTGCAGAGCAGTACACAATATTTAGGGTATTCACAGTGTCTCCTATCGTCATATGTCATATCCTCAATTTAACAAATAATACGGCCCTAATATTCGTGGCATATTTGTGGCGCGATGAGTTGTTGTTGGTTTGCTTGCAAGGCGCGGCGAGTAAGTTCCTATCGTTTTTCATTGATGTGTGGTGTACCTATAATTATAAACTGAAGCCCAAGTGTGTAATTGCTTGAAAAGTGCCACGCCCCCTGTCCTACGCCCATAAAATTTTACCAGTGGGACGAAGCATCCAAGAGGGGCCTTTATACGGAATTTCAATGCTGCACGACCTTTAGTGCCAAAGCTATTCTATATAAACGATTTTCTTTGTATGGGCGGTGCCACGTCCACTTGTCCACTGCCCGTCTTATTTTCCCAGTAGAAGGATATGGATATGTAGTAAGTTCCTACCGAGTTTCATTGATGTGTGATGTGTAGTTCTAAAGTTATACACAAATCTGGAGTTGATAAAAAAAAGTGCCACGCCCCTTATCCTACGCCCATACAATTTTTTGATTCATGTATTGGGCTCGTGTTTAGGCATGTATGCAAAGTTTCAGATCTCTAAGTAGTCGGGAAGTGGGTGAAAAATTTATTACTAGATTTGACGACATACAAACATACCGGATGTGAACCTAATATAAAGCTTATAAAAAGAGCACGATCACACAAGCTAATGCGAGAAAGCTACACCTAAGCATCATTCGTTTTATTTTTATTCAAAGTGTCAATTGTTACTTTACAAAATATTTTCGATCATATATAATCGCCCCTCAAAGCGTTAAAATAATAATAAGGTTTCATCTATTATCTATTTCCTATTATTTAATGCCTGGATATGTCTCAGCTAAATCGTATCGTCTGGGGTCGTGAAGTTCGGGCGTGTTTCTCTTTCGCTCTGTGGCCATTTCAATTAAACGATACTGTGCTGAAACAATTTATCCGTGAATAATCATTTTGCTGATTTTTCCCGTTCAAATTTTGTGACTCTGAAGATGCGCCGGATGGTTGGACGAACATTAACTCCCATATAAATTTTGGTTCTTTGTGCATATCGCGTGATGATGTGATAGGTGGCATCCTTTGTCTTAAATTCTCAACGAAAACCGATGTAGATGGGCTGTCGTCATGCCTTCTTAAAAACTGTGAATTTCTTGTTCTCCCACTGTTAACAATTTTTAACAGATCCCTTGAATCGGGAGAATTCATCGATGCATGGAAAGTTACTTCCATTACACCTATCTTTAAAAGTGGCAATAAAAATAATATTGCGAACTATACGCCGATTTCCAAGCTGTCGACCATGTCTAAATTGTTGAATCCATTGTAAAGAAGAAAATATACTTCGCGGTTAAAAGCCTTATATCATTTCGTTTCAGGCAGGTCCACTGTCTCCAACCTCGCAATATTTGCTGAAAACTGTCTCTCAGCTTTTAATGAGGGGCTTCAAGTCGACACTATTTATACGGACTTTTCCAAAGCATTTGACAAAGTCAGTCATTCTATTTTGGTTTCTAAAATGGCCGCCCTAGGTTTCCATTCCACCTTCCTCCAATGGATTAAATCCTACCTTTCTAATCGCAATTGTGTTGTGGTGATTGATAATGCCACTTCCTTGCCATTCATTGCGTCTTCGGGTGTTCCCCAGGGCAGTATCTTAGGTCCCCTTTTCCTTGTCATATTTATTAATGACATTTCTAGCTGTTTCAAAACCTCTAAATTTCTGTTATATGCCGATGACTTAAAGATCTACAGCACAATTAAGAACCCAGTAGACTCGGCTAATCTCCAATCTGACCTCCAAAATGTTATTGAGTGGTGTCGGGTGAACCGCTTATCGTTAAACATAAATAAGTGTTTCCAAATGACGTTTTCTAAATCTCGAATACCAATTCCTACTGGTTATTATATCGGTAGTACCTGTCTCAAAGTCCTCACAGAGTTATCCGATTTGGTCGTTTACTTCGACTCCAAATTCTTGTTCCTCAAACACATAAGTTACACAATCGCTAAATCATACTCCATGCTTGGCTTCATACGTCGCTTCAGTTCAGATTTTTTTGTACATTAAAATTATTGTTTATATCCTTTGTTCGTTCAAAATTGGAATACGCGGTTTTCATCTGGAGACCTTTTTATGACTGTCACATTAAAAGACTAGAACGCATTCAAAAAGCCTTTCTTCGGTTTGCTCTTCGCCCCTTGCGCTTTGAGGACCCTATTCCCTCTTATAGTGCACGATGTATGCTCATTGATTTACAATCGAAGATCTTTTCTTTGCACAACTTTTATCTTTGATATAATCCGTGGTCCTATATATGCCCCATGCTTACTCCAGCGCATAAATTTTGCCGCCCCGTTAAGGAGCCTTCGCAGTCAAGATTTATTCTTCATTGCGCGATGTAAAACAAATTATGCTTCTAATGCTCCAATTTTGAATGCCTTCAATGAAATAAACTTATACTCAAATTCTTTAGATTTTTCACTTACAAAAAATGTATTTAAGAACCTGTTAAGAAGACTTATTATATAAGTACATATTGAATTGTTTGAAACTGCTTTAAGTTTTACTATTTCCTTAAGTCTGTATGAATTGTTCATTAATTCTAGGCTATAAATAAATAAATAGAGAAACAACCAACAAGCCATTATTTTGGATCCCTGGTATAGGAAATTTTAAATGCTATAAGCAAGGGAATAATCGACCAAAAGATGTGTAATCCTATAACCAGCAAAAATAATCGAGCCAATAATCGAAAGCCAGATGATAAACTGAACGAATGCGAGTCGAAATGCACGCAGCTATATGAAAATGATACAGACGTATGAGAACCAGAGGTAGAGTGCGAAAGAGCGTAAGGAGATGCGCATGCGCACTAAGGCAAACACTAGACAAAGTCAAAGATAATGCAACTGCGAACGGGTAAATATTAATATATGTGGAAAACTGTTCTTCGCACATAAAAATAAAAATAGCGATACGAACATCGATGAAAAAAAACGTGAAAAATTCATATGTTGCCTGCTTCACTTGCTGTTTAATCATCAGCAGCATAAGTGGTAAATATTGCAACATGGGAACTTGATTAAAGAAACGGCAAATCAAAGAGCATCGCCACTACTCGGAGCAATTGGAAAGGCGTACAAGAAAGAACAATAAATTGAGGGAGGGAAGGCGGACAGGAATGTTGGATCCGTGCTAACAGGGTTGTGGCGTAGTTGTAGTAGTTGCTGTGCAACGCAACACTGTTTTTGATTTGTAGCAAAGGCGCTGTTTCCAAGTGCACACAAGGCGGCAGCGAAACTGTGCACCATTGTGAGGAGTAAACAAGTGGGCGGAACAGGAGCAAACTAAAATACTAACATTGGCATGCAGCACAGTGCAACAGACATATTGGAGTCTCGACAAAACCAACCACCTATGATAGTGTTTATATGTATGTGATAGTAAAACTCTAACTGGATATTGTTCTGCCTCATTATAGTCTACAGTTTCAGCTCTAACCAGGGCTAAAGAGGTGCATTATTACAACAGTGGCCCAGCATTGGGAAGCTCTTTGGCTCATGTTCCACAGTTTATACACAAAAGTTACCCGTTAAATATAGCTTGAAATTATAAAACAGTTCGTGTTGATTTTGATTGGTTTTTTACAGAGTAACAAATTTATTAGCATTTCCCTTATATTTTCTCGAATTATTTCAACTTGCTTCCCAATATAGTGCAGCAGGTTGCCTTAGAGATTAGGACCCACTCTCCATTATACGGTTCATACATATATACAATAATGTATTAATTTGTGTACCAGTGTTCTCAGAGCTAACCTTTTGCTAGCTTTCAATTTTATATTTCCTGCTCGTATCTTTGACAGCAATGGTTGCACTTTTAAATTCGAATGTCAGATGCTCATTCTATATGTTGTATACTCCTTGTTATGATCTTTGGAAATGGAGATGTTCTTGTGAAGAAATCGAAAGAAGAAAAAAAATTGCGGATAAGAATTTAAAATTTTGTTTAGCTATTCTAATCGAATCTCTGACGTTTTATTTGATCTGATCAAAGATGGTGCGTTTAGCACTGACACTATTCAGGGTTAGTTACTGGGGAAGTCTGTTGTTTACTGCATTAAAACATTTCAACGTGAAATTCAATTAAGCATTTTAATTTAATTGTCTTGCGCGCCAAACGAAGGAAACGAGACATCAAAAGCAAAAAAATACAGAACAAATTGTTGGGCGTTTTAGTGTGCTTTTAGCGGCATTTGTGCATTGTGCTCAAATGCAGCAGAGACTTTAACTAGATTCGAAAATACCGAGAGCTACAATAGTTACGAGCACAACTGCCAGTTGTGGCAAATTTTTAATGATTCAATCATTTTCTCTTTAACGGTAGAAAAACGATTTTCATACATCGCAACATTAATGTAGAGAAGCGGCGCAAATTAAACTGTTGGTTAGCTAACAAGAGAATACAACAACGTAATAAAACTGAATGGAATATACATTTTTACGTCAGTGTATCCAAATTTTGAAAAAAAAAACAATTCTTTCCATTCCAAATGTGCACATACTTTCGGTTTTCGATCCATTATATACCCCGCGAGGTTTTAGATAAAGCGAGCTCCAACTTCCTGTTTTAGAGACCTGAAGTGAATATTTATTTCTCGAAGTTGAGTCTCCAAAAGAATTAACTCATGCTATGACTCGCACTTATGCACAGAATGAACAGAATCTCTTCAATGAAGTGCCAATCATTTCAGACTCTTGCCGTTGTTTTGAAACGTTATAGTTTACTAAGGCCTCCCTTTGAAATACACCCTTTGGAGCAAAGAAGAAAGCTAATTTCCTTGGTCTTTGTGCTTTAAGATAAGCTGCAACCAGTCGTAATTTCAGTGTAGATTTAACCGATTTAACCAACGCTAGGTTAAACACAGTTTTTAACTGAAGAGCCTTTTTTAACAACCCTTGCGATTAATTTATTCTGGCCTATCCCGAGTTTTGGCTTTTGATGACCAATGTTTCGAATTGTTATCATGCCATTGGAAACACCAAAAAGTTCTCTAATTGAGAAAAATGTTTTATCTTCGCTGAGTAAAGATTTTATTAATTGTATTTCTTTAAAAGAACATGGTTAGCTCTTCCCATTTTATGAGGATTTTCACAAGTTTTCCTTCACTTAGCCGGCTAAACAAATCTAATACACAAAATAAACCACAATAATCTACAAAAAATAAATAAATAAATAATAATGGGCCTTTTATGCACAAATTAACGGGACCTACAATAACCATGAAATATAATTGTTCCCAACACATTATGCATACATACATACATACATACGTGAATGCTTGCTATAGTCAACAAAGATGAGATTAATTTCTGCTAATTTTAACACAAAATTCAATACATGTTCTTTGCAACTTTCTTTTCTTTTTTATCTTATCGAAATTGCGCAAAGCCAATAGATATCTTCTACAATACAAAATTTGAACAACGCGCGCATAATCTCTATCAAAATTTCTGTTTGCGTGCGACGATTGACCAGCGGCGACAACAGCAAAAGCGCCGAAAACAATGTTAATTTCTTAATGAAAACTAAATTTAACACATTTAAGGTGGGTATACTCAGTTTGTCAACTTTTTAATTTCAAAATCCATAAAAAAAAACCAAGAAACAAAACGCTTCCTTTCCCACATTAAAGATTTGCAAACATCCGTGAAAATAATGCTAATAAAGATAAAATTGTACAATTTTGCATGATTTCATTTTAATGTTGTAAAAGGACACTTTCATTTTTACACTATTTCTCTACTAAAATTTTGTAAAATTGGCGGGGGAGGGGTAGTAAATATTTGATCATTTAGAAAAGAAATGCATCTAGTAGTTTTCTAATATGTAATTTCAAAAAAGTATTTAATTTAGCGGAAAAACGGGCCGATTTGACAGCCCTGGGTGTACTACAAGGGCGAGGAACGGACGGACAGCAACGTAGATCAGGTGGTGAAAGTTTTAAGAATCGTTCTTCTTTCCCACTTGACTTTGTTGGCATTATTTCTTTGTTAATGAAATTGTTTTGTACATACATATTTACTTTTGTTCTGCTGTTGGGGAAAGAAAAAGTTGCAACCACGACAATTTGAACGCGAGAATGCTACTTCTAACACGAACGTCACTGGAGCACAGCCAAGGCTAAACGCAAATTAGTGCTGGCGTAAGGGGAAGTAGGTTAGAGCGCGCTTCAGTATTGCCTAGCAGCAGTCGAACAAACAAAACCCTTTACTTCAAAGTATGTACTTCCGACTTTCGTTTTAGAGTTGAATGCATGTTTCTTTATATATACATACAGTAAAACAGCGAGGGGATTGAAGTATAATACAATAAGAAAGAGCACTACAATATTGTCACTTTTTCAATGGCCCTATATGGTATTAATTATTTGCAATGAAGCAGATGACAGATGCGAAACAGAAAGCACTTACCCAGAATGTATGTAAGTTCTAAAAATAATTTCAAGATTTCCAAAATAACGTGACAAATCTCACAATTGCTTCAAACATATGTATATTTATGATACCGCAATTTTTTCCCAATTATTTACGGCATCTTGATTGTTTTATTGGTTTAAAATGCGGGCTGTTTTTTTAAATTCTTTTGGTTGAAGCACTAAGGGCCAGTTTCACAGTGGATGTTTAAACTCTGATTGCAGTTTAAATAGGGAATTTCAGTTTCACAGTGGGAAGTTAAATACAATTTAAATGCCCGGTTGTGGGCATTTAAGTACGGCACAGAGTTGCAATCGAAAACAAATAAACAGCTGATTTCGGATGTGAAGGCAAGCTGCGTCGACAATATTGCAATTTATTAGAGATCAAATTAAACATAAAACTGCATGGTATAGCACATATAAATGATCCCGTAGTATTATAAATAATATAAACTGTGGATTCTTTGAAGAATATCCAATAATTCACTTCTTTCGGCCGACGAAAAATTTTTAGCTCGCGCTGCCTCCATAATTGAACAATTGAACATATGTTTTTGGCAAGTTGTGCTGTGTTCAATTGTCAAATATTCGAAGTTGCCATTCATTATTCCGTATTTAAATAAATGCACTGTGAAACTCAAGAAAAGTTAAACTAGATTTAAACTCGATTCGCAAATTAGATTTAAACATCCACTGAGAAACTGGCCCTAAGTGATTCATTCTGGACGTATGGATGTATCTACATATGTATATATATATTTATGTACGGCGTATTTAGCTTGGGGTTAAAAAAAACGTGTGCAGTTCAGTAAGGAAAGTTTAAGGAATATTTAAACATACAGAGGTAATCAAACAACTATGGCAATGGTGCAGTGGCTATTAAACGAATGCCGGGTCTCGGCACTATTGCCTGTGTAACCGAGGCATAGGCCTAGTTTTATCGCATTAGCTTGTGTGTGCTTGTTATATTTTAACATAAGTTATCGAGATCCAATTATATAGCCGTATTCGAACGGGACTCAGAAGCTGAATGTTTATGGCAGAGAATAGGTACGTTCGTAAATGCAACCCAGCGCTTGCACTGCAAAGCAACGCGTTCGTAAAAGCAAAATGGCGCAATACTACTGCGTGCAACGCGTTCGTTAATGCAACGGCTTGGCACCGCAGTGACAAATTTCTGCAGTTTTCGCATTATCCTACTGTTGCCGTTTGCAAAACACGAAATGGAAACGTAGAAAATTGATTATAAAGGGATCAAAATTTGTTTCTCATCTTGTATAAAGATGGAATACATCATCTGGATATTTACTTTCGGGATCGATCTTTTTTTCTTTTTCAGCTAGGTTTTCTTTATTGAAATTCATTAAAAGACTCTCACTTCGAGTTTCGCAATTATCAATTAATGCCTTAACCAAAATTTCCATCCTGAATCGCGTTCGTTAATGCAACAAAAGTTTCTGCAACCAACCTGCAAACGAAATCAGCTGATCGGGCAGTGACAACTGAAGTTGGCTGCACTACTACTGTCACTGCACGAATTTACTGCATTTACGAACGTACCTAATACATTTGGAGAGTTGCCAACTCGCACAAAGAAACAATTTGAAAAGCAAAATATTTTTATACCCTATATTTTATACCTATTGTAATAGGGTATGATAAACTTTATGCGAAAATTGTAACGCATTAAAGGAGGTATAGACATAAACATATAGAAATGATCAGAACAACTTTCTGTCTTGATTTCCGGTCGTCCGTCTGCGATTGCAGGAGATGTCGTTGTCCAAATTTAACAATCTTTTCTACACAGTCACAGTTAAACTTAACTTAGTTTAAGTTCCGAGATTAGCCAAATCGGCCGAAAGACGCGTCCATAATGGGCCTGTGGGACTTACTACCTCGAAACTTTTTCAGTAATAATGCCAAAATTTTTATATGTAATTACATACTCCAATTATTAATTACTAAGGAATGATAAAATGGATTATTTAAACAAAATTTAATAGTTCAAGAAGTGAGCCCAGCTAGATTGGCAATAAAATCATTTCATATTAATATGCAAAGTCTGGACTTTTTAGTCTTTAAGTATACATATTGTAACAAAGCAAACTCCATTTTCATTGGCACGAACTCTATAATTTAAAATAGATCACTTCGAAATATTGCCGAAATATTTCCATTGCACTTTAATGAAATTTCTTTGACAGCTGCTCTCAAAAATTCACAAATATGAAAAATTTGAATTATATTTTATCTACCTACTTAAATATAATCTCATATATCCTTCTCCTATAGCTTAATAAAAACCATATTTTTAAGTTTTAAAAAGCCTACAAGATAAATAAAGTTGAGGCGGATGTATGTAAATAGGAGCTCGCGTATACATACATATGTATGTACCTAGCTAGTTCCTAACGTATTTAGAAAAATTATATAAAAAAAACTTTTTAAAAATAAGCTTTAATTTATTTAATGTACTAAAAAGTAGAAAATAAATGGTTTTTAAGTCACCTGTATCTTACTATCCATAAAAGCTTGGGGCGCTCATGTGTTCAATATTTGTCAAACAGTTACCACAATATTTTATTTAAATAATTTTTTGCAAATAGATTCTAGTAATGAAAGATATTTTGAATATGGATATTGAGCGCACAAGCTTTTATTGATAGTAAGATACAGGTGACTTAAAAACCATTTATTTTCTACTTTTTAGTACATTAAATAAATTAAAGCTTATTTTTAAAAAGTTTTTTTTATATAATTTTATTTTCTACTTTTTAGTCTTCCATAAATTCAATTTTAGAGCTCTGAAATTTTTCACAAAAAGAATTTAAAACTTGCAGAGCAGTACACAATATTTAGGGTATTCACAGTGTCTCCTATCGTCATATCCTCAATTTAACAAATAATACGGCTGTGATCGACCCTAATATTCGTGGCATATTTGTGACGCGGTGAGTTGTTGCTATTTTGCCAGCAGGGCGCGGCAAGTAAGTTCCTATCGTTTTTCATTGATGTGTGGTGTACCTATAATTATAAACTGAAGCCCAAGTGTGTAGTTGCTTGAAAAGTGCCACGCCCCTTGTCCTACGCCCATAAATTTTTCCAGTGGAACGACACATCCAAGAGGCGACTGCATACGAAATTTCAATGCTGCACGACCTTTAGTTCCAAAGCTATTCTATATAAACGATTTTGTTTGTATGGGCGGTGCCACGCCCCCTTATCCAGTGCCCGCCTTATTTTCTCAGTAGAAGGATATGGATATGTAGTAAGTTCCTACCGAGTTTCATTGATGTGTGATTTGTAGTTCTAAAGTTATACACACGCCCCTTATCCTACGCCCATAAAATTTTACCAGTGGGACGACACATCCAAGAGGCGACTGCATACGAAATTTCAATGCTGCACGACCTTTAGTTCCAAAGCTAATCGAGATCAAAAATTTTGTTTGTATGAGGGGTGCCACGCCCCCTTATCCTACGCCCATAAAATTTTACCAGTGGGACAACACATCCAAGAGGCGACTGCATACGAAATTTCAATACTGCACGACCTTTAGTTCCAAAGCTAATCGAGATCAAAAATTTTGTTTGTATGGGGGGTGCCACGCCCCCTTATCCAGTGCCCCCTTATTTTCTCAGTAGAAGGATATGGATATGTAGTAAGTTCCTACCGAGTTTCATTGATGTGTGATTTTTAGTTCTAAAGTTATACACAAATCTGGAGTTGATAAAAAAGTGCCACGCCCCTTATCCTACGCCCATAAAATTTTACCAGTGGGACAACACATCCAAGAGGCGACTGCATACGAAATTTCAATGCTGCACGACCTTTAGTTCCAAAGCTAATCGAGATCAAAAATTTTGTTTGTATGGGGGGTGCCACGCCCCCTCATCCTACGCCCATAAAATTTTACCAGTGGGACAACACATCCAAGAGGCGACTGCATACGAAATTTCAATGCTGCACGACATTTAGTTCCAAAGCTAATCGAGATAAAAAATTTTGTTTGTATGGGGGGTGCCACGCCCCCTTATCCAGTGCTCCCCTTATTTTCTCAGTAGAAGGATAGGGATATGTAGTAAGTTCTTACCGAGTTTCATTGATGTGTGATGTGTAGTTCTAAAGTTATACACAAATCTGGAGTTTATAAAAAAGTGCCACGCCCCTTATCCTACGCCCATAAAATTTATTGATTCATGTATTGGGCTCTAGATTAGGCATGTATGCAAAGTTTCAGATCTCTAAGTAGTCGGGAAGTGGGTGAAAAATTGATTACTAGATTTGACGACATACATACCGGATGTGAACCTAATATAAAGCTTATAAAAATAAAGCTATTTCGTAGGCACCCTGTTTAACTATGTATCGCAATTTCGTAGTGCGTGCCATTACGTATGTTTTACCCTATAAAGAGGCATGCCGAGCAGCACAGTACAAAACGTCAAATAAGAACGAGAAATAGAAAAACCGAGCAAATCAAATTTAGAAATTAATAGAGCCATCCTGCTTGCACTCGCTGCACTTCCTAGAAAGGGCATTTATGAAAGGGAAATCGCAACTGCAGCAGAAAGAAAAGAATGCAAGGTGCATTAGCGCTATTCAGCAAGCGTCCAAAATAAAGAGCACAAATTTAAGACCTCGCAATATCGACAGATTTTCTATGCGAAATAATTAACTAATAGTGCAAATGAAACACAGGCACTATAAAGTCAACGACGCAGTCGCAGCACACACGCAAAAAAGTGAAAAACGAATTGTGATAATAAAAAGGAAATACAAAATAGAAACCCATTGAAAGCGCTGAAGTTGAGACTTGCAATTTCGAAGCACAGAAATCATTTTGTGTGTACCTGCCTCGACTTCAACCAGTATTTAAACGCTTTTTACGTAGGCTTGCACTTTCCAATATGTACAAGCTAACTGCGGTGCGAATTGATATTGCACAGCAGCATCGTCCGCTTTGCCACTTTTACGCTTTTTTCCTGCTATTGTAAAAATACTTCCGATACAAGCTAATGGTTTTAAATGTCATTGATTCGGCTTTCAATCGCACGCATCTAATCTTCAATTCAACTTCACTGAAATCTCAACATCGGTTTCAGATTTTCGCACAACGACCACTGCACCTACTGTTGTTTCATTCTGGCACATGCACAAACACACACACCTTGCGCGAGGCAAAGTCGAAGATTTTCGTTTCGCACACACACACAGCGATCACGCTTATACGCTTATGACGGTGTTATTACGTCTTGCCCCTGGTACGCTTTTCAAGGATTGACGAACCAACACGGCAAATGGCAACGCATTACCCAGAACTCTTTCTACATGCCATTTCCTCGTTCTTCTTGGAATTTCAGACACCTTTACTAATTACACGCAACCTTTTCACACAGTGCTCACCCTATTCACTGCAGTGCCACAATTTGCAATTTCGTTCAGCTAGCACAGCCTAGCACTCATCCGTCTTTTGTTGGGCTTTAATTTTCCAAAACGAACGAAAATTTCTCAATTTCAATTCACTGACTGTCAAAAGCACAAAATATAGCCTTTGCCTTTGCCACACAACACTTTTTGCTCCCTTGCTCGTTGGTAATTTTCTCCGAAGCATACACACGAATTCTTCAATTCTTTATGCACTTTTTTCCTTTTCGACAAATTTTACGCAATTTCGTTCTTACAATTCAACTTCAATCAACGGAAAAGTTCAATATTAATTTTTATATCACTGAAAAATAATTAATTTGACAATTACAATTTCAATTTCCTCTCGTGTTGGCTGCTTCACACTTCCACTTCCCTACATACTTCGTTTGTTCGATTTCTTCTGCTTATGCTTCTTCTTGCGATATTGCTACTTCTCGCTTTCGTGAGCACACTCACTTCGTATTCAACTTCCTTCTCTAATTCGCTCGTTTCTTTTTTTACTACGTGAAGTTTTCACATTTTCTGCTCCTGCTCCTTTCTCGATGCAATTTATTAATTACCGTTTTTGGGTTTTTCCTCGTGCCTCCGGCTTTATCTTCTCAATTTTCCATCACACAATGCTGTTTCGCCATTGACTTTTTACAATTTTTATTAAGTTCACAATTTATTCTTTGTAATTTTTTGGCGTAACGCAACGAACGACTCACAAATAGCGAAAAGTCTTCTTCTACCATTCGATAATATAGCGTGTAGCGCAGCGTTGTAATAATAAATGCGATGGGTTTGGCAAGTGCAGTGTTGCAAAAGCTTGCATCAATTCCAATTGTACAGCCGCTGTAAACCAATGATCAACTAAAAGAAAAAATTATCATAATTGTATGCATATTTTTGGCCAAATAGCTTTCAATTTAATATTTTGATTTGAACCAATGTTCTTCGAGAGAAGAGTACCAGAACTGAATTCAGATATATTACTGTATACTAATTTAATATAAAAAACGGAAATGAAACAGAGGATATGGAAGATATATCTAACTGCAATGAATTGAATTGAAACGAATTCATATTTCCAACTTTAAGCATTTGCCAATAATTTATTTCATAGTATTTAGATATTCAATCAATTTTGAAACATTTATGTTTCGCATAATAATATAATAACAATAATCTTCTTAATTTACTATTGAATTTTTCATAATTTATATTTTACGTATAATAAATATCCAACTATAATTCATATATGGAAAAGGACTAAAACATAAACAAAACAATGTGAATAAATCTTTCAGCGTCCAAGTAAACTAGCATATAATATTATAAACAATATACATATTATTTATATACATTCAGCGCATAAATAACACTCTCACTGGCTTAAACAAAAACACCAAATAACACAAACTCAAAGCTAAATCGTATAGTCATAAAAGAGGCGGATTCATGTATATTCGCCAATAATTTAGTACGGAATTTGATTTTGGTAATACTGTATCATATCGTAAGTGCGGGTGCGGAAATTCTGGTATGAATTGCGTATAACGGCCAACATGTGTGCTGCTGCCTCTTTGTTGTTCTTCGTCGAAACGAAGCGTTGCTTCAGAAGATTTATAGTCTGACCGCGGAAACAGGGTAGGCCAGTATCCAACATTAATGACACCAAGGAGACAATAGCATCCTGGTATGGGCGCACAGCCAGGAAAGCCTGCACACAGAGCTCACAGAACCACTTGAAGGCAGGCGCCTCCATTTTTCCACCCATGATCATGACCATTTCGTCGGTAAGCTTCATGTCTGGTTCGAAGCCAATGTTGCCGCCCGGTGAGGATTCAAACATAAAGCCAAAATCTAAAAAAAAAAACACGTTAATTATAAACTGCACATGTAATTTGTGCGGAAAATGTGCTTAATCAAACCAATGTGTATTATATGTCCATCCTTATCGATCATTATGTTGCCGTTGTGACGATCTTTGATTTGCAGCAGATAACCTATCAATGAATAGGCAGCCATCGATTTGACAAAATTGGCACGCGCTGCCTGGAATTCTCTGGAGCTCTCATCGCCATATTGATGCAAGAAATACTCATACAGTCCAGAATCAGTTTGACGGCCGAGCTGATCACGCGACTTGGCATTCGGCACGCACTCAATAACGCCACACTGAAAAAATTTCACAATTCGCATTTTAATAATAAAAAAATAAATAGTTGGCGCAACAGCCCGTGTAACCGCGGCTTAGGCCTATTGGTATTGTTAAATGGCCTGTGTTGCGCACCTCGACCGCTTTTTTAAGAAAATGTAGCACTTTACGAGGTCCATATTTTCCGTGGGGGCACCGTGTAGCCTCCTAGATGGATGTTTCTGAGCCTACTGATTGCGGGGCAATCCCATAAGATGTGCTCGGACATTTCAGTCCCCGTCTTGCATAGTCGCCACATGTCCGTGTCGGCTAAGACTTAGCTTTCTCCCTGACTTGTGGGCGCATTTTCTCTTTTAGCACAAGTTAACGGGATCTACAAATATCCGGATACGGTACGGCTATAAATCCGAACGGGATTGAGAAGTTTTATTTTCTTGGCAAAGAATTCTCTCAGAGTATTGCCAATTCTTCGCGAGAGATGGCGCCACGCAAGGAAACAATTTGATACTCGCGTATCAGAAAAGGAGCACTTATCCACTGAAACTATTTCCAGGATATTCGAATAAGAAAACAAGTGTTTTATCTGAATGAGATTCATCTCATGAAATGGCACGAAACTATAATTTTTAATCAGATAAATTTCATGAGCCTGACAAAAATTATCTCCACCTGCAATAAATTTCAATGGCAATGCCAAATTAAGAGTGGAGAATATGTGGGTGGTCCGGGCAACGAATATGCATTGACATCTCACACTATGGGATAAGTTATCATTATCATGTTTCCTTTCCTTTTTGCAATGGAATACAATTTCAAAAAGGAGAATGCATTGCAGATGCGCATGGAAAGAAGCTCTGCGGCGAACCGTACAAGGTAATGGGTTGTTATTACAATAGAATATATAAAACATTGCTATATGTCATATAAAAGCAAATAATGAATATTATCGCTTACACCGGGTGCAGTGGCGACCACACGATAGGGGAACAAGAAGAGATCCAGGCCAACTTGTTGGAATATGTTCTTAAATATGGTTATCACTTGCAGCGCTAGCATATCCTGGCGCACATCATCGCCCACTTTGAATATAGCCGCTTGCCAGGACTCCACACCAAGTGTCATTTTGGCATCCGCTTGCGAATTCTAGATGACGATAACAGTTATAGAAAAACGATTTAGATTTCGGAACGCATGACTGCCCAAAGCGAACTTACCGGATTATTCGATACTTCCATTGCGCGTGTCTCCAGCTCAGTAATTCCACAGCGATATACCCGGAATCTGGCCAAATACGGTGCCTTGGCGGCACTCTGCATCGGTGTACCACTGTTGTAGTCAATATCTAAAACCATAGCTTCCGGATTAGAGGGCAAATAACAACCCGACTGCACTTTGATGCGACTTAGTGCGGCCAAACAGGCGTTCTTGCGTTCCGGCCCTTTCGGGAATGCGCGTATTTCTCCTGATACGGCGGTTATCTTTCCAAAGAAATCAAATTCACGTTCGTAGAAGCGTTTCGCCGCACCCGAGAAGGAAGATATAATATTGTGAGACAATGCCTCTAAGGCTTCATACAAGTTCGGATCGCGCTGCTGTTGATCCTCGTCCATGTACATGTTGGTTTGCATGTTCCAGATCAGTTGGTGCGCCACAATCTGTGAACGTTTCGAGATGTTCTTTATGAATTCAGCTACATAGCCCATGGTGTCATGGCGCAGTGCTTGCACCAGTTGCGGAATGTATGGCAGCACTGACTCGGCAGGATAGGAAGCAAGGGTCTTGACCGCATACTGTGCAGTTAGCGGATGTGAGGGATATTGACGGGAAAAGTACGCCAGCGCCTGTATGGGATTTACGGGCGACCAGGAAAGTATGTATATGAGATCGGGGCTCTCGTGTAGTAAATTCTTTGTAGTGCAAAGATATTTGAGCGCCTCGGGGATCTCGCAAACAGCAATTGGATCGGAGCACACTAGGCGAGATACCTCATCTTCGATCGAATCAGCATTTTTGATGCGTTGTGGAAGAAACACGGTCAGCGCTGGATTATAAGCCCATGCCAAGCGCGCGTAATCTCGCCACACATTCATTTTATATGGACGCGCACGCCATTCTGTTATCTGCTCCTCGCCTGAAAGTAGAATGCATACAAATGAAATTCATTAAGCTGAGGTTTCATGAACTTACCTGGTATTGCCAAATCCGGTGCACTGTTTGGATTGTACCAAGTGATCAGAAATTCAATTTCTACGGCCAATAGTTCCAGTATCAAATTACGTTTCTTCAAGTAATCCTTGTCGTATGAATCCTTTTGATATGGAAGTCGTTTCGAGCGGTTCGAACGTTTCGACAGCGTCGAAGTGGAGTGCGGAATGGTGTTGTACCAACCACCTGTGCCGCCAGTTGACATGGAGCGGCCCAATTCACCGCCACTAATTAAAGAGACCGTCTCCGGATTGTGCTTAACCGAAAGCATTTGCGTGGATGCAGGAGTAGCTATGTCATAGTCCCCTACTTCGGATGTAATCAAATGCTTCTTCTCACTGCGCATGGTCTGCCAAAATTTCAGCAATATCAATATGTCGTCCAACAGCTGTTCCTTGCTCTGATTCGGACAGGTTGGTGGACCACAAAAGTAATCGAGCGCATTGCTGTAGATGCGCTCTCGCAGTATATTGCGCGCCAGCGACTTTGGTATGGTGTTGCCCTGCAGCAAAGAGAGCCCACATTGCAGAAGCTTGAAGCGACAACCCACTGTGGACACTTGGCGGTTTTGCTTGCAATTCTTTGCAATGGGCAAACATCGGTGCAGCAGTAGACAGAACATTTCCACTTTGTCGCGATTGCAATATTTCGCGGTGTCGACCATTTCCGAAAGCAATTGCAGCCAAATGAGGTGTGGCGCAATAAGTATGGGCTTCGAAACTAGCTTACAGCCATCGTAGGCAGCCAGCGGATGAGTGATCTCGACCTCGTCTGAGAAGATCCCCATTTTCTTCTCGAAGGTTGTCTGCCAGGCGCTCACCATTTCCTGAATGAAGCACAACTCGAGGTCCTGGCGGGCCGTCAATACCCATTGCCAACACTCCACTGCAGTCTCCATAGCCGATTCCGTAAAGAGTTCAACCTGAGACGTAGCTATACAAAATTTTTAAAATTTCTAAGCTTCTCAAAACTTCACACTAAAACAGCTTTGAGTTACTCACCGATGGAATGTAGTAGCTTACGATTTATATCGGCGCATATGATGAGGTAAGCTGTGGCGCGCCAAAGCGCACCGCGGTGCCGACCATCACTCTTTTCCGCGCAAGCATTCCACACATCCTGGACGAGGCGGTCGGCCAAGCCGCTCTTTTCCTCCTCATTGAGCACGGATAGCAGACCCGATATTTCACCAGCGTATTTACTGCGCAAACAAAGCACGGATACAAAACGCGGCGTGTCGCTATTCACGCAGTTCGGTCGTTTATTGATGGAGGGCAAGGCATTCGGGTACAGCGTGCTACCGCTAACTATGGAATCGAAAGCCAAAGCCAAGCCACTATGGTGCGCTAGCACAGGTGTTGGTATCTGATTGGGATACTCTTGCAGGTGGGAGCGCGTCGAGCGAGGCGCCCATTTCATGGCTTCGTTGACGATGCCCTGGCAGCGATCGGCGAAGTCCTTTAGACGCCCCTCACGTGCCGGCAGGGAGTCCATGAGGTGCAGGGTGTAAGGGGTGGACACAACACGTAGCGTGGGTGTCTCTTCGTTCGGATCGAGTGTGAGGGAAAATGCTAGCAGTTGCAATATGTCCAGCATGCACCAAAGCACACGACGATTCCACAGCAAATGGGGGAATTTGTCGACCAGCTGGGAGAGGTACTGATCGGCAACTAGCTGAATCTGTTTATGAATGTGGTTGAAGTAAACGAGCAAAAGAGTGGCCTGTGATTCCAGCACTTTTTCGCGCTTCTCGTCATGTGCAAAGAGCACGTTGCGGAATTTCTCGAAAACCTGATCGGCAACACTGCAAAATATTTAAACCAATTTATTAATATGTAAAAATTGGAGTGAGTAGGAAAATACAAAAGTAACCTAGAGCTACAACTGAAACCGGTTTCAAAAAAGGATTGCATTCAACTTACCACTTGACGCATTGCCAAATTCCGGACTTGTCCTTCTGCAGCGCCGTATCGCACAAATAGCTTAAAATGGGCTCCAAACTCGGTTCCTCTGAATTCTCAACACGCAATGTCTCCAACCAGTAAACGCTTAACAAATAAGTGCATTGTGCAAAAGTCAATTTGTTAATCGCCGCAGTGACCTCAGCCGTAGGATGTTCCAGCAACATAAGTATTTGACTGCGCAGCTCGTTCAAACTCACGGAATCGCTCTTAATGGCGGACGTGTAGTTCAGTTCTCTCATGTCGGACTTGTGTGTCGTTTGAGAGATGAGTAGTGGCGATTTAGCTGCTATTTGCTGCACTCCCTGATACCAATCGGCTGGCCAGAGGCGAGCGCTCGTGAAGCCCATGACCACACAATATACCCAGAAATCCTTGAAAAGCTTATGCAAGCGCATACGCGGATTCTTGATGGGCGGAAGGCGACGCATAAGTACCGCAATCACCGGTATCAGCATACCTAGATTGCCAGCACTTGAGCTGGCCTTCTGCGCGCCGGGTGTATTGTCATAGGAACGCTCGCCCTCCAGACCGATCTGCACAAAGAGCTCTAGCAGCTTACCCAATAACTCTAACATCTCTGTATCGCCCTGTATATTGGCTGCGATGTTGCCCAGCGCATTGACCACTGCATCCGAGACATGATGGAACTGTTTGCGATGCTCGGGATCTGAGGTGTAGGCCAGAGAGGCCGATTGCACTGTAACGCGGGAGAACATCTTCATGATTTCGTCGAATATAGGCGTTTCGCATTGCGAGATGATCATACAGCCGAGCTGATCAACGATCAGAGCATTCTGCTCGGAGGGCACCTTACAGAAGCGTTGTATGAAGAATTGCAGTATATTCTGTGTGGTCTTTGAAGTGTCCTTCAAGGCAACGGCGACGTGGCCCAACATAACAATTATATTGAGGCTGACCAGTTGTGATTCGCTAAAAGAATTCGTTTTATACGGAATAAAATTGATTGGAATTTCTCAACAAAGTAAAAGATTAGTCAAGGGCCACATACGATTCATGTTTTTCCGCAGTAAACAGGCGATTTGACACATTAGCTACTAGCGCCGGCACGCAAAACTGATCCAGGGTGTGTGCAGAGCGCAGCGCAATGCTCAAATTCTCTATGGCAGCGTCGCGCAAAGCCTCAAAGGCGGCCTGGCCCGATCGCGATCCGGGATGTTTTTGACTCTCGCCGAAAATGTCCACGGTCGAGCGGGATTCGCTGTTCTGAACGACAATTTTGAAGGGCGTAACTTCTTTTTCCTTCTTCTGCAGCGCTAGCGTTTGCAGTGAGTGAGCATGCAGCTTGGCTAAAATTGGACCAGGATCGACGAGGAAATCGCGCAGATAAGAGATGGAAGTGCCTGCAATGTTAGGGAACTTCTGTGCCAGTTTGCCAAGACCCTCGAGACAAACCATCAGTAGGGGCATGTGGTCCATGACGATCTTATGGCTCAGCACTAGGTTGAGTTTCTGTGACAGACGCCCACACAGCTTGTCAGCTTCTGAAAAGTGCACAATGGTTGAGATGAATATAGCGCGATCAAGGGAAACCTTAAATAAAATTTTCTTTATACAAATAACGCAGTTGTATGTATTTTGTCAGGGGACAAGTAAACCAAACTTTGTATAAAATAAACGGAGGCAAAATATTACAAATCATAAAATAAGAACCTTCGGTTTCTGATTCGCCCGAAGATAGCCAAAGGAGTCGAAGAAGTCACCTTCGGTCGGACTTTCGTTATTTATATGAAAACAATTTAAAAGAGAGTGATTTAGGAGTGATATATCGAAAAAAGAGTAATTTTATCGAATTTACTATTTCGAATTACCCTAGGCATACTTAGAAAGAAACAAAAGTGATATACATCCTTGCTCTGGAATTTTTTACGCCAGCAAAGTTAAAATCCAACTTTATTTTAAAATATTCTGTATTCCAATCGGAAGTACCACTTCCAACATCAAATGGAATTCGTAGTTTAAATCGAAAACTAAAATTCCGCTTCGAATTGCATAACAGTTTCCGTATGAAATCGAATTACAGAATATGGGCGATAGGAAAGGATTTGCAAACAGTTTACGGCATAAACGAAATCCACTGTTGGAAATGTATGCTTAACGAATCGAGGCTTTCAGTTGCTTAGAAAAACAGATAAAGCATGCTTTAAATTCAACTTGGAGAGCATGGGAATGGACAACTAAGACGTGTTAAAATATGTACAACAAAAGCACATTCTAGTTATTAAGAATAGTACGTGGGAGCAAGGTAATTATTGAAAGGTTGACGTCTTTGCAGGAAATGACATGAAATAACTTTTGAACTCAAAACGCAACAATAACAAAAAGAAAAAAGATACATTAACCTTTTCCCAATAAATAATATAAACCATTCTGCAAAGAAGGTACATTATACTCATCATCAACTGCAAAATTATAAGCAAACAAAATTGAGGCAGTTGCCTCCTATTAATATAATTAAGAGTTTTATGAATAAAGCGGAAATTCCGCGAACAGCTTACCCGTTTCATCGCGTATGGCCCAGACCAGCAAATCGACGCACGCCGCATTGGCCATCACATTCACTTTATATTTGTTAATCACGGCAATGCCATTCTCTTCACGCTTTTCGCGCTCCTGATCTTGCTGCTTGTTTTGCAGCTCGGTTTGGCCATTCAGAAAGAGCCGTTTCACAAACTCCTGCACGTCCTTAGTGAAGGGTGTGGGCAAGTCAATTTGATGCTGCAGCAACTCACGCAACAAGGTAACCAACACAAGATTCAGTGTTTCCGAAAAGCTTTTGTAACAATAACCTTTGATTTGATGCAATGCAAAGATATCGCTGGCCTGTTCGTCCAAGTGCTCGAGTGTCTCCTTGGTGAGCAGCTTCTTGGCTACTGCGAATATGGTCTGCAAATGCTGTATGGGAAAGGGTGCTACACTGGGATGCTGCGACAGTTTATTCGATTTAGTGGGCGTCTCCGTGACGCGCATGTTGGGAAATTGATTGAAGCTCGAGCCGTAGCGTGTGAAGAAATGCGTGCGCGGATCATAGGGCACCGAGAAGTAAGTGTGTAGTTGTGGACGTTGCTTGACTCCATTGATGGAGTTGGAGGAGATCAACTGCATCTGTCGTAGACGAAATTCATTTGAATCTTGACTGAGACTGCCAGACATAGAGCGCGGTATGATAGGGCGGAAATGTGTGAAGCAGGTTAGACGTTCGCTTGAACTAAAACTACCGCCACCATCGCGAACATTGTTTCCCCTCATCATGGGCATTTCTTCCCGTGGGAAGATGCGGCACAGTAGCGGCGGATCATGACTAGCATAGCGGCCCATCGAACGCGCCAAACCAAAAAGCAGCGGTACAGTAGCTTTGCAAAGTATGATCGGAGGGGGCGCCGAACTGCTCTCTTTGCTTGATTTTATGATGTTGGCTAAAGCACCGAGGGTTTCTACTTGATTCAATATGATCTCCTCGCGTAGGTCAGAGCATTTGGAGGCAATATCGGAGAGCAGTGTGTTGAGACAAAAACTGAACTTCTCAGCTGAAGGTATACCTGCAAATAAGACCAACAAAACATAATGCAAATGACGCTTTCCTTGCTTCCGCATACTTACGATCGATTTTACTCCACTTAGCGTCATCGACCCAAACAGCTTTGGGCAAACACTTCGATAAGCGCAGCAAATACCGCACTATGCGCTCTTCATGTTGACAACCGCTCTCCAAAAAGTAAATACCCAGAGCAATAACGGCATCTTGGGCACGCGTGTCCAAACAGAAAACGCCAGCTGCATTTTCCTGTGGGCAATAGCGGAAGAGTGCCTGCACCTGGTAGTTCAGAAAAGAGTGAAAGGTCAAGGGGCAGGGTAAAAATCGAAGGTCAAATGTGAAGTAGTTTGCTTTTTTATCACCTTTTCCCATGGTGTGGGTTGTATGCGCGCCAGCACACGTGCTAAACTTTGCACGGTGCGTTGGTAGGAAAATGCATCCGCCATAAATTTTATCACCTCGCCAGACTTTTCCACAATAATTTCAAAGATTTGCTCCACTAAATTTTCTTCACTGTTTGCTGCTTCCTTTTTTCTAAGTTGACTAATATTTTGTTAACAGGTGTTTTTGACGTCGCCAGAAAGTTGCCAGCTCGTTAAATAAAAAATCTCACAAACAAGAATTTGTTTACCAGTTAGTTATCAATTATATCTCTGTACTGTGCTAAAGAATAGCGACCCGACGACCTGCGGAAACCACCCGGGTATTTGTCGCAAATTTTTGGGACCGCATAAGGGTATTGTCTATACGCCGCAATGTCTAAGCTTAGTTTCTCTGCTAAGCTGGTTAGGCCCTGCAGATAGGAGAGAAACTTTCCGATCCTCTCGATACCGCGAGAGGTTTCAAATAAGGCGATCTTTTATCGTGAATAATTTTTTGTATTGACGGTTTTTCGACTATTCAAAATTTGTAAAAAAATAGTCGTCCGATGTACATTTATTGGACAGAGTATTCTTTGGCATGAAAAAAGCTTGGGGTAAAATAGAACGAACACGCACTGAATAGCGGGGTTTAGACGATCCTACATGTCGTCCAACATGGCTTGACGGCAGGAATAACTGTACACGTGCCGCTGCGTATACACGGTCCCACATGTCGTACAACATTACTTTCTTCAAATTGGCAAGCGAGACGCACGCATACAGCCAAAGCCTTTTTACCGACGGCAAATGAGACTGTTGAAAAAGAATGGGCGTTCTAAGCTCTCGTCGATAGCATTCGACTCAATTAGTTTTTTAAAAGCGCTACGTACACTTTATTTTGTGCGTTTCTATTTTTATGAACTCTGCCATTAATTTTCCAAGTTTCAGGAAAATTATTTAATTTATCTCTTTTATGTATCTTTTGTGCATAGCGTTCATTTTCATAGTGATGCAAAATGAAATGCTATAGCATTAAAATTTTAAAGCCATTTTTATTCATTTAATTTTATACATCCTTAAGTTTTTCTAATTAACGTATATTTCAAAGTAAGAACCAACTGCAGGCTGCAGCTCAATGAAATTCTTACTGTCCGTGATCATGTTAACAGCACGGACAATTTCTCCAAGTGCCAAAATACACTAGGCTTGACCACCATGTGTTTGACAAGTGAGCAGAAATATAAAAAAATTTTGAAAACCATCCCACATGTGTGACAAGCAGTTGTTTCTTGCGTATACACGATACAACATCGCGGCTTGTCCTACATGTTGGACGACATATAGGACCGTCTAAACCCCGCTAATGGTGTATCAGCGCAATGGCGCATTTCAGTGCGCTAGCGCAATAATGGCCGAGTTCTAATGGTGCGTGCGTGCGCCACATTGCGCCAGTGCGTAAGCGCTAAAATTTGAAGCGCACTTGAGCTGTTCCAATGCACGGAATGCGTGCGCTCCAAAAAGAGTCACCCTATTTCGGCAATTTACAACTTGAGCAGTAAACATTCTTAAATAGTTTACAGAACATATTTCGTCCCAAGTTTATAGCTATATTAACTTTTAATATTGTGTATATATCGTTTAAACCTAATATTGATTGAAATAAGTACAACATAAAAATATATTCAGCTACCACACTTTTATTTAACACTGATAGCAACCACAAAGTGTGTATGTGAGCTGTAGTTGAGCTGTCAGCGCAAAATGTCTGCAGCAAAAGTTGAAAGTTGGTCAACTTTCTGCGCTAAGCGCACCGCTCATTGGCACTCTCTTCATATGTTTGCACTAGTTCAACTTAGCTGTCAAAAATTTTCAGCGCAATGTAGCGCACGCACGCACCATTAGAACTCGGCCATAACTCAACGCAGCGCTGCGTTACCCATCCCTAGATGCCTAGATGGTCGGCCCGTCATATTAGAAATACCGGGCGTTTTTATATAACGAATAAAAAGTGATATTCTTTAAAAGTGGAATGGCGCTTTTTCAAATGAAGTGGCTGCGGCGGTTCGTCAGACGTCATTCCAGCCCGATACCAGAAGAACGTGCCGCTCTGTGGAAGCGGCGTTTAAGTCTGGGCTACGCAATTTTGGCTTGGCAGGCTTTTGGATATGTCTGCTACATGGTATACACAGGCCGTGCAGACTGGGCCAAATACCACGGCTACAAGACTGAGGAGGAACTTCAACTATCGCCGGCACAGCAATTCGCAACCCGGCTCAATGTGGAGAAAGGCAAAATTATACGGTTTTCCGGATTCAAGCGCGTGGATGAGGTGCCTTTCGATAATACTAAAAACAGCAAAGAATATCAGCCGGAACAAACAAAGTAGAAATATTCATGTTTATTGCAATTGTTGGATCAAATACAGAAATTTTCTTTGAAAATGCGAGATTCCTTTGTAGAGAGCAGCTGATGCTTACGTCGTGAAGACTTGTCTTTTGTCAAAATATTACGCTGTTTGTACAGCGGCTAGTGATTGCAACGGATTTTCGCTCAGGCTAATTCAAAATATACCAAAGTTGGCAATTTTATTTACGTTTTATCTGCGAAGAGGCTATTTAAGCCAGTGCGTGTATTGATATGTTTCTTAACCTGTATCAGAAACGACAAGCGCTTCAATTCGAATACTGTTAACAGTTTTTTGAACAGTTAACAGATTTGTAGTATGTACACGAAATCTCGAAATTGAAATCGCAGAAACGCTATTTCGATTTCACTCTCAATTTCATGCGAAAGCGAATTGCAGAACATGCCTGCCTGTAGTATATAAGCTTTATCATTCGGTTGTAAAAATTACAAATATTGTCCGTATTCGCCAACTGGATAGTTCTACTCGTTTCCGATAATTTTTAAATTCATTAAAAACGTTGGTTTTGGTTTCTAATTGGTAAAACACAACCAGCAATCCTAATGAAAATTGTTTGACAATATGTATATAGCAAAATCAGTAAATGACAACATTTATAAAATTATACTATTAATGCGGCTCAGTTGATAAGTGCTCGGTCCCTGATGCAATTTAGTATGCAATTCTGGAGAGTATGCTTTGCCATGAAAATAAAGCTTCTCAAACCTGTTCGGAAATGGCTATAGATTAAATTTATTGGTCCCGTTAACTTGCGCTAAACAGAACGAGCACATACAAGTTAATACTACATACATACATTAATCGGGTACCGATTAGTTAAAAAGGTGAAAGAATTCGTTGAAATTCAGCATAATCATGTTTCGGGAGAATCTACAAAAATCAATAATGCGGTAATTCCGAATTTTCACCGTAAATCGAATTAAAATTGCAGTATAAACGCAAAACAAATGTGGAAAATCTGCAAACTCAATATTATATGATGAAATCTCCTTTGGATCCTTTTTTATGCAGTTTTGTATCTTTTCAGTGTGTGTGGCCAGATTAGAGCTCCCGATATTTTACGTGCTTTATTCGGGTGGCTGGGCATACGGGTACTTGTTCGAGGGAACAGAGAGAGAGTTGCTGTGGGTCTTAGATCTACTCGGGAAGTTTCGGATTTTTGTATATGTATGTATGTAGCTGTGTTTCTCGCGAGTGGAAGATACGACGATTCACATATGGATTTTTTTTACCCGGCGATCTTTAAGAATTTTTTTTATTTTTGAGAAGCAGCTTTTTATGAGTATACTGAAGAAGCAAGCCATCCAAATAAGCACTTGCACGTATGTACCTACTATGTAGGGCTCAAGCCTTGCACTCCTTGCACTCACAGACATTTGCTGCTTCCAATGCCAAAATATTAATATGAATTTTTGTTTTTAACAAGCATTTCAAACTGTGGATGGATAAGTAATAAACGAAAAAGTTAATTAATGAAAAAATTAAGAAAAAGAAAAACATAAAATTTTAATTAATTAATTTTAATTTAAATAAAGAATGTGGAAAAAGTAAAAATATATTCTGCGTTTTGGGCTTTTACAACAAAAATGGTTTTGCGCGCGTTCCGTATTCCTCTAATTTGATATCTCTCTGAGAGCCTTTTCATTATTTGACAGTGTGACAGGAAAGTATGGCCATAGTGTAATAATATTACACTATGAGTATGGCGACCTTTTTTTCTGTTCACATTGGCAAAAATCTATGGAATTTGATTTCATGAAATATCAGATTTCATGGCAGTATATATGGCGTATTTCAGGTTGCTACGCCATTGGAGATTTCTCTTCCATTTGAAGGTCTGAATAAAAACTGCTTTTTTGTTTTGTTTTTGCTTTTGTCTAATAAATAATATATTTTATATTTATTGATTTTGGTTTTGCACATAAGGTTTCAAAATTCATAAGGTTTTTGCTGCTTTGCGCTTTGAATAAAAATAACATCAATATGAATTACTAAATATTACAATAGAAAGAATGCGCACAAACTTCGGAAACGATTACAAAACAGTGTAATTCAAGCAAAATAAGATAACTTGTAATGTTTCAATTTCAAATCGTTCCGCTGCAGCGCCATTTGAATTCATTTACTTTTGGTAGATGCGTACAGTTATCAATTATGAAAACATAATAAGCACATTTAAATATAATTAACTGTTTAATAGTTTCTTCTATTATTATTATACAGAATTCAACTTTAAACAAGATTTTTCTGTAATTGTCAATAAATAACATTGTTGAGGCTTTTAAATTCCACCTTCTGGGTTGGTATTTTATATTTTATATTTTTTGTTGTTCTTTTTAGTACTTTTAAGTACTTATCGAAATGTTGTTCTCTTCGTTACTTTTGTCCAATTTATTTGTTGCAGTACACAATTAATACTAACATTTTCTTAATGTTTACGCTTTAAACTATTATTCTTTCATAGAAATATAAGTTGTTCTTTAGCTTTTTAAATTAAAATGATCTTTTACAATATTTTGTATTTAATTTTTAATTGAATTTTTTTCCTGTGTTTTTGTTTTGCTTCCTAAGGTATTTGCTTAATTATACATTTTTGTATGATTTTCGTGTTGGAGCTGCAAAAGTTGCCACCTTCTGAAGTTACTGGAAAGTTGCAGATAGCCGCGCCTTGTATGTGCCCTGCTTCGCCTTGTCTGCTTTAAGATGTGTATGTAAACATATATATATATTCTATATATTTCCTACTATATACTTTTACTATATATGCGTGTATAACGTTGAGTATACCTTGTTTTGTTCGAGTTCTCCTTACCTTCTTACCACTCTTTTCACTATAAATTTCCTATAACAAGTTTAAATTAAATTTGCTTTCTTTTTTTCCGTTTTAGCTATTTATATTTCAATTATCTTGTATAATTATGTTTCTATTCCATTTTATGTGTCACTTTAATATTTTCTGGTTGCTGTTGTTATTTTCTTCTTCTGTTTATTCAACGCGAGACAATAGTCTCCAACGTGTGTAGCTTTTGCAAAAGTTCCCATATAAGTAATGGTAGATATAGTTGAGGCTGATGGGGGCGTGGCATGTTGGAACTTTGTAGAATATGAATGTTTGCTTGTATATAGTATGTAATGATGTATGTATATATGTATACAAGTATGCAAGTGTGTAAGTTCTTATTACTTTACGAGTAGTTTTGATAATAGTTCTCTCTGCAGTTCTCTTCGGGCAAATAATGCCATTTTAAAGTTTCTTTTTAATGCACATATATTTAAAGACAAATTAAAAAGATACAAATTTTATTTAGCAGTATGATAATTAAAATTCAATTTTGTCCAAGCGCTGATTTTCTGTAATCATGGAATCTAATTCTATAATAAATCGACTAAATTTATCATGACTACTCTAGACTCCGCGGCAATCGGACTTCGGGATTTTGTTCCGAAACGTTACAGTGCTATGCTCAATACCGAATCGCAATGAAGAGACTATCGGAAAAATGTTATGAATTTTGATTTCATTTTGATTTTTGAATATGAAAGAGTCGGAATTGATGACCTTATACTTTTGAAACGCCAATAAATGCCAAATAACCAATTTCTGTCTCTAATTTATTAATGCAACAAATGAGAACTTCTATCTAAACTTAGAAGCCCCCAACAGGACATTTTCGGAACTCAGTGCATGTATAAATTTTTATCAGTTTGCTTCCAATGAACTAGCAAAGTAGGGAGAGTATTTGATTTCGGCCGTCACGTGTTCCAATTCCAGCCACCAGAATCTCGTATTTGTAGTTATCAACAAAATAAAACACAGGCTATGGCAATCTGAATGTTGAAATGCCTACTACTGTCCAGTATTGATGCTGATGTATAACACAAATGAAATTGACATCAATATGGAATAGAAATGTTAACTGAAACACTACTACTAAATATTTAAATATGTATATATTTAAAGAATGAATACGTAACTGATCTTCTAGCCTCTTGTTAGAAGTTACAGGATTTATACAGCGAAATTTCTGCTGGCAAATCATGAAAAGTTTTAAATAAAACAGCTGTTCTGCATTTGCAAACATAAATTGAAGAAAGAAATTAATGGAGAAATAATCTAATGTGCCGGTGTATTTTTCTCTACACCTCTATGTAAAATTGCCTTGTTTGATAGTTTTACAGCTTTCAGTTACAGTTCATTGGCTTCTACCTCGGGTTGAAAAAAATTTTAATAAATGTTATATTTATCATTTGAGCGCCGATATTTAATGGATCAAATGATATTCAATGGACACAAATTACTCTCTTGCATATCGATACAAATCGAGCTGGCGTAAAATCAAAAAGTATTCAAGTACAGATTTTCCAGCACAAGGCATCGTTACAACGGAATCATTCGAGTACGGAAGTTGCTTGCTTAAATGAAGCGAATAACGGGTTCGTTCGTGTTGCAGACGAATTCAACTTACAGAGGAGCAGAGTTCCATCGTACGAGCCCTAGCTGCAACGAAAGACTCACATCCAAATGTTTGAAACATTGTACCTCTCATTGTCTCTCTATACATACCGAAAATCCGGAATAAACTATTTCCGATTATTTTATTACACAAGTTTTTTCATCGAATAGACCTATTATTGCTTCGTCACAACCATAGTGAAATAAACAAAGAGTACGATAGCTTTGACCACCCTTTCGGTATTCCAAAGCGTAAATTTTTGAGAGACGCACTTACTTTTGTTCTCTTGTTTGTCGGATAACTTCATATTTACCTCAGATGCAAGATTGATATTTACCTCGATAGTGCCAGCATTTGAAATTGTAATAACTTTCAGCAAAATAAAATTATTTATATCGAGTCGAATGCCGGGAAAAAGAGTGCATCGTTTGAAAATCTACATCATCTCGAGTAAAGCTGGAAATACTTAGGGTACCGGCGGACCTAGTAGAACGAGGGATATGGAGTGCACTGTGCAATATTCCTTTTTTTAATCCCATTCACATGGTCGTGCAATGCACTTCGAAAGTACATAATTATGTATAACTTTTGCATAGACGATATGAAGAAAACTACCCCACAAGAAATTTTTAGATTTAGAGGTCGTTCCAGAATTCATTTGGAGCATATCTGATTATCAAAAATCGATTCAAAGTAAATTAACTAGTATTAATGCAGCATTAACTCAGTTTAAAACATTGATGGAAATTTGGGAAAAAATACTGCCTAACACTTATTCGACTCGTTGGAATACAAAAGGATTGTCTGGTTAATAACATTTGAAGCAGAAGTCACTTTCGGAATTCTCTGAGTGATTAAGAGCATGACAATCTGAAAGAGTGTCACGAGTGTCACTGTCGAGTGCAACTCGTTTATTTCACTATGCTGACAGCTAAAATGTAAGTTTGAAAACTTATAAGTAGAAGCAAACTGCAATGTTTTTAACTTGTTTTTCAATTAATGTGAGTGTATTTGGTACAGTATGGTGAAAAATTCAGCGTGAAATAAAATTCATATTTACAAAATAAAAATACGTAATATATTTACTGTAGGTATTGTATATATGTATATATTTTCTTTAAATTATAACTAAATGTTAATTTATAAAAAAAACAATCCAAAAAGAGTACAGAAATTTAATTTCCAAAAATTGGTATGGGTATAGTTGCAAAATAAATAACACACAAACGCACAAGAAATCTTAAATTTTAGCAACGATCGGTAAGGAATACGCTCAGGGGAAAGGGGTATTTCTGATTGTTCCATAATAAGCACACAATAAAGATACTGCTTTAATTTAATTACTATTTAAGAGTACATATACAATAAACAAAAACAGATTTGTAATGTTTGCAAAAAGGCTTTCAAAAATCAATAATTACATTTAATAAATACGCATTTAAATAAAAGTTTAACAAATTTCGCATACATTGAATAAATTAAATATCTTCTGACTTCACCTAAAGACGAAAGTAAAATTTTAAATTAATTGCAATTCCTTGCTGTGGGATGTTTGGATAATTCACAAAAAGAACTAATTTCGTATTGAAAAAGTTTAACTTTAGTCGTGTCACTTGCTTAGCGATTTGTATGTTTTACTGTATAGCATCGTTTAAGTAACTACAATAAAAATTTTGATTTTTGTTTCACTTGTGTTTTTTCAGTTTGTTTGCAGAGAAGTAGAATTAGTAAAAAGGGTGTACATAAATTTGAAAAAATTTTGGTCTCGTTTGAAATATTTGTTTTTTCCACATATGTATGTACTCGTACATAATATAAATTCAATATTTCCACAGTGCAACTATCATCATTAGATCTAAATAAATTGTAAATTCCTAGAAAATTGTTTTTTGTTTGTTTGTTTGTTTTGCTTAAACTGTTGCCCTTTGTTGTTGTTGTTGTTTTGAGTTTTTGTCTACATTTTTCCACTAGTTTCATGTAGCTTCGCTTTTGTTTTGTTTTATTCACTGCTACTACGCCTTAAAGTATGCCTAAAATAAAATTTGTTTCTTTTGTTGTTGCTTTTTGGTTAAATTTTGCTCTCCTCAATTCAATTCTCACTAATACTTAAACATACTTTAGCCTAAAACAGTTACATTCTTTTGTATGCGTGCACATAGGTTTTTCTACTTCAACTTTTTATAACTTTTCACTTCAGCAAACAAATTTTAAATCGTTCAAATAAGTGTAGTAAAAAGTTCAATAAAAAATATGTGTATAGTTTAAAATATCATTCACGGTATACATATAATAATCAAAGAGAGAACCTAAATGTTTAAATAGCTCGCATGTGAAACAAATTCCTTGCTTTGTTGTGTTTTTTTTCAAAAAGGCCTCAACAAGTTTACTCGTTGCCTTCTCACGCGTTGGCTTGGCTTGCCGGCCAATTTCAATACTTGACTTTATAAAGAATGCTTTGAGGCGCATCTTATACATTATTTATATGTATTGTGTGTGTATTTGCATTTTTGCGAAGGGATGCTGTGTCAATATGGAGTAGGATATTTTGCGGCGCTTGTAGAAGTGCGCATGTGCGGCTTGGCTTAGGCGGTCACCACGTAGTAATCCTGTTTATTTGGCATCTTCAGCAGACGTTTTGTGCGAAACTCGTAGGCACGCCGACAGAACATTACCAATTCCGGATTAGTGTTATCGGGCACTGTGCGTATGCTATAACAATTGGGGCGCTTCGGCACAATTGTGACGTCTTCGATATCATCCTCGGCGGCACGCAAGCGGCGGCGGTATCTGCAACAATTGCACAAAATGAAATGATTTCGAAACATACTAAAACTAAAAAGGGAAATTTATGAGAGACAAAAGATAAACAGTAACACTGCTTTAGAACAGTCTCGCCTAACCTACTAGGCAGCCCTTTAACTTGCTGGCCTGGAGGAGGCCGCAAAGCGGTTAATGAAATCCCCACAGTTCGTTAGAAACTTGTTTATTCCTTTTCTCAACAGCAGCTACTCTTTGCTGTATTTCATATCAATTGAAAAATCATTGCTTTCCAAACACATTAACGGAACTCTAACTGGTATCGCTAAGGACCCAACAGGATCTATGCGTGGCCTTCTTCTTAGGCAGCCAGATTAATCTAAGCTAAATCATATTTCATAGGAATGCTTTAATATTGTAAAATGTATTAATATCGCGTCGAATAATATATACATATATATATTTACATATGAATAATATATACATATATATATTTACATATGAATAATATATACATATACATATATATACATACATATGTATGTATATATTATTAGGCGCCTCTTTCTTTTTGTTCCTATAATATCGAGCACCTCAGATGACCAAAAGAAATACAAAATTTGTTTAGTCATTATCAATGTCCTCTAGCGAAAATCCTGTCATTCTTTAAAAATTACTTTTAAAAACTAGTTGGACTCTAGTTTCGCGCGTATAGCGATTTCATCATAAGTGAGAAACAGCTTTAATTTTTTCCCCACTTTGAGCAGAAATAAATTTAAAAAAAATCTGAATAATAAAAGCAGCGACAGACAACGGCTGCATATGATTTGCCTTTTGTTTCGTTGCTCTTACCTGCAATATTCACTGAAGGTCAGCACGTAGCACTTATCCTCAATGCATGCCACGGAATTGTGGTCGCGATGTCGGGATGCGTATACCTCATCGGAACTGTCATTGTGCTGGCGACCCTGTTCCGTGTGTTCCGGCCGATAGTACCACAGCAAGGACATCATCATTTCACCTGCAAAAGGAACGCGCGCCATGTTTATTAAATTGCAACATTTTCGTGCTGATTGTACTCGTGAAAACCAACCATCTTCCGGGTTTTCCCACAAATGCGCCACTTTGGCGACATAGGGCAATTCATTGTCCTCGTTGGCCTTCAGCAGGACACAATCGCGCGTGCGTATAATGTCGCCTTCGGCATGTCGCATGGCGGGGTAGCAGGTGCGTATGACAAGGTGATCATCGCTCTGCGAAACAGAATCGGAAAACGGAAATGGAAATGATACAAAATGGCAACAAAACGCAATTTCGAAGACGACGGCTTACGTTCAAGAATACAGCTCCCTGAAACGGCTCGCCTTCCCACGTCCAACCGTTATTCCACTTGGGCACCACATCGCCGCGCGTCGCCGGCGGCAGCGTGTCGTCCAGCTCGAATGACACCGTGGAATGTTTGACCTTCTGACGCTTGCGCGAGCCGAACTTGGAACGTGAGCGTGTGCGCTTCGCTGCATGGTGGCAAGCAATGCGCGGCACTGGCGGCGCCGGCTGCAGGAACATTTGCATATCGGAATGTACTGATTGTTGGGGCTGCTGCTGCTGCTGCTGTTGTTGTTGTTGGTGGTGGTTCTGCACCGTTGGCACAGCCAACGCTGCGTGCAGCTCGTCGTGTGCGTCTGCCAATTCCTGCAACTGCGGCACATTGTTGACAGTGCTGGTGGGTGTATGGCATTCCGTAGACGCCGCCGCCGTTGCCTCGGCCAATTCCAGCGGCGTGCTTTTCACGTATTCATTGTTGTTGGCTTCCCGCAGCAGCAGCTGCGGCTGTGCGCTGTTCAGCTCCGCTGCCAGGTTGGCCGCGCCTATGGGCTCCACAGCCTCTGGCGGCATTGTGGTCGCGTTGTCATCCACTGGCTGCGCCGCAGTTTTGGCCTTCGCTTTTCTTACACGCTTTCCGCCCGTTCTGACACGCGCTCTGCCTTTTGTTTTTGTGGCACGCTTGGACTTTGCCGCACGCTTAGGCTTATCGGCAGTTGCTGCCGCTAGAGTGTCAGTCACCGCCGCTGTTTGAGCTGCGCCACTGTCAATGTGCAGCTTTGCTTCGTGCGCAGCTGGCGCCCTCACTGGCTGCTCTGCTTGTGTGGTCGTACGCGCAGCCAACTCGCTCTTGTCGAACTGTGCTGAGGTAGTTGTTGTGCGCATAGGCGCCACCCCCACCGCCGCCGCTTGCAGCTTGTGTGTGTGCGCGCCGCCAGTTGCACTCGCTTCGCTTAACGGCGCTCTAGCGTTTAACGCTGTTGCCGCAGCAGCTTTGATGGGCTTCTTTGTCTCCGATTTGGAACGTTTTTCGGCGCTGCTGGCCTTGGCCGATTTCTTCAGCTTGCGCGCCTCAGCTTCCGCCGACGCCTTGGCTTCGGCATCGATCTCAGCTTCATTGTCCTTCACAATGATTGCCGCGGAGGCACTGCGGCGCGTCTCCGGCTCGGAGAAGTAGCCTCGCGCCACCGCGTCAATTGTTTCGAGTAAATGCAGCGACAGCGTGGCGGCCGCCTTCTTCGTCGGCTTGCTGCGTTTCGGCGAGCATTTGGGCGAGTGCTCCTCTGTGGCGTTCGCCAGCAGCTTGCGCTGTTTCGGTGTGCTGGTTACTTCGGGCTGCGCCGGCGCAGGTGGCATTGCTGTTGCTGCGCCTACGCACTCCGTTGATGCTGCTGTTGGTTCTGCTGCCGCCAGCATCTGCAGCGCGGCGCCTGCTTCCTGTTTGGCAGAGAATCTTGGACTTTGCAAGCCGCATTCGCGCGCCGCTTGTTGCTTCTCTGCCAGGCGCTTCTGCTTTACAGCGGCTTTCTTCTTGTCCGTCGCCTCTTGCTTGCGCCGCTCCAGCGCCATGAGCTTCTTCTTGCGCACTTGTAGCAGCGCCTTCTGCTGTTCCGTCAGTATGAGCTGTCGGCGACGCATGTTGCTACTGCCACCGCCTGCCTTGGCGCATTTCCGTGGCAGTTTGCCGTAGCGACTGCGCTTGTCGAACTTGCGACTGACGCAGAGGTAGGTGCGCGGCTGCGCCTGCTTGATCAGGCTCTTGTAGCTGTTCGGCGGCGACTTCTTGCACTGACTTACGCTCTTGTGGAACTCGAGAATTTTAATGCGCTTGGCGGAGGCGGAGGAGATCGTCGTCACGGGGCTGTGGCACAGGTCGAGCACATCGTCCTCCGAGTCAGAAGAGAGCTCAATGTCACAATCTATTGTCGGCGGCTGCTGCTGCCAACACGGCAGCAATCGCATGCGTGCCACCGGCTTGCTGGCCGCAGCTTCGATTAGGTCAATGCTCTGCGGCTGCGTCGCCAAATCGGCAATGCTATCAGTCAGCGCGAGCGGTTCGGTTTTGATTAGTTTGAGGTCTGGTTTGTCGCTGAGTTCTTGCGCAGCATGTTGCTGCAGCATTGCATCCAAGAAATCATCCTCCACTTTGATTTTCTCCGCTTTAATCTCCGATTTTAATAGAAAAGGCGGCACTGGCTCTGTGGTAGCTGATGCCGAAATGTTGCTGGCAACATTTTTGTGCGTGTGCGCAACATTTTGCGTCTGACTAGCGGCTGAGCTGAGCGGCACTTGTGGCGTGAGCTTTGAGGTGGCCGTTGGCGTTGGCACATAAGCATTGGTCACGTTTGGCGTCATGGCCGCCGCTGCGTGTTGCTGCGGCAGTGTGCGCACATGTATTGTGGCTTGTGGCGGCAGGCCGGGCGCGCCGGCTGCCTGCGCCGTACCCGCGTACACCATCTCCCGCGCCATCGTCTTGCCTATGCGCGCCTTGCGTGCCACAAAAGGCGCTTGATTGCTGTTGCTATTTACATTGTTGCTGTTGCCGGACTGCAGATTGTTGGTGTTGCTGCTGCTGACGTTAGCGTTGACGTTGTTGCTGTTGCCACTACTTTGGCAATTATTGGCGGCAGTCGTGGCGAGCGGCGGTGTGGCTGCGTTCGTCAGGTCGTAAGCCTCTATTGCTGGTATCACAATGTTGCCGGTAGCATGTTGCGCCGCACTGTTGCCAGTCGCCTGCAACTTGTCAATAGCCTCTTCCATATCCTCCTCCAGCTGTATCGCAATGACCGTCTCCTGCTCGAGCGTGTCGAGCAACTTGTCATCGTTGGTGCCGTAACTCTCGGGTGGCGTCGGCGGCTGCACGACGTTCTCCTCGTACTGACTTTTGCTGTCGGAGTCTTCGGTCTTCAATTCGGATTTGACATTTTGCAACAATTCCAAGTTGCAATGTTGCAAGTGATGATGATGCTGCTGCTGCTGTTGTTGTTGTTGTAACAAGTGTTGCTGCAGTTCCATGCTGCTAATGTCGTGCTGGTGTTGTTGTTGCTGTTGTTGTTGTTGTTGTTGTTGGTGCATTGTTGTCAAGTTTTTAACTGGGCCTCTACTGGTAGTCAACACATCGCTGTTGTTGTTATTGTTGCCGATGCTGTTGCTTTTATTGCTACTGCTGATATTCACTGATGCTAACGAACTATGATTGCTGATATTGCTGCTGCCGATTGAAAACGTATTGCTGCTCTTCTTGATGTTGCCATTCGTAATCATATTGCTGCTGCTGCTGTTGTTGTTGTTGTTGTTGTTGTTGTTGTTCTGATTCAACGTTGTATTGTTGCTCTGGTTCTTCGTAATATTGCTGTTGTTCGTCAGTGCAGTGTTGTTGTTGTTGATACTGTTGTTGCTGTTGCTGCTGCTGCTGTTGTTGTTGCTGCTGTTGCTACCAATATGAGGCCCAGTATGGACGTTTTTTGGACACGATTGTTGCATTGGACATGGGCACTGTGGTGGATATTCTGCAATTGTAGTCGAGACAATAGACAAATATTGAGTATATCAATCGAGATAATGCAGTGAAGACCGCGAAGAGGTGAGAAAGGCGAGTGTATAGGGGTGTGGTGCGAATTCACAGGCGCTTTGGCCATTTCTGTGTCACTGAAACAAATTAATAGGAGCCCAAGCTCTTTTACGGATCAACAAGGCTGTTGAGCAGCTGCTTACTTCTATAGAAGAAAAGATGAAATGGCTTTCTTCAAGAATTTCTGCCCACCCCTTCTAAACCTTCAAAATCATGAATATTAACACAAATATCAAACAACCCTAAACAAATTATATTCTTAATAAGCCCCATCAAAAAGTACATGTGAGGAACTGTACATATATATTTTCTTTCTATCATCACCCACCTCAGTGCTACAGATTGTTCGATTCTACAATATATGCAAAAATTACACTCAGTAAGCAATTTACTATTAGACATAAGGAAAACTGCTAAAAAATAGCTTGAAGCTTCAACTTTAAAGTTGAAAATGTATTCAAATAGAAATTTCTATTATCTGTCGATTGAAAGATAATTCTATTTAAACGATTGCCTTAATTTTTTTATTCATTTTGGCCAATAGTGACACAAGTCTCAGAGGTGGCATGAATGTTTGGCACGAGCTTATGATCTCTGAATAATTAATTTATACCTCAGCCAATGTTTATTTGATTTTGGCATAGATCCTACCGGTTAAATGATAATAATGCTATTCATTTAAGCATATAAGTTTGCACATTGCGTAAATTTATAGATTTACGAAGTCTGTTACATGAACGCAACTGAAAAATTAATTCAAAATGTCGAAAAATGTATGGTCAGACGGGCAAGGAGCATGCTTGGTAGGGTTGCATTCGTTCCCGTTTACAAACATCGTTTGCACAGCGAAATCATCACATTTGTGGAAATGAGCTTTCATACAAATTTTGACAGTTAGTTTATGAGGTGTTAAATTATGTAGTCAAGTATCAGGCTTATACAAGTTTAAATAAATACCCCCTCTAAAAACTAGAGTTACATAATCCATAATGGAAAATAGTTGAGCGAGCGAGAAAAATTTTAAATATGTAATTTTGTGACGATGTTTATGGCTATGGCTCAGGCTTTTGGGGTGACCTTAAAATTCGAAGCATGCAACTTGACCTACAACACCCATTTTTAGTGTATCATAGCGTTAATTGAACTGTGTGTGTAGTTGTTAGATTTCCGTGGAGGTGTGGAAGAAAGGGCATTTTTCTTGGCGAGAGAACCATACTTTTCCTTACCCATATACGGTGCTTGTATGGAGCGCGTATAACACTGGCCGGCAGCGCCGCCCGGACCCGGGCTGTAGCCCGAGTAGTAGCCTGGCGGCCCCGGATAGTGCTCCAGATGCTGTGTGTGCGCGCCCGGACCAGCCGGCACGAGCTGTGAACCTGCGGGTGGTTGTTGTGCTTGCGTAGGCGGCGCTTGCGGTCCAGCCTGCTGCGCACCGCCAGCCGATGACGGATGCGGGGGAGGAGCGTGTGCCTGTTCGTACAGATCGCTCGGTGGCGGCGGTGGCGGGCCGGGTTGATAGTACGGGTAGCGCCGATATGCTGTGGGCGGTGGCGGCGGAGGCGCACTCTGGTAGACTTTGGTCGGGAAGTAGGGCTGATAGGCGGGCGGTGAGTAGCACATGGCCTCACCCGGATATGGTGTGTAGTAGCTGGGCGGGTACGCTGTGGAGTAGTGCATGGGTGCGTGCATGGAGCGCGGATATGGCGAGCCCTGATGTGCGGCAGCGGCGGCGGCCAGCAACAGCGGCTGCTGCTGATGCGGCACTGGATGGTGCTGTGGCTGCTGCTGCTGATGCAGCGCTGTGGGTACGCCGCTATGACTCTGCGTCGTGGGGTAGCGGAAGGGTGTCAGGTCGCCGCCAGTGATGAGCACATCACTGTCCGTGCTATCCGCTGTAGATGTGGATTGTGGCGGTTGCTGCAGATGCTCCGGATCGGAGCTGAGCGGTGCGGGTATTTGTTGTTGTTGCTGTTGTTTCTTGGAGGAGGCGCCTGCCGGCAAGTGTGGCACATTTGGCGGCGGTGGTGGTGGTGCAGCGGCGACTGGAGGCAGAACGTGTGGTGATATCAGTGGACCAGCGGGTTGATAATAGCCTGCAAGGGAGAGAAGAGAGGGAGAATGTGAGTTAGGCTGAGTTGGATAAACATTGCCAAAGAGAAACAACTTCAATAATAGAATATACAACAAAAAGGTTAGTGCGATTGGTTGCACGGACGCAGACGCCTGTAAATTAGGCATGCAAAGAAGTGAACTTCGGCAGTGCAGCACTTTTCGGATAGGCAACAACAACTTGACCCTTACCAATTTCCTCTACCACTCAAAGAATAAAAACTTCAAATTTTAATGAAAATTAAGCAAATGCTGCAATAATTGTTGCTGTTTTTGTTGCAACTTGTCTATATTACAACAACAAAATCGCACCGATAAAATACAAAACAAGAAATAGCATCGCTGCCACCTTAAAATAAACAAAATCTTCCTAATGAATTATTTGTCCTAATTTTCTGCGCAAAGTTTGACACATTCTGTTTAGGCCAAACGCAGTAGGGTTAAGTTTTAGTTCTAGTTCAATGCTGTAAGATTCAAATGTAGGCGGCGCTGTGGTAGCTAAGAGGACTCGCGCCTCGTGAATTTGAATACGGGTTGCGAGCTCCTTTCCTCTATGTAGAGGAACTAATCTACCATATCACCCAGCCGACGCCGCATCATCTATTTGAAGTGCTCGCATATCGAGCTATTTTTTGGTAAGATATATTCGAACCCCCAATAAATCTAACCTTTGTTTTGCGAATAGAAACTGCCGCCTTTTTCTTTTTGTGTTCTGCTTTTCGGTGTTTTAAATTGTGTTTGCTGCTGCCGCTGCAGATTGTTACGCTTCCGGACTAACCCCACTGCTCCCCGTTGCAAGCGAGGCCTATCGTGTGCCATCCCCCCGAACATCGTTGGATGTTCACATTCTTTGAGCACATTCAATTTTCTTTTAAATAAATGTTTTGTTACAATTAGACAAAGTGACAAGAGCACTGACAGCCCTATTCTGACGAGAGTCACAAAATTCAGAATGCAATATTTTGAATGAATTGATAAATGCATTGTCTAACGACTTGCCGAATATTTGGGAAATGGAAGTTTTAGCTCTTAATAATATTGACACTGAGAGTGAAATGTAAACATTTGAATATCTCGCAATAACAGAAAGCGGACTTATTCCACTTTTAAAAACAACAGTTCATATAATTAAGCCTATTTGAAGAATCGTGAGATGAAAGCTTTTAGTGAAAAAAACGTTTGACACTACAAAAAATCAAAATAGAAGAAAACGGAATGACAAATCGGGCGTTTCCGTGAAAAAAGTTTTGTAAAAAAATTTACACTTTATGTGGCATAAGCATCACATCGAAAAAATAGTAATTTAATTCCTTGTACAATGATATTTAATCAAAATCACAAGTTACACTGTATTTTGGAGAGAGTTGAAAATGCTCTCTAAATAACGAAGGACGCAGGGGAGGAAGGCAAGAAGACATGCTGTGCCAAACTGGACCACCCTCCTATTAAATTTTATACTCCCAAATGACAAGCCAGTGCTGCCAAATATCAGGAAAAGTTGTTGAGCGAGTTCGTGTTTTTTTACTACTCGCTTAGGAAAAAAAGCCAACTAATTAATTTTATTAAATAAATATTATTTGATGAAATCGCATTATTTCCGAGCATTCGATCGACTTTAATGTTAAAAGAGACCGCTCACAGTTCTTATGCATATTTACCATTTTATTACAGTTGCAAATTTCAAAAATATAACTTAAAAAATTAACGAAAAATAGCGTCAGGCTTTTTGACCCGACCTTGTGTTTAAAAGGTGTAAAAATTGCTATACATAATATTAAATTTCTTTGAAAATGTTGTAGGATAATATATGTACAAAGATGCTTCCAGCTTTCTTAAATTTTCTTTAAAAAAAAATAAAAGGAGACCAGCAATCTTATTTTTGCTTTCCCCATCTCTTTGTTTCCCATTCAAAAAAAGTAAAATAAAATGAAAAGTTGGCAGCGCGGTCAAAATGGCTTAAAAATGTTGTGCACAAAAAAAGGCTGTTAAATTAAAATCGCCACACACACAAGAAGTCTATCTATAAGCGGCGAACTTGCTGCAGGCTTACAGCTGCCGCTCGGCCACTTTTCGGCGGCAGCGATCGAACGTTCGATTCTGCTGATCGCGGCACGTTTTACCCCCGCCGCCATGCTGTTGCGCCCAAAAGCATTGCGCCGACTGCTACTGTGCTTGTCGTTGTTGCTGCTGCTGTTGTTGTTGTTGTTGTTGTTATGGTGACCGCAGTAACTGCGCTTAATCAGCGCTTTAAATCGTTATGGATCGTTTTAGTGCATGCATGGCTCTGAGTTGTTGTAATCGTTGTTGTTGCTGAGATCTGCTTACTGCGTCTATGAACGGCTGCTGGCTGGCCGCATTCACCCCTCACCCTCTCTGCCCGCAGATACTCGTTTATTTCGTTTATTGGTGAATTGCAATTTACAGCATTCGCGCATGCGCCTTGGCTGGTGCGGTCTTTGCTGCCTGGCGGCAAGCAACTCTAGCTGCAGCCGCCGCCACCAATGCAGCAAGCAAATGCAGTTTTTTCGTGTCGCTGTCGTTTCATTCGCTTTGTTTTGCCGTTATTAAAATCTTACGTAAAACAGTTACGTGGCGCGCTGAGATCGCCTCTCCTATCTGTGGCCGGGACGCTGCCAAGTCACAAGCGAGCGGCCGCAACAGCCCTAACACTCAAGCACACGCTCAAATCGTGTGATTGCTTTCTTTTTCCACCAATCTTAAATTTTCGTTGTTCGATTTTTTGATGATAAATTTTGGAAAAAATTTCCTTGTTTCGGCATTTTTTGACATTTTGTTGCTACTATTTATAGCCTTGCAACCATGTTCGGATGCAGCTGAATGTTGTGTAATTTGAGGAAGCGTGGCAATTTACAGGCACATAAAAAACACTTTAAATTTGAAATTAAACAAAGCACACATTTGAGCTAAAGTAAATTTAAAGAGTAAATTTTATTTTGTTTATTCAAAGAGTCCCACCAAGCCTTCTGATATAAAGATGGCAGATGTTATTACCGGCTAGACCGATTCAATCTAACAAAAACCGGTTAGGACCGATCCAGCTGGCGCAGGAAACAGGATTTGGTGCAAAACTTAAGGAAATTTTAAATCGAATCCAAATTTGTCTGAGACTAAAAGACGAAGAAAGGAAGAAATACTTGGCACATTCCATTACGGTCAAACTTCAATAAATGAATAATTAAATAAAAGCAAGAGCAATTTCATAAAAGCTGGTCTTATTTACATAAGTAAGTGTATCCTCATAAGTTGACAGAAAAAATTTTACAATTGAAGGTTGGCACAACTTGCTAAAAACATATGTTTAATTGCTCAATTGTGGAGGCAGCAAAATTTTCGTTGACTAAAATAAGTGAATTGTTGGATATTGTGCAAAGCATGCACAGTTTATATTATTTATGTACTACTGTGTTATTTATGTGTGCTATTCCATGCTATTCCATGCAGTTTTATGCTTAATTTGAATCTTATAAATTCCACGCAGCTTCCTTGCACATCCGAAATCAGCTGTTCATAAATTCAACTCTGTGCCGTACTTAAATATCCACAATCGGCCATTTAAATTGTATTTAACTTCCAACTGTGAAACTGAAATTCCCTATTTAAACTGAAATCAGAGTTTAAATATCCACTGTGAAACTGGCTCTATGACTCAACAGCTACTATCTCTGATGATATCGAAATATAAGTTTTAGAAACCGAAATGATCTGCTATCCTACTTTAAATTAAATGTGTAGGCCCCGTTAACTTGAGCTAACGAACGAGCACACACAAATTGAGGCGAGAAAGCTAGGCCTAAGGGCCAGTTTCACAGTGGATGTTTAAATCTAATTTGCGAATTGAGTTTAAATCTAGTTTAACTTTCCTTGAGTTTCAGAGTGCATTTATTTAAACACGGAATATTTGACATTTGAAGGTTGGCACAACTTGCCAAAAACATATGTTCAATTGTGGAGGCAGCGCGAACTAAAAACTTTTCGCCGGCCGAAAGAAGTTAATTATTGGATATTGTAAGTGCAAAGTGCAAAGAATGCACAGTTTATATTATTTATGATACTACGGGATCATTTTTATGTGCTATACCATGCAGTTTTATGTTTAATTTGATCTCTTATAAATTGCAATTTTGTCCACGCAGCTTGTTTGCACATCTGAAATCAGCTGTTTATTTGTTTTCGATTGCAACTCTGTGGCGTACTTAAATATCCACAATCGGCTTTTTAAATCGTATTTAACTTTCAACTGTGAAACTGAAATTCCCTATTTAAACTACAATCAGAGTTTAAATATCCACTGTGAAACTGGCCCTAAGCCACGGTTACATGGTACATACATATATATACATAGGTATATCTATATTTATGTATATATGTATATACATCGTGATCTGTTACAGATCCATGCACGGTCGTAAAAGTGTTCTTATAATGCCGGTATCACACTGCTTCCGATTCTTGTCGGCGACACGCTTCCGACTCTTGCTAACTGTCATCGGCAGTGTGATATTGCTACCGACTGTAGTCGCCGACGTTTGTCGACGACAGTCGGAAGCAATGAGTCGTCGACAAAAATCGGAAGCAGTGTGATACCGGCATAAGGGTTAGATTTGTTCTCCTTTAAGGCACCTAACCAAAAAATATCAGTCACGAGCGAATCGAGCTCGCACAATCAGCATTCTGTAGGTCCCGTAAATGTTGCAGTGCAATGTGAAAGATAATTTTTTCTCTGGTCTTTTTGGTTACTTTTAGCAATAAAATGGCCTACCGAAAAATTCAAAATCTGGCAGCGTGACATTTGAATTTTCAGAAAGTAATTTCTAAAAGCATTTAACTTAATTTCCGCATATTCACTTAAAACGAAAAACCTAATAAGAAGTGTTAATAACTCATTCCAAAATCAATCATGTCCCAATTTAATTATTTTCCGCTCAAACACATCCTTCCTGTCGAACTTTCTCGTACCATAACAGACCGTCTGCACTCCTCCATCCGGCATGATTGTTGAGGTATGTATGTATGCTTCAAGCTGAAGTTGGGCGAAACTTCGTATAACACCTTGACAATTTCCAAGTGTTGTCAAATTTTAATGACACTCGCACGCACACTCAAGCACACTCATAAATAGATGTGACTTCACACACTCACGCAGAGGCAGAAGAGGTAGCGCGCATAAACGCACAATTATGAGCCTATATGATTTATGTCATTTGCATCAACACTTGAGCATGTCCATACTTAACGGTGTTCAAATTTAAGATCATTTAAACAGTTTGTATGTGTGTGTGTAGCATGTGCAATGCTAAAATAAATTTTCCAAAAATATAAACTAAATTTTCAAGCCACTTTGCGTAAAAAGTTTTTTAACAAAATTTAATTTTGGAGCCAATAACGAGTTATTTACATATGAATGAATGTTCGTTAACGTATTTGAATTATGAATTTGAATTTAGAAGTTACTTATGGCGTCAGTGCCATCTCGTGGTGCTCTCCCGTAGGCAACTGCCTTCTCTGCCTTTATGGAAAATCCAGCCCTGCAGACAGACATGATTAATAGCCGTCAAATGTGGCAGACAAAGTAAATCTAAATCAAAATATGTCGCCGATCAAAAGCATATAAAAAATATGCGCATATTTATACTTGTCACGCCCCACCTACACATCAAAAGGCAAACACTCTTACCCCTCGCGTATAAAGTGTAAAGGCGAGGAAATTCTGAGTGTAACTGAAATGAATTTCAAATAGGTAGAAAATCAAATCACGAATTTCGTGATAGCGTATAATCTATTGACACGGCATAGACACACACACACTCACAGATATGTAGGTAGACAGATGCACCAATCCATAGATACGCCGCAATGTAGGCACGGGATAAAAAGGTTGCACAGTGAAGAAGGTGTAAATTTATGTTAAATAGCATATGTTGTACAGAAGCGACAGGATGAAGCTAGAGGAGGAAGCGTCAATGTTGTTAATGGCTTCAGGGGCCGTCGGCATCATCGTCGTCACTTCCTTTAGCCAGCTCCCTTCCTGCCTGGCTAAAAACCGATTCCAGGGTTTGTTAAGGGACGGCATGGGTTCATTTGTGCTTGTGTGGGCAAAGAATTGCTAGGGCTTGTCAAACACCAAATAACAACACCAACACCAACAACAACAACAACAAACACACACCGGTGGCAATCATGATGTTAATGTCGATGTTGTTGGTGACGATGTCGATGTCGACGACGATGAAAACATTTTGTGGTGACAATGAAATTGTACGCACAATAATTGAAATGTGTTGTCGGCTATAAAAATCACACGCTCCTTTTCGCTCGCTTTAAATGGCAATAAAACTTGGTTAGCAGCAAAGCGATTCCGGAGCGACACCCGTACTTGGGTGGCTGCTGAAAACCTCGGTTGCGCATGAAGGGACTTGGTAACTTGTTGCTGGGCGTGTAATAAAAATATGGCGCAGCAAAGCACCGCGAAGAGGGGAAATCATCGAAATCCGTGTGGGCATTCTATGCGAGAGTTGAATTGTAATTTTAGATTTTTTATTTCAATGGCTTTAATGACTTAATTATACCGTTTCGAGAAATTAAATATATGCCCGTACGGCGAAAAGCTGAGTGGGATAAGAAAACAACGTGCTTGAATATGTGTGATTGGAAGAGTGGCCCTACAAAAAATAGAAGAAAACAATTGAGGATGCATCAGTCGATTCTTAACGACAGGGTAATTCCAATATACATATATACAACATACATACACATGTATTGCGTATCTGAGCCTCAAATTTGAAAATGGTTGCTATGGTATGGGCGGGAAGTATGAGAGAGGAAATAAAAGTGAGCACCGGAAAAGGTTTGTCATTATTATCTATATGGATGTATATATATAGGATCCGTACGATGAAGAGTTGGTCGTAATCTTGCCTGTTGCTGCTAATTGAAGAGTGGGTCCTAGTAATCCCAATAAAAAACTAACAAAGCCTGAAGAGCGTGTCGAAATGTTACGAAACACTATAGAATAGTGTATAGTTATAGCTTGTATTTACTTTCTTTCATGAAATTTCAGAAGGCTTTATGAAACTCATTTGTGGGTTTTGGTTACAAATTTCAAGACACCAAGCCTTTTATTTGAGTTAAAAGTATATTAAGTAACACTTCTTTATACATAGAAGTCCCAACAAAATTCTCGCTACACCATTGGAATCGGCCATCATACCAATTTGTTCCGTGTTTTTACTAAAAATAAAACAGCAGAAGCTAAGCTTGAGCGTTCCGCTGAGTGTAAGTCCCATTGTTCGCTTTAGCTTTCGCGGCATGAACGAACCATAAGCTTCGAATAAAGAAAAATCGACAGACATTTTTCAAACAGCGGCCATTTCCAAAAACTTTTTAAAAAGGTTTTCCCTATGAGCTCCAGTGTGGTGTAGCCCCTTTAATTCTTTGTTAAATCAATTCAAAGTTCAACGCTTCAGTTATATGATTGCTGGAGTCGTGTAAAAAATAATGCATTGAATCGAGTCAATTTGTTTATTTTGTTGACAATAAAAAAGTGAATGGCATAATGTTATAAATTTATGCAACAAATTCGTATCAATCATGGTTAGTGTGTGTGTGCGTGTGTGTGTGTAAGAAGTGAGTAACAAACTGCAGTTAATTATGCATATCAACGCATCAACAGCAACACAATCATCGGCATCGCCATCGCTGTCTCAACGCACCATCAACTCCGTCAGCAACATGCAGGCAACCTAATCAGCAGCAGTCGCAGCCCCAACAGCAGCGTCATCATACGCGACGCAGTCATCATCATCACGGCGGGGCACAATTATCGCCGACGAGTGGAATCCACAAGACAGACGCCAAGACGGCGACGGGAACGATGGCAGTGGCGCACAGTGGCAAGTGACACATTGTAGATGCTTCGAGCTGTCTAACCAAAGAACACGCTATCCAGCCCCCGACTCACAGCACGTTCCTTGAGGTACACTCGAAAAAGTCTGAGTAAAGTGAACATTTTGCGAATATTGATCGGCACATTAAGTAAATGCAACAACACAGGTTTTAGTTGCAATGATTAACGGTTGCTGTGCATTTCCACTCAAACTTAGAACTTAATCAGAGCGAAAAAGATTTAAGGAAAAATTTATTTCCAATATTCACATGCGGAAATCGAATCGGTGCTTAGAGCAAATAAAAGGTTGACTGCCGCTGGTGAGGAGCTTAAGAAGGGTTAAAGATTAAAGGAGCTATATCAGTTTAGATTCCACCATGCTGAAAAAGTTCTTGGCGGGCTTCCGAAAGTTAATCGCCAACATTTTCAAAGGCAAGATAGACGGACGCATAGAGGTGAAGGGAATCGAAAAACTCTGCACCTCTACTGTAAAACTGAACGGCCTCCTAGTTGTACATATACATACATATGTACAAATTAAACCCGAAATTTCGGAGTTTTTTCTGCAGTCATCCGTGAATTTTCAGAATTAAAAATGGTTCGGGATGCTGGGATTGGCAGGCCTAGTACGAACGTATGACTAGATTCTAGTCACTAGACGAACGAATGGAACGACAAATTAACAGCAGAGCATGCCGGCCACTTTCTTGCAGCGCTAGAACAGGCGGGGAAGGAAGCACCGCACAGGCACAGGGTAACTGCAGGCAACACTTCCCACTCGATGGCGGCGATGGCAGTGCAGCAGAGATTAGTGTGGATTAGGGCCTGTGCCAACTGCATTGGCGGCGACGGCGGGTAATTTTTTGCGCAATTTGCAAACCTCAAACGCATTTTCATAAATTATGGGGCGGCTGGCTAAAGCGGCTCAAGCTGACGCGTTTCGTCGCGTATGCTAAGTGCGCCACTTTCGCGCCTCGAGCCCCGCACCGCACCGCACCAGCACGTCCCAGCGGCCGACGCTTCATTGAAATGCGTTGCTCGACTCACTTTGCTTTGCACTGCTTTGGCTCGCCGTGTCGGCGGAATGAAGTCTGTCCGTCCGTCCCGTCCCGTTCCGTCTGCCTGTCTGTTTGTCTGACTGCCATTGACTGAATTATGCCACTTCTGCGTTGAGCCGCGCGTTGTTTTTGCTGGGCTGAATGTCACTCGCACGCCGGGCAGCGCCAATCTCAGCCAGCGTCGCATACAAAATATTTGCTTTTGCTGTATTTGCGAATTATCAAAATGATTATGAATGGTTTATTGAAAATTTTGCGACTTAAGTGTTGCTCTGGCGTGCAGAATTTTAAGCAGGTTTCTTTTGTTTCTACTTCAAACCATTTTGTTTTTGTTTTACTTATCAATGTGCCTAGTGAAGTGTTGTGAAACTCGACATAAAATAGCCTCTTGACAATACAGTAGTAGGGTTTTCGATACCGAAGCATTTTTACGAATTCGGCATTGCGGTATTCAATTGAATTGAGACCGAAATAAAAAAAAAAAAATACTAATTTTAAGCTTTATTTCAAAATAGTACAAAGCTCAGCAATACAGTCAACAGTTACAAATAATAAAACAAAATATTTGTATGTATCTAAATAATAGATATATTCAAGAAAATAATACCCTTCAAATGTGAGTCGGCAACTCCAAAGGGTTCTGGCAAAAGCATTAAAAGAACTGTTGCATTTTTTCAGTATAAATGTGATTTGAATTCAAGCATAATTATTAATGTTCTTTTTCTCATACATACATATATTCGCTATTTCCAAAGCTCAAACAACATTTTAGGGCTAATTAGGGCTAAAATATATTCGTCATATCAACGAAAAACACACATTTCCACTTAAAAGCGTTCACGCAAAATCTGTTGCTCCGTCATCATTCACTTTTGCCTGTACGCCCGTCGGCCAGTCTGCCTGGTGACATGAAGCGGGTATGCTTGAAAATTTGTCAATCGTTGGCATCACTGTCATGTCAACGAAATGATGAATGAATTGACCAGCGCGGTTTTCGGGCAACACCAGTTCACACATTCGCACATGTGTGTCCGTCCAATGCTTCAGCTGGAGCATTTGGCGCACTTGAACAAATTTGCATGCAAAAAAAATATGAGTATTCAAATTGAATTAGGAATTTGTTTGTTGCTCTCTCGTATTGACATGCAGGTATGCTTGCTTTTTTACAAACCGTTTTCAAGTTTTCTTATAAATAATTTGGAATTTGCAGTTTTCTGTACACATTTTTTTCAGTGTACCACAGTTCATGCCCAGCGAAACAATAGACCACTTGTGTGCGCTGTGGTCGACTTCAATAAGGTCCCTGTCAACTTGTTTGCCACTCATTGAAAGGCAACCACAACTTCACAAAATATTGACCAACAGTTTGAACCATGCTTTGAAACAGAAACAGAAACAAAAACAAATTCACACATACAAAATCATGCAAGCTAAATCAAATAAAAGCAATAGGAACCATGCATATGTGTTGTCTGAAAAGGGTCTTTTCTGTCCATTTCTCATTGAGTCCATACATGCTATAATTGGGGTCTCATACTTGGGACCTTTGAACGCTTGTTTTTCGCACTTACGCGAAAATTTATTCCAAGCATATTAACATATTCGTAATTATAAAGGAAGAAGAAAGGGGCCCCGAGCAGCCCCCGTGCACGACAGTTTAATACCTGATTAGATTGCAGTTGAAAGATTTGAATAAAATATTAGTTCAATACTTTGAAATAGAAAATAATAGCGGCAGTGCTTACAATTTATATACCATTATCTTCCGTCTATACGCCAAACTAACATCAAGTCAGACAGTACTTTCGAAGTTGCATGTGTTTTATCTACAAAAGTTAGCTCTAGGTTAGACGACCGGACGAACTTTCTTTTCTAAGACCTTCCTTTTTAACGAAGTGTCCGAAGAACTTTTAAGATTAGGTGCAGGTGCACCATCGTCCACGCTCAAAGCGTCTATCAACGACTGGTTTGTACTCTTCCGATGTATGCTGTGCCCAGATGGATGCAAACCTAAGCAACGGAAATGTGTTTTTTCTTTAATTTCATTAATTTCTTTTTATAGCAAACTCAAAAGTGCAAACCTGAATTTCTTAAATTTCGAGCCAATGGAAATGGTATATGATCCAACTTGACTTCTGGCACTATATTAATGTTAAGATTGCGCGAAGTACTAGTTACAGTATTAGCTTCTGTTTGAATTTAACAAGTTTTTAAAATTTACATGACAGACGAACAAAGTTCAAGAAATAAAATAAGAAACTTTACAGTTGGGAAAAAAGTTGAATATTTCTTAATTTAGTATATGAATTATGTATAAATGTCAGCGGCACTGTGACAAATTGCTTATCTATAAAAAAAAATGCACACGCATAAAATACACATAAATGTTGTTGTACATACCAAAGCCGTAAACCTATTAGCAACCGGTTTGATTGCGGCTTATACGCGCTCATATGTATGTCAAATTAAGTGAAATTAATGGTGTTTGACGGATCAACTTCGTAATCCGTGGTTTTCAACATTTTTATTGTTATAGCAGTTATCGTTGTTATTATTTTCAAACGATACAAATATTCAATATATAATATTGTGCTTTCATTTTGTATAAGTTTACACACAGAGTGAACGGAAATGTAACGGACTGTTAGTAAGGCCCTAGCTGACGTCATAGGCACGTGCCGATTACGGCATTATGCGATTAAGTCTTGGTATGACATAGCTTCAGTTGTTAATTACATATGTATTATTAAACCGAATGTAAAGCTGAGAGAGCAAATTTGCGTACGTTTCATATGATATATTTAGCCCAATTCACAATCTTGTGCATTTGAGATTGCAAATTTGTGCAATAGTAATTTTTTGCCATCAATTGTGAGCGGTTTTGTCTTTCAAGTTTGCAACACTTCTTGCAAAGCGCATAATTCACAGCTGCTTGTCACAAAAACTGCTGATTGAACTGTTGACGGGTTTTAAGTGTTGCATTTTTGCAAAGATTTTGCAATTGCATCTCTGTATATTTGTTAGTGTAGAGTAAAAATATACTAAAAAATTTGCAATTGCAAAAATGCAAGACCATTTGCTCAAGATTGTGATGTATGTATGTAGTATATGCCATTATAAGGCATTTATTTGATTTTTCAATCTCATCTTTTATATTTGAGCAACACAAATATTTCAAGAACTGTTGCTGTTTTAGGAATTTAATTGTGCAAATGTATTAGAAGAAATTAAAATTACACTTTTTTAAACTTTATTTTTGGATATTTGACCGAAAAAAACAGCTGCTTTTTTATAAAATGAAAAATTCAAGTTTCAAAAAAGTTTATTAACTCTATGACTGCTGGAAAAACAATGAGCGATATTAAGCTCCATTTTAAAAATTTTATAAATTTTATCTTAAAAAAAGCAACGTTTCTTGACCAAAATTGAGCGATAAACAACAGCAAAGCTGAGCAATCAATGCGGGATATTTCTAAAGTCTGATAAGTATGTCATTTTACATGGTAAAAGAAAAAGTAAATAACGAAATGCTAATATTAAAACATTTTTTCACATATTAACAAATATAATAGTATAATATAATATTTTCAACGACACTGGATTTTGAAGTCGAAAGAATACCAAAGTATATACCTATGTATGTATGTATCGAATGTACGTTTCTTATTTTCACGAAATTATAAAAATTGAATACAAGATGACAGATCAAAAATAAATTTGTTAAGAGCAATAATAATATAAAATAGCAACAAAAAGAATTGGCAATAAAAAAAGTGAGGAAAATAATAAAAGCAAACATACGAACCAGCGAAAGCAGAAACGAAAGAGAAATTCTTAGAAGATTTAAAAGTAAAACCAAAATCGATTACATATGTAAAGCTTTAAAGATTAATGTAAAGCTGCAAAAAATTCCAAAATTCCATGAATTCTCAAGGAAGCCACTTCGAACAGCTCTAGTTTATAAAATTGAAAAAAAATTCGAATTGGCCACTCCTACCAACTAATCTAGATAATCGTCAAAGCGTATTACCTCCTCGCCCCAAGAAATGGGCCGCATACAGAATATCTCGAAAATGATGCGCCTGCTGATGCAGCAGCGTGAATGATTCGGCCAAATTGGCCATGGCGGCAGCGTCGAGTCCGCCACTGACGCCGACGAATGGCAGCGCACCAGGGCGCGCTATCGACGTTGTTGGCAGTCCAACAAATGGCAGTGCTGCCAACCCAGCGGTATTGTTGCCCGTACTGTTGCTGCTGCTGCCGCGGAGTGCTGTTGATAACGCAGGCAAATGGGCGACATTTTTGCTGCTGTTGGGTGATAACGCTGAGCCAGAGAGCGAGGAGAGCGTTTCACATGAGCTGCTGCCAGTGCTGCCAACGCTGGAGCAACGCTGCTGCTGTTGTTGTTGATGTTGCTGTGGATGCGGCTGCAATTGGTGTTGACACATCAAGGCATGTGCGGAAAGTCGCATTGATTTCAACATTTCCACAGTCGTTTTCATCGACTTCTGCTGCTGATGTTTCAAAAAATCACAAATTTCACAGCGCTTCATTTTGATGGCTTATTACTTTACTTTGGCAGAATATTAAATTCCACTATTTTGGTTTTTTTTTGAGGTTATGTTTGTTGTTTAAGCAAATATAAATATGTTTTTCTTTAATATTATAACAATTAAGATTTTTTTAAGGCAACTTTTATTATATGTTTTAATATTTTTGATTTTCTGTTTAACATTCTCGTTTTTAATATTGCAATTTGATTGTTATGGGCACTTTATAGACATCGCTTTTGTTGTTATTGACGCTATTATTTCAAAATATATTTATTTAATTTTTGTTGAAATTCAAAGCATTTTTGTTCGCACATTAATTAAATGTCGAAAAGTTTAAATTAAAATTTTGAAAAATTAAAATTGAAAAACTATATTTTTACTGGCTGTAACCCAAAGTATAAGCCTGAAAATAACTGTTGCATAGTTTCAGCATTATACTTATATTCAAAGTAATATCAGTAAACCATGACACAGTTCTTTAAATGCTTTTCCTAAAAACCTATAGCGTTCCCGAGTCACATGCAATGGGAATAATTATCTTGAATTGTAACTACGCACGTTAATTTGATATAATAAACAACGATGTATTAAAGCAGTAATTGGACAGGGATCGACTAAAAACTCGGACTAGAATGCGTACTTGAGCTCAGTGAGTGCGCAGCCCAAAATGAGGTCATGTGGGTGGTGAAGCAACACAGATGAATCCACCTTTTTTATAGCCCAAACGAGCAGTTTTGGGGTTACGGCGGAGCATTGGGGATGCAAGACTGAAAGAATCTAGAATGTAGATGGAGCAAGTGCATTGTCCGAAATTTGCAAGAAGTAGTGGAATACGCATAATGGGCAACCACTTTATTGACGCAGAGGTGGTTCAGATAAATTCAGATGCTTCTGTTATGTGGATTTATTTTCCAGCTATTCTAGCATATTCTTGAAGGATATAGTTAAATGTCACCTCAAAAATTTATTATTCCCCAATATCTTGTAGAACGAACCTAGCTTCTTCGCATAACTTGTGCATGTACGCACCATTGTTAAGCACAAGTTAATGGGACTTACAAATTTATTCTAAGCTTTTTTTGGTGAGAAGGTTTTTATGAAGGCAAAGTATACTTCAGGAGAGTTGAGAGATGGCGCCGCGTGCAAAGAAACAAAGTCTTTTAAAGAGGGTATGACGCGGTCCAGCGAATCAACGCATCAGCGATCGAACACTTATCCACTGAGCCCCGACGGAGATAACAGAAACCCTTGTACCAACAAATACACTCAACAGCCCATTCTCAGTTTGACAATTTCCTCCATTCTTCAATTCTCAATAGATTACGCCAATTTTAGAACTGTATGCCAAGCAGCACATCTAATGTACATTTGTCATTCTATTGCCAAAATCATTTTATGCAAATTTTATGCTATCGAATTCTGCGCAAAAATAGTGACGGAAATTTGGTAAACTGGTCAAAAGATCGATAAATCAACTTGGCCAGTGGCCACACTGCAGCAAACGAGTTGCCAGCCAACAGGGAAATTTATGAGCGCACACGTACGAGTCGCGCATGTGGCGAGATTTTGCTATTTAAACGCATTGGCGCTGTCAATGTGCAAATATGTCGTCTACTTCCCGTTTCGGCGCTGCGGCAACAATTGTTGGCAAGTAAGTCGCAGCTGAAAAAGCATGCAGTGCAGTGGGTAGGATGGCAGCAAGCGGCAAATGGAATGGCAAGCAAGGTTAAGTGAACAGTTGTCGTTTCCGGTTGCGCGCTGGCTGCCTTCCTTGTTGGCAGCGTCACAGCAGCATGGACGCCATCACAGCAGCAGGAGGAAGTGTTTTGCATATGCTCGGCAATACATAATTTCATATGCCAAGAACGAAGGAGCGATTCAAGCATAATTCATAAAAATAAGCAGAAATGATAATGGAAATAAAGCAAATTGTAAATAAATGTGCATAGATCCCATGAAAGACAGGCCAAAACATTTATGCCAGAAGCTTCTCAGACGATAACAATGGAGCTAGTAACGCGTAGCAGAAACCATCGTAATTGTCTGGGGAATCTTGTTTGGACACTATACATAGGGTAATGAAACGAATCCATACTATATATATAGTACAGGGTAGCATGCTTAGCATCTTGAACGAAGATGAACACATCCTATGCCACTGCGATTGGTTAGTAAGCACTTGATTTCCTTACCTAGGCAACATGTATCTACACTCGCAAGACATTGTGGGACAGATCCCTAAAGGAAATTGTTATATACCTTTTGAAACTACGCATTCGTGAAGAAATGCAGAACTGTCAGAATAGGCCCTTCTGGTAGCGGTGACTAAGAATCAAATCTTATCTCATGAAAAAGTCTCAGATATTCGGAAAGTAGTGCTCAAAATTGTTTTTCTGGACCAAGAAATGTAGGCACTGAGCTTGAGAATTGAAATAATTTGGTTAAAGCATTTCAGGTTTTCTTGAAAAGTCGAAAATTTAGTTGCTGAACTTTTAGCGAAAAACTAGTTAATTTTTTTTACAACGGGTAAATATGTACAGTTATAGTGGAAGCTACAAACATATGTATCCATGGGATAACCTTTATTTCTGTCAACGTCCGGATTTTTATATCCTCGGCGAACTTTCTTGACCAAACACACAACTGAAGGACATTTTCCACTTGACATTTTCCTTGGCAACACTTCAGCCAGAATATGCACTGTTGCCACTCTTGATAAGCATGTGGCGTCCCTGAACTTTTGAAAAATTCATTCCAAAAACTATTTTGTTAATAACAACAACAACAAAACTTTAAAAAAGATGAAGAATCAAAAGGTGACGTTGAACCATCAAGAAAACGAAATTAAATCAAGTGAATAATTGCATGGAGGGAGACTAATTTCCGCAAATGGTTCCACCTTTGCGCTGACATCGTCTCTTTACGTTTACAGCTACTGCAGGTGGGAGGAAGGAGGCACGAAGTCAGCTCACCGGAGGCACGCTCATGCAGAGTTTGGAAAAACTTTATTTCATTACACCCACACGCTCGCACATACAAACTCACACGGACACACAAACGCAGACGAAAACTTTTAATGGTCTGACAATATGGCAGCCTTCTGATGATGCTTGTGTCGGCGCTCATGTTGTTGCGCTGATGACGCACTTCCGATTTGGTTGCAGACTTTGTTGTTGCAATTTCTGACATTGTACACTTCAGTTTCTGGCTGCTTACTTAGGGCAAGTCACACACACGCACACACCGTTTGACGGCGTCGAAATAAGCTTGCCAGGTCGAAATACTACGCAGGGATTTTTTGCATCTTGGAAAGGAGATTTTTAGGGGACGAAATTTGATTTAGTGTAATACATACGAATATGTACAGAGCTAGTGTCTATACAAAGAAAAATTTATTAAAACGATTAGTTTGTAACTATTTAAAAGTTTTATTAGTAATTTTAAAAATATACATTCTAGTCTAGTTATCAAAATGTACGATATATAGAAATTATTGATTTTGAATTTTTTTGAAAACTGATCCCAAGTCAAATAAATACCCTACTGAAATGAATACTAGTTCCTGTACTTTAAATTCAGAAGGTTTATTTCAGACCGGTTTGATCTCTTTCCAAACATTTCGAAATTGAAGAAAAACTCAAACTGAAATTGGGTTAGAGCCAAATTTGATTTTTAAAATTTTCATAAATCTTTTATTTAAGACAAAAGGGGGGTGTACGAAGGGAAGGGAACAAATTTAGTGTAAGAAGGCCAATCCGCCCTAATGGGATGCTTCGGCAACCCTATGTCGTAACCTGTTGAAGCTTGCTGTTCTTGTACTCCTAAATACTCACGCCTATAACGCCATCAATAAGCACTAAGAATCGGTGATTAATGATATATCGCTCGACATTTGCAACAAATATATCAATGTTTTACTTTATATTTAAATAAAATTATATAAAAAAAAACTTTTTAAAAATAAGCTTTAATTTATTTAATGTACTAAAAAGTAGAAAATAAATTGTTTCCAAGTCACCTGTATCTTACTATTAATAAAAGCTTGGGGCGCTCACGTGTTCAATATTTGTCAACCAGTTACCACAATATTTTATAGAAATAATTTTTTGCAAATAGATTCTAGTAATGAAAGATATTTTGAATATGGATATTGAGCGCACAAGCTTTTATTAATAGTAAGATACAGGTGACTTGGAAACAATTTATTTTCTACTTTTAAGTACATTAAATAAATTAAAGCTTATTTTTAAAAAGTTTTTTTTTATATAATTTTATTTTCTACTTTTTAGTTTTCCATAAATTAAATTTTAGAGCTCTGAAATTTTTCGCAAAAAGAATTTAAAACTTGCAGAGCAGTACACAATATTTAGGGTATTCATAGTGTCTCCTATCGTCATATCCTTAATTTAACAAATAATACGGCTGTGATCGACCCTAATATTCGTGGCATATTTGTGGCGCGATGAGTTGTTGTTTTGCGCGCAAGGCGCGGCGAGTAAGTTCCTATCGTTTTTCATTGATGTGTGGTGTACCTATAATTATAAATTGAAGCCCGTGTGTAGTTGCTTGAAAAGTGCCACGCCCCTTATCCTACGCCCATATAATTTTACCAGTGGGACGACACATCCAAGAGGCGGCTGCATACGAAATTTCAATGCTGCACGACCTTTAGTTCCAAAGCTAGTCGAGATCAAAAATTTTGTTTGTATGGGGGGTGCCACGCCCCCTTATCCAGTGCCCCCCTTATTTTCTCAGTAGAAGGATATGGATATGTAGTAAGTTCCTACCGAGTTTCATTGATGTGTGATGTGTAGTTCTAAAGTTATACACAAATCTGGAGTTTATAAAAAAGTGCCACGCCCCTTGTCCTACGCCCATAAAATTCCACCAGTGGGACGACACATCCAAGAGGCGACTGCATACGAAATTTCAATGCTGCACGACCTTTAGTTCCAAAGCTAATCGAGATCAAAAATTTTGTTTGTATGGGGGGTGCAACGCCCCCTTATCCTACGCCCATAAAATTTTACCAGTGGGACGACACGTCCAAGAGGCGACTGCATACGAAATTTCAATGCTGCACGTCCTTTAGTTCCAAAGCTAGTCGAGATCAAAAATTTTGTTTGTATGGGGGGTGCCACGCCCCCTTATCCAGTGCCCCCCTTATTTTCTCAGTAGAAGGATATGGATATGTAGTAAGTTCCTACCGAGTTTCATTGATGTGTGATGTGTAGTTCTAAAGTTATACACAAATCTGGAGTTTATAAAAAAGTGCCACGCCCCTTGTCCTACGCCCATAAAATTCCACCAGTGGGACGACACATCCAAGAGGCGACTGCATACGAAATTTCAATGCTGCACGACCTTTAGTTCCAAAGCTAATCGAGATCAAAAATTTTGTTTGTATGGGGGGTGCCACGGCCCCTTATCCTACGCCCATAAAATTTTACCAGTGGGACGACACATCCAAGAGGCGACTGCATACGAAATTTCAATGCTGCACGACCTTTAGTTCCAAAGCTAATCGAGATCAAAAATTTTGTTTGTATGGGGGGTGCCACGCCCCCTTATCCTACGCCCATAAAATTTTACCAGTGGGACGACACGTCCAAGAGGCGACTGCATACGAAATTTCAATGCTGCACGTCCTTTAGTTCCAAAGCTAATCGAGATCAAAAATTTTGTTTGTATGGGGGGTGCCACGGCCCCTTATCCAGTGCCCCCTTATTTTCTCAGTAGAAGGATATGGATATGTAGTAAGTTCCTACCGAGTTTCATTGATGTGTGATGTGTAGTTCTAAAGTTATACACAAATTTGGAGTTTATAAAAAAGTGCCACGCCCCTTATCCTACGCCCATAAAATTTATTGATTCATGTATTGGGCTCTAGATTAGGCATGTATGCAAAGTTTCAGATCTCTAAGTAGTCGGGAAGTGGGTGAAAAATTGATTACTAGATTTGACGACATACATACCGGATGTGAACCTAATATAAAGCTTATAAAATGCACTTGAACGATCGATAAATGTCTATGTTCGGTTTGTTTACGTATACGAAAAAGCAGACAATTTATAAAAATATTCATCGCATTGATATCTATGTACATATATTGATTTTTTTGCTTTTTTATCATCTCAAATTGTTGCATTAGAATATAGTAGGTAGTATATGTATGTATTTGAATCGATTTTATATGTCAATATCTCAAATTTTTACTGAGCTCTCAGCCTCCTTGTTGGTGTTTCGATGTAGCTGTCACACCCCGACAATACACCATCATAATTTTGTCATTTTTTATGTTATTCGCGTTTTGAACGTTTTGTCACCCGCTCACCATCCTCGTCAGCCATTCAACTGCCTCCTGCGGCATTCTCTTGGGCGCAAACCAATTCAAATTCCATTTTCACTTCTCTCTTTGCGTTTTCAATTTGCCAAATCAAATACGAAACGAAAATGATGCCATAATGGAATCATAATCATCATTGCTGTTGCCGTTTGCCGCGCTGATGTTGCTGATTATGCTGCCGTTGATGACGATGACGGTGATGATGAGTCCGATGAAAATGTCGTGAGTGAGCGATAAGCGTAAAAGTGATGAGAGCGCTGTGGATTACGCGTCTGAAGAGATGAGTGTGTGTGTGTGTGTGTTTGCGTGTGTGCTGAGTGTATTTGGCTTGTTTCTCTATTCATAAGCTTTCATCAGTGCGAGTGAGGGTGGTGAGGAGCGGCAATGAGTGGATGTGTGTGCACAGATACAAAACTATGAAGAATTTTAAGTCTTTTAAAAATGTCTTATAAAATAATAAAATGGCAAACTTAAGCAGTCACTATTTTCCAAAAGTCGTCTAAATTTTTGCAATTTCAGGCGTGTTTTCACTTCTTGGAATCCAACATGAAATTAAAAATTTTAAAATAATAATAGTGGAATGGCTTTTTAGGATTCGGTGTGGATATTTTTTCAAAATATACAGTCGGTTTTGTTTAAAATGTCTTGCATTTGTTTGTTAAAAGCTGAGCGAAATCAAAACCAAATTAATCAATTTATGTACATATATAAAGGAACAATCATTGCTTCAAATGGAATGGACTACTAACGAAGCGATGTGCTTCGATTGGTTCCCCTTCAAACGTGTTACACAATATACTGACAAAAACTCTACATCGGTCAAGTTTAACATCAATTCCTCATGCATTTCTTTCTTCCAAGTTTAAAAAAAATTTTGATTTTTCTTCTTTAAAACTTTCGGTGCAGTTTCCGATTTCGATTCCGAATTGAAAATATACTTTCAAGTTGTGCAAAGCTATAATTTTGATTTTACTTCTACGATCTGAAACTCGCCATCATCTGCAGTTTCTCTGTCCCGTCATCGCTAGATCTTGCCTAACCTACTGACTACCTCTCTGCTGAAGTTCGCTGAAAACTCTCGTAGTCTGATGGATCCAAAATACTTCCAAGTGTGCAAAACAGTAATACAAAATATATTTAAAAACGGCTTCGTTTAGTAGCTACTTTAAAGAAAGGCCAATGGTTTTTTGCAACTAGTATGTATCATCTTGTATTGTATATTGATACGCCAATGATGATAACAACGAAACCAATAGCAGCAAATGCTTCCGATGTGACCATGCGCGAGTCTGCGCGAAGAATTTCTTGCCTTTCAAAAGTCGAACAAATCGCATTAAATTGTATCACGCGGAGCGCGACTCAGGTGGCGGGCGTCGGCGTACGCAGCGGTAGGAACGGGGGCATGGGGCAGAGGCTGGGTTGCCGGCGGCTTTTGCGCTCTGTTGTTAATTGATGGAGCGCCCAGGCGCGCCTGCCTGAATGCCACCAACGAACAATGAGCCCGAGCCGTCGTGCTGGCTGAGCCGCTGTTGCCCGCCGCTTCACTCCACTTCTTAGTGGCGTGTTTACTACCTTTTTTCACAGCTTTTTAGCATTTTTGATGGTTCATTGTCGGCGGCTTCGGCACATTTTCCCACACGTGAGCTTCATTCATGCGTTTCAATCTGCTTCTGCCGCACACACACACACACACATACATACATAAAGAAGCACAAAAGTGTAAACTCACGCTAAACACGTTGGGGAACAAATACAAATTTGAAGAAAAAAATATAAAAAAAGTGTGTGTAGGAAATATTTTAGCGGAACAGCTCCGCTTCCCTACGCCGAGCTGAGCTGCGCAGTTTAAGCGGCGGGAAAAAATGCGTAAGAAATTTTAAAATTGCTTCTTCGTGTTTTTGGTTTTTATTTTGTTTTGGTATTTTTGTTATTGTGTGGGAAAAAGCGGAAAAATGCCGCTGCCATTTCACTCTGCATGCCACAAAAAATTAAGGCTGCGTTCTGCGGCGAAGGGGAAGCCAGACACAGTTCGCATACTTTGCCGCATGCCGCACGACCGATAAGACAAAAGTTGCTCAAGTTGTGAAAAGAATTTTCGTGCACTGAAAAATTCTTTGAATTTATTAATTAAAAGCTGGCAGAGAAGTGGGCAAGTGCCTGCCAGCAGCAGTGTTGCCAAATTGATCCAAATGATAAAAAGGTAATAGAATATTCCACAACTCTTCGAGTGATACGCTTTTGTCCGCTTTTGTACTCTTTCTATGTATGTTCATTTTAGCCAATTACCCCTGTGACTTATTATTTCTTCTTAGTTTGCCCGAAGTTTAGCTGCAGCCGAGAGGATATTTCCAGATTGACGATTGAACCAAAATTATAAGACAAGCATTTGGCAGACTCCATTAAATTGGTAGAGTGCATTAAAAATAACTATAAAAAAAAGCTATAGCAAGTTCACTTTTGATATTGCAATAAAAATGCTAGTATAAATAACAATTTTGCTTTAATCAGTACTTTACAGATTCCGCATTTTCACTCTTGAAAAGCTCGATATAGTGGATTTTTCGCCTTTTCTTTGAAAAAGGATCAAAATGACCCATTAAAATGATAGAGGTTTATAACATTCTACTAAAAAATAATCCGCAAAGTTCATATAGACACCCAAATAGAAATTTCAGGTCAGAAGTAGGTGTGCTCTTTATTTTACTTCATAAAGCTTTGGACAAAACTATGCAAACATCATGAGCCCATAAGTACCTTTACAAGTTAAACGAAGTGAAGGTTTTGCTTTCAGAACTAAATAAATTAATTTCCCGCAAGAATATTCCACTCCCTAGTGTAATCTCAAACATTTTCGAATTAATATGAACTGAAAATGATCTATATTATTTTTTAGTTATTTCATATTCGGCGCCGCGGTGGCTCAGTAAACTATTTGCTTGGTCGCTGATGCGGGAGGGCCTGGGTTCAGATCTCAGTCCGGCACATAACATCTAATACAAAGAGAATTGGTTTTCAAATTGGTTCTTTGCGCGGCGCCACTTCTCGCGATGAATTGGCAATTCTACGAGAATATTCTTTGCCATGAAAAGCATCTCAACCCGTTCGGATTCGGTTAATGTAGGTTCCGTTAATTTGTGAAAAATATAACAAGCACACACAAGTTAACGCAAGAAAGCTAGGCCTAAGCCCACAAGGGCTGTCGCGGCAATCAATTCATTCATAATTATTATTGCTTTTATTTACAAAACTAAGATTTGAGTTAGACTTTTAAGAAGACTTAGAAGAACCAAGCCACAAGATCTTGTAGTTAACATATTGTAATTTTAATTTTATAAAATCGAATTATATTTCTTGTTAGTTTTAAAGCTAGGTGTAATTCTATGAAATGTACTTAAATTTTATAGCGTTTCAATAAACAAAAAAAAATGTATTTTAAGTTCATTAATATTTGATTTGATACTGTTTTTTTCAGAAGATAATACTTTTTCCCTTTTTAAAGCATACCTACTATTTTTTTCAAGAAAGGCGCAGTACTGCTACTACTTTGGGCATAAATCAAGCACGTTCAATTAGTTTTAAAAATCTGCGCGCGCCGACGCGAACTCAAAGAAATGTGGCCAGAGCGCTTGAGCTTGTTAAGAAAGTCGCATGCGAGCGCAAAATTAAACGCCGAAAAGTGATGAAAAAATATTATAGAAAAAATATGCTAAGCGCTAAGTGAAAGAATGCGAGCCGTAATGCGAATAAATCAAAAAATTTCTCCCATTTGTAAAAATCCGCAGACAGCAAAAAAGTCGGTGGGGTAAAAGACAAACACGAGAGTAATTTATGCAAACGCAGCGCATGAAACGTAAAGACTGTGTGGCACAGTGAGAGTGTGGCGGCACTTCACTTGGCGGCTCGGCGGCAAAACGTGTTGCGATTGCGCATGCGCAGCCGCACACTCGCTTCTGTGCCATTGCTCAATTAACTGAGTGCGCGCGCTCAACTAACGAGCCGCCGCCGTCAGTCGCAGCGCACTGGCTCAAATATTATTGATGGTAAGCCGGCGACTCGCAGCTACGAATGCCATTTGTAAGATACACAAAGCGCTTCAAAAGTACAGCATAGATACAGAAAGGAATTGCTGAGATACGTACGCCAGAGGCATACAAAGTTTGCGCGCATGCCGCTACCGACACCGCGCCAATGCAACGTGCCACATGCAGCGCCGCACTTCTTTTCCACTGTCCACTATTTTGTGCACAATAGAGCCAAAACAATTTTCATATTATTATTGGCATACATTTTAAACATTTTAGATGATGAGGGGGTAAAAGAAAAGTGGCATGGTCGTGAAGGTACGACAGCGGCAGCAAATTGAATTTTCCCCAAAACCATGTAATCATTTTTCAGAAGCCCATATACTACCTTGAAAGCCGACGCACAGTGAGGCAGACGATGGATTAACCTAGTAATTGTTGCTATTCATTTAGAGTATTCACAGTTTCCTTCTAAATTTCCCGTCTGGCAACTTTAGCACGATAGTAAAATAAAACTGTGAGCGTCCCTGTTTCGTGGACCATTCTTAAGCGCTGATCAGTCACCGCGTATCTTTTGTGAGCGGAATTAATCGCAACGGCAAAATTCGGGCCGTTCAGTGAAAATCGTATCGCAGCTGTGGCTGTTTTGCAGGTTTCTGTCTTGGTTATTGCTGCCTTGCTGCCGTGCTGCCATATAGTTTCGTGCACAAAGTAAGCACGCTGTTCATTTTGCTTTTGAGGTTAAATTTGAAATTTTTTATAAAATCTATGACACAGGATTATCTAAATTTTTAGATATATTTATTGTAGTCTACTTTTAAGAATTTATAATAGCAATAATAATCCGCTTTTAGTTCTAAATTAAAATCGAAGAGCAGTGCCAGCACTGTTTTTAGTACAAAGCAATGTCATTCTCTCATCCTCTCTGAGCATCAGAGCAGACGTAAACGTGAGAAAAACCAATTTGGATTATAATTTCTGCGTTACGCGCCGATTAAATACGCAATGAGCGAACGCATGTATGAGCTCGGGTAGGGTAGGTTTTGTCTGCGCTCCGATTAAATACGATACGCGGTGACTGATCAGCGCTTTAATTTGCCACAATCGCATTACAATTGTTTTCTAAAGCTTTTATTAGGAATTTATTACTCTCGCAAGAAGCAAAATGGAAGTAGTGTATGATTATTCTCTGAGAATTCAATAAAATTTGCTCAATATCTGTTTCGCGAATAAAACAGCTGATAAGAGATGCCAGCTTATCACGAAAGAAAAACACGATCCAACGCATGTCAATTTTTTCAACTAGTGGTATTTTTCTGTTTGCGTGCAAAGCAACAACAACAAAAGTTGCCAGATGGTAAAGTAGTTTTAAATTAACAGGCGGCAAGGAAAGCACACTAGATAACACGAAACTCTGAACACCCTAATTAATCTCTAGTATTCCAAAAACGATAATCAAATCAGTTTGAGACGTCATTTGCATATCTCTTCCCTCACCTGTTTCGCAAAATATTTAACTTGCATTTTCGCAATTTGTTTTTAATTTTTGAAATTAATCTTTTTTATAATCAAATGCAAAATTTGTTTTGGAATGTTCAACATTAACATCGATTATTTAAAAAGACGTTTGCGTGTTGTTCGTATTTGTGTACTCATGTCATCCATGATTTTTACTAACTTTTATCGAGCTTTTATAATTCTCTTTGATTAAGCTAAAATGACAACATTTTCTGTACAGATTTAATGTCTTTGCATCTGATCAAATTTTTTCAGATCAACTTGTGCCTCATTTTCTTTAATAAGCCAATTTAAAATAGGTCGTCAAGAATCCAGCAAATCTGTTGGATTGTTTCGGTTATTTATCTTTCACAGTAAAAAGGTGACACGATAAGCGCCAACTCATTCAACAACTAAAACAGGCACAATATTTCGTTACTGTCGGAATTGAAGAATCCTCATTGATCTACACATATGAACGTGTAGTTAAGTATCTCATACGAACATATTTCCTCGAGTGTAGTCTGTCTGCGGTTGAGCGCGGTGCAATTGCGTTTTGCTTTATGGCTGTATGGCATATGTGCCGTCAACGTTGATCGCGGCTGCATTTCAAATCATTAACGCCACATCTCGTTCCTCAATCTTCGTCCTCGTCGGCAGCATAGCTCGCAGCGAAGGAATTCCCCGGGTGCAAATTGCTGGTCACTGCGGGACTGCAACCGCATTTTATTGCAGAGCACCATTACGCACTTGATGCTGCCGTGGGCCATAGCTGCGGCCCATTACGGCCCGCCACTCTTTAAGTGCGCTTGGTTATTTGTTAATCAGCGCCTCTTCTTTCATCAACTCGCCAATATTTTAGCGATTTTTCCGCATTACTATTTTATGATTCTGGCATTGCTCATAAACGCCTTGAACCATTTGCCAAGCTGGCAAAGGCCACGAGTGCCGTCGCGGAAAATATGCACGCGCAGTTGAGCGTTTAGACGTATGTAGGTAATGAGAAAACAGCGAGAACGCACGCCCAGAGGGATAGGCCCACAGGTCGACAATCAAACGGACAGACAGACAGATGGACCGCTCCGTCCGTCCGTCCGTCCGTTGGTACATGTTATTTAATCATAAACATCAAAATTAATATGCTGCCAGCCAACACTGCTACTGCCAGCGTAGTCGGCGCGTTTGCCATGCCGCCATCCTCACCTCTGCCCATAGCTTCGCATCTTTCCATACCGCAGTAGTGCCAATAAACAAGGTGTTTACAACAACATGCCGCCGCAGAGCGTAGTTGTTTGCTTTTGGCATTTCCAGCGCTGCCTACACCGGCTGCCCATGCTCGTTCGGTCGATCCGTCGGCCAGCGGATCTTTAGTCAGCCCTCCATCGTCTGTCCATTGGTAACACACACACACACACACACACACAGACACACACTCCTCACTAATAACAATAATGTGTGCTACATCATGCATGTTAAGTAGCCGCCAATTACAGGGTGGCAACAGGCCCTTTGGTCAAATAACACGTCTTCGTCGTCTTTTGCTTCGCTTCGAAAGCGTGAAATTTTTAATAAAAATTTGCATAAACTTTTTCGTTGGCAGCAAAGTATTAATCTCAGGGAGTTTGTTGAAATTTCAGCATAACTCAGCTAACTAACTAGTTAGATAATGCAGCATTGCATAACTGCTTCGAGACAGCAGCTTGTCAAGTAGCATAGCCAAGCATAAATGAGCACAAAGCGTGTGAACTGTTTAAAAGTGCAATATTGTGGATAGCACTCCATTTTTGGATAAAGCTAACAGGACCTACAAGGTTTTTCCATATCCGCGTCCAAATGGCACTGCTAAGCTTTATCAAGGCAAATAATATGGAGAGCTGCCAATTCCTCGCGGCAGATAGCACAGTAATTTGAAGCTGATCTCTTTTTTCGATGGTATGAGTCTGGCAGGCATCGAATCTGGGGCCTCTCGCATCCGAAATTTCCCAGTTTATTTATAGCAATGAAGTGTCTTAGAGCTGTTTACGGGCAGTTATAGTACTAGCAAGTTAATAGTAATTGAAATTTAATATCAGAAGAAGTCACAAATAGTCATTTAAAATCGCGGACCAATGACCAAAGGCCAATTGTCACTTCTGATATCCATTTCAGTTTTAGATAAGTATCAAGGTGAGACCTAGAAATAAAAAGCAACGTTCCAAATGCGTTGGGATAAAAGAAAGCGCTCAGAAAGCGCAAAAAGACATATTTCGGATTTGAAATTGTCATTCGGCTTTATACTTACATAAATACTTACGAAAATTCCACTAACATCGAACACTAAATTTTAGGCCGAAACCGAGTCTAAATAGTTGGTAGCTTGGACAAAATGTAGGGGAATTTCTTTATTTGTAATCTCATCCTCGAAAACAAGTCTTCGAAACAAACTAAATTGTGCCCAATTTGAAACGAATATAAATTTAGGCAACTTTGTACTACGCCTTTTCTAAATTGATTTTAGAAATGGTCAGATTGATTTCGTAAACGTTCAAATGGGATTAAGATTGAGAAAAAATAGTTTTAAAATGCTAACTTTATATAAGACTACCGTGTAGAAATTGTTGGCAGGTGTCACTGGCACGCCTTAATACAAGCGTGCGTGCCACAAGAGGCAGTAGCAAAAGTTGCAAAAGCAACCATAAAAATCAACAGCAGCAAAGCAAACGATCAACAATAAATAATGCTGAAGGTACAACTCGACTGAGTCTACAACAATAAAAACAACAACACTTGCGTCTGGCAGTCTGCAGCAAATGCATGCACATCCATGAGATACGAGCGCGTTGCGACAGCCGAGACGACGCAAGAGATTTTTGTCCATGAAGAAAGTGGCGAGAATGCAGAAAAAAGTGTATGCGAAAAAAGGGCATGGCATATGAAAGCAGAGAAAACGAATGTGCAAAATGCGAACAAAAGAAAAGTTGTGGAAATTTGCGCTAAGGAATTTGTAAGCTGTCATGAAAAGAAGTGCAGTGCGCTTGCAGCTGGTAGAAAGATGGATGAATGGATGGATGGATACATAAATGCATACGAATGGCTGGCAGATAAAACCGTCGATAGAACAGATACTCGCACATTGACGATAGCTCAGGCGCGCACAAGCTTTGGTTAAGACACCTTGAATGAAATGAAGCGCACGTATAAATGCCAAAAAGATACAAGAAGATATTTCCAAAAGTATCTTATGAAATGGCAGAAAAGTAGTAGCACCAAGAACTGCGTCAACTGTAGATACGCGGGAACTGGCTGACTGACTGAAGGATTCTCTTCAATTTAAAAATATGACCAAATTCGTTTACTGTCAGAAAGGAGTAAAAGATAGCTGAACACTTATCAGAGTTTGCAAACAAGCGAAAATTCGATTTCTCACAGCAGAATCAATTGAAATGCCTGAAAAATATTTGCCCTCGCACCAGCAAAAGAGGAGTAGTTTTGACAACCCACTTGCATCTTAAATGTTGACAAAAAGTTTTTACATAGAAGAAATAATTTTGTATGTGCTAAGAATTGAATTTTCATCAGTGAAATAAAGAGACAAAAATGAATGACATAACTTCGTTGTACGGAAAATAGTTCTTATGAGTGAATAAAAAACGATTTGTATAATTCTCCTGTTCTTGGCGCTGAACAGAACTAATGCTAAAAACCAACCACATAAACAGAGCAAACACGAGATGGCTCCACGAACAGACATCACAGCAGGACAGATCTGGCCTACGATCAACCAGAGCAGATCCAGCGAATTGATCCTACTAAACAAACCCTCCATAGGGATTGTCGTAGGAATCATAACCGGACACTGCCCCATTGGTCAACATGCCAACAGACTGGACTGGGACTGCTGTACAACGACTTCTGCAGAAGCTGCAGAGACGAAGACTGCGAGGAATCTGTTGAAGACCTCCTTTGCAAATGCCCAGCGCTAGCAAGAACGCGCTTTCGATTCCTGGGACATTACTTTCTGAGCTGTCTGGCAGACTTGGAAAATACGCCACCAGGACATATCGACAAATATACCAGAGCCACAAAGTGGCTCCCATACATGGGAAGTGTATAGGTGAAAACCCCACGTGGTAACACAATGGGCCTTTTGGCCTAAGTGATGTCCTCGAGACGACCACTTAACCTACCTACATTGCGCTGAACAGTAAAGTGCAATACTCTTTTTACTTATTTTTATCTTTGAGTGTTGAACGAACAGCTTGCCTCGGTTTTTTGCAAAATTTAGGTGAACAAAATTAAATCAAGTGTTTCATTTTGGGTTCCATAAGCTCAACAGTTTTTTCAAAATATGCGGCAAAATTTTGTTATATCATTTTTGGACCAAAAGCATGCGAATGGAGTTTCAGCATAATTCGATGCCGATCTGAAAAATACGACCCTATGTAAGGTAATTTATATGAAAAGTGTTGAACGTTTCCAATTAGCAGCAGATACGAGTGCCTATAAAAAATCAAAAAGTTTGTAAAACTGAGGTGCTTCGTTGCTTAAGCTTTTAGCTTTCATCTTTGAATTTGATTTGTAATTAAATATCTACAAAAAAAAATAAATAAAAATCATTGAATCGTGTAACTTTTGCGAGCATATCCCTTTTATATGTAGCTACATGCAAATTTCTATATTACAACAGGATCTTTGACTTCATGAGTTCCAGAAGAAAACAATTTCCCACCACAAAATGACCGCACACATGTCTGACCTTCTTGCGACCTTTGACAAACTTCGAATCGAACTTCTTGCCAGCGCCTGCCTGTGGCATGCGTCGCATTGTACTCCCGAATGTAAAATTACTTTTGCATATTTTCTGTCCGTAGCTGAAGCAAAAAGTCCTTCACTGGCTCAAACTTGTGCAATAAGCCAATAAGCTGCTGAAGGAGCGGTGCGGCAGCTGGCAGTGAAGGGCGCCTGAAGTGAAGTTTTTATTTGAGTGGTTCGATTTTTCAATTCCTTATTCTTCTTCTTCGAGTGCTTGCGCACTTTTGTGAATACGCACAGGCATTCAAGCGAACATACATATGTATGTATGTTTGTATGTATATGTATCACGTGTATGCATACGGATATGCCATCATACAATGCGCAAATATCGAAAGGATACTGAACTACTTATATAAAGGATACTGAACTACTTATATAAAGGATACTGAATTATATACTACAATCAGCTGATAACACTGTGCAGCACTGTTTCTGAGCGGTAGATGTTTCTTTTGACTAAACAAATTTATTAGGTTAGAAGAGTAAAACCTTCTTAAAATAGAATAGCTTTATTTTTGTAGTCTCTTGAAATGTTCATATTTTTGTATGTATGTATATGTATTTAGTCGAGGAAACGGTGCAAACTTCTGAGCAAATTTTAGATTTGTAATCGAAAAATTTCCATGCTTAGTTTCGACCTTCAGCAATTAATTTTTTCACAAATTAAAGATAAGTATTCTCAAAATTACAATCAGCCAGTTACGGCGGTCCTACATAATATGGAATGCGTGTTGCTCTTTTTTCAAAATCTTAATTCACAAATTAGCAATTGCAAACTTTTCAAAATCTATGACAAACATTTTTTAAAAGTAAATATTTGCACTTCGTCAAAAGCGCGAACGAAAGCAAAACAGCGACAACTAGAAAAATGCCTCGTCAGCTATAAATTCCTTACATGCCACCATAAGACAGACACTTGCTATCGACCAGAACAACAACAACGACCACAACAACAGCAGCAGCAACGCTTTGAACGCATTTTTATTATGTATGCGGCAAGCAAATTAACACTTGATATTTTAATCCGTACCGACACGCCGACGAAAATTAATAACAAACCGCAAAAAATTGGCCAATACGTCAGCGGCAACAGCAACGCCAACATAACCATACCAACCAACAACAAAAACAACGCCAGCAGCGGCAGCATCAACACGACAGAAGCGTTAAAGCACATTTCCGATTCATCAATAAAACATGGACAGGGCAGGGCAAGGCGCACGGTTCTCCATCGCCGCCGACCGATCAATGCAGCAGCGACGGGCCAAGGCGTGAAGGGCGGAGGCAGTAAGCGCCTCAGAACCGGAGGCACGTAACGAGCTGCCACAAAGAGAGCAGCTGCGGTTAACAAAATATGAAAAAAGAGCTAGAGAAAAAAAAAGAAAAGGAACCGTATCAAATGCCCGTGTAGAGTTGAGTTGAAAGCGCGGAAAGGCAGCGGCCGATAGGCGGGTATTCAGGCAGGCATTGGCAGCAGCCGCATCGAACATGCATATCGTAAAGCAGCACACACACCCGCATAAATGCGCGCGCCGCCAACTCGAATGGCCACTGGAGCCGTAACACGGTAGCAGCGACAACGCCAAGTGCGCTGTGGTGCGGAGCAGCATGGCGCCAGTGCTGCCACCTTTAAACGTAAAACGTTCTATTTTGATTTCCCTTCTTCACAAGCGGAATTTTCAAAATTATTATTATTATTATTAAGATTGTGGTGTACCACAAAATTTCAGTGTTTCATTGTTAAATTCGCAATTAACTAGAAATTAGACATGATTATTTCAAGAAATTTTGATCAGTAAAACTATAATAAAAATAAAATGCGTATACAAAGTTAGAATCAGGAAAATTTAGTAGTTTTTATGAACTTTTGTGAATTTTTGTTGAAAAGCTTTTAATGACATAACAAGTGCTTGTATGCACTTCAAAAACGTTTCCTTAACCGAATTGTAAACTGTAGTTAATATGGCTCTTCTGGCGTTGCCACCAGGTTACTACAACCCTATTAATCCGCTCGGTTTAAAATACATAGTTTGTATTTTACTTATAAGTTGTGATCAGGATCTCTTAGATTTTTTTCAGGTTAATTTCCTTTGAGTCGTGCGTCGTTTTGACAGGTTACAGCTGAAATTTTTGTATTTTTAGTGCGAAATTATTTTCATTCAAATTTAACAAATTTACAATTTCACAAGATTTGTTTCTCTCCATGTAAAATCTTGCCTACGCGTACTTCTAAATATTCCCGTGAAATTTACATATAGCAATAAAAGCTACAAAAGAATGCACCACTCAAACAATAAAAAAAACAATGCCCGAATGGGACAGTATCAGGTTATGTCAAGCGTTGACAACATCATATGGAACGTGCTACACACACACACACACACACACACATGCCACATTAATCCACATGCATTTGTAAAAACGTATAAAACCCAGCCGAATCCAGCATAAAATCGTGTAAAGGCATTTCATTGTGTGTAGGTGGACCTGTTGTCGGCAACAAGAACAGCCGCAATAATGACAACAACAAAGCCGATGACAACGGAAAAAATTGCTGTTAAAGCGAGAAAATTTGCCAAGTGTTTTTGAAAGGCATACAAGCTCGAAAAGGGCCAAAATAATAGAAATAAAAATGGCAACATCATGAAAAAATTCTGCATGCGATGAGGTCGCTGAAGTATGCAAATCCTTTGGCAACCAAGTATAAAGCATTTTGCCATAAAACCAAAGCCACAAGCACACAAGCTCTTTTTCAATATTTGTTTAAAAAATGTGGCTATGAACTCGAAAATTGCGCCACAACAACAAATAACAAGCGGCGAATCGCGCCAAGTCGAAGCGAAAAAGTTGAATTACAAACAGCGGAATTTTAAAAATGTTCCGAAAATAGTTGAAGTCAAAATTTAGGACATAGCTGTGCAGCTTTTCCAAGCATTAATAAAAATTCAGTTCAAATAAATCATGCTAATATACCGATATATGGCGCGATAACGCGATATGGCATTAGGCCAAACTCTTGCTCATACATATATTTTTTTATTAATCTGAACGGAATTATTGAGAAGCTTGATAAGCAAAGCAAAGAATGCTATCGGAGAGTTGCCACTTAGCCGAAAGAGATGGCGCCGCACAAAGAAACGGTTCGAAACTAATTATCTTTTATTTAAAATGTTTTGGGTCTACTACACTTTGAAACTGGGGCCCCTCGTTTCAGAGACCAAGCACACACACAGCAACCGAGTCACTTCGCACTTTGCTTTCAATAAATACATACTTGTGGTGTACAACATCAAAAAGATCAAATAGATATAGATAAAGAAATTATAATACCAAATCCAAAAAGTCGCTGGCTTTCGAAACCCATGAGGTTTTTCATGATGCTTTTATTATGGATTTGTCATGATTAACTACACAACTTTAGTAACTTCTTTCCACAACACTCACGAAAAGTTTATCAATCTGACTTTATTTAAGATTATTTTCTTCGTGTAAGAAGAGAAAAGCTTTAGAACTCTAGAAAACTTAACTAAAACCAAAGAGTATGTTAATATAATAGAGTGCGCATCACTCAAATTTTCGGCAAATCGAAGTGAGGGCAATTTTTCATATTTCGGTCGCGGAAAAGAGGGACACAAAAACTACTCAACCGCTCAGAGAATTTTGTTGACCGTCGTTGATTTGGCATTTTGTGCGTGCTCAAAGCATGTGTATGTGTGTATGTATGTATATTTGCAGCTGCTCTGCTCTGCCATCAACGAATTTCAATATAAGCGTATGTTGAAATTCCTCGCACTTTCGTATCCTATTTATGAATGAAATTTGCTTTCAGCTTTCGACTTGTTTTGAAATTTCAAATCGAAGTTCGACTTTTGTTGAAATATCGCAAACATTTTTCAAATGTGCGACATTTCCATAGATAAACTTACATAAATAGGCTTTTATGAAACATTTCTAAATATTTTGACAAAGCATGAAAATGTACATATGTATGTATGTAGGTACATATTTAGCAACATCACTTTTATTAAAGTAATACTTATATGAACATGCATATTTCATTCTTTATTTAAATGTATAAAATATTCTATAAAAAGCCTTTTAAATTTTAGTATTATCTCTGGAAATGTCGCACATTTGAAAAATGTTTGCGATATTTCAACAAATTCTAACTTCGATTTGATATTTCAAAACGAGTTGGAAGCTGCAAGCAGATTTCATTCATAACACAGCATTCGCAAATGCCAGGAAATTCGACATACGCTTATGTACATATGTATGTATGTATATTGATGTTCCTTGTGTTCGTTTACGGCAAAGCAGAGCCAAAGAATTTTTTTGTCTTTCATATGAAAAACAACAACAACACAGAATCAAACAGCAGCGCTGTCGGGAATATCGTCGACGAGCGCCGCTCTGATTCTTCGTATATTTTGTTGGCTGAGCTGCCGACATGCAGAAGAAGAGCACATGCACACGACTTTCATAACACCATGCAAAATACGAAAATCAGCCGCAAAAAATGCTCGTTCGCCTCATTTGAGTACAAAAAACGAACGAACCAAGCCATTGAGTCGTGCGATCAGGGGTGCAAACTCAGTCAAAGCCAATTCTCTCAAATGCTTAAAAAATTCTCCCATGGGAATTGGCACTTCAACCACATTTTCATTCAAAATAATGGTAGTAAAAAACATAAAACAATAAATAAAATAGTATGGCTGAGTTCCTAAATGCTGTAAAATAAAAGCATCAGGATTTTGTGAAGAATATGTAAAAGAAGAGTTCGAATTCCCATAAAATCGTGAAATTTTACCTCGGTTGACAGCCCTGTATGTAGTTACTTTGAGTTTGGAATTTCATGTTGCAGAGCGGTTCTCTGAGAGGATGAGTGCCGGAGAGTAAAAAGCTCAAAATTTGAGTGAACGGCGGGTCAGGATCTAGACCCGCGGTGCAAAATTTTTGCAGCTAAAATTTTATATGAGATGCGCACTCTATTATATTAACATACTCTTTGCTAAAACTATCTTTCAAAGATTTTCAAATTTACTTCATTAAAAGTGGGTTTCACAGTGGCTATTTAAATCTAATTTTAAAATTGAGTTTAAATCTAGTTTAACTTTCCTTGGATTTCACAGTGCATTTATTTAAATACGGAATAATGAATGGCAACTTCGAATATTTGACAGTTGAAGGTTGGCACAACTTGCTAAAAACATATGTTTAATTGCTCAATTGTGGAGGCAGAAAAATTTTCGTTGACTAAAATAAGTGAATTATTGGATATTGTGCAAAGTATGCACAGTTTATATTATTTATGTGTGTTTGTGTTATTTATATGCTATTCCATGCAGTTTTATGCTCAATTTGAATCTTATAAATTCCACGCAGCTTCCTTGAACATCCGAAATCAGCTGTTCATAAATTCAACTCTGTGCCGTACTTAAATATCGACAGTTGGCCATTTAAATTGTATTTAACTTCCAACTGTGAAACTGAAATTCCCTATTTAAACTGAAATCAGAGTTTAAATATCCACTGTGAAACTGGCCCTAAGATTTTGGGAAGTGGTTTGCTTCTTCGTTTCTTTTTTTCTGAGAAATCTTTTCCCTTTTTTAATACTTTTTAAAATGTTCGTTTTTCGTACATCTTAAGCTGAATAAACTGAATGGCATTACTCAAAATTCATTAAGCGGTAAATTTAAATTAGCCACAATTTCTTGATACGCTTACAAATAAACGCATAAGTAACTGACAGTGTGAACGAATTTCTCACATGCAGAAGGTACTCGCTCAAAAGTAGTGTATGAAAAAAAGGCAAAGGGGTGGCGCGGAAAGTGCGCAAGTCATTTTTCGCACAAATAAATTGTACGCAATTTTTCAGGCAGCAGACAAACCGGCAAGAGAAGCGCTCATACTAGAAGGCGAAAACAAAAACAAAAACAACAGCAAAGACAAGCACACTTCAACACCTTCACAGAAGCGATTTAACTGGCTGTGAACGGAGGAGGAAGAAGCAAACTGCTACCAAAAGTGGCCTAAAAATATGAGCGAACGCACGAAAAGCGTAGTAAAAAGTGTGCCGTGTTGTCGGCAGGCTGCCAGAGACTGAGACAGTGCGTCTGCGGGGCAGTGCTGCCAGCTTTCTAATTTTGTTATCCTATTGTATGCGAATGCTACGAGTCGACAGGAATCGAAAAACGAAACCTTAAAAATTAAAACCAAGCAACATGAAAAAGCAATAAATGAATAAAGAAAAAGTTGCCACAACTAAAAATGTGCTTTTAATTGCTTGATTTCCGTTTCCTTCCAAGGCTTAAAAACCACAGTTTTAAAATGTGCCTACTGGAGCTTCATGACAGCTCGCAGAATTAATTTAGTTCGATTATATTTTGGGATTAGTATTATAATAAGGACATAAAGAATTCTTCAAAATAACTTAATAAATATGGAAAAAACTATAGTTGATTTCATTTCAATATGTTAAACTAAAATTGTATCTTAATCCAAAAGACCGAATTTGTTCAAAATGTTTGTTTAACTTTGAAAATTTAGGAACCAAGGTCCGGCTCAATTTGTAGATTTTCATGTTCTTTGATTGTTTTTATTTATTTATGTACGTTTTAAAAAAAGATCGCGGTCAGAGAAGAAACGTGCTAGACTTTAGGAATATCGTACTAAAATGCCCGTTGGTGAAGACTAGGAGAGTCTGATTCTATATTTTGAAATAGGGCATGGTTTTAGTCGGGAATAATCCTGCATGCTGTTGTAAGGACCTAATCGACTAAGGTATCTTTTAAAGATTTCCCCTCAACACTCGATTTTTTACGGAGATATGTACATATGTATATGTATACACAACTAGGAAAAAGAGTAAGATGAAGCGAATTCTGCTATATTTGAGATGGCAGCGCTGTGGGCAGGTCGTTGCGAAATCGGACCGGGAGCGGGGGTGATGAGGAGACGCGCACGTAGAAAGTGTTAAATTGACAGCGTTGCAAAATGCCGCACACACTAGTGTCACACGGGGCGACGGGGGAGGGGTAAATTGAACCGCATGATGCGCCGACTTTTATCTACGCGAGACGTGTGCAAAATTGTTTATACCAGTGCGAAGAAAATCTGCAGGAGCAGATAAAACTGAAAAAAGTATAAAAAACGATGAAAGCATAATTTGGAAGGATAAAGAAAACTTTATGTGGCAGCCTGGCCCAATGGCAGCCACAACGTGGGGGAGCAACCAACTGCACTGCCAGTCAGCATGGCATGTGTCAGTGGAGTCGCGTCCATCAGCGTTTCAAGTGAGCGCTTTGTCAGTTTTTGGCTTTTGAGTATGTTTGCCCTTTGCCGTGGCACGCGCATACAAATTTTCTTTTTACAGCTGGCAACACTGAAGTACTTTTATTTTTTTGCATTATGTAAGGATTATTATACATATATATTTTTGAATTGGTAATGAATGAAGAAAGCAGAATCGCTAACAAAATGTTTGTCAGTTTAATAAAATGCTGTAAATTTAGTACAAAACGATTTCTCCAACGTACAAAACGATTGGTTCTTATTTAATTTTTCGAATTATAAACATTCATAACATCATTTTTACAAATGAAATCGTCCTGTTTTGTATAATATTAAAAATTTCTAGCAATCAGTTAACATGAGAAAAACTGCTCATCACATCAAATTCTACAAAATATGCGTCTAAGCAAAGGGTTGCGTAAAACATGCTCAGATTACTTTTTGAATACTTCCAGATTTATCTACTTTTTGAGTGCCTTAAAATTAAGTAGTTCCACAAAATCAACAATTGAGAAATGAAGATGAACTCGTGAATTGAATGCAAGTGGCTCTCGCACATATACATAATACAATCACTCCAAATAATGATTCGCTTAAATAAAAAATAATTAAATTTCTCGCTTGACCTTTGGTAAATCAAATTTTCCAGCTGAATTGCCCTGTTCCTGTGCTTCAATCAAAGTGGGGAAATCAAATTTGCCAACTGGCAACTTCCCCCAGAAACGAAATTATATATTGCACAAATGGCATTCGAACTGTCTGTTTAAATTGAATTACCCGCTACAATTTTCGTAGTCAATCAGAAACGGAAGAAAGCAGTCAATTCAAGCCGGCAGCTTCGATAAGTCGAAAGATGGAGCATGCTAGTGATACTTTAAAAGGGAGCAAGGAGCGAAAAATGAAAGGAAGAGTGCAGCGGGCCAAGACCTTTATTTGGTAAAAGCAAGGAGGAGAATTGGGGCTTAAAGTCTCTGTCCATATTTAGAAATACGATAGAAGTTTAAAATTTAAACGTTCTTGAGTATGGGTGAATTTTTATTCATTCAGTCAAATAAAAAGACAGAAGCAGTTGCGAAACCTAAACAAACTTTGGGGTAAATGCAAAACTGGTGGGTCTTTATATGCTTGATATATGTGAATTTTATTATATTACACGTATGCATAATAAAATAATTTCTTATGTAGAAAACGATTAATAGATTGTTCAGTTAGAAACCGTTTGTACTAAAACAAATCGGTTAATACTTTCCGACTAGTGGCTTTGCTTGCACTAGTCGATTAGTCGTTCAATTTTGATTAAGCATTCAAATCTGTTTAGTTTTTTGTCAAAGCAATATTTTGAAAGTATTTTTCTGGCATTTAAAAAAATTTAAGAAATCCAAGAATGAGAGACAGACAATCTATGTGCGACTGCTCCGTATCATCCATCAACAATAATCTAAAACTGTTGCACAGAACAGAAAATTAAAGTGTAGGTTGAAGCTTTTCTTTGTATATACCCTAGCGAAATATTTATATGTGCAAAAATATTTTAGAAATTTTATTTGTCCAGAAGAGTTGTATGTGATTTTCATATATATGGAAATGTTTGCCAACGTGTGGGGTTTACTGTCATATCCATTATTCAATTCGTTTGATCTATCGCGGTACCGTTATTTCGAAAGAAGCGCCGCGTTTGCTGTCAGCTGAAGGAAATAATTATATGTGCAAATTGATTAGTGCTATATTTTAAGTGATTTTGGACTGAAAGTGTTGATTTTTTTTTTAAATATCGTTTTGCTGGAAGTTTATAAGAAGGTAAAATTATTTTAAAAAAAAACAATAGAATTTTTTTGATAATATAAAAGTTTTCAGAACACTATGGCTCGTGGCACCAGTTTTTATGAAAATGAGCGAGGCTCTTAATGAATCTGGCATGAAAATAGAAAAAATTGCTGCAACAACGAATTGCCAACAAAACGCAATCAGAAAAATTTTAAATAACATTCAAAATTACGGTACATGAAAGCGAAGTGGAAGAAAACCAGTAGTTAGCGAAAGAGACAAAAGGGAAATTCGGCGCCTTGCCGTGTGCAGGAACCTCTGCGCTTTTCAAATTAAAGGTGAACTGGGACTCGAAGTAACAAAGCACAGAATTCAACAAATTTTGCATCAAAGCGAAAATGTTTAATATGAAAATCTAAGCGCCAAACCCAGACTTTTACCCGTCATAAGCAATCGCGGCTTCAATTCGACGAAACATAAAAATTTTGTGAAGTGGAGTGATGAAATGGGATGTTTAGCGACGAGAAGAAATTCAACCTGGACGGCTCGGACTGTTGCCAAAAATATTGGCGAAATTCTAGGCGGCCATGGCAGATGCGTTACTCTCGCAATTTTTCCCTCGGGTCCCTTATGGTATGGGCTGGTTTCGGGTACCGTGGAAAGACCCCAATATGCTTTATATCCCATTAAGCCAATGCGGCTATGTATATAGAGCTCCTGAACGACGTGATGCTGGATTTTGCTGAGGATATCTGTGGGGAGTCCTGGACTTTTCAACAAGACAATGCGCCAATACACGCGGCAAGGATTAGAAAAGAGTTTTTGAGTTAAAAAAACTATACCCTTATTGCAATGGCCAGCTGTGGGTTCAGACTTAAATCCCGTAGAAAACCTATGGAGCATTTTTACAAAAGGACTCAAAACCGCGCTCAAGGAAGAATGGGCCAAAATTGATGATTCTGTGCTGCATTCGTTGATTAATTCACTGCCATATCGATTAAGACAAGTTATTTATAATGGTGGGGGCTACACCAAATATTAAAATAGCATTTACTGTTTAGTTACGTATTCTTCTTATTTTTAGCGAATTTAATTTGTTTTTGCACATATAAATATTTCCTTCAGAGTATTGGAAGTTTATTTTACTATAATTTTAAGAGCGGAATGAATGAAGCCTGCATATATTTTTCAAAATCAATGTCACATAACTGTTTGAATAAAAATATAAATTTGAAAAGAAAGAATATTTTGTACGTTAAATTTCGATAAATTGCTTTGCACATATAATTTTTTCGCTACGTGTAGTATAGTATTATAGTTTTTTGGTAGATTGCAATTTATATCTTACAATTAAACAGTTTTGCTAGTTTATAAATTATGTCTTTTTCAATATACACAATATAAGAAAAAGACAAATAATATCAACGGAATATTTTTAATCGAATAGTTTCCTATTCGGCTAATTCAGAAATTCGATTAAACCAATAACAATAGCTCAAATACATATGCTTGTCAGCTCTTAAGTATAGTTAATACGTTTATGCAAATTTTTGTTTAAAAGCACTGTTCAAAATGTTTGCACTCACTGTCGAAAACTCAAATATTGAAATTTTTGAGGTTAAGCACGACCTATATAATTTTTAATTGGGCTGTCCGGATTTTAACCAGCGACTTTTGGCATCAGGGAACGAGTATATATTTACTTAATCAGGCGGCTACACTCTATTACACTGACTTTTTTTCAACAATTCATTTTGTTGCGCAGAAAAAGCAACTTTTTTCGCCATGCGATGAGCATGCAGTTGGCTAACAACAGCAACAACAACAACAGCCAAAACATAGCGAGCCTATAAAGACACAGCAACAACAACAACAATAACGCCAGTCAATGCAATTTTTTAACGTACACCCGCTCTCTTTGCCATGTTGCGCGCTGCAGCCGCTTGCAGTGTTGGCTTCCTTTGTGCGCAAACATGTTGCTGTTGTTGTTGCTGCTGCTGCTGTGTTGCAGCTTTTGGGTGAAAGGAGAAAGTTGCATACCGCCGTGAAACGTCGCACCGACTTGGCTGGGTGCGCGCTATTCCAGCTGGTTTTTGTGTATCTGCAGCAGAAAATTGCTGCTGCTGCAAACAGCGCGAAATTGCGCTTTTGTTGTTGCCATTGTTGGCGGCGTGCCCCATGCCGCATGCAGCATGTCATCGATAGTTGTTGGCCGCTTTTCGCTGCGCTCAAAACTCAATTTTGTGTTATCGTGTAAAGCCAAAAGCTAAAAGCGTACATGAAGCAGCAACAGCAGCAGCGGCGTACGGCAGCTGCTTTCAACCAACACATTCAATTTATGTGCATTTTCATTGCGAGCAACAATAATTACATACACATTTAAAATGCATTATTACATTATTTTTGAGTTTTGTCGTGCTTAAATGCTGGAGAAATTTTACGTCAGCATGACGGCCAAAGTCTTGCCGAAAGGCAAGCTCAAGTCGAAATAATTCGAAGATTTGCAATCAAACCGACAGTTCTAAAATAATTACATAATTCCTTTTTGATTTTAAATTGTCTTGTTAAGATTGGACAACATAAATGTTGTTCGGACTCTCTGAAAAGTTGTTCACCTTAATCTGTTCAGAGCAGGACCGTCACATATGTATAAACATGATCCACATTTCACTTTATATTTTTCGAAGCAAGTCCTCTTTGTTCGATTAAGAAGTACATATGAGAACCTGCTTCCCAAGCATCTCTTCGGTTTCAGGGTTTTAATTTACCCTTCTATCTCTTCTGGAGTGGGTTATCCAGCAGCTGTTGTCTTCTCATTCCTTTCCCTTCTGAGCTGAACAAAACCTTTCTGTCAAACAGGTACCGGATGTGAGAGCTCCTTCAATGGCGTTTCAAGACCATCGCTCTCTTTCGTCACACAAAGGCTCAGAATAGTATTTATATAGAGTCTTACAATGAAGGATCTTGACGTTTAACCTCACTGGCCTTCCGAATATACGCCTGCATTTCCAGAATTTTAGCAGCTTTTGCTACCATCAACTCGATATGACAGCGCTCTTGTAAATAATATTTTCAAAACAATCCGAAAGCTAATGTCTGGCGATGTCCCCTGTTCCTATCGTACGCCTGTCACCAGTTCTGGTGTGGGTATCGACAATTCAGTATCGAACATTTCTACTTGATTGCCAGACTGGTTTGCTCCTTCCTCTTGCTGGTTTTATTGGCACTTTGTGAGTGGCCCAATTTCGGAACGGGCACTCTGACAAGCACGACTGCTGGCTACGCTGCCCGCGCGCTGAGGTCTATCGGCGGAATGTGACAGATTGCAGCTGGCAGCACAGTGCCAAGTGCGAGCAAAGCAGTAGACAAATTTCATATTGCGGCGTCGCGACGGGCAAGCGGAAGGGAAGCAGGAGAGCAGTGGCGGCACATATACATACATACATATATCTTGGCATGCTGTGAAATAAAATGGCAACTTTATGTTGAAGGTGTTTTTTGCAAATGTGCGTAGAAAATATTCTGCTGCCGCCTGAGCTGCTGCCATCATATCTAGACGTGTGTTGCCTAAGTGACCGTCACTGCGACGCTTGCAACAACAACAATGAGTGATTTTAAAGTGTGCGCAAAGAGTTGCCGTCTTTTGTGGCTCCCTTTTTGCATTGCATTTAAATTATTATAAAAAGTGTCTAGACAACTTCAACAAATTTCAAAAAGCTTAAGAGCAGCTGATGAAGCGCACAAAAGGAGAACGGCGAAAGGAGTAAGAGAGAAAAAAAGCGAAGTAGTAAAGTAGTTAAAAATTGTTTAATGCAATTTTGTTTGACTGACAATGCAGCAAAGCAAGGAAAACAAAATGAAATAAGAGAAGAGAAGATGCGAAGTAAGCGAAAAATAAGAAAAAGCGAAAAGGTACGCAAAAAGCATTTCTGCATAACAAAGCGAGAAATCTGTACTTTGCACGGCGAACAATTGAAAAAAAGCGTAGCAGATGAAGCAGCCGCTGCAGTGGCGGGCATAAAGTGGCGCGGTGACGTCGAGGGAAGCCGGGGAAGTGGCAGCATTAAACGCGCTTTTCTCCGCTCCGCCAACCAGCCTGCGCCGCTTGTGCACTGCAAGAAATGTTTAGCAGTAAAGTAAGGCTAGCGAAATCTTGAACTAGAAAGAATTTAGATTAAAAAGCATTTAAGGAACTTCAGCAAAGTTTCAAGATATGCTTTAAGGATCAGTATAAGCATAATGACGAAACTAACCAAATTTTTTTTCCAGGTTTATACTTCTGCGTCGTGCGTAATCTTTTTAAACTATAAGGTTAACTCTTACGAATCATATTAATTTCAGCAACATTTTAAACCAGATAGAATTCGATTTTCTGCATAATTGAGATTAGTATATTAAATCACGAGGTAATTTAGTCAAAAAACTCGTTGATATTTGGAAGTACTGCCCTAAATCTTTTTCTCCGAGAAATCGTTGGTTGAAATATGATTTTAATTTTGATTTATTGGTTTTCGAAAATAGTATAGCATCAGATGAAGACAGAAAAATCAGAAAGCAAACATTAAGTACCCAGCTTTTAATAAAAATACATGTGAGTCGAGAATGCTAGAGCTTTTTGGGGAAAAGCCTAAGTATTGGGTCATAATATGACATAATATTATACAAAGTATCCGCGGTTTTTTTGTACATTTTGATTGAAAATTGCTTTAAATTAATCAAGTATGTATTGGCCATTGTAATTAATGACCTTTTTCCATTTTTGGTTAGCTTAAAAATTCCATCGGTGCAGAATCGGCGGAAAATTGGTCAAGTGATTTTCAGCGGCTCCTCGGTCGGTCAATTTTCACCATTAAGCTAGTTTTACAGAGGCCGAAACAAGTAATAGTCAGACGCAAGGTCCGGACTGCGGATGCATTAAAAATTCCCAATCAAGTTCTGTCAATTTGTGAGGAGTGATCAAAGAAGCTTAGGGGTTTTCTTCAGATATTTTACTCATTTTCAAATAAATGTAACTTTTTACACTCAAGCAAAATGTAGCCTGGAATGCCTCCTTTCAAACATGTGTTGGTTTGACATAATCGGACTAGTGTTTCCAGATTTGTGGCTACCAACATCATCTTTCAACGAAAAACCAAAACGGATACTTTTAACATGGACCAATATAATCCTGAAACTATTCAAAAGATTTTGTAGCTGTATTCTTTTGATTTCTTGATTACTTTGACTATAATTTAAGTACAAGCCTGATACTATACAACAGCATGGTTTAGATTTATGTATACTTTTGGGTTGAACGACATTTTTGAGGTTATTTTTGGGTTATAGCTAGTATTTTTTCATCGAGCTATCAGAAACGAATACAAAAGTTGGTTCCAATGTCATCCGTAGTTCGACTAGGTAGTAGCATTTACGCCCACGAGCAAACCACGAACTGTATGAACTCTACGCCGATATCGATATAGTTAGTCGCATCACCACCCAGCGGCTTCACTGGCCGGGTCTTGTCGAGCGTATGGACGAAAGAGCTCCAGCAAAGAAGGTATTCGAGGTGGCAGTTAGACACGGAGACGGCGTGGTAGGCCATACCTACAATGGAAAGGCCAAGTAGAGCAGGCATTGGCAACACTTTTCCAACTGAAGAAGGCTTGCGCGTAGCAGGGTCGCCTGGATAGAAGCCGTATCTCAGGTCGTAACCCGGTAACGGGTTCTTCTGACCAACTAAGTAAGTATCATTAACGCCAACAAATTGCGTGAATATCAGCGAAAATCGCACTATTCCAGAGCTGTAGCTGCTGTATTTTTGGGACTTCCAAAAGATGTCATTTCGCAATTCCGAGGTTGAAAGTGGATTGATTTTTGCCGAATTCCTCAAATGATTCACATGCTGTGGACACATTTTTCGCTGCATGTACCGCCTGTTCTGCGAAGGCACAAAGCTGCACAAGCGTGAGTACTTCTCTTACACATGCACTTTTTGTGTGCTTTGCTGTGCTGCAAAAGCGAGCTGGCAGCACTTGAGAGTACAATGGGCCGCGCAATTTATGCGCCTTTGCTGCGCGGACTCGGCAGCGATGCACAGGCCTACAGACAAGCGGTAGGGAGCAATCTGGCCAGGCAATGCTGTCGGGTATTTGCTGCAAAGGATGCGAAAAGTGAACCAACCGCTCGAAAGGCGGCGCATGAACAAGGGGTGAGGAGGAATGCTGGAAGTATTTATTGAACAATAGCGTAAAATTTCGCACGGTTTTCTGTACTTGTACTTTTCTGGGTAAATTTTTTGCTCGACATTTTTGTCTGACGCCTGGCAGAAAGGATTCTTCTTAACGTCCTTTGGCTGGGAAAAAAGGATTACTCTAAGAGAGCAAAAAATAGGCTTAAAAAAGTATTAAATAAAAAGGTTCGAATTGCAAAGCAATGCGAATGAATGAAAGAATGATAAAATCTTTCTAAGATACGTGAGGATGCACTTACTCAGCGTGGCCATTTGGAAATTCATATCAAATTTTAAATAGCTTAAAAACAATATGGACATAATATAATAATATAATATAAATATAAGTTCACTTCTCTAGCGATGGAAGCATATGTTGATACATAGAAAGTATACGTAAAATATATGAAAAGAATATGCCACAGTCAAGATTATATAGAAATCAAACACTGCTGCCGATTCAGGTTTATCCAAATGAGTTTTTTTAATATATTTAAAGTTGTAAATTAGGAGATGAACCCTTATTCAATTTGCATGTCATAATAATTCTGAGCCCAACCATCAGTTGGGTTTCCCCGACAGAGTTGACATCAAACCAACCTCGTAAGATGCGGTAATTCGGAGACTAGATTCGATAGTTTCGATAGTTTGATCAAATAAAATCGATAGTTCCGATAGTGTCGTATCTACAAACATTTATGTAAAGAACTTCAAATTAAAAAAAAAGTTTGAAGCACATTTTATTAATGCCACAAAGTCAATTTAAAATTCGTTATATTCGGCACTTTGAGAAAATCGAAGCGTAGCTGAATATCGGTAGTGGTTCAAAACTAACGATAGCGGCGCAAAAATTTAAGCTATCGAATAGAGCTGGCTCGTTAATCTATTAACTGTGGCCTACTATCATTATTATTGAGAATACCGTGGAAAGATTTGCAACTCTAGACTAGAGCTCTACTCCAAATAAAATCGAAATCTTACATATTACTTCATTATTCGAACTGGAATGAGCTTGTTCAATTAATGATCTTTTAATGGAACCTGGTACTAAAACGGATATGGAAACTGTTAAAGAACTGAAAACGATAGTAGATAGTAAAAATTTCAAAAAATCAGAAACTGTAGCTTGGCGAAAAAGCTTACTGGAAATCACACATTTTAAAATAATATTTTCTTAGAAATCCACCTGACTATAAGTTTTGTTTCATTGCGTAATGCATATTAATTTAGAGCCCGTCGCTCAAGCTGCGAAATTATTAGATATATATTTAGATTATGTATTCTATATATACTAATTGTACGGCAATAAAGAAGAAGAAGGAAGGCGAGCAAGCTACACCTAAACTCACATGGCCTGTTGCGTCAATTATTTCTTTATTAAAAATAAAGGAGTCTGCTATTATTTATCAACAAATATGTATGTATTGAGAGACACCACTTAATTTGTGGTTACGTAAAGGCCAACAACAATAAACACACACAAAGTAATATTTAAGGCAAGAAGGACAGCAGGACAACAACAACAGCACAAATGATCGCTGAGGGGCATGCGGTTCTGCTCCACACCGTATGGCAGTTAAATGCTGCATATCTTAAATCATTTATCTAAACATATGCAACTGCAAAATTAACGCTCAACTGAATTTCGAAAAAGCGGCAAGAACCATAAAAACATGGGACGGGCAGAAGGGAAGTGCAGCGGAGCGAAGAGGTCTTTATAGATGAGATAACCTGCCGCTCGTTGCACTGCTGTTGGCGTTATCAGCCGCAGATCCATCAAAGGACAAGCAGCCGGGCCTACGCCGTATAATTATGCAAACGACTTCCTTTCATTATCAGCAGTCAAGCGGCCAAGCGGCCGACCAGGTAAATTCAATTAAAGCGATATAGCCGAAGGGAGCACAAGGAAACAGCTGAAGTCACAGCGGATCCGAAAATGGAAAAAGACAACAGGCAGGCAGGTTTTTGGAAGTGTCACTTTTTTGTGTTCTCTTGTGTTGCCATAAGTCAAAATACTTTGTCCATTTCTTTCAAGGATACTACAGAAAATTGTAAACGCCCTTATTACAGAAGAAACATGAAATTTGTCAATAAATTAACTGATGCTATATATGTATTTTTTTGTTATTGGTGCAACAGGCCATATAATAGAGGCTGAGGCTTAGCTTATTATTATGGCAAATAATACTCTCGTAGCATAGCAAACCCTTCTCTAGAGATGCGCCCCGCGAAAAAGAAACCTTTTGAAAAAAAATCAATATTATTTTTTGAGTTGGTAAGAATTTGCCACACAGTAGATAAGATTAAATTCGGAGTAGGGATCTAGAGTCGTAGTCACCGCGGGCTGAGATCCCCACTATTGCAGTTCTCCACGTATTTGCAGACCTTCTGATATTAATAGATTTGGCGCAACATCCCATAAAAGGGCTTAGGCCGAGATTCCTAACATATCTGAAATACACATTGGGAGCCTGAAGGAACTATAGTTTATATTCCAAATTACCACAGTCAGCTGTGCTCGTACTGTACGGTCGTGCGCTAATCTAAGCTCTATCGTGGAATAATTTCTTATGTCTGTTTGTGCGAGAGTTAGGCGTTTTCGTTGTGAACCAGAATCGTTTAACTTGGACACTTTTAAAATTTTGAAATTTTTAATTTAATGACATTATGCCGTGTGTGTGTGGCCAAAAGGTTGACCGCGCACAGCCGAAAATACAATGTGCTAAATGTAATGAATTTTTTCATTCGGCCTGCATGAACATTTTGCCTGCAGATCTTGATTATATGCTAAAGTCAAATAGCCCATTTCATTGCAAAGACTGTGCGGCTGCGCGCCGAAATTCTCTTCGTTCGCCCCCTCCATCTATTCCGCTTGCCGAAAATGCTGCTATTAGTGACAAGCAACAACAAATTAAACCGGTTTCCTCGCAACAAGCAACGTGCAATCAGCAAGAAATAACATTGCAAGCCGTGTTTGCTGAACTTGTCGCACTTCGAGCTGAAAATGCCCGCTCGTTCTCTTTGATCTGCTCTCTTCAGGAAGATAAAAATCTCTTAGTGCAGAAAATTGATGATCTGTGCTTAGAATTGCAATCGGTGCAGCGTAAATTATGTGATAAAGACACTGCAATTTCGCTCCTAACTGATGAGGTCAAAGCTCTTAGTAAAAATCTTGGAGAGTCTTTGAATTCTAATGCCAACAACACTGCTGCCTCTGCTGCTACCGCCTCTACTGCTACTAATACTGCCGCTGCCGCTGTTCACAGAAATGCTCCGGCAACCTATGCTGCTATCGCCGCTGCTGATGCTATATCGCCAATGCTTGCTACTAATATTAATGCCGCTGCTGCTTCTTTAATTCCAAGTGCTGCTCACAATCTGCCTGTGCACCCGCTTCCTTATGCTACGCGCCCTGCGCCACCTTCAGTGAATCGTGACTCGGAATGGACTCAAGTCAAAAGGAACAACTTTCAAAAACCACTTGTTGTTGGCTCCAAAGTTAACTCGGGACTTGCTGTTTCCACTCAAATGAAGTGGATACATCTTTCATCTTTTCCGCCATCTGTTACTGCTGAGAACATCATTGAATATGTTGCTGAAAACGCCCGCATTAATAAAAATTTAATTTCATGCTATGCTTTGGTCAAGAAGGACGTTTCCTTGGATTCCCTGAAAAGTATCAACTTTAAACTGGGTGTATCTGCAGCCTTTTATGAGCAGTTGATCAGCACTGATCTGTGGCCTGCTAATGTTATTTTGCGCCCATTTCAGTATTTTCCAAGGCTCGGAGACCAACGGCAAATTCCTTAAATTGCCCTACTACGTCAAGCAAAAAAAGTAAACAGTTGAAAATCTACTTTCAAAACATCTCTGGTCTAAGAACAAAATCTCAAGTGGTGCGGGCGAGGACTTCGCAGCTGGATTTCGACATCTTCGTCATTGTTGAGACTTGGTTAAATGCTAAGTTCTATGATCATGAATTTTTTGATCCAAATCTGTTCGATGTTTTTCGTAAAGATCGAGATGCTGGAAAAACGGGCTGTATCAGGGGTGGAGGTGTGCTTATTGCCGTACAACGTAAACACCATGCGTCCGTTCAAATTCTGGAAAATCACGACTCTCTGCTAGACCAGCTCTGTGTGTGCGTTCAAGGCTCCACTGAGTCGCTTTTTGTTTGTGCTTCTTATATACCTCCGAATAGTTCTGAAAGCCTTTATAAAGCTCATGTAGATAATATTATTACTCTAGCCTTAAACAAACTTGCTGATAATCACCTATGTGTGCTTGGTGATTTTAATTTAAGTAATGTCAGCTGGTCTCCTAATACTAATAACTCTGCTTTAATTCCTAGTAATATTAATAGTGCCTTTGAAATTTACTTGGTTGATAGCTTTTTAAGTATTGAACTAGTTCAAATTAATAGTTTTTTTAACAAGCTTGGAAAAATCTTGGACCTGATATTTATAAGTAATAACATTAACTTTAATTTGCTTGAATGTTTCTTTCCCCTATCTACATCAGACATGCATCATGTTCCTTTGATTCTTGAACTTGAATTTTATGAATTTTCTTCTATTAAAGATAATAATCAAACTCTATCCTTTAACTATAGCTCGTGTAACTTTGATAATTTGAATAGCTTCTTTATAAATTTGGACTGGACTTCTTTGTTTCAAGACCTAGATACCACGTCTTGTTTTGAAATCTTTAGATCAAAAGTTGTTGAAATATGCCTCTGCAATATTCCACTTGCCGTTAAAAGGCAGTATAAATTGCCATGGCATACTAAAAATCTTAAAAGATTAAAAAATCAAAGAAACAAATTTTATCGCAAATTCAAAAAAACCGGTGACATTTTCCATCTCAACAAATACAAACAGTACTCAAAAGATTTTATCTGCTTAGATAAGTTTTTATATAGAAATCACATACTAAAGTTTGAAGCCAATATAACTTCTAATCCCAAAGCTTTCTGGCACTTTATTAAGTCGAAGAAGTCGAGCTCTAGTATTCCCTCGTCATTATTTTTCAAAGATAAATCTGCAAATTCTGCATCGGATGCAGCAAACCTGTTTGCTGAATTTTTTAAATCAAATTTTATTTCGGATACCGATACTGATTTTTCTCCTGATTTGGAATCATCTCTGGATTTTGGTTCCTTATTTTTGTCATCTCTCGATATACTTAATGGTATAGCACGACTTAAACCTTCGTCTCAAACAGACTTAGATGGACTCTCCGCCGTTTTGTTCAAAAAGTGTGATGCTCTTGTTCTCCCTTTGAAGACAATCTTTAATAAATCACTATCTTCTGGTATTTTTATTGATGCTTGGAAAACAGCATTTATTACTCCTACTTTCAAGAGTGGCAATAAAAATGATGTTTGTAATTACAGACCTATTTCCAAACTTTCAACCGTTTCTAAGCTTTTCGAATGTATTATCAAGGAAAAAGTGTATTTTGCAACTAAAAGTTTAATTTGCCAAAATCAACACGGTTTTGTTCCCGGTAGATCGACTGTGTCAAACCTAGCAGTTTTCACTGAAGACTGTATTTCAGCCTTCCAAAATGGACAGCAGATTGATGTGGTCTACACTGACTTCTCCAAGGCATTCGATACCGTCTCTCATAATATTCTAATAAAAAAATTAAAACTGCTGGGTTTTCACTCCAAATTTCTCGAGTGGATCAAATCCTACTTAAGTAATCGGCGTTGTGTGGTCACAGTTGATAATGCTGCGTCCTTTTCTTTTGTTGCATCCTCGGGTGTTCCTCAAGGTAGTATCCTTGGACCCTTGCTCTTTACTATCTTTATTAATGACATCAGAAGTTGTTTTTCTTTTGCTAAATTTCTTCTGTATGCAGATGATCTTAAAATTTACACGGTTGTCAATAACTTGAGTGATGCGCAGCTGCTCCAGGCTGAACTTGATAAGGTATATGTGTGGTGTTGTAATAATCGTCTATCTCTAAACATTAGTAAATGCTTTCACGTTACATTCTCCAAGTGCTATACTCTCTTCCAGTCCTCCTACCATATTGCCAACTGTTACTTAAAGTCGGTTACTGAAATCAAAGATCTGGGGGTAATGTTTGACTCCAGGTTTACCTTCTCTAGCCACATTAACTCCACTATTTCTAAGTCATATGCGATGCTAGCCTTTGTAAGACGTAATAGCTCAGAATTCACTAATCCATATACCCTCAAGTTGCTTTACACCTCATTTGTCCGTTCCACGATTGAATATGCTTCTTTTATTTGGAGACCTTACCACACGTGTCATATTAATCGCATTGAACGTATCCAAAAAGTTTTCATTCGTTTCGCACTTCGATCGTTGCACTTTCACGACCCCTTACCTTCCTATACTTCTCGTTGCTTGCTCATAAACCTTAAATCTCTTCAAATTAGGAGATCTATCTTATCTTTATCCTTCGTCTTTGACATCATTAATGGCAAAGTTGATTGTCCTTCTCTGCTCGAGAGGATTTACTTCAATGCTCCTGTGAGATTTCTTCGACATTTTGATTTTTTTTATGTTGGCTTCATTAAATCTAACTATGCTCTAAATGCACCGATTATAAGAGCTTTGATTGAATTTAATGATATTTCGCATCGTATGGAAATCGATTTTTCTACTTCCAAAAATAATTTTTTGAATTTGCTTAAAGCTAATCTGAATTAATCTGTTCTGAATTAACTGCTAGATGTAAGATCTCTTTTTATTTTACTTATTAGTCTGTAAGAATATTGTTTATTCATAGACTAAATAAATAAATAAATAAATAAATTTTATCTAATTCAACAGCGATACGGCATTTTATATCGTGTTTGTGAAAGCAATAGAATTGTATGAGGTGAATATAGGACGGAGAAAATTTCAGCGGGGACAGGACTGATTTTAGTTAAGTCAGTAAAATATAAAAAAACCAATACGAAAGAGAATAAAATTTTATGGGCAAGAAGACAAAATTGTGCAAAAAAGTGCTAATAATCAAAACTAATTTGAATTTTTGGTTCAACATGTTGCTGTGGGCTTTCGTGAAAAATTTAAAATATTTTAGTTAAATATATTGCAATTTTTGTTTCCGGATGAAGAGATTGAATTTGAATTACGACTGCTCCAAAGTTTTATTGTGCTGCCCCGTAATTTGTTTTTGATTCAAAATTTTTGATGTTTTTTTTAACAACAAATCGTAGTGTCCGCTCTTGCGAAAATCGAGCACCTTTAATATTAAAATGGACATTACTAACTACACGGAAATTATCCTCGTTCGATAATTGTGTTCCTGGGGACGTCCATGAGCATATATATGTATCAAACAAAGTGACTTGCCTTTTCAGTTCATCTGTTCTGTAAAAAAATTGCCTAATTCTTATGACATTTGTTTGAAGTGCCTCGAAGAAATGAGTCAAAACGACAAACCGCAAAATTTAATTGAATTGTACAGGAAGAATGCACCACAAAAATATAAGCAGACAACTGCTACCACAAACAGATAAAGAAGAGGAACAGTGAAGCAGTCTGTCAGACATGACGGTACGGGCTGGGGTCACGTAACGTCGCATTTGGACGCAAAACAGCTGAAAAATTAAAAGAACCATTCTGAACAGCAATGGGCGGAGTAAAGAACATCAACGTAAACACTACAGACAGAGAGAGGAAGGAAGGAAGAAAAAGCGAGTGTTACTGGCACGTAAAGGTGGCAGAGGAAAAATACTTTAAAAAATACATTTTTACCACGAAGTTTAAAAAAATGTCCACTGGAAATATAAAAGAATTTTCCACAACACGACACATGAAATACAAGTTCCATAGATTCAATGCATTTGCATTTGCGGACGATACAGGAATTTTATCTCTTTGTTATATATGTACAGAAAATTCGCTCGACTTTTTCTTTGACAGTAAGACCGAGCAAACAAGACAAGAAACACATTTCCTATAACTATGTATATTTAAAGAACGTATTTAGCAACAACTTGTTCATTCACATGTTTGATTTATATATATTCATAAGATTTGAGTGATCTCGATTTTGTCGATATGTACTATTTGTATAAACACACTCACACAAATTATTATTAATAAGGAAATGCTCATCGGAATTAAAACAGCAGTAAAAAAAACCAATTTTTCAAAAATCTCTCCCACTGACCGCTTTTGATCACAACCGCCTTAAGGCATGATAAGACTTTGACAAATTTGATTCTTAATTAAAACTCAATGTACCAAAACGAAAAGTTGGTAGAATTTCGAAGTCGAATATTGGACGATTAATGCTTTATGGTAAATATGTACTGGGAAAACAAATTTAAATACGCGTCATAAAAAGGACCAAAGGTGAAGCCAGCCATAGGCACAGAGAAAAATACCATGCTGGCTAAAAAATGTCACATCATATCATCATACCACGAGTGGTTGAAAGAAGGTAAAACAATGGCACGAGTGTGGCATCTCTGGTGACAGGAACAGCAGAGGTATGAAAAGGGAAAGCATTACGCTGTTGCCTTAAATGAAACCCTTCAGTGCCAGCAACAAGCAGGCAGCGGGACTCTCGCAAGCCGGTGGCGCACAGCCATGTCTTGTCCTGAGCCGCGTCTTGTTGGTCGATAGCACCTGTTTGCGGCAAGTGCTCATCCGCTCTCATCTGCCTTTGTCCGGTATCTATGCACTTTTTCGGTTCGCCGTGCATTGTTTAAATGCAAATTATCAGGCTGCGTTAATAATATAATTTCCCAAATACACACACATACAACAACAACAACAAGAAAAGCAACAAACAGGCACCAAAGACCGCAATCGTTTGCTCTTCCAAACAAATTGCAGGCGCCTGCTGGTAGTCTGTGAGTACCTGGCTAGGGTTACCAGGCGTACTCTTGAAATACAATGTTAGCAATGATCAAAATTTTTTACTTCAAAAATTCAATAAATTTCTCAAAAAACCCTTTCTCAAATCCAACCCGTATTTAATAGATTCAGCTTTCAAAAAATATTTCATATAAGAATCACTTCTGTTTATCATATACCATGCTTATACGACAGCTCCAGTCGATTCCCTTTGACTCGATACGCTTTCGAGCCAGATGTTTATACATTGACTTTTGAAGCGAAACGACTGAAGACGGTTTGAAAATTGTGACATTTGTCAAAAATTATTAAGCACCGAAATCGCTTTTCTTTGCACTTTCCACTTTTGTTCGCGTTTTGAAGCTTTCTTTTTCAATATATTTTTGGCGTCTAATAAATATCAGCTTGCCTTTTACTTAAAATGCACAGAAAAGCTGATTTTCAAACTACTCTGAAAACGTTTAATCATTTATGCGCATTTTCGTATCGACTCGAAAATTTCAAACTCATTTGAAAAGCGCTTTGACTCGATACGTTTAAAATTTTCAAAGCGATTTCAAATTGTGTTTATACGACTGTTTTGAGTCGATGCGAATTGACTCAAACCGGTTTGAAGTGTCGTATAAACGTAGTAATAGTTAAATTGGATGTTGAGATAATTCCGAGAATTCTGAGAAGCTCGATATCATCACATGTACATAGATATATCAATTTTTTTTAAAATCAAGAGTCACATCTTCTCATTATCGAAACTTATTTGGAATTTACATATATGTACATACATATACCTATATGTTCATATATGTTAAGTCTGAATTGTTAATTTTGGAAAAATAAGTTGTTTAAATTTTTTAGTATCTGCGCCGAAAAGATACAGATAAGCTCGAGACAAGCTCTTTTGCCTTATTGCCAAATATATTATGGTAAAAGCCCCCCCCCCCTTTTGGTATCTTCCCTGGAATAAAATTCTCCATGGTTGTAGTCATTATGCTGTCATGGAGTTTTTTGAGTGGTCAGCCTATTCCCGACTCAGCACGTCGACGTTTTTGGGTAAGCAAACAAAACCCGCTCCTAATTCATGGCGAACATTTTATTGCAGTTGTTTTATTGTGCTCCGAAAATGTATGCATGCGCTGTGGCACTTGTGTTGTGGTTGCTGTTGGCGGTGCCCCCGGTGGTGTTGCTGGTTTTGCTAACGTGGTGCTGGTGGCTGCCTGCTGCTGTCAGCGTTAGCACGTTGAAACAATGGCACAGATGCATTATGCAGAAAGCCGCGTGCTGGCGCGTGTGTCAACATTGGACTGCAACAGCGCTAATTGCGGCGAGTGGTAATGGCTGTGTTAGTTGAATTTGGCATGAAGAGCAGGAGCAGTGTTTTTCCCCCAACAAAAATGTTAATTGCCAAATGGGGCATTTTTAGTGTGAAAGAGACGCTGGAGCACACAGCGCCCGGTATGCCACTCAGGAATCTAATGCTATCCGATAAGATGTAATGGTTCTGTCTATCAATCCTGCAGTGAGCCAACAGATATTCAAAGGAAACCACACTGTTGCATTGTTGTTTAAATGTCGACAGCAATTCACTCATTCTGACAAGTTTCAATCATTTCGGAAAAATATAATAAACCCAATTCACAAACTTGTGCATTTGAGATTGCGAATTTGTGCAATAATAAAAATTTGCCCGCAATTGTGAGCAGTTTTTTTTTCGCTTTAGTTTGCATCACTTTTTGCAAAACACGAATCTCACAGCTGATTGCCCAAAAGGAAAATTTTTTCTGCAGAAATTTTGACTTCAATACAAATTCGAAGTCGAACGAAGCTTTAAAAAACAATTAGTGGACTCTTTAATAGAAGAAGCTGCAATGCAAGCTCTTTTTCATGCTTTCTTTTTCCTATCTTCTTCTTCTTTTTCACTCTCTCGCTCTAAGAGCCGTTTGCAATTTAGTATTGCATTCGCATAGTAAATATACTACGGGTTTTAAGTGTTGCATTTTTGCAAAGCTTTGGCAATTGTATCTCTGTAGAGTAATAATACACTCTACAATTTGCAATTGCAACCATGCAAGACCATTTGCATAAAATAGAATACAATCAGGGTCGATGATTCCTGTTGATTAGAAGAAACCCCCAAACTAGCAAACTCATTGTACCGGAAGACATTTTTATGAAGCAATACTGTGTTGGGGCTGTTGGTTAATCTAAGTAGGCACTAAAATTTAAGTTTCAAATTTACATATTCTAATTTCTTCTGCTTTCTTTGTTCGAGCTCTGAAAAGTCAAAAGATATAAAAGTGTTAACATATTCCCTTTTGTATGGCCATACAAAACAAACATTTTGGATGCTTTTCTTCAGATTCGTTTACGTTTATAACTTGTTGACGGTTGTAATTTCATTATACGCACACTTAAAGAGCAATAACAGTGTTAAAGTATTAAATTTAATTGTGCGTTATAAATTTTAATAAAATTTTGCGATTTCCATGCGTCATGGAAAAGCAACAGCCACCAACAAAACTAAATTAACACATCAAAGCAAAAAGAGTTGCTATAGAAAAACTAAATAATACATTATAATGAATGTTTCTTTCTATGCGTTTTGGTTAGAATAAAAATAACAACAAACATATTTATGAAGATCACACACACATAAAGCAACGGCTTCGTAGAGAAAGAAATACGAAAATGTTTTATGATCAGAATTTTTTTGTCTTCATAGAACCAAGTAAAGCTTTTTCATGGCAAAGAATACTCTCGTAATAATAAAAGTCGGAAACAACTACTACTACAAAATTAAAATCGATGCTAGTGCTGTATTTTAATTTGTATAATAATTTATTATTGTATAAATATTTATAAAATAAAAATAAATAAATAAATAAATAAATAAAATCGAACATAGCCAACTAAGCGTTCGACATATTTATACTATATAGTATATGGTCGCTGATGAGGGAGGGCCTGGGTTCAGATCTCAGTCCGGCACATAACATCTAATAAAAAGAAAATTTGTTTTCAAATTGGTTCTTTGCGCGGCCCCACTTCTCACGATGAATTGGCAATTCTCCGAGAATATTCTTTGCCATGAAAAGCTTCTCAAACCCGTTCGGATCCGGTTAGTGTAGGTCCCGTTAATTTGTGAAAAACATGACAAGCACAAGTTAATGCGAGAAAGCTAGGCCTAATCCCACAAGGGCTGTTGTGCAAATCAATTATGTATTATTAATTAGCTCCAGGCTTATACATACATACATACATACATATATAGTACACTCAAAGCGTAATCCTTAAAACCTCTTAATTCGAAAAGCTCTAGCATTAACGGCTTACATTTAAAGCAAATTATTTTGCTGAATTGATGCAAAAAACACAAAAGTGCCGAAAATTATATTATTAACTAATCAATTTTATGAGGCTACTTCAAGAAAATGTTCACATTTTTTCGGGAAATGCTGTTACGAACGCTTGTTTTTAATTTTGTTTAGTTCAGTTTTATTGCATTTTTCGGTTGTTGTTGTTTGCCTCTCTTTTTTATGTAATAGCACATTAAATGCACCATTTGTGCTCAACCGCAATAAAAACCAAAATAAACAATGACTTAATATTCTTGTGGTTGTTGTCGATAGATATAGTGTATGGATGCTAGCAGTTTGTTGTTGCTATGAAAGAATTTCCACTATGTATTTTGTTGTGGTATCATGAAAATGCTTCATTCGAATATTTTTAGAAAACTGTTTTAAAGCGCTGCGAGAGCAATTGAGAATTCCCCACTTTTTCAATGTGAGCATTTCTTGAAGCATTCCTTCTGCCCCTCGTAAATACTTCAATACTACACGTTGTCACGTGTGCATGTCAGACGTAAGCAACGGCTTCCTACATATTCCACGCACACCATTCAGACGAATCTTCCCCCCTTCCCGCTGGGGATTTTCCAACTTTTCTGCGTCAGTTCTTAGTTCAATCTTCTATTTTTACACTGTATAATTAACAACAAACTTCCCTTTGTTCCTTTTCTTTTCTTTTCTTTCATGGCTCTATCTTTTTGCAACTGCCTTTCAGGGTTGCCAAGTAACATTGCGTTTATTTAAAATTTGTCAAGCCTAAATTCTTAAAATTTTGAATTTTTTATAATGCATTAGTAGTTCATGTGGCAGCTTTTGTACAGCCTGAAAGCGACATAGATCATATACAAAGATTTGAATAAAATGTTAAAGATATTGGACGAGGATTTCTAAAAGTGTGTCAATTTGACAGTAACGACGCTTGAAGGCTAAGAAATGTAGATTTAATGGCTTAAGAATATGTTAAATGGTTTGATTTTAATAGCTTCTCCGAGTCAGATATTAATCGCGGTTAAGGATTTGACGTTTTTGGATTAAAAATATAAGTTTGGGCTTTCAGCGGAGATCCTTAAAACATTTTTATCGCATGGGGTTCGAACTTTAAAAGAGACGAAAATGCACTGCTTTCAGCTGTACATACCTAAAAACCTACATAGAGCAGATGCAGTACAACTAGCGGCACTCACAGATATAAGATCTTGAAATTTATAAAATAATAAAGTCTGCAAGAAAAGAAACTGTTTTTTAAAGATATAAATAGCAATAAAAGAGCAACTGTGCCCCTCTAAAGAATCTAGATTATACTATAAACAGCCCATATAAACCTTGATCAGACTTCTGCATCGAATTTCCCAAAGTATCTACATAATTCCTATAACATTTCCGCCAGGCTTTGCAAATCTGCAGCAATTTCCGTCAATATGGCATCCCTGCTGTCTGTTACTATTCTTCATGATCGCCTTGATATTTGTTGTGACTGTGTTGTTGCTGTTGTTGTTCATGTCGTTGCAGTTGCCGTAGGTCTACTATTTTCCTTCCGGCTGGCTTTTGTTTTGAGAATTCTCACGTGGAACAACTGACGCCAGCAGGTGCCAGTAATTTATTTCACCGCACCACTACAGCAGACACAAAAGAAACAGCAACAACAACAACAACAACATTACCACAACTGCTGTTGCTCGCATATGCTGCATCATCTTCTCATTGGTGCATAAAAGGACACTCGTCTCTTTTGTTTTCCTTCACAGTTGCAGGCAAGTTTTCATTGTAGGCCGGCGTCTCTTCTTCTTTCAGTTGCTTATTGCACTTAAATATAGACGCGACTAGTGTGTGCAGTGTATATGTGTGTGTGTGTGTCGCACACTTAAGCTATTCCCTAGACGTGTGGAAGTTACTCGTACAAGTTTTTTAAAATTCATATAACCGAAATTTCATTTTCCATTCAATATTGCTACTCCCAATTTCGGTTCATAATAGCGAAAATACGAAATTTCGAAAATTTATTCAGAAGCATTCATTCATTCTTTCGTATTTCAGCTGGAATTCGAAATTTATATTTAATGTTTGGAATATTGAATTATGTATGTGTTCGAATTTCCGATTCCCATGAACTCTAGAATAACCATGAATATATCAAAATGAACAATAGATGTATGACGCCTAAACTGATTTAGCGAAAATTATGTTAATTAGATAAGATACTGATTTGAAAATGAAACCAGTTTAGAAATTAAGTTTCTAAAAGCAGTGCTAGAGAAAAAATAATTGAAACTATCGAAACAAGACTCGAGGTGAAATGATTATGTAGTTTCGTTTTAGTGAAAGAAAATCAAATGCATTTCATTTATACATATACACATGTATGTATAATAATTTCTATAGATATAAACAGATAGCTTAAATAATTGTAGTTCAGACGTTGCCGAATTTAGTGAAAAACATAGCTAGGTAACTTAACTAATTAAATTCGAGTGTACAAAGGCATTGTTTAGCCATACTTCAGCTGGGTAAATTTGCATCGCGCCTTGTGATACCATGACGACGCCAGTTAGATACCCAAAATCTACACATTGTTAGTTCATAAATTTTGAACCAGTGTACGACAGGTACCCATTTTTCGCTCAAAGCCGATTAATCGCTCGTGCCCCATTATTAACACGCTGTCTCGGAAATATATTAAATTAGTAGCTTGAAATTTCACACAAACTTTAATATATTTTCTATGGACTCTTGAAATTTCCGCTAAAATGAAGCCTTGAATTGTGTTAGATAGTTAAGATAGATAAACATTTTCGAGGTCTTTTCTATTAGCGATTCCGCTGAAGTGCGAATTTTTGGGCTTTGCTCAAGGCAATAGATAAACAATTTCTTCAAATATCCTTCAAATGTTTTTCTATATAAAATATGAATGAAAATGACATAATAGAATTGTGCAGATGGAACCGTGAAGCTTTATACTTCAACTAAAAAGAAGCCTTGAATACATTTGACTTTTCGAGGTCTTTTCTATTAGCGATTCCGCTGAAGTGCGAATATTTGGGCTTTTCTCAAGGCAATAGATAAACAATTTCTTCAAATATCCTTCAAATGTTTTTCTATATATAATTTCAATGAAACTGTGATAAAGGAATTGTACACATGGAATGAGATAAGGTTCACTGAAATCGCAAGTGAGTATGTTTTCGCAATATTTACTATTAGTACAAATCGTTGACAAAGAAGTACAAATCCTTATCAAAATATTTGCTGAGGCAAGCAAACATATGTGTTTATCTGCTTGCAAAAAAGTGTGCTTACTTTGCAAAAAATACGAAGAAATTCTGTTTGAGTAAAAATAGTTGCGTATCATGCAAATTGAGTAAAAAGTAAAGAAACTGATAAGGGAAATTCAAACCACTCTGTCATACAAAAATATTTTTATTTCAACGATTATTTCATTTATAAAGCGATTTAAATGCGCTTACACTTGTAAAAAAATGATTAGTAATAATTCACAAAATGATTCATTGAACTTTTGTCGGATTTATGCAGCATTTGTTTAGTTATGCTCCATTTTTTAGTGCACGTATGAATACTGAGAAGTACGCAGACATGTTGAGAGGCTACTCTCTGCTGCTCTTCTTGATGAGAGTACTTCAAGTATTAGTGGCGGTAGTTTCGCTCAGAGTACTGACTTCTTTATTTATTTCAGTCTACAGAATAATTATCTTACAGACTACGACAAAGTGCTTATAAATATATATTTGGAAACTCAATTAAAGATTTTAAACAAATTTAGCTTAAAGCTTTCTTTGCTAGTATTAAAATCTAAAAAGGAACTATAAGTGTTGCAAAGAGTATGTTAATATAATAGAGTGCGCATCTCATAAAAAATTTTGGCTGCGAAAATTTTTCACCGCGAGTTCAGCGGTGGAACCACGTTTCCCACTCATTTTGGCTCAGTCACTCATCCTCTCGGAGAACCGCTCTGCTACAAGAAATCACAAACTCAAAGTAACTGCAACCAGGGCAGCCAACTGAAGGAAAATTCTCCAATTTTATGGGAATTTGAACTCTTTTTTACATATTATTAACAAAATGCTGATGCTTTTGTCTTACAGCATTTAGGAACTCAGCCATACTATTTTATTTATCGTTTTATTCTGAGCGGTTGAGTAGTTTTTGTGTCCCCCTTTTCACCGACCGAAATATGAAAAATGGCCCTCACTTCGATTTGCCGAAAATTTTAGTGATGCGCACTCTATTATATTAACATACTCTTTGCTTCTACTTTGTTTTAAGTGAGTCACTCCAAGTCACAAAAGAGGGATTCGCTGCTCGCGATTTTAATTCCAAAACACTTTCAGCTGCATGGAATTTTGAATACACGCTCCGATTTCAGTTTGCTTTTATCATGGCATTTACCTTATCTGTCCTACGCGGTACAAAAAAAGATATGTTCTCTTTAGGGCAAGGACGAAATGGTTCGATTAAGCGTTGCTTATTGCTTGGAATTTCGGTTTTCTAGCGCTTAACAGAGGCAGAAGATCATACTTAACCCATTCCCTCCCACTGTACCCGCTTGGGTACAAAAAATTAATAAAAATTATTTGCTTGTAAATTCGAAACTATAAAAGCTTTTCGGGTTATTTCTTCTTCTATTCCTCTTATGACGTATCGTATAACACATTTATTGCGTTTGGCAAAACAAATTATTAGAAAAGGATACTCCACCGATGAATTTGTTGTGGCATGTTTCGCGATTTATTAGTTTTGTGGAGGTCATTTGCTTGTCGGCTGGCTACAAAGTTTATTCATAAAGGTTTATACATTTTTTTAATGCAAAACTGTGGAAATATATCTATAAAATGAAAGGAAAACAAAAACATACAAATTTTTTTTAGAACAAATTAGTTTGGAAACTTTTAAAGTGAGTGTACTCGCTTGAGTACAACGGCTAATAAGGTAGGCATTTTTTCCAGAATATTTTTCGCTTTGAAATCGTCCTTCATGGCATCAAAGCATAAATTTCTTATGACAGAAGATTTGTAATCTTGAGCAATGCTTTGAACTTCGTTGAAAAAAAAAAAAAATATGCCACATTGCTTATATTCCACAAGATCCATATGTAGAGGACGTTGTCGCCGATGATCTTTATGCTAACATCATGCCCCAAGATGTTCTAGGGGAAGTCGAGGTATTTTATAGTAGAGATAGTGAGGATAATATACTACTTCAAGAGTTCCGCTGCAAAATGAAGCCTTTCAAACATGATAAAAATTTTCGAAAAGGATCATCAGTAGTTTCTAGTGTAGTAATAACTTCTGGAAACCACTTTTCAAAAAGAATTAAAAACCATTTCGTGGTCGCAAATGCCTCAACAGAATACGATAGACTTGCGGACAATGTGGCATAGCAAAATGTGTAGAAAAAGAGGGCTATAAAATCTTCCATACTACAAGAAAATGCCTATATATCATGCCGTTGTACCCGCTTGGGTATAGGCTCTAAGACCTACTAAAAAAAATGTTCTTTGCAAATTTCCATATTTTTTATATTCCTTATGTGCTTCTCAATACAATCAAACAAATAGAATTCATAATTTTTGATTTTAAATGCTCTTGGCTATTAATGGGTTAAGACGGTACTTTTAATAAGAAGACCGATCTAAAATCTGGCAATGTCAGATATTCCTATTTCTTTTAGTTAAAAGCTTTAAATGGCTGTAGCTGTCGGAAGAAGAAAAGCGTTCTGAGTCATGAGCGTCTTATTAACGAAAAAGACGAAAATTATTTTACATCAAAACACTTCAAAAGTCATGCCAATACCAAAAATTACAAAATGGGCAAATTTTCAAAAATGTGCTGAAATTTCTACAGCACAAGTAGATTGAGTGTAATTAAAATTTGCGACAAAAAATAAAAACATGTGCGAAATGCGATAATAAGAATAAATGGGAAAAGCACACATATACACACACAAGCTTGTTGACCTTGATAGGAAACGTGCATATGTAGATATGTGTTTATCACATACATGCAGGTATACATATGTACATACATATATAAACGTCCACTTTTTATTTTTTCCAGTATTGAACAAAAAGGCAATATTGGCTAAAAGGAAAAAAACCGAACCGCCAACAACAACAGCAGAACAGCAGCTCAGCAGCAGAAAAGCAAAGCCGCTTTTAAAAAATTGTGTTTTATGCTTTGAAACGCCTTGAAAATGCCTTTCAACTTTTTGTTGACTTTTTTCTTTCGGTTATTTTTTGTTTTACGTACAGATAATTTCATTTTTAGTGGCTTTTGTTTTTGTTTTCAGCCAAACAGTGGCGGCGCACAATTTGAAAAACAACACATCAAAATGTGCGCATTTACGCATGCGCGCATTCGATTATGTATTTAAATTCTGCTCTCTGGCGTGTCTCTTTTTATGAATTTTTATTATGGTTGCGGGGCCTAAATGTGCTCATTTGTTGTTGCTGCTTTACGTGCTCGGCGGCAAGCGTACGTGTCGTTTGCAGCGGCTGTGGGCAGTGCTGCCAGCAAACTTCTTTTCAACTTCACAAGTTTTGAGAATCTTCTATATGTTAAAATAGTATTGCTGGTTCGAATATCAAGCCGAAGGAGGAATAATTTTATTTATTGCCGAAGCTGAGAGAGAAGAAACCGAATAGATTATTTTGAGGCCGAAGCAGAATATCACATAGATAATTTCATTTTTGTTCAGTTTGCAAAGTGCCAAACAAATTTTGTTTCCAAATATCTGCAGAATATCTGGCCGTAGCAAAAATAAGCCAATCGTTCATATTAAATACGAATGTAAGAAAAATTTTAATTTACAAGAGTTAGGGCCAGTTTCACAGTGGATGTTTAAACTCTGATTGCAGTTTAAATAGGGAATTTCAGTTTCACAGTGGGAAGTTAAATACAATTTAAATGCCCGGTTGTGGGCATTTAAGTACGGCACAGAGTTGCAATCGAAAACAAATAAACAGCTGATTTCGGATATGCAGGCAAGCTGCGTCGACAATATTGCAATTTATAAGCGGCCAAATTAAACATACAACTGCATGGTATAGCACATATAAATGATCCCGTAGTATTATAAATAATATAAACTGTGGATTCTTTGAAGAATATCCAATAATTCACTTCTTTCGGCCGACGAAAAATTTTTAGCTCGCGCTGCCTCCATAATTGAACAATTGAACATATGTTTTTGGCAAGTTGTGCTGTGTTCAATTGTCAAATATTCGAAGTTGCCATTCATTATTCCGTATTTAAATAAATGCACTGTGAAACTCAAGAAAAGTTAAACTAGATTTAAACTCAATTCGCAAATTAGATTTAAACATCCACTGAGAAACTGGCCCTTACTGCTTAAAATTTCAATACACATAATTCTCTTTTTACACGATAGATACGTTTCCAATAAAATCGAGTAAAAAAAACTCGTGCAAAAAAGATATTAATTAAATAGACAAATGGTAAATTGGTTCCAGACACAAAAAAGCACTTAAAAGTACAATAAACAAGATTAAAAAATTCTTATAAACAAATTGAAAAGAAAACCGAACAGACCAAATCTAACTGAGTTGACAAAAATTTACATTATACGAAGTTAAAATGTATAATTTGTGAGAAGTGAGAATACAAATTCGAAGAACATGAACCAAATTTATAAAAAGAATTCGTGTAAAATGAAAAAAATTTTAACTTTTTAACGCGTGTGAAATGAAATTCGTAAAAAAATAGTTCGTAAAACAGAATTGTGTAAAAAGAGAATTAGGTGTAGGTACCTACCTTTTAAGATATGCATAACCGATTCATGCTATGAAGGGTTTTCTTTACGGTTTCGAAAAAATAGTATAGGCACTGAAATGGCTGGTTGTGTTTTATTGCGCATTTGCAAGTAGAATTTTACAGAGAAGTTAAAAAAATCAAACTGTAATTTTAATACATGCTCATGTCCGTTCATAAAAATATTGTTCCCACATTGACGTAAAATGCTTCAAATACTATGGTTAAATCGCCTAAACTGGTAACACTGCCGACGGCGACGGCGCTGGTGGTCACATGCATTAGTATGTGGGTCTCATGCGGTCGGGCGAGCAAGCGAGCGACGTGTGCGCTTGCCCGCCTGCGCATTGAGATATCGTTGCCGGAGCACGCGATCGCTAATTTGCATTTGAAATGTGCGAAGCCTGTGTGTCGTTTTGTTCTGTTTGTGTGTGTGTGTGTGCTGACGATTCTTTATCGATGAGCTCGGGGGCACTGGCTCCGCGAAATGCCATCAGTTTTGACACTTTCATTTTTTAGAGAATGCTCCCCGCAGAAGCGATCGTTTGCGTGTGATTATTTTCGAAGGCGTCTTTCAATTGCTTTACTCTTACAACTTTTTATCTGCCATTATAAATACACATGTACTATATTCAATGAATACAAAAGCTAGATATTTCAATACAGAATTCTCGAAACAGTTAAAATCGGAAGTAATAGATTGCCCTAATTTGCCGAGAGCGGAAGATTTTATTTAGGAACAAACAAGAAGAATTATTTAAAAAAAACTAGGGTTTTCATTGCAAAAATTTCGACTTTGGAATAACAGTAAATCAAATTATGACAGCAGCGAAAAGTAGTTGTAGTTGATGTTTTACATCCGTTAACTACTCTTACGTGAAACTTTCAGAACAAATGAAGCGAAGAAGAGAGAGAAAATCAAGGTTGAGTGTCGACAAAATTCTTTGAAGCTCACATGCGATCACTTTTGATCCGATCTTTTTTTTATAAGAATTGAATGATTCGATAATAGATGATTGAGCACTTAGCACATAATATTAAGACGTATCAATCGTCTTTCTAAATTCATTTATTCAAATAAAAGCGATGAGTATGCCGTGAACTTTCAATTGAATTACTTAATTTGAAAATTCAAATCAATCAAATTTGAATCAAGTTAAAAAAAACTTTGTCATCTGAGCTTTGGAGTAAGTCCCGATAAGCTTTTAAACTATTGTGGGACAAACTTTCGGCGAAAGACATTTCAGATTTCAGTAAAGAAAAGTATTCGTAATCAAACGTATTATTTCGACAATTTGCTGTAAACGCATAAAAGTATATAAAATCGCTATGATCCAACCAAAGGTAACATTAATTGGGAAAGGCGTAAGAAGAAAGAAATTGATACATATATAAAAAGTGCAATATATAGATTAAATAATAACTTCAAGTGCCATTTTTTCAACAGTCAGATCAGCTTGAAATAGCTATCTAGCGCACAATTTTTGACAAATCCCATAAAAGATTATCTAAATTTATACGATATAAGTATAACTGAAGCTTATCTGATTATTGAGAAATAGGCAGCAAAGTAAATCAAAATGGAAAATAAGAAAAAGTACAAACATTTAAAGTATGGTAATCCAAATTTAATCCACATAGTAAAGTCATGCATTCGGAATACGATTGCCAGACAGATGCCTCAGGTACATCCAAAGTGCTATAACTGTCAGCTGCGGTCGACTTTGCACAGATAACGAATTTTTGTTACTTTCCTTTCTTCTTTTCTTATATGATTTTTACAGTTTGAAATATTTCTATATTTGCAAATGCTTGCTTTTATTTTACATTTTCTGTTGCAGATTTAGGCAAAAGCTATCACAATTTGGCTGAAAGAAAAAAAAACCGAAAAGATGTAAAACAGGAATAATTTGAGATCTCGGCTGGAGATAAGCCTATTTTTCGTGCTGTTCTGTGACTTTTGACATTTACACTCGCGACTTTCGGCACTATTGACATTTTGACATTAAATTTGTGCGGCAAACACTTTGTGGCGCGGGCGGGCGGGTGGCCTCTTTTTGGCAGGCTTTGTTTATGTAAAATATTTTCACTTTTGGTGGACCGAAGGGGAGTTGGCTGAGAGATGCAATTCGGCATTTTCGAATTGGCATGTATTTTACTGCGGATTTTGCGCGCTAATGTTTCTATTGTTGTTGTTGTTGCTGCTGCTTGCTCTTTGGCGCGTTGCACATAATGCTGTAGGGCGGCAATTGCGGCGACGTAATTACACAAATTTATTTGTTGTTGTTGTTGTTGTAGTGGCGGCTTTTTAACATCATTTTGCTTTTAAGCCTTAGTTTAATGACTTTAAACTTATTTGGCACCAATTGTTGTTGAAGTAGCAGCAACATTTGTTGTTTTTGCTGTATAGAGTTTGCGCAAAAATTTAATTGTTCGGCGTAATGGCTACCAGCAATTAGCAATGTAGCATGGCAGGGGCTGCCACTACAGGGTGACTCGAGTTGCAGAATTAAATAAATTTGTTATTCAATGCTTAGCTATTAAACTATTATTAGTAGTTGTAACTTTTCAAATGACTACTAGCGGAACATCGCAATCAAAAAGCATTATTTTTCGTTATCTAAGTAAACGAAACTGAAAAGTACATTATTGAAAACTAACTAATTTTAATGAAAAATCTAAAGTGAATACATTGCAAGCTAAAGTAATCAAACAGTTTAGATATCAATTATATCAGTCATACAAAATAATCGTTTTATAATCCTTGTCGATTAATATTACGATTACTTTAGATACTTGTATAATTTGTGAAAACATGTTAAGTTAGAATTACAGTTTATGTTTTAAATATTTCGATTACTTAGAGCTAAACTTAGAAATATTATTAACGTTATGCCAAGAGGTCCAACTGAAAAGTTATTCAAAGTGGTTTGAACTGAATATAGAGCAGCTGTGTCCTTCGTATTACAGACGATTTCGTTTAACAAAAAGAGGCAGGTAGTGATCGTCATCAAAGTTATCGTTACAGTAAAGCCTTGCTTTGCGACGTTAATTAGTTCCCAAAAAATTCGTCGGAAGCGAAACGTCACAATTCGAATTGCATGGAAGTGTGCTAAAATATTGAAGATGCATACGTCCCAATGCTAAATTCAAAGGTTATTTGATCAAAAACAAAGCAATTTCCAGTTTATAATAAATTTATTTATTAATACAGAAAATTATATCTTAAGAATTTTACGATGCGATGTGAAATGACGAAAATTTATTCGCCAATTTTTTTCGGCGCAATGTGAAACATCGCTAACTGAAACGTCGCAAAGCGAGGCTTTACTGTATCTACTTCGGACTTCCGCTTTCGTTCTTTTAATTTTGATGCACATACATAAACAGCTTCTTTAAAGTTATATTTTAATTTAAAATTTCCTTTACGTCATTTATTGCATTTTACTTTTATGTATTTCTTTGAATTAGCAAAGTTTTAGATACAAAGTTGCCGACTTATTGTTATGCAATAAATAAAAAATTAATTTTTAAGCGGTTCTGGCTAGCAGCAGTATAGCGAAGGAGTCCAAAAAGATATAACCAGAGAGAGCGGGAGGGAGAGAGAGAACTGCTTATCAGATTCGGCAATAAAACCGAGTGAATTGAGATTTTATGCAAATTACGTCATAAACAAAAGAAACTTCTCTATTTTCGAGCACAGGTTGGAATCTTAAATCCAAAATTCTAACACTTGGCAATTTAGTTGTCAATTCAGTGTGCACAGTGGCGTACACTTTCTTCGGGGGGGCGGTACACAAGTTCTGCAAAACTGTTAACAGACTTCTTCATTCGAAGATAGCGAGCTCCACAAGTTCAGTGAAAAAGTGTCCACTGTCTGCAAGTACCGATCCCTGGTTTGATCTTCGTCGGCCAGCTGGAATATTTATTCCGATATTAATTCAACATAAAAAGACTCCCATCATAGTGTGCCACTGCTCTGTTATTTATCGAGCCACACATTTACAGTCTCTGCGAAAAGAACGAAATTTTATTTCGATTTTAGGCACCAAAAAGCAAATTAAACACTGCAAATTTATGAGCATTTTGACATGCGAATGCTTTGTACATTAAAATAAATGTACATTTTACAGCCGTAAGCAAAAGGTCATAAAATTCAAAAGATAGAAATAGGTACAGCAAAAAGCGCCTAATCTCAAAATTTATGCAAATTTGACAAACAAAAATTTATGCCGACTTTTATTTCTTTTGCAATTTTGGTCGGTTTTGCAGCTTTTGCCACGAATTAAAAGGCGAAACGTAACGAAAGAAACAACATGATTTTAAAGATAGCTATGAAAAGTTTAATTTTGCATGTGTGGGGGCAGGAAAATTTGCAAAACGTATTATTAATCAATTATTTATGCCGAAATAAATTTTCAAAGTTCTGCTTTGCTTGACGTAGTCCTGTCATATGTTTCCTAAAAGTTTCAGTGCCAGTAATCTTCGCTGAAGCTCCTGTTGCCCAATCAAATCCACAGGACGGTTTCGGTCGTACGATTATTCCTGTAGTGCCTGGAACCCGGTAAATTTAAACTCTATTGCGTGAAGCTGGGGATTCGAGGTTACCAAAGCAGTCTTTAACCAGCCTGAGTTGAATTGACTATGTTGTTCGTGCTTGGAGCTGTGCTTGGCTTTTCATAAAGCTATTAATGTGTGCGTCCTTAATGCCTTGCATTGCTTTCGAAACCTTGGTGTTTTGTCCGAAGTTACCAACACCTGCTCCAGTTTACATTTAAGACCCATCATTGTACCAAACTAGCCTTCTGGGTTCCATTTTTCCAACTATTCAATAGGTTTCGGTCTAGCAAAATATTTACAGTATTGCATCGTACATACAAGCATGCTTTTGTTGTGATTGCATGTTGCGCAAAAATGCAACTCTGAAAGGCCATTTGCACCACACCGTAAATAGGTAGTACCTCTATTGTAATTGGGTATTTGGAATGAATTCAGAATTTGGCTAGACGCAGCTCATAACAATTTGTGTCTCTTTAAATCGCAAAAGTATGTACTTCACGTTGGAAATGGAAATGTTACATGAGCATGGCGTTCATAAATTTTATTTTATTAACACTCATGGGGGCAACAAAGTGTTGCCCACTACAATTTCAGGCACAAGCAATAAATTAAAATTCAGCGCCAAAATGCGTTTATATTTAAAAATATATACATACATATGTACATACATACTATGTACATATATGCACAAACATACGTAATTTTCGTATTATTGTACTATAAGTGAGAAGTTGCATGAGCATCATCTTTGCTTTAGATACACTGCGAAGAATATTTCTTTACATATTGAAAGACTATAAAAGGCATTTTTTAATGTTTCCCTTTGTAGTAATTTTCAGATAAAATTGGAACTAAAATAAAATTTATCAAACAAAAAGAATGTTCGAAATAAAATCCTGAAGGTCGAAGAATCAGAATCCTAAAATACAACAACTTGACATGTAAGTTATAATTTTAGTGGCAAACGAATTTAATAAAAAAAGATATAAGTATTTCTTTAAAGTGCTGCTTTACGCGGGCAGCGAGGATAAATAAAATCGGATTTTTTTTTTGAAACGAAAACCGAAATCAGAATAGAAATCTGTTTGGTGGCTGCTGTACGAAAATCGGAATAGAAATACTAAAGCTACATAGAAGTGAAATTAAAATGTTAGATTGTAGTTTTTTGAATTGCTGCAACGAAGTTGCACTAAATCGATCAGTTAAGAAAATAAAATAGCAAAGCAAAAAAACATAAAACTAAGAATAATTTTTCAGAGTTTCAGAGACAAAATTTTAAATGATCAATTATGTATTTCGAGCTGTTATAGGGAGCCTTTTGAGGGCTCGAACAAATATCGGAATTAGGTATCAAGCCTCTTTGGAAATTTGTGAACTCCTAAAACGGAACCCAAAGTATAGCTAGGGACCCTACAGGGTCTATGCGTGGCCTTTCTTAGACAGCTAGATCAACCTTACCTATAGGGATAAATATATGTACAATCTATATGCTAAAAGAACAAATCGTTAACTTAATGTAAGAAGGATCTAGCTTAATTTTTTTTTTAAACAAATCTCTGCAGATACTGATAAATTAGACTTAAGCACTATCCACTTAAAAATTTCAATGTGTGCAACGATCGAAAATAACGGATTTATATGCTTGTAAGTTTATGCTCGTAAGTTTCTTATTTCTGCTGTAAAATAATGAAAATGCTAGATCCACGAAAAATTCTTGTTACACTATTATATTTCTACATATATTATTTAAAAGTCGAAAATGTTTGTAATAATTTTTGTGTGTGTATTGCACATAAATTCCACAAGATTAGGCGCACTTCCAAAGTATTTGGTGTGAGTCGCTGCGTCAGCTTGGGCCGCCTACCCACTCGGCAGTGGCAGAAGTAACACAGCGAGTGACCATTGCCAAGAAAAATATGCCACTTTTCGAATTCTTCAGGTTTCCCTTTTCATTTTAGTAGTTTCTTTTTTATTTTTTTGGTTGTAAATTTTATTTTCGTACGGCTGAAATGTGCGCAGCCCAAAAGCGCCATAAAAGTGCGCTGCTATAAAAGTACATAAGTATGTACGTATGTATGAATGTACATATATATGTACATAAATGTGTAGACAAATTGCAAAAACCGATTAAGAGCAACAAAGAATTCAGAATTTTATTTGCCGCAACATTTTTCTTCAGTATGATTTATGTTCGCGCGTAAGCGTAAAGTTTATTTTCACTGGCGTAAATTTAGTGACTTCTGGCTTTATTTTCAAAAATGCATGGATACTAAAAAATAGATAGTTAACTAAAAGCATGTCAAAAATGACGTATGATTCAAAACATTACATAATGCCCGTAAAACACTGTTGCGTAGTTTCAGGCTTATAGTCCCATTAGTTATGATTTAGGAATAACTTAACTTAGCTAAGTTTCCTTAGAAATTTAGGAGCTATTACTCATGACTTTGAAATAAGCTGTTATTGTGTTGACAGCTGAATTTATTTTTGAAAGTGCAGAACAAAATTCTTTCATTTAATTGAAATGCTGTCTAAACTAAAATTTGCGCAATGTTCTTGAGCTTTCTCAAGACGTATAAAATATATTAAACACGATAACAGCAGCTAATTCGCTATTTGATTGTAGCAAAATTATCAGTTTCTCGTCATCCATATTCACACGTTTTGACATTTTGTTTCCGAATGAAACTAAGGTTGCCATTGCGGTACACTCAATTGAAAACGCAAGAATTATATTTGGTTTTGTAATGAAAATATGACTTTGTGGAATTGGCGAAAAATCACTTTAAATTTTAAGTTATTTTGTCTGATACAGCGTTATTTTTCACGTTTTATATCAAAGTTTTCAATCGAAATTATTTCAAGTCTGAAAAATATTGCACTTGCAATGCTGCTTCCGTAGAGCAACCCGCTCACGCTCTCTTTTGACTTAACGACTTAACATAGAAACCTGAAACCTGCGGTTCTCTATTTCTATTCTGTAATTTCATGGGTAACAGCATGTACAGATTTTCCGTATGGCAGCTGTCAAGTTAAATTATTCCTAAATCATAACTAATGGAACCATTATGCTTCTACTCAAAGCATACACCTAAAAATGCCTTCTTCCTGAAACTTTGCAATAGTTTTTAAAGTGTTTATGCCTTAAATTTGAATTAAATTATTCATGATTTCGAAAATGTGCAAAAAAATATCGATGGCCAACAAACAAGTACTTAATTTTCTAGAAGTTGAATTTTTCAAATAAAACTTTACTTGCTCTTGTGCGAAAAAAAATTTAGATAATTTTTAAAAATGTATTCTAGAATATGAGACGCTGAATATGAAACTTTCCAATAATTGAAAAAAGTGCTGAAAATGTTGCTTAGAATGTTGCATTTAAATTGTCCTAACTGACTCTACTACTTTCTTAAAGTTGCTGTATGATTTAAGAAAAATCGTCAATTTCGAAATTGTAAAATAATAGAAAAAGCAACTGTTTAAGCTGACAGTCGAGCCCTTTGTATGCAACCAAAGAATGTACAACATGTAGAAAGCTCGTCTCATACAGAAACAATTTGCCTACGGTAAGTCGTAACATTATGACCTACTCTCCAGACATTGTCACTTTTCTCCCGAATTCAATGAAGAGCAGCAGTGTTGCCAGAACCAGGGATTTCGCCCATATTTCGGGATTTAGGCACCTTTAAAGGGCACGCGGGATTTTGAGTCTAAAAATGGGATTTTTTAGGCAGTACCTATCTTTTATACTTCTTTTGTTTATTTTTTATTTATTTATTAATTACTGTAAATATTATTTTTAGCACTGAATTTAAGTGTAATATTCAGAGTTTTTTTGTTCTTTATGTTTGTTTAAAAAAATATATGTATATGTATTTATGAATTGTTATCAAAAAACACGTTTTTTAATTAATATTTGTAAATGGGATTTTTTTCCGGGATTTTAGATTTTTTAAATGGGATAAAGAGGGCGTTTTGCATAAGTGAATGGGATTTTTGGAGCTAGATCTCTGGCAACACTGAAGAGCAGCAACCGCCTCTCTCAAAGACTACGATTGTAATGTCCATAAAGTTAGCCCCGCCTTTTCATATTTTTCTAAAACCCTTTTTGTGCTGACTTGTGCTAGGTTTGTGCTGCCTTGTGCTGCTATTTATTTCGAAAAATCTCAAAAATTGATGAAGATGTAGCAACCGATTTTTTGAAAAAAAAGTTAGCCCCGCCATATTTTTTTTTTTTTTAAATTTTTTTTGTGCCAAGTTGTGCTCGATTTGTGCTACTTTGTGCCGATTTTTTTTTTTTTTTTCAATTTATAAAAAAAATTTCAGAACATTTGAAAATTTTTTTTCCATAATTTAAATGAAAACGATGCCACTGCCGTTGGTATCGTTTGTGCTGCAGCGTGCCGTAATTTATTCTAAAAAAAAATCACAATTTCCGAAATTTCCATCCAATTTATAAAAATTTTTTTTCTAATTGTTTCAATATTTTGTTTATGAATTAACAAAAGGAAGAAAAGCGGCACAAGCTAGTACAAAATGAGTTCAAACATTTTCTCGTCAAAAATTTTTTTTTTGGATTAGGCATAGTGCAGCACCAAGCGTCCAATGTAACAATTCATTTTTGCTAAAAATTCAGACCGCATAAGAAGGTCTTGCAGTACTGATAGATAGTTAGAGTTATGATAATGGCAAGGTTACATGCTCAAGTAAACTATATGAATACGTCAGAATAAAAACTCTCGCATTTATATATTTAGTAATAAAAATATAAAAATATACATAAAAATTGAAATATATTGAAAAACAGCGGAAATCGATTATTGTAGGACATAGATACAAAGATGAATGTGTGCCTGTTCTTCTTCTCCTACTAATTTTTGTTTAGGTTTTGAATTTCCGCCATCAATGTGAATCCAATTGCCCGCCGTTTTAATATATATAGTGTAGTGTCCTACGGATGCGACTCTAAATGAACCTCCGTAAGAAACAACACCTACAATATTATATTTATCTCCATCACATGTTGTTAATTCCGTCGGAACATCACGTAAATTTCGTTTCTGACGATCGCCTGCATCAGAATCAATTATGAGATGTGGTCCATACAACCTCTGTTTCGATGGGATCTGCTGACAACATCTCCCTGTATGAAACCCATCGATTACAGCTTCCCACAATTGTGTCATGCCTTTTGTTTCAAAAGTCTTGAAATTAATCGATAGTACAGGTGCACTTGAATCTGTTTCTGCCTTGCAAGAAGAGCAAGAAGAGCACAGAGTTTTTGTTACGCAACTTGGAATGTCGGAAAACAGCTCTGCCGCTAGATTGTCGACGTTTGTGGCGGCATCGATTTTAATTATGTCTTTGCTTTGGGTGACTCGAAGCACTGACGATCGCCTTAATAATGCAGCTCGTTGTTTATAAAATTTTGCTGAGCAACCATGTTCGATGAGCATGTTCGTACAGTCAAAAATTGGTAAATTGATACTCGACGTAGTCTCTCTATATCTTTCATTATTTTTTAACGCAGTTGCCATTATCTGGCAGATGGAATCGAAGGCACAAGTATTTTTGACAACGTATATAATACCGTCATTTCGTACATTTTTACAATGGTTCCCGTTTGTTATTACTGGTAACATTACATTACACTTCAATGTCGGATCGAATTGAGGACAAGGATCAACATACCTACCTCGCGGTTTGACCTTCGAATTTTTATTCCTCCAATTTTGTTCAGCACGTAGTTCCCGCAGCTCTTCGAATTCATCATCACTAGATAATCTTTCTCTTTTAGACTCATTGGAATTATTTTCATCCATCGTAGTTATATGGGACTCTACAATGAATTTTTCTCTATCCGAATCAACTTGAACATTTTTCCCACTACTTGGATCCGTCGACGTATCCTTTATTTTGCATGCTTCAACACTGTGTGTTTCGTCTCGGGATTCAGTATTATCATTCGCAGTAGCCATGGCAATTTTCAATTTACCAGGAAATGATGTGATATGCCTCATAATAAATTTGTCAACTCGCATAGGCTTCATTGCATCTTTAAGGACACGATTCTTGAGGTCATTGAACTCTGATTCGACCGCTGCAGATGTAGGTCTTCTGTGTCCATATCGAAATATCGGTGGCATGACGTCAGAAAACATGGGGAAGTATGGAAGTAGCTTCTTTAATTTTTTCGCGACTGCAGGACAATAGAACGCATTCATATCATCAGTCTCTTCCTCAACAGCTATTTCTCTTTCGCATTCTTCATAAATTTTTTTTATCCATTTGAATATGTCACTCTCTTCCATTGCATCATCAGCACCTTCATCAGATGAAATGTCGTCATTATAATTGTCGAAGCCATCATAACTTCCATTTTCTTCCATAACTCCACGAATTGATGCTGTTAAAAAATTTCTAGCTATAGCACTGGAATTTCCAGGCCCTGAATTTGCATTCAGTGCAAGTGTGAATATTGCTTTAGCGTGTTCTTCAATTCCCCCGATTGTAGTCTGCTGTCTAAGACTGGCTAAACTACGTAAATATGTTCCTCGTATGCGACTGTGTACATTTGCCCAACATTTCCATCTTGCTACAATATTCATGAAGTGGCAGACGTCAAGCCGTAACATACATGGTGGTGCGTGACATGTATGACCCCGGATCAGTTGGTAACATTTATTTAAATAATCCATCAAAGTTCTTTCTTTGGCGAATGCGCGGCTAACTGCCCCTAAGAGTGCATGGTCAAAATCTGTTACGATTTCAAATTCAACACATCTTAAATCCATTTCTTTTGTGTTCTTCCAAATTATTCAGGAACGAGCAATGCACGATAACTGCCTTTTCTACCTTGGAATTCCTTGTACAATCGATTGCTTGATTTCATACAAATTGAAGCGTATTTTTCTACAACTTCAGCTTCATTTGCTGAGCATGAAAATTTGTGCTACGCATGACTTTCTGCCTTTGCAGAAAGTGCACACATGGCACATTTCTAAGTTGATTGAAAAAATTTTGAAAGCATTTTTCCAAACTAACACATACATACGCACAACATAACGATGGTGATGCTTCTGTGTCAGTCACTTAATTCTTAATGAGCATTTATTTTTGCCAACATTTTTTAGTACTACTAATGTGTTTAGTAATCGAATTATCACTCCCACGCGTGGAATAAAAGCCGATGTAACTGTAAAGTCTTAAAATACTTAACTTTTATTAGTCCGCAGAAAATTATAAAAAAAGAAATTACTTGTTCAGAACTCATTCTTCGTGATTTTCGAAACCTCATTGAATACAGTACTGCTCAAGCGATAAACAACGAGTTTAGGGAGCTAACAATTACAATTTTCGAAATGAATTTCACAAAAATGAGGAAATAATACCAGCTTTTTGGAAAACTTTATCTGGTACAACATACTCTGATACTTATTTTGTTTTTCCCAACTCTCCCGAAAATTTTTTTCTCACTTATGTATGTGTCTACCTTACTCATCAGCAAATGTTAAGGGAATCTTTTCAAAAGTTAATTTGAACAAAACTAAATATAGAAATTGTCTAAATAGTGAAGCTCTACACGGAATTTTATTCGCTCAAGATTTTCTAAAATTTAATAATTTTTTAAAAATACTAAAAAATTAAGCTCTAATATATATCAGTAAAAATATAAAATCATCAATGGAAGAATATTGATAAAAAAAATATTTCGAATATACATATGCACATAGTATAGGTAACTTTTACATACACAAATATGTAAAAACTCTGGAAACAACTTAAAATATTGTATAATTAGTTAAAAATGTGAAAATAACAGGGGTGTCAGTTCCACGAGTCGGGGTGCCGATGAGTTCTGGAATGCCCTAGTGGGCGAAGCAGCTGAAAGCTTTTAGGGGAATAAACGGGGAAAAATCAAAACACAAAGTAGTTAATGAATTTCTTGTGAATAATACCTATAATACAATGTTTGTATCTTGATCTGAACTTTTAAAGAATTTTCCTTAATCAGAATTAAAATATACTAGTATATTTTTACTTTTCATTGAAATGACGATTTAGGGCCCAAAATGACGATTTTCTTAAATATTTTGACGGTTTGGGATATTTTTTTCTGGCAACACTGTCTAGACCCGCGGTGCAAAATTTTTGCAGCCAAAATTTTATATGAGATGCGCACTCTATTATATTAACATACTCTTTGGTTAAAGTCAACGTATAATTTCATTGAGCCAATGAGCAATTCGATTGGGAAGTATTTTTGGTTGAGTTCAGTCCATTTCCGAAAACTTGCTCGCTGCTATTTTAGCATAATTTAACACGTTCTCTTCTCTGCTCTCTCTCTCTCTCTCTTCCAGAGTTGCAACATCTGCCACAAAGCCTTCACGAATTATATATTGAAAAAAAAAAAAAAAAAAAAATCGGCACAAAGTAGCACAAATCGAGCACAACTCGGCACAAAAAAAATTTTTCGAAAAAAAAAATATGGCGGGACTAACTTTTTTGAGAAAAAAAAATTCATAATTTCGGAAATTGTGATTTTTTTTTAGAATAAATTACGGCACGCTGTAGCACAAACGATACCAACGGCAGTGGCATCGTTTTCATTTAAATTATGGAAAAAAAATTTTCAAATGTTCTGAAATTTTTTTTATAAATTGAAAAAAAAAAAAAAAAATCGGCACAAAGTAGCACAAATCGAGCACAACTTGGCACAAAAAAAATTTTTCGAAAAAAAAAATATGGCGGGGCTAACTTTTTTTTCAAAAAATCGGTTGCTACATCTTCATCAATTTTTGAGATTTTTCGAAATAAATAGCAGCACAAGGCAGCACAAACCTAGCACAAGTCAGCACAAAAAGGGTTTTGGGAAAATATGAAAAGGCGGGGCTAACTTTATGGACATACGATTGTACGCATATTTCTTTGCGCTCTCAGAGTGTACTTTCTTCTGTCGAATGTATTAAAAGTATCCGCGTGCATTTTTGAACAAAACTTGTCTTTATTGAAAATCAATTTTCCAATTGAGAACTGATGAAGACACTAAAAGATACAATTCCGATTTCCGATATTTCTAAAAACACAGAATTGAAATGTTCAATCTTTAATATGGCACGATTGTTCAAATCTTCCGACATTGACAGCCCTAACTGATAAATATCTAAAAAAAAATACTACTAAAAATCTATATAATAAAAGTCCTCGTCACTGCCTCACTGACTCACTGCGTCATTAACGCAAGGCTTCTTATAAAAGTATAGAAAATAAGCAAGCAAGAGCTGTGATAGCACAGTGAGTAAGGCGCTGGCGCAGAAACCGAAAGTGCGTGAGTTCGATCCCTGGCAGGGTATTCTTATTTTTTTTCGGTATCAATTAATTACTGGAAAGGCCACAGTAGTTTTTAGTTTCTGAGTTGACCAAAAGATGGCGCCACTCGCAACTAAAGAGAAATTTTGATCTACAGCTTTGGAACTAAAAGTCGTGCAGCATTGAAATTCCGTATGCAGTCGCCTCATGGATGTGTCGTCCCACTGGCAAAATTTTATGGGCGTAGGATAAGGGGCGTGACACTTTTTTATTAACTCCAGATTTGTGTATAACTTTAGAACTACACATCACACATCAATGAAACTCGGTAGGAACTTACTACACCTCCATTACCTTCTACTGGGAAAATAAGACGGGCAGTGGACAAGTGGGCGTGGCACCGCCCATACAAACCAAAATGTTTATATCGAACAGCTTTGGAATCAAAAGTCGTGCAGCATTAAAATTCTGTATGCAGTCGCCTCTTGGATGCGTCGTTCCACTGACAAAATTGTATGGTCATAGGACAAGGGGCGTGGCACTTTTCAACCAACTACACATTTGGTTATAACTTTAGAACTATGCATCATACATCAATGAAACCCGATAGGAACTTACTACATATCCGTATCCTTCAACTCGGAAAATGAGACGGGAATTGGAATGATCCCAAGTCTATGGAGTGAGACCAAACATGACCCCAATATCCCTAAAAATAAAAATTGTCCAAAAGTGAGTCAGTGGGCGCCACGGGCGCCTTTCAAAAACTAGTTTAAAGAGAAAACGAAAAGTCAACAAAAACAAAAGGGCAGATAAGAAAGTGCCAAAAATACATGAGAGTCCGATCCTTCAAAGATAGTTTCTTATTGGCATTTTTACCAGTGCAAATTCGTTTTCATATAAGTTTATGAAATTCCGCCAAAAAAAGTTTACAAAACCAAGCAAATATTGACGTTGTATAATAAAAAGTTAGACAATTTTTTGTTTATACATATATGCCAAAGCCGTTTTGCTCCCTTTCGCCCTTCACTGAGTTCATCCGTCGGCGTGCATTTATGAATATATAATTTGAACTTTTTCAGCATTTTAGCTTTTCGATGCCGCAACGTTTCGGCGTGTAGCCGAAAACGGCAGACCGACAAATTTAATAAATTAGCATATGCGAACCGCCAAACAGGCCAAAACGCACAAATTTGGTAACGTGTGTTGTCACTTCGGGGGCTTGAGTCTTCGAATGCGTGTGTGAATGTGGATGTGGCTGCGTATGCGGCGGGGCTGAGCAAACAACGCCTGCCAGCCAACAAATTTCAGGCTGCCTAAATTTTTACTCGCAAATTGACTTGAAAAGTGTTAAATGCTTAATTAAATACACACACAGACTTGCCTTGGGCTAGAGCAGAGCGCAGAGGAGTCGATGCAAATATCAAATTTAAACTTTTGCCGCATGAGAAGGAAATTTCGATATTTTTTATAAGATTTTCTTTGGGGAAATATCTACATATGTTTTTTAGTTTTGCACAGAAAATTCAAATATCGATGCATACATTTTTACTAAATTCGTAAAGCTGTTGCGCTTAAAATTTAGGAAGTAAAAGTTTCTTGACGTTTGAAAAATTATATTCAATTAATTTTGAGTGGAATTAGAATTCAAAAACACTAAACCCGGAAATCAAAAGCAGAAGATAACAACAAAAATTAGAGATCTATTAAGGACGCAAACAACTCTCAAAGAGGAAGGAATTAATTCACTTCGAACTCTGAAGAATTTTTCAATTCCAAATTCATTTCTAAGCAAACTATGAAACATTTTAAAAACTAGAAAAAACTATGTATATTCAATGTGCAAAGAGTGCAATATAAGAACAACCAATGTTTTGAGATTATGCGAAAAAACGTCTGATATTTTTCGCATAAATAGATGAATAAAAGCAATGTTAATATTGAAGGAAGAGAAGAGCTTAAAAAGCCATCGACCCGAAAATCTAAATAATGCGCGACCGAATGATCGAATACAAGACTGAATTAATTAATTAGTTTTATTAATACGTCTAATTAAATAACGAAACTAATCATTTAATTAGCAAACATGGAAATGAAAAGGTGGCCATCGAACGCATAAAGAATTAATGAAAGTAGACATTAATGATGAAATGTGCAAACATTGAGGATTTCGAACTAATTTCAGGCGCCTTGTACGAGTTGCTGGTATGGATGATAGCAGTTGTTGTCGAAGCAGGTAACTCGAGTGATCCGATTTTCTTGCCTTAGTCAACTTAATAACAGCTTTAATTTTCAGTGGTTAAGACAACCAAGTGCAACCTAAAGCCACATTCACTAACGTTTTTACGCTCGAATGCTTAAAAGAAAATAGATTGAATGATATTGCAGCTATTTTTAGCTGATTATTATGGCTTATTACAATTATCAGCAATCTGCTTTAAAATATTTACAACACACATCTATTGCACATAGGCCTGTCAATCCGAGGATCTAAAACTGTTTTCAATCCCGATAATCCCGAGACTTAATTTTCGAGACAAATATTTTTCGCATGAAAAATATAAAATGAAAAAATATGTTGAACAGAAGGTCGAATGGTTTTACTTAGTAAGTAAGCGGCACCCTCAAATGAGTACGACCACTAAAACAGTAAAATGCTTGAACATATTATATTATTTGTTACTGTCGCGTAAATTGAATGTATTTGGGATTTTTTGATAGAATTACTATGTCAAAAAGTCGATGTATATAAAAAAAATTGCGAACGAAATTTAGGATCCCAAAAATCTCGGGATTGCAAAAGCACTACAGGATTGTCAGCCCTAATTGCATATCAGCAGAGAGCATAGAGAAGCGCTTCCAAGCCTCAGCTCAAGTGCCTTCGCCCTTGTTTAAGCCTAAGCCGGATCTGAGGCGATATTTTGTACCTTTGCTTACAGCATGAAAATTAAAATTTCATGAAATTTAATGCCTCAAATTTAAACAGGAAACGGGTTTCTCCCTCTGGCATAAACAAATTTGTATGTTGACTTAAGTGTCGACAATTAGAAATAGAAGAACGTGGAAAATTTCAAAATTGTGTAAACGATTTTGGTTAGTAACATTTTGTTTGTTGAATAAAGAGAAAATGCTTTAAGAATTAACGGTTATCACTTTGAAATTATTATTAATTAAAGGCAAGCAGTGACTTTGGAAAGTTAAAAATGTGACTACTGCAACTTGGAAAATTTTTAAGAAATCTGAAAAAATGGTCGGAAGTCAGCATCTCAACTTCCGAAGTGTAACCAACTGAACAAATTAAATTATTTACAACCGTTATGTAAATATTTTGGGTATTTTTGTTTTGTATAAAATAGCATAATTAGTAGTAGGTAGTAAATTTCAAATCTCTATTTACCTTTTTTAAATTATAAAATGAAACTAGAGCTATTTAGGAAATAGCATTTTAAGAACGATTGTATTTAGGAATCAAATATAAGCCTAAACTATTCATTGTTCGGGTTTATATTTTTGAGTCTTACGTAAATTTTACGGGTTGATTCGGTATTTATGGAACTGCAACACATTTTTGACATTTTTTTCATTTGTTATTAAAATTACGCAAGTTTTCTATTGAAAATTCAGCATTTATTCTTCAAGGAAATATTTTTAGTCCAAAATTCAACTCAACTCTTAACGAAAAGTAAGCAAAGTGCAAAAGCGCTGAAATGTGCACCTCAATTTCATTTGTCTGTCAGCAACATAACAAGGATTTGAAATAAATATTTCAATTGTTTCTGAATGCTTAAAAGAAGCAATAACAACAGCAGGAACTACAACAACCAATAACAGTGGCAACAAAATCAGAAACTGTTCTAAAGCAAAACAACAGCCAAAGGAACTAGAACACGCTGAAGACTGGCAGGCAGACAGAAGGCTGCTGTACATGTGAAAGAGCCCAATAGCAACGCCACGCCGCCCGCGCCTACCAGCGACTGGCTCAGCAGCAGCATGCCGGCATTTCAGCTGGTCTGGTAAGCTGCAAGCCTGCCTGCCAACGAGCTAGCCGCCTTCCTGATTGCCTGCCGGCGGTGTTGATTTATGTGCCGCGCGTGGACATGTTGCTAACAGCAGCAGCAGCAACAACAACAACAACGACAAGCAACATTTTTATGATTGAGGCATCATAAAAATGTATGCAGATACCGCTGCTATTCTGCGTTTACTCCATCCCTCCTACCATTCCACATAGGCAGTGTTCCTTTTATGACTGCCACGGAGGGAGCATGCCTAATTGTTGTCCAACAAACTCACATAGCAATTGTGCGGATCGGCGTGCGTGTGTGCAGGTCCGTTTCGAGGGGAGGGGCGGCATTTACTCAGAATGGTACTTGAACATATCAAATTTTTTTTAGCAGGCTGATGTTTTCTTAAGTGGGTAAAGGAAACAAGATTCGGTGTGAATACACCGAAAAAGAGGGAGGCAAGGCAAAGAAAAATAGTAAAGTCGTGTTTAATCGAAATTTTAATCTTTAGTTGAGAAGCTTTTTGATCATGGCAAAGGATACTCTCAGAGGTATATACATATGTATGTATGCCAATTACCTAGCGAGAGACGGCGCCTCGTGAAAAGAAACGAATGCGAATATTCGCAATATCCGAAAAGTTTAACATTTTTTTATAATTGTATTTTTAATTTCGTTGCTTTTCTCACTAAAATAAAGTTATAATAATCTTTTTTCACGTAAACCGACATTCAGGGGATGGCCCGCTATACCTGCAAAGCACTTAATGGTTTGGAAAAGATCATAGGTAAGAGGGTGGGGGGAAAGTGGAGTAGTGGCAATGGACGTTTGCCTCGAATTCGCGAATATTGCAATGACGTGGTAAAACTTCCGCAGGAAGACTATTAAACATTCGGAATGAACACTGAAGCTAATTTTATGTTAGAGCTTGAAGAAAAATAGTAAATCGATCGCTTCGTGCAAAAGAAGAAGTGTAGTACCAAGATTTGAACTGTTTGCATAATATTTCTTGGCTTGCTTCAATCTTCCGTTTGTTAAGCCGCCGACATACATACATATGTATGCTAAATTTCCTAGTACATGGGCGGAACTACGCCCAGGGCGACAAAACTCGTAGAACCGGGCCTGCGTGTGTGCATCTGTGTGGCAAAACTGTGAAGTAGCTTCATTTGAAGTGACGCCAGCGACGCGTATGGCTGCGCGTTAATCCGGCTGCCTGACTGCCGGTAGACTGGCCGGCTGGCAGCATCCGACGAATGTACGGACGGACGGACGCACGCACTCAACGCAGCCACTTAGAAGTGTTTCATTTTGCGCCTCGTAAACAGCTGTCAATCGCCTGCTCAGTCGCAGATATGCCCACCAAAATGCCGCTCATAGTTCGACAACTCACTTTAACTACCGACCAGCAACGTATTCGTATCGGCACCCATGACTGTGCGTATGAGGGATGCCAATATCAAAGGTAGCATTCCATGCCAAGCCCGAAATTTCGGAATTTGTTAAAATTGTTAAACTTAGTTAGGAACAACAACATAAGCAGCAAAACAAAAAACAAAGCAGAACAGAACAAGGGTCATACGTGTTAATTTCCTTAGGCACATGAATTCTCTTGATACTGGTTTACATGGCTTATTTATGCAGTTTTTTCACAAGTATTCTTTCCAATTTGTCCACCAATTAGCACTTTTACATGGAAATTTGTCATTTTTGTTCGCTTTTTTCTAGTTTTAAAAATTAAATACTAAATACATAATTCTATTATGTTATTAATTATATAGTATTTTCAATTCCAGTTACTTTCGATGGATTCTAAAAACATGATATTTATGTTTAATATATAATGTGTATAGATTTATAATGCGCGCGCTTAGTGGGTCGCTTGGAGGGAATCTCTGCGTTAGGCTGTAACCTGATAACGGGTTGTTATGGCCAACTAAGTAAAGCCTAGAGTACACGGCATGCCAAAACGGCATGAACATGCCATAGTGACGTCAAAATGACGTCAAAATTGGTCTCATGCCATGATTTGGAATCAAGTTAGACGTAATTTTGACGTCACAATGGCATGTTCATGCCGTTTTGGCATGCCGTGTATCCCAGTCTTAAGTAAGTCCCATATTTTAATTTCAATTCTAAAGAAAATTTGAAGCATATTAGATATACATTTAATGATAGTGGCCCTAATATATACCAAAACTCTTTGCTTTGATTTGTCTAGTTCTAGCTCTTCCTTAGCAATGGTACCAATTAGTAACAATAACCAATTTCACATTGTAGCTCGGCTTTTTTGCACGCCTTTTTTGGGAATTTTGCACCAATAAGATAGTTCGTATGAAAATGAAATTTTTTTTAATTTGACAATTTTTCTTCGCAGGGTTTTTTAGTCCAAATAAACACCGTTGAATATGCATATTTTATTAGTAGAAATACGCTAGAAAACAAAATAAATGGCTCATGGTTTCATTCTTGGCGGAAATGTGACGTTCATACTACATTTATATGTAAAAAAAAATTCGAAAAATACAAGAAATTTTACTTTGTAAAGCCGGAATTTCTGGCTGCCTTGATCGACATCCCTAATATCCTTACAATATGCGTCAATGCTTGAGCATAATGAGTATCATTGGGCATATTTGAGCTCAATACATTTAGTTTCCATTTGCCCCTAACTCAAATAACAGATTTGTTCTGCTTTTGAGCTTTTAACATCTTCGCTGCCATATTTACAGGAGCGGTTTGTTTTGTTATTGAATGCAAATTCGACTTCTATTTAATTGGTGTCTGAAGTATAATCTTTTTGAGTTGCATGCGCGTCTTAAAAGAGTTAATTCAAACCAACACTAAAAAATATTAAGAGCTTAATGAAATCGAAACCAAAAGGGTTTTTAGAGACTGGCAGCATTCCGAGCTGGACTTGTGTATGCTCGTTCTTTTTTAGCACAGGTTAACGAGACCTACAAATTTGTTCTGCAGCCGGGTGCGAAAAGGACTGAGCAGCTTTATCTGAATATGAAATAATCATGCTCCAGTAAAGAAGGTATTCGATGTTGAGAGCCCTTGCAGAATAATCTACGGCGAAAGGATAGAATGGAAGAAACCCCATCAATGCTTGGAAACTGGGCACAGACCTTAATACAAATTGCATTTTTTCATTTCATTAATAAATTCATCCTAAATTTATAAGTACGCTTTACTATAATTGTATGTATGTGTGTGCGTGCGTTTAACAAATCGATGAATATTTTCACAAGATTTAAATTTAATCGAACGGCTTGTGTCTCCCAGCAGAGCGCCTCTCCCAGTGACAGCACCCTGCTGCAAATCCGCCTCTGTAAATCCGCGTTCCATATTAATAAAGTTATTTGCTTCGAGTGTATCTTGTATCTCACACTCCATGAGTGTATCTATACACACACTTACTCGCAAGTATGTACATATGTATGAAAATAATATGTGTATAATATGTGAGCTTGTGTGTGCATGCATATAAATTGACAGCTTAATTTGATTTATTTTTCAATGATGCTTAAGCAGATTGACATGTGAATTAATGAGGAAAAAATGAAAACATATTGTGGGGTGCCGAACGCACTCGCTCTGTTCGTGCGCGGGCCCGCTTCAGCGGCCGAGTGTATGTGGTTTCATCGCTACACACAAAAGCACTTGGCTTCTTGTAGCCTTATGGCACTTTAGCAAACCATTTGGAAGTAAATACCACTAAAGTTGTGGATTATTAGATTTGTAGACAGGGAAACAAATTCATGTTTTGTTTTTTCCGCCTCATTTTTCTTTGGTTTAGGGATTAATGGCAAATGGAATTTACTTTGAGGTATTTATTTCCCCATTGTTTATGTGTTTGTTTCTAATCCATAATTTTGGCGATTTCTAAGCTACTAAAAATATACACATATGTACACACAGCACTCGATTCAAACAGAAACCATTTTACAATCAGCAATTTGAATTCTAAAATTAGCATGAAGGATAAAGAGTTGAAACCTTTCCACCGAACCGACAGAATGTACAATATTTAACATATCAATCAAAAATTTTGTTTACATTTATCACACAATTTTATTTTATTTAAGCGGGGAAATCAATTATCGAGCATTATTTAACAAAAAGCAAAAAGGCAAGCAAGGGAGTGATTTCAGTCGGTAGAAGTCCGATCTGATGAAGAACAGTATTTAAAGACACCCTGTGCTTAAAGCACACTGGCTCAATAAAATAAATTATAGATTTTGCTACTCATTTACAGTCTTTTTTGAGGCATTTAAAATGCATTTTAAATAAATTGCGAAATACATATTTGAAAATATTTATGAAAATCTTTCGAATGTTTAAAATAAATTTTAATTCATGAGTATATATTGTCTAGTATCATTATTCATAGTGCTTTATTATTGCTTATATTTTTTTTCCGCTTAAACCAACACTCAGGGGATGCCCCCTATACATGCAAAGCACTGCTATTTAAACAATATTATAATAATTTTGTTTAACATTTAAAAATTATTCAAAATTTATATTAACTCGAGTGCGATAATGATTTTATTATTTCATATTCTTCAGCATTCATGTTAGAGTCTTTTAAAGGTTTTATAATGATATTCATGTAGCTACAGATATGTACTATAATATATACACTTCACCAAACTAAAAGTTTCACACGATTTCAATTGTATTTCATCCTTTAATATACCAAACCAAAATATAATACTTTAAGCTGCTTTATATTACAATCATATACGCATGAATATTTCGATTATTTAGTCTGTGACAAGTATGTTTTATGAACAATTGAATTTGACGACAAATAATCCGAGATTTTATTTGTAACATTCTCAGTAGGGATCTAGTATCTTAGTCAACGCGGCCTGCGAGGCCAATTGCAACTGTTCATCATGTATTTACCTAGGGATCTGCTCGCAATATCCTGCGGATATATGTAGATATACATGTATTGAGCTAGTCTGTGCTATTGACGATTACACAGTACAGAGTCTGGAGTTTCATGTTTCAGTTGATAAGACAGCGATTGCTAAGGACCAACTTGTCCTTTGCTTATAATTGAACTCCAGACCCACTGGACGGAGGTTCGAAACCATTTTCTTAAATATGCGTGTTGACTTATTTAGTGAACCAGTTTTTAACGAGTAAAATAGCGTCAAAATCGAATCTTAATAAGATCTGGTAGACAGTACGTTGTAGATAATGCTAGTGCACGTTGTATGATGCAATTATTATTTTTATGTATGATATCAATACTTGTCTAACTACTCACAAAGGATTAGCCTACTCACCGAACTTACTTGAGCATAAATAGTAATTAAATCAATTTGAATTTTAATCTACTAAGAAGTAATTAAAGCGTGCATATATATCCACTCAAATTATCTGCCATCGAAAAATATTGTTTCCGTACAGTTGGAATAGTGTGCGACGCAGTAGTCAAGTATTACGCCACGAAATTACTTCAGACCACATTATGACACATATGCACCGTACTACTTATTCACTCCGCCCGGAATGAAGGCCAAATAAGCAACAGCGATGTGTATTGATGCAATGTGACGAAATTAAGGGTAGGTATATGTACTAGTTCTGGAATGGGCGCCGACAGCTCAGCGGGATAAGTGGAGCGATATGAGGCGTACGGCGCGACGTGATGAATGACTGCCGGACTCACTGGCTGCACGAAATCACATTTCCATAATTCATTTATGAATCAGACACCCGACAGAGAAGCTCAGATTTTAAAACGTAGCAACAGCGCCTTACTGTGAATGTGGGGAGGATCGGAAGGCGGACGAATGCACAACTAAAAATATTTAGCGCATTATTAATGGGGCGATGAAGGGGTAAAAAAAAATGTTTAAAATCACATTGTGAAATCGAATAGACAAAGAAAATCACGAAGGTTACATACAATTTATATAAAATACTCATATTTGATGCTAAAATGTAGTGAAGTATTTGGTATAGGGAAGCATACCAGTGGCAAAGAAAAAGCATATCGAGCGCCTATATTCAATGCCCAATTCAAAATCTTCACAAAATTATTCAAGAGAGCTATTATGCACTACATATATCTGGCAGCTATTATGTCAGCCGTCAAAGTCGAATTCGCCAAAATTTCAGATAGAAGGCATTCGAAAGAAAATCAAAATTATTGCTCTGGAAGTTAAGATTTTTACATTTGTATGTAAACTTAAAAACTCACAACGGAAGCGGAACGGAAAATTTTGTTTATAATAATATAAAACTTAAGGTATGTTTAGTCACTGAAACTGAATCCGAAATAAACCTCTATTCTGGACCGATTTAAACAGAATAATAACGGTTCAAATTCTCTGATTCAAATTCTCTCTTTTTTCCTTTTTTATTACACAATATTAGAAGTTAAATGTGAATTTTATATATAAACTCTAGTTATATATAAATTTTATTTAAATCGAGGCAGTAACTAAAACTAAGAACTCTGATTCAAATTACAGTTCCACATTTGCTAATCGAAATTTTAATTTGAATTTAAATTATATACATACATACATACATATATGAGAACATCTGTTGCGTAAGTCTGATAAAGTGATAACCCGCCTAAAGTACGGAGCGCGTTGAGGCTATATACAACGCTTATTTTTGAAAAAATTCAAGGTAATCCTAATATAAATGTCTGCATTAAATATCAAATTCAAACATAAGTTGACAGGTCCTGAAAATTTACTCTAGAGCCGTTCCCAAACGGTACTGAGAAGTTTTCTTCCCATGGCAGAGAATAGACTCGCAGAGCTGCCAATTCTTCGCGAGAGATGGATTGCACGGGAAATCCTTAGAAGAGCCTGTCGTGCTTTTAGTGACTTACATACATACATAGACCAACCCCTTGTTTGAAGATATTGATATTATTTCTATATTTGTATTTATGTCTTTACCTAAACGTTATAATTTTAACACACAATTAATAATACGGTACCATAGACGAAGGCTACATAAGTATGTATTTGGATCTCAACCCTAAAATTTCATTTCGCTTTTCCGAACTTTGTGTCTCATTGTTAGGGTATTTGCTACGAATTTGTAAGCGAATCACATCACAGCAAAACAGTTCAAACTACGCACTACTTTAATACAAAACAAAAGAAGCAAAAAGAAGGAAGGTGCATGAATCATTCATGCAAATTGGCGATGAATATGAAATTGCGTAGTTTTTCTTTGTTACGCTGCTGTGTCAAAACAGAACGGCTGGACTCGGACCCGGGACGGGACTCGGACCCGGTTCTGTCCAGGAACATTTTTTACGTATTTTTCGCCTACCAGAAGAAAGTGTTGCCCATTTGGTTTTTAGTCAAAGGATATGCTAACGCACACAGCAAAAGAAGGCTGGATTTTAAAGTAGTGGCTTATAGGAAAGTATCTCGAAAATGCAGAAGCGAGAGAGGCATGGAGGCAAAACGCGAGAGACAAGTAAAGGCCTCGTCACATAGAATCCGTTGCGTCCGTGAGAGCGATTTTTTAACTGACAGCAAAGTTGAAATGTATGAAATCATATGAAGCATGGCACATAAGCAACGGATGCGATGCCGCAACGCAAAAAGTTGAACAACTTTCAACTTTTGCCGTCCGGCAGAACGTTGACAGATATCAGCTGATTGTTTTTATTGTTTTGCCGACTTGCAATTTTCTGTTGAATTTTTTCAATTTCATTGAAATTTTCTGTATTAGCAATTGTTTCGAAGAACAATTAATAGAAACAGTACAACAGTACATTTGCCTTTATGACAAATGGGCTCAGGTGTACCGCAAGAAGCTTCTGAAGGAAAATGCTGGGGTTTCTGCTGCTGGCGCAACAATATAAATGTTTTAATACAGAAGACGAGGCAGCTGATTTTCTATGCGCTGCCAGCGTATTCATTGTGCCGACCCTCTCCGGCAGTCCGTCGCCGTCAGTTGAAAACGACGCTCTCACGGACGCAACGGATTCTATGTGACAAGGCCTTAAGTAAGGCAAGAGAGAAAGGTAGGCGCGGCGAAAGAGAGCGAGTGAGTGTGCCAAACAGTTGAGAGCGAAAGGACGAATTTTTGGCATTTGTCTGAGAGTGAAGCAAAAGCAGAGAGGGCACTTTGTCCTGAAAGAGAGCATTCAAATAAGAGCAGGAAAGGTGGTGAGAAACGCTGCAGCCTGCCGTCACAAGAAACATGTGGACAAGAGAGCAGCAGAAAGGTAGCAACTACGCAGCAAAAGGTACGAGCATTGACGAGGAAGTATGATGATCAAGATGCGAAGGATAACGATGATGAGTTTATTGTTGTTGCACTCTATCGGAACGGCGGGAGCGCCGTCGTGCGAACACGCGAGGCTGTTGCTTGCAATGTAAGTGCGCGCGTGTGTGTGTGTGTATGTGCGTTTAAAAGACCCAATTGGTTGTTGTTGTTTGTTGTTGTTCTCACTTGTGTTTTTCGGCATTGAACGAGAACACCCGGCGCAGCTGGTAAATAAAGTAGAATCGTGGCAAAAAAAACAAGAACAAGCATTACAGCAAAAACAACAACTTCGTATACCAATAACAATGCGGCGTGCCCGCGCACACACCAAAGGAAGAGACCTTCCCAATCCTAATATGGGTTGCCAATAAGACAAAAAAATAAAATAAAATTGTATTGAAATTTTTGCTTTTGTTGCTATCGCGGTAAAAGCATGAAATGTGGCTCAAGTCGCATTATTGTAGTTGTTGTTATTTTTCTCTTTCATTCCGTTTTGCTTTGGCCGTTTTGAAGATTGGCAGAATAGGCGGCGCGGCGCACAAAAATGTTGCTTGTTTTCTTCATTCTGCTCTTGTTGCTGATTTCATGTTGCTGTTTCTGATATTGTTGTTGTTTGTGCACATGTAAATTACGCACGCAGTAGTTTTTAATTCACAATTCTAGGAATTGCAATCGCAAATTTATTGCATAAGCTATTTTTTTTACAAAAATCACATTTTTACACTAATTGTACAATATTTTGTCCCAATATGATGAACAATTCTAGTGATAGGCAGTGATATTGCAGTCTTATACTTTTTTATATTAATGAATATCTGATATTATTTTCTTTTATCCAAATCATAATTTAACTTTATAATACATAATTTGCATATATGTATGTATTGTACTTTTAAGTTGCTTTTTTAGGTCTGGAACCAATCTACTATTTTTCCATATAGGCAGTATCTTTTTAACACTATTTTATTGGGAACTTATCTATCGTGTAAAAAGAGAATTAGGTGTATTTTATACACATACAACTTTGTTTATGAAAATAGTAGTGGTTATTACAAAGGATAAAAAACAGTTCCCAAAGTTGTACTCTAATTGAAGGATTTGCTGTTGCTACTGTTCGTTTGACATCTCTCCACTAATTTGCTATGGGGTTAATGTGCATGGCATCACGTCAATCTTTTCAGATGCAAACCAGGCTTTAGCTAGTTTTGTCGTATGTTCAGGATCCTTATCCTGTTGAAACGTCCAATTCAGCGGAATTTTTCAATTGACATATCGAATTATTGTATTTTAAAATTTTTCCACTTATACAGGTTTGTCCATCATACCATTAATCTTGTGAATTGGAACAACGTCATTATACGAAAAACAAGTTCAAACCATAATGCTCAACCCACCATGCTTTACTGTGTTCGTGGTGTATATTGGGTGGTATTCTGTGTTTGTTAGACGAAGAACATATGGTTTGGAGCCTGCTCCATCAAATAAAACTATTTTGCATCTCGTCCGTCCAAAATATGTTGCGCCACTTTTCGACGGGTCAGTTCAAATAGGTTTTGGCAAACTTAAGTCTTGCTTCTATATACTTTCGCGTCAAAAGGGGTACTTTTCTAGGTCTTTTGGCACTTAGACGACCAACTGTCACATCACTGACCGACAAGTTTAACTCATTTTTCAGGATGCTGAGACTAAATCTTGCTATTTCGCACATTTCGTTCGTCCTCCAAGAACGTAATCCTACGCTTACCACCACGACTTTCGGATTTCATGCTTTAATTTATAGCATTAAATACCATAGTGGCACTACATCCAACAATATGTTCCATCTCTTTATAAGTCTTGTCTTTATTTCTCAGGCTAACTATTAGGTTTCTCTTCTTGACCGAACATTAAATAGTGAAATGTATAGAACTCGCAATAGGTCTCTATTATTAATGCATTCCATTATTAAACCACATTTACTGATGGCAACTTTTTATTAACTTCCTTTTTTCCAAGCACTTTCAATCAGCACTACTATTTTAATGAAAATCCGATTTTTATAGCAGGTATAAATAAGTATATAGAAATGATCAGAACCACTTTTTGTGTTGATTTCCGTCTGTCTGCCTGTCCATGACCGCAAGAGAGAAAGGAGTTGTCCGATTTGGAGCAAATTTGGTACACACTCGCACTGAACCCTAACTTAGATCAAATTCTGAGATTAGCTAAATCAGCCGAAGGACACGCCCACAACGGGCCAGTAAGTCCCCCTACCTCGGAATTTTTCAAGTTATATGGATTAAATTTTCTTAATTATTCATTAAAAGGAATGGTATTTGGTATTTATGGTGAGGTGTGGGCCCTCTACGTCATACAAGAAACTGGGCGTGGTTCGCCCACTCAGTTACTTGGTGTAGGGTATTACTCAGTCGGTGATACCCAACTGAAGCTTCCTTGCATGTTTTGAATTTTATGTTAAATTACTGCTCTAACTGCTGCCTTTGCTTTATATGTTTTTAATAAAATTTATTTATTTCAGTTTTTATTTCAAACACAAACAAGTTTTGCTTCTTAAATTTTCAACTTCATACGTCTTAACGTCTTTGTAGAACATAATAATAACTCTTATTGCTGCTTTTACACTAAATATGTTCAGTTATTATACTGGAATACTCCAAAGCGACATTTTCTAGGGCCAGAGTAAGTCTAAAAAAATTTTTGTAAAAATGTTTTTTTTTATTTAATTGATGAAGTCCACCAAATGTGAATTTTTACACTTCAAACTCAAAAGCGCCACCGTTTGCCTTCTGCCAATTTTTTCAAAATTTAAATTTCTTTTTATTATTTTCATTATTACACGCTTTTACGCGCATTCGCCACAAATCCCTGCAATATTGTTTGAGTAAGTAAATAAACTGCAAGTGCGAAAGTTCCCAAAAACTTTTTGAAGTGAGAAGACACTCGAGATAAACATTTCAAATGCCACTTTTCCAGCAATTTACAAAAACAACTAAAACATTTCAAACACTTTACGGAGGCGCTTTTTGGCGCTTTGGCTTACTTTACGTGAACTATTCTCGGCAAATCGACGTATCAGCAACACACAGAAAACAAAAATGCTTTGAATCGCAATTTCTCACAAAACCACAATTTTCAATAATTAAAATAAAAAGTGCCGTGTTGTTATTTAGGCTTCTTTTTTATAGTTTCTTGCAATTTCTTCAAAGGTAACGAAATTGAAAATTTTTCACTTTAAATTTTCAATTTATTATTTCTGCGCTATTTTGCACACTTTATCTTTTTCCTTTGCGGTAATTTATTTACTTTTTGCTAATTTCACGGCGTAGAGTTAAAACGAGAAAAACAAAAACTGTTGCTTAAAAAGAATCTATTTACATATCGCACGTTTCTTTCTACTAACGCGGAAAATCAAGCCGTCCCGTTGCCCGTTGTCACTGCTGGATCGTTGTATGCTTGTTGTTGTTGTTGTGGGGTTTAGGGGCGGTGCGGTGTGCGCGAGAAAAACGTCACTTTTCATATATGCGTTGCGTTTCACACAGAGTCGTTCGAATGCAATAATTATTTCCAACTGTTCCGTAACGTTTCGAACAAGTCGACAGGTAGAGCAATACTGAAAGGCAACCCTGAAGCACACTACTCAAATACCAAGAGTCGAATCGGCCCGCTCAAGTCAATGCCACATTGGCATTGAGAGCGGCATACTCTCTTGCCAACTCTCAATCGCTGCCGCCAATGTTGCCATATTCACAGTTTTAACTGTAAATTACAGTTTTTTAGACAAGCTGACAGGTTTTAAAATTACCTCCTAGTACAAATTACAGTTTTTTTTAATTTCAGATTTGAAAGAATAAATTAAAATGTCTTTAAAACAAAATGAAAATGTGATTTAAATCATAGTACTTTCGTATTTAAGCTTGTTATTTTATTTAAAATAATTTGTTTAGTGTAATTTTTGTTTAATAAAATTAAAAAAACCGTATTTTCACAAAAATCTTTTCGGTTTTGAAGGTTACAGTTTTTTGGTTGAAAACACAGTTTTTCTTTAAGGAATTTACAGTTTTTTGGAAAAAAAATCTGGCAATATTGGCTGCCGCCGACACTGACGTCACAATTAGGGATGCCAAGCCATGCAGAATACTCCACTATTTGCGCAGTTGGTCAGCAGTCAAGGGTCAGTGAATGTAGAGTGAAAGGTATAAATTTTGGTGGAAAATTTAGTCGAGAAGTTAGCAATGCGTAATAATTGCAACTCTGGATTTTTCACTTTAAGTGCACGATTTGTAATTAAAATCATAGTAATTCTTCAGTAACAGATTAAGAAAACAATCTTCTTACGTAAACAAATGTATCACTTCGTCAACTTTTTTAACTTTTAAGCGTCATTTGGGAAATTTCAGTAAAACTTTCGAACTTAAATGGGAAGTACAAAATTAAAAAATGTTGTTTGGCATCTCTGGTCACAATCTATCCCTCACTCCCTGCGCTCTGAGCAACCGAGGCTCTTTCGTATCTTTAGTGTTCGTTGCCGATATTTTGAGTATTTCAAATTGCAATAGAATTTCATGAAAAGCGCAAAACAACCAAAATAAATACTAGAAACCTATAAGCAGAGCGTTTGCCAGATAAAGAGTAAAAGCAAACGCAGTGTACTCTTAAAACGTAAGCGGAAGACGAAAAATCGCAATTTTGCCGCAAATCCTGAAAATTTCTGTTTTTTTCTGCTCTACGTGACGGCCAAAGGGTTAAGAATGCAGCGGAACGCATCCCGCGCAGTTCCATTTCGGCGATTACGTAGTTCCCCCGCCTTACGTAGTTTTTTGCACGCGTTTTTTGGTCGATTTTGCATGCAAAAATTTTTCCGTTATAATTTTGAGATTTTTCGCATTTTTCTTTCGTTGCTTCATTTCTCTGCATTACGTAAGAAACTTGTTTTTTTATGTAATTTTTTATTTTAATTTGTTTAATTAGTATTGTTTCTTTTCGTTGCGGAGGGGGGTAATCCGAAAATAATGTTTAATCAAGTAAAAAAGTATGAAAAATTATTGAACAAACCATAATTCGGGAAAATTGAATTTTTCCGTAATAGCAAAAAGGACTGAAATTCATCAAAAATAATTCAAAAATTAATAACTACTCCGCACACGACGCGTATAAAGATATTGTCGTCATGACAAATTTAACGTTGACTTTTCATTCAAATTAAGAATGAATGAACAAATTACTAAAAATGTTGGTAGGAAATAAGCAAATGAAAAATTACAGAAAAGTTGATAGGTGTAAAAAGAAGCAATAAATAGTAAATCCTGAAAAACAAGGGGAAAATTGTCAAATGAAAATCAGATGTGCTACATACAAGCTAAGAACCTGCAAATAATGTGTGAAAATGTTCAAAAAAAGATATATAAAGACATATTTCTACGCAGCAGCATTTCTTCGTATCGCTTGAGCAGAACAGCAAGGCGGCTTCGTGCACAACATACGATATGCAACGAAGTGTTTGTTCAAATTTGATTGGCTAACGAAGTTCACCTGTGTCTGCTTCGTTGCAATACGCATTGGATTGAGAGCTCAAGCAAGAGCTGAGCGCATTAAACTTGTGCACGTTCTCAGCAACGTCCAGTAACATGTAACGAGCGAGAGACTGCCTGTATGAGAACCGTATATAGGAGCGCCAAATTGTATTTTCAAAGCGCGATATTACTGAGAATATATATTTGCGATTTAGTGCCAAACGCCATTTTGCTGGTAAATTAACAATTTTATTTTTTGACCGGTAGGCAGAAAATTTGATATAAAGCAGAAGGCAGTTGTCAAGTTGTTTCTCAGTATCGAATAAAAGGAATCGATACTGACTAATCTAAGCATCGAAAAAAATATCGCCTTTGCGATGTTACCAACAAATTTAAAACTCCGTGTAGGCAGCAAATCCCATAAAATATTATTTAGCCGAAATGCGTTACTTCCAAATTAAAGCCATACGATACGATTTGTTTGATAATATTTTGTACTGTGCACATTATATAATACAATCAATTCGACAGATAAGCTTGCACTTTCTATCATCGCGGCGGCCAACACGTCATTCGGCATTGTCGCTTTTGTGCTGAGCAATTCTTGGCAGTTGGCTGACAATCAAATCAGAAGTGTTCGATTAATCGACAACGTTCCGTTAATTTATAACATTTCCCAATGCGAGTAAAAGGAAAAATGCCGCCATTGATAAGATTGCGCAAATTTCTATTCAACTATCAAATTTTGGCTGAACACAAACTTCACTGCTCAAATACTAACAAAATAAAAGACAAAAGACAATTTTTATTACGGTTTTTTCGCTGAAAAAAAATTATAAAATGCTTTCTACGTTACCAGCTCTCGAGATGTATACAAAAGCAGACATGTTGTCGGAATTCGGAATGGATGCTGTGCAAATTCAAATAATGACTCCTGTCCGTAAAATCAAGCTTTCCTCATAATAACCAGCTTTAGGGCCAGTTTCACACTGGATGTTTAAATCTAATTTGCGAATTGAGTTTAAATCTAGTTTAACTTTTCTTGAGTTTCACAGTGCATTTATTTAAATACGGAATAATGAATGGCAACTACGAATATTTGACAATTGAAGGTTGACACAACTTGCCAAAAACATATGTTCAATTGTTCAATTATGGAGGCAGCGCGAGCTAAAAATTTTTTGTCGGCCGAAAGAAGTGAATTATTGGATATTGTGCAAAGAATCCACAGTTTATATTATTTATAATACTACGGGATCATTTATATGTGCTATACCATGCAGTTTTATGTTTAATTTGATCTCTTATAAATTGCAATATTGTCGACGCAGCTTGTTTGCACATCCGAAATCAGCTGTTTATTTGTTTTCGATTGCAACTCTGTGCCGTACTTAAATATCCACAGTCGGCTATTTAAATCGTATTTAACTTCCAACTGTGAAACTGAAATTCCCTATTTAAACTGCAATCAGAGTTTAAATATCCACTGTGAAACTGGCCCTTAGAGTTCATTCCGGTAAAAAAAAAAAAAGTATTATGCCTTTATCGGTTTTTGAAAGTTTATGTCCAAAAATTTTTGAACAGTGGTTTAAAATTTAATTATTTTGGTCGAAATGCGCTAATAGCTAAATGAAGGTAACTATTGTAAATTTACGTTTAAGCGAAATTTGGTGTTTGAGGACATATAGTGGCGAGCAATTTTACGCAGTTCTTAGCGTTTTATGTGACTTTTATAGCCTTTTTTAACATTATAAACATTACTTTTAAAATCGAATTGAAATGAAGTTAACATTTTACGGTTCATAGTTTCACAACAGGGAACGAGTGTTACACATCGTTAGCTTAATATAGAAAAGCCCTAACTGACATTTCTGCTATATTAGGCATATAACACTCAATTTCGATTGTTTATCACGAGTTTTCCAAATTCGTGACCTTCTAAATTGGTGTTGTGCAAATTTAATATCTTTAAGAAATCCTAGAAAATATATGAGCTTTTGACCATTACCCCTTTGAACAACTCAGCACTTCTTCATACTAAGATATGTGATGGATCCAAAAGTGTCTCCTCCCAATGAACATCGCCAGGAGCTAAAGAGTTGATTTACCTTCCTTGAAGAGTGGGAGAACAAGGCTAAATATTTAGTTCATGCTCAAAATAATAAATTGTATCTTTTGGTGGTCCAGTTTAATATCCTTAATCGCGTTTACAGATATTCCCTTTAAACAGATTGTCTGTTAAAAAAAACTTTGCTTCAGATGACTTCGCTATCTGTATTCCGACTAAAATTGCCATTACAACCGCTTCTGTGGCTTCGCATATACCAAAAAAACCTATTTTAGCTACCCAAAAGAATTAACTCCAGCACGTAATGCGGATGCGCCCCTCGATCAGTTGGGGGGGGATCGTTCGTACAAAACAAACAAACAAAGAACGGGGTTGTCTAAAGTTCGCTGTCTATATACTATTGCCACTTACTGTCTAAACACGATGTTGCCACTCGCATGTGACGCTACATTTACTAAAGCCCACAACTCAATTATCGCCTGCTTCTTCTTCTTGAGGTCTGCCCAGTAGTTATGGCACCCCGGATATGTTGCGCTTGCGACGGATATTGCAAACTGAATGCCATTATCAACGCCACCGCCTCATGAGCTGAGGCGGCAGGCAAACAGGCAGACAGGCACCCCACAACCTTCTGGTTGCCTCCCGCTGACTCCGTTGTCGCCACAAGCACACGAGTGCGCTTCCGAGCAATGCCCCATATCGTACATGTTTAATACATTCCATGCGGATGATGTGGGTGGTTCGCCTTATTGAAATTCGATGACGGTTATTGACGCGCCTCTGGCTGCCCACCTTCTCGTTAAGTGGCGATGCATAATTATAATACATATAGTGAGCGTTGCCCCCACAGTAATTGCTGGTAGTAAATCAGGAATTTCGTCTTGGCCAAAAGAGATTTCTTGTCAATTTGATTTAATGTGAACAAGATTATAACACTATGAATCAATAAAAATACCACAAGCAATATCTGATATCTACTCTAAATAATTCACATGTAAAGAAAACTGAGTTGAGAGAAATTCTTTATTTTGCACAGAACATTCCAGATTTAAATTCTGAAAAAAAATTTGCCTATATTTATTGTACCGATTTTAGCTTTTGATGTAGATATAAGATTTTCCAAAAAATTTACGATTTCAATCGAAAATTTTAATCAAAATTTAAAATTTTTTGTAACGTAACAATCATTTCTGATATTGGTTGATCAACTTGATAATAGTAGTATTAGGGCCAGTTTCACAGTGGATATTTAAACTCTGATTGTAGTTTAAATAGCGAATTTCAGTTTCACAGTGGGAAGTTAAATACATTTTAAATGGCCGGTTGTGGATATTTAAGTACGCCACAGAGTTGCAATCGAAAACAAATAAACAGCTGATTTCAGATGTGCAAACAAGCTGCGTGGACAAAATTGCAATTTATAAGAGATCAAATTAAACATAAAACTGCATGGTATAGCACATAAAAATGATCCCGTAGTATCATAAATAATATAAACTGTGCATTCTTTGCACTTTGCACTTACAATATCCAATAATTCACTTCTTTCGGCCGGCGAAAAGTTTTTAGTTCGCGCTGCCTCCACAATTGAACAATTGAACATATGTTTTTGGCAAGTTGTGCCAACCTTCAAATGTCAAATATTCCGTGTTTAAATAAATGCAAGTTAAGTTAAGCCAGATTTAAACTCAATTCCCAAAATAGATTTAAACACCCACTGTGAAACTGACCCTTAATGTCTCTGACATATTCAGATAAAAGTCAATTTGCGAATACAGAAATAGGCTTAAAAATGGTGTCTTTTCAAACCTTTGATGTCCTGGCAAAAAATCAAACTATATTTATTAATTCCTTACTTTAATACCTATACATATTATTTCATGTGTAAAAATTGTTGTAGCACGGTGTTATTCTTTCTGTCTGCTGAAACTATCGGTTTATATTTATATATAACGAAAATCTATAAAATACTTTTTGCAAAGAAAAAATAGTGGTGGATGCATATAAAAAAGTGATGCTCAAAATAAAAGCAGCCAAATTTGCAACACTACCCGGAAAAGGAGTACGAAGAACAGAACCGCAATGACACATTTTAATGGAAATTGCGGCAGCATGTAGCGAAGACGCTGCACGAATAGAATGTGGAAGAGTGGGGCAGAGTAGCCAGAAGGTAAACCCGTTCAACGGGAAACTGCACAGAAATGCAAGCAAGCCAGCAAGCAACTTTCGTCTTGTACGGGTAACGCTCAGAGATGCAGCCGTGAAGTGAAATCACGGAATGGAGCATTAAGCTGTAAGTAAGGCATCGCAGGGCAGGACAAGAAGCAGGCGCCAAATGTGGAGCGCGAAGCTGGAGTACATTACGCGACCATCCCGTTTTGTTGTGGTTGTTGTTGCTGCTGTGCTTGGCGACTTTCTTCGCTGATCGGGTGCGATAAGTATCGGCGAGCGGCATGACATGAGAACGAGCGAAGCCATTGCCGCAGGCATAGACTCTGGACGCGAAGTGCCAAAAGTGCAGCAGTGTATATAAGAGAACTTGACTTTTAACGGCTCGAATGTTAGAAAGGTGTCACAAAAGAGCATTATTAAGCTTTGTAGCCAAAACATGTGAGCATTTTCAGAAAAAGGTCAAGCTTGGCTGAAAAATCCTCAATTAATCCTCGAAAATTACCTTAAACCTACAATAAGTAATGTAGCTTATATCTGTATCTGTGCATGTCTAAAAATGGCTGCAAAATAGGCTTTCGATTCAAGAGAGTTCTTACCAAATTCAATAAAACTTCTTCTAAAAGCAATCGTCTAAATTAAGAAGAGAAATTTAGATTTCATTGGTTATAAAAGATTGTTGCGTCCGTTATGCTACTAGATGCAAAAACCTAATATACTTAAAAAGAAGGGTTACAGGGTGTCTCTAAATTACTGATTAAATTTGTATGCAAATATTGGGTCTGAACTTGCAACTAAATTTCAAAGAAAACTCTAATTGAAATTCGGAGAAATGGACGGAGATATTCAGGTCTAACGATCAAAAGAAGCGACAAGTTCAGGCCTTATTTTTCGAAAATTTTGTCAATTACACAAAATGGAGCTGTGTTGTCCGAGTTTGGTGAGGACTGCTTCATTGCTTTCAGGCCGATATTCAGCAGTGGCAGACTGGAATTTTGCCTGCTGGGTTATTGTAATTAAGTTATTAAAAGTTGTTCTTGTACAATTTTTCGATTACACTGCTCCTTAATTGCACCAAAACCCACTGTGCAGAATTTTTGCTTAAGTATTGACTGTAGAAAAGAGTAGTAGTTAATTTCTTTTTTGCCATTTTACTTGATAACTTTTATGTACATTTGCTTGGACTTCGTTTATCGGCGCAAGCGAAATGAACAAGTCAAATTGTTGCTTCCCCTTCAGCGCCCGCCTTAGCCCATAGCTGCAGCCAGACGCAGTTAGTTTGAATGTAAAATGCAGCCAGAGCAGCACAAACAACAACAACACAAGCAACAGCTAACAAGCTGCACTGCATGCCACTTTGGCAACACTGCTCAGACACACCATCACTAGGGATATCAATGGCAGAATCGACAAATTGAAGGCTCGTCGTTCCCAGGATTTTAATTAAATTTACTTATTGCTAATTTTTGACAAATTTAAATGCAATCGGCACTACGGGATTCATTTAAAAAAAATGGCAACGATTTGACAAGCAAGAGAACAGAAATGCTGGTATCTCTTAATATTCTACGTTTTGGAATACCGAAAAGCACTGTATATAGACTTTAAATTAAAAACAAATAATATACGTTTTTATGGCTTTGTGGCAAAAAAAAAATAACAATAATTTAGAAAAGAAATCAAGTCGCTCTTGCCGGCATTTCGATAGAAATGTGTGGTAAATATTTGCCTGCAAACAATTTTCGTTTGCATTCAGAGATTTCTCACAAAATCTCGTCCAGAATTCTAGGACTGATATCCTTGCTTTGCTACTGGTATGCATGCATTGCCTAGCGTAGCGGTCAATCGTTGCGGTTTCTTGCATTTCGGACAAGCAGCGCACATACTCGGCCATGTGTGTTGTTGTTATGTGAGCTAACGGCGGGCAATGCTGCAGCCGAAGAAGAAGCTGCAGCTGAGGCAGACAGACAATGGAACTGGAACTAGAGCTGCATTTGAAGCTGGAGGCATGCAGCCGGCAGCCAGAGCTGGAGTGCGCAGTCAAGCGTGCCAAGTGGTCGGGAAATTGAATCCCCCTCTACTCACCGCGCCAACGAGCCGAACAAGACGAAGTTGCACTGCTGGCCAAGCAGCGGTGGCGGCAGCAAGTGCGAGCCGTGAAAGAGGCATGCAAAATTTATCAGCAGCAATTTGCACCATTCGCCTGCGTTGATGTTGCACTGCGCTGCTCTGCGACGACGGCAGTGCGGCTTCAGTTCAGCTGATCCGGTTTAAAGTCGCCAGAAATGTCGTTAGAAAGAGCACAATGCGGCCGCTGCTGCAGCAAAATGCTGGCGAAACGTGGCTGAGCTGGAGAGCAGGAGGTAGCAGGCAATTTGCTGGTGAGTAGAATAATGCTCAATTCTGGACGGGAGTTCGCTGCATCGAACGGGCCGAGCGGTGGAGCAGGGAACTTAACCCATAAAGCAGGCAGCGACGAGTAGCGTCTCGTATGACAGCAAAGCCAAACGGGCTACTGCGTCTTGAAAGTGGGCTTGAGCAGGAGGCGCCGTAACGGCAACTGCAAATGTGTAAAAAATTCCAAGCAATTCCATTCCAGCACTCCAGTTTTCAAGGTGGTTAAGTTTGAATGGCATCGTGAGTAAAATATTTCCCCAAACGCGTCTTCTATAAACCAATCTAAACCATCAGTTTCGAAAAAATAAATATATATAGGAATTTCCTAAAGGTTTGGCCTTTTGAGTGAAAAATTAAAATTTGCTAATACCTCCAATAGTATAGCTTAAATATATGAATTATAAATGTGAATTACAAATATTTCCCATCTATCTTTATTAAGCGACAAAGGTGTTTTCAAAAAAGTTTGGCCAGCTTCCGTTTTTGGCCACAAATCAGTTAAACGTATAGAGGAATGTTTGCCAGCTATGCAAAAGCTCTCAAAAATGTTCGCAATGCCAGCAACAAATTTTATTGTTCCATTACAGACTGGCTCAGTGGGAGTGCTTGGTCGCTGACGCGCAGAACCTGTGTTCAACTCCCGGTCCGGTAACATCCTATTCAAAGAAAATTTGTTTTCAAATTATTTCTCGCGGCGCCACTTCTCGCGATGAATTGGCAATTCTCCGAGAATATTCTTTGCCAAAAAAGCTTCTCAAACCCGTTCGGATTTGGTAATGTAGGTCCCGTTAACTTGTGCATATAAAATATGACAAGCACACACAAGCTAATGCGAGAAAGCTAGGCCTAAGCCCACACGGGCTGTTGTGCCAATCAATTATTAATTAATTATTACAGATGTCAATAGTTTTGGCGTATAATTAAAAAATGTTGACCGACTTGGCAACCCTAAAGCTTGAACGCTACCAATTCGATACATCAGCCTTCGCGGTCGCTGTAGCTATAGCAACTTTTGCTGGCGATGTGGTGGGTAACAGCTTTCGGCGGGGTCAAGCATGTCAAATTCAAATATGGTGTGCAACTTTCCCGCACACACAATTTCACTGAGTTCAGGTACTTTTCATTACTTTTCCTGCTCAACTGACTCTTACTTGCTCCTTTTTAATGTGGTTCAATTCCTTGCCTTAAGCCAATTTGGTGGAAAATATGTAGCTTGACAACAGGCAACAGTGTTGTTGTGAACCGAACTTGTGAAAAGTTAATGTTGTAGCTGCTGTAACTGTTATTGTTGTTGTAGCCAAAGTAATGCAGCGGTAGTTGTTGAAGTGGCAATGGATTTGTCGTCATTTGCACTGTGCAGATTTCACAGATTAGCACTTGAGCAGAACAGCAACAAAAACGACTTCCGCTACCGCTATTGCAGGCTACAATAAAATTCAGTCGTACAGCTTACATACAAAATGCAACTCTGTTCGTAAAACGAAATTAACGCGGAGAATTGATAGTGAATTGATAGAGAATTTCTTGAAAATGTTTAATTTCCAGAAAGGTATATTTAAAGCAAAATAATTGCTTCGATTCTTAACGGAATTAGCTCGGGACACGTAAATGCTTACGATATAATACATATTATTAGAGCCCGACCGAACGCTCGGTCTTGGTTTCGGTTACCGAACAGTTCGGCCAAAAGGTTCGGGTTCGGTCTCGGTTCGGTCTCGGCTACAAAAAGCCGAGTATTTAGCCGAACAATTGAGGACAAAATTGTATAGTTTTAACCAAAATTAATATTTTTTAATAATACTTTTTATTGATTTTTCATATTATTCATAGATGCTTAATGTAGGTATTTATACCTCAAATGAATTGTTTTTTATAATAAAGTATATTTTTTCCTAAAAATTTATAAATTTTATTTCATTAAAATTCTTCTCCTTTTTTGTGCATATATATTCGAAAGGTTCGGTCGCGGTTTCGGCCGAACATAAAAAAAAGGCCGAAGTTCGGTATCGGTCTCGGCCAAAATTTCTGGTTCGGTCGGGCTCTACATATTTTTATTTTATTTTTTTTTTTCGCTTAAACCAACACTCAGGGGATGCCCCCTATACATGCCCCCTATTATGTATTGCCTTTGTTATAGCTCAGTTAGTGATGACGCATCGTATTTATTCGTATCGCAACCAAAACCTGTTTTATCCGAGCTCTATACATGCGTTCGCTTGAAGTATTTATTCGGATCGTAACGCAGAAATTCTCATAGAAATAGGTATTTCTCAGACATTTACGATACGAATAAATACGATTCGTCATCACTAACTGAGCCTTTAGTTGATGGGCACTAAAAGGACTCTAAAATCGAGTTTTGAAATTGCTATTTTACACATTTACATATGTATTACATATGTATGTATTTGTATGGGCACCTACAGAATTTTCTGTTGATGATGTAGGGACTTGAATTAGCGGCAAATTCAAGCGATAGTTCGCCTACCAGTTGGGATTAAAGTCTTTCACCATGCTCCTTGGAACGCTTAGCGTACATAAACCGGAATAAATGCAGTTTTCAATCGACAAAACGTATAAATGATACTTCAAGCGGCTTCTATCACTGAACGGTTTTCGGTCATTGTGGACAATAGGCAAGGTCTCACCCTTCACAGAGTTCTGCATAATCTCTATGGGTGGCTGTAGTACATGACAGAGCTGCTAAAAGTAGCAAAGCGTTCAACATTTGCCGCAAAAAAGGTGACTCCTTAGGGACGTTTCCTTTTACTTCGCAACTCATTTGAGCCACACTTTAATTTTGTGTTCTATTTACGTCGTTATTTAATGCATACGAAATGAGAACGTGGCAAAATTTTCTTTAAAAGTCTAGAAGGGGCAAGTACCATCTCCTATCTCTTTTTGGATATTCATTTTTATATGGTTTCACATGGATTCATGAAAGGTGACATGCAAAATTTGTAGTATACGCAATTATCGAATTCTTATGAAGACATCTGAGTTTTTTTTTTAATTTTCTTAAGAACGAAGCAATTAAAATATTTAATTTAAAAATCAGCATCTTCAATTCAGCTGAAAATAAAAAAAGTATCTGCTTCTGCTGCTGGTGTCGTAACAGCAGGAGGCAGACAAATTTTAAAAAAATATATAGCACTGATAACAATAAAACTTGAATGTAGTAGCTAAAAAGAAACAGGATAAAGGCAGTGTTCTCTGCCGCAAAGGATTTACAACGGCAAAGAAATGCTGCCACACACTTTGTCTATAAAGTGAAGCATACACACACCCACACACAATCAAAGTAAACGAGCAACAGCACCCAGAAGCCGTAGAGAAGAAAATCCGGGCAAAAGGATGCGCCTTATTTTTTCAAGAAAATGATGTGCATTTGCTTTGTGCTTGGCACTTCTCTCACTTTTATTGCACAAAAGCAGAGAATGAAAAAAGGGTGAATATTCTTCCATTTGTATTTCGTTTTATGCCAATTTTTGTGCCTTTTCGCTTCCGCTACTACTTTTCCGCATCCTCTGCGCTGCTGCTTTGTCTTTGGGGGCATGTTAACTTTAAATGCAGCACTGGGAAACATATCCAGGCGAATCTATGCCTAAAAATTCAAGATTTTCTTTAAAGCACACTATTAGGAATGATTAAAATACATGCTCACATGTGGAGGTAGAAGGCGGAAGGACTTACCAAAAACGTGAATAATCAAAATTTATAATATTTTGAGTGGGTATAACATTTGCATATTTTCTTAACATACCTGCAAAGAGAGAAATAGAAAATATTATCAAGATTTATAAGATACTATAACAGTAATTGCATAGAAAAATGGAAAGATAATATAATTAAGACATTTGAAGTTAATAATAACTGCATGGAATATTTGAATTTTTTGAAAATTATTTTCGTTAAAGATCGTCCCCGAAAAGAGCGATCTTGCGTAATCTTCGATTTCTTACGATCGCGATCGTGTTCGCTCCTTCCTTTCTTCCTTCTTTTAGAGCAAGTTCCTAACCGTTTGACTGATGCTTAGCTACTTTATGAAGGCCTATTTTCCTTTGTCAGTTATCACTGACTAAATTTCTGTTGCACATCAGAAGTAGTTGAAGAGGTTTACCAATACCGCACACTCTATTGGACAGATACATACATATCAACCAGAAAGAAACGCACAAAATTACAAAGTTCGTGATGCTTTACAAGAAGACGGTTAGAAACTCACCAAGCAAAATTTTGATAAGGTTGTTGGATTATATTATCATATCCAACGCTCCATTGCTGAAATTTTGTTCTCAGTTAAATATTATATATTAAATAGATTATAATTTATAATATAAGAAAAAAATGCTTTGTTTCAGAACAGAAATAGACAACTAAGTATTGTCATTTCTCTTTGGCAAGTCAGTCCGAATAAAAACTATTCTTTATAAGAAAAAAATTTTAAATGTTAATTTATGAATATTCGTTACAGGATGACTCAAAAACATAATATTCTTTAACGTTAGCTTCTTAGTAAATATAAATTACCGAGAGTTCGGAATACAGCTAAATAATCAGGAATCTCGGTGTTACCGATAATTGATTTCCATAATATAAACATGCATTAGCATTCTCCATTTTTTATATTATACGATAATTCTGACAAAATTCTGTTGAACAAATTTCGTAGAAACAACAAGTACTCCAGTTTCAGACCCTCAACAAAATATTAAGTATCACACAATGTTCAAGGATTTTTCGTGAAAATGTTCCTTTCCATTTCTGGGGGCATTTGCCTTTGGCAACCTTATATAATTTCCTGCTGCCTCGTCATTTAACCTCTGCTGCTTTTACCTCCTACAACTAGAACAGCTCAATACACCGAGAGCCCGCTTGCTCACGCTGCGTTAAAATCTTCAAGGATATTCACACCCTTCAAGCCAATTAGAAGCTGCGCATTTAACCGTCCAGCTGTGTTTTTTACGTCATAATTGGCTTCCTTCCGCATTTCAACATAAAAATACGCGCAAGAGGTAATTAATTATTAAAGGAAAGTACCACTTAACCAAAGACACGTCCTGAACCTGTCAATCGGCAATCCAACGTGGCTACATACGGGCATCCATTGAAGAGGAGCTGTTGGCAACCGCACTCGCACAACAGTGGGACCCCTTCTGCTTAGTGGCGAACACAGTTGCGGCAGATTCCTACACCACCCCCCTTCAACTCCTCTTCAGTGGGATATTTAATTTGTAGCTCCTTTAATTGAAGCAAATCGCATTTGTGCTTGCCACAACAGTTGCCGCGATGGCAACCCTGCCACTGTGTGGCTGAAGAAAATCTAGGGCACTTGCTAGTTCACTGGCTCGGCTGGCTGCACCGCATAAGAATGCGCGAGCAATAAATTTATTTATTTGCTCCTTCTCTCAACTTTTAATTTTGATTTTGGCGTTGCTCCTCTGCTGATTTTAATATCCCATATTTTCAGGCTGGCCATTACAGCTACAGAAGATTACTGAAGTAATTTGTATATATCGTTCTGAAATTGATTTTTTAAGTAAAATTATTCCTTTCTTTTTCTGCCGCAGTTTTCTTAATCTAGATTCTAGAAGCAGCATAAGATATTCTAATTTCAAGGAAATATCGGCGAATTAATTATTTATGTGCTACGAAAATCTAGAAATGCATATTCCCTTAACTTGTAACCTAACAAAAATAATTCGGATCAAAGAGACGCCGTTTAAAAGTTTCTTTTTTTTGCCGATTTTTAATGGAATAATACTAGTTATACCCTACACCAAGTAACCGAGTGCGGCGATAATCCACTGAAAGAAATGAAATTGTGGGTACTACAAGATATACATACCTAATAGGACTATATATGCCAAATGTTGATGATCTGACAGGTGTACAACAGATATGATCGGCATATTTATTTTACTGCCCCCATGGTGGGCCGACCACGCCCATTTTCGGAGAATTAAAAAGTATTTTTACCAGCAATGAAGTACCCAAATCTGGATGCTCTGGTGTATATATTATGGAAGTTAAGAGGATTTTCCGTTTATCGCCTATATAGTGGGTGGACTACGCCCATTTTTTCGTATGACATAGATGTCCGACCCCCTAACTTGAATACCAAGTATTATTCTCTTCAATGAGTAATTAGACAAATTATAGCAATTTAATCGAAAAAAACCAGAGGTAGTGGGACCTACAGGCCCATTGTGGGTGTATCCTTCAACCGATTTGAATAATTATAACACTTTATCTAATCCGAGGTTCAATGTGACTGTGTATCAAATTTGGTCCAAATCGGACAACTCTTTCTTTCTTTCCTGTGGCCACGGACAACAAGACAGACAGACGAACGGATAACCGGAAATCAACACAGAAAGTGATTCTAAGCATTTCTATATACTTACATACGTCTATACCTAGGACGGCTCCTTTCATGCGTTACCATTTTCGCACAAAGTTATTATACCCTATTACCATAGGTGTAGGATATAAAAGGATATGTAGTTTCATTCTCCGCGAGGATGTTAGAAACCCTTTGAAAGTATGTACCTATACTACGTTATAAGTCGAATATATAGCAAAACTTAAATTTTTGTATATGTATTTATATTTTCACTCCAGCCCGTGTTTGCGCCATCGTATCAACTCATACTATTTCTTGTAATGCAACAAATGAATGAAACTCGCCTTATTTTTGTATTTGTGCGTGCTGAGAAATTGAAATAAATCAAAATAAACCATCAAATGATCTGCTATATTTTTCATTCATTCCTTGCCTTGTCCGTTGCTACCATCGCCATCATCATCTGCTGCTATTAGTGAGTTTTTGCTTGAAGTTCTCATTTAATTTTTAATCTCGAAATGCAATTGCAAATATGTTTCCCTTAGTTGTGTTCTGCGATTTCTAGCTGTATCTGGGCCCCTCGCAGAAGCGAATTGTTAAAGCGAATTTGCACGAAAATACGAAATTAAACGACAGTTTTTGTGTCGCATGCCACAAGCATGCATTTATGCACTTGTATGTGTGTGTGTGTGTGTGTGTGTGTGTGTGTGTGTGTGTGAGTGTGTGCACGTCAAGGTTGCCTGAGAGTTTAATCAAATTCTTTTGAAGTCATTGGGCACGTTTCTCTTCAAAGCGAAAAAATTCACTTCACGCTCGAGTCCCTGTAACAGCTTTTCAGTTGCCTTTCGAGCAAGAACGCTTCATCGGCAGCAGGAAATTGCAACTTGCTAAATTTAAGTTGATCGTTGGCATGAAGGGTTTTGAAGCTCTTATTGCAAACAGGTATCGAACGCAACCAGGAAAAACCCACTAGCATTGCGAAATTATAAATTTTTGAATAACAATACATATTGGATTTTTTGGATGACTGAGGAGCGCTGATTCCAACGATGCTACTACGCCTTTTTCGATATAAACATGGAATATATAAGTTCTCGTGATTTCGGCAGCCCTACCCACTGCTCAAATAATCCTATCCAACTTTACTGTAAACTTAAAAGGAACAAGGTGTGAATTATCTTTCCATATATATATGATATATTTTTAGATTGGTACTCGGTTTTAAATTCTCTTCAGTCTTTTCGATACAAAATTTCAACTTGGTGTGGTTATTACTCTGACGGTAAAACTCAAATGATCATCCATTACTATTTTCCTTTTGTTCTTTAGTTTGTTTACAACAAGCCATACTTTTTTGAAGATCGCTTTCTTTTCAATACGGTTTCTTTTAAATTTGATTCCGCATGACGCTCATTTTTGGAAAATTTTAAGTAGAGACACCTGCTTTATTGATTCCCTGGAGCACCGTCGGAACGTGGTATGTTTAAACCAATTCTATCTCCGCTTTAACGGTAGATGCTCTGCTTAGATAGCAGGTCTTATCCCAACTGCCCGCGTGTTTAGTCGCAAAACGCGCTTGACGAGAGAGGTTCATCGATAAAACGATTCGACACACAGCTCCAACTACCACGTTTACAGAGAGAATTCATTTTCCGTCGTACACTCCGGTTTTAAAATAATCTTCCTGCGAAAGGTTTCCCACGTCCAATGTTGCCAGATTTTTTTTCCAAAAAACTGTAAATTCCTAAAATAAAAACTGTATTTTCAACCAAAAAACTGTAACCTTCAAAACCGAAAAGATTTTTGTGAAAATATGGGTTTTTTAATTTAATTAAACAAAAATTACACTAAACAAATTATTTTAAATAAAACAACAAGCTTAAATACGAAAGTACTATGATTTAAATCACATTTTAATTTTGTTTTAAAGACATTTTAATTTATTCTTTCAAATCTGAAATTAAAAAAAACTGTAATTTGTAGTAGGAGGTAATTTTAAAAACTGTGAAGTTGTCTAAAAAACTGTAATTTACAGTTAAAACTGTGAATATGGCAACATTGCCCACGTCATTACAGCATTCGCGCATGTTTAATTTTGCATACATACATATGTATGTTTATTGTCGAAGTTTTAAAACTTTTTAAAGTTTCACTTCGAATTTTCTTCATAAATAGAAAAATATTTGTTGTAGTTTGACTGACTTATCATACGATTATTTAGTCTTATACATATTATAAAAATTTGATGTGCAGCAAATTAAGAAAACTTCTATAGGGTATAGGCATCCAAACACCTTGCGTAGGGCGATACAAGTTTTCCAAAAACGGTCGTATAGAAGTAGAGTGTTAAATACACATTAGTGTGTGTGTCTGTGCTGTTTGGGAAAATGCGCAAATATTGTTCATGAGTGCGCGCGCATATTTATAATTCACAGTTGAATAAAAGCGCAAAACGTGCGAGTGCAGATACACGCGTAGACAAAGTTGCTGGGGGTGGGGAAGCAACGTATGAGCAAAACGAAAAACGAATAAGAAAAGCAAGCAAGAAAATGTTTCGAAAACATTCAAAAAGTGCTTCAGAAGCGGCACCCAAGTGAAATGTACTCGTATGTAACTCTGAGCTGCAACGCGCACACAGATACTTGATCTTACTCATGCTGGTGTGTGTGTGGTTGTGCATATTATTTTTGCACATTTCAGCATGTTAAATGCAACATAAATTATGCGCCATAAATTAAAGGCATCAACCTTAATATCTTGAATATTTCATTTTCACTGGTCCTGTGCCATTGCGATACATCGCGAAACGCTGTATAGATACATACCTACATACATATGTATGTATGTAAGTATGAAGCGCGTGCTACAGCAAACGGCTAGCTAGAAATTAGTAAGGGTCATAAAATCGCCAAAGATTACAAACACATTTGCAATTTTAATTTATTGAGAAATCTTTGGGTTACGTGATTTCAGTATACGTGAGTACTCAAGAAAGAGTGACTCCGGAGTGAGTGACTCCAGAGTGAGTGACTCAATTCAATGAATTCAAAATTTAAAAAATTTGTTTGTTGAAAACATTAATGCATTGCAGAAAAGAAAGATGAATCAGTGTCAGCCTACAATTATGATGAAACCCCTACAAATAAGTAATAGTGATCCAGCCCGATATTCAGAGATGCACCATAAAGGGTTTTGAAAAGAGACTACATACATACATACATACATATGTACATACACACATACATATGTACATACATATGTATTTACAAAAAAGTTAAGACTCAGCAATAGTGACACTCGGCTTAGATTGAGAAGCTATTCGTCAAGCCTCACTCCAGGATAATCATTCTCAGCGCAGTGTTCGTTCAGCTACCCACCAACTTTTTCAATAGCCTACATCGAAGTTGCAAGCGCATCCAGTCAATCGAAATTTAAAAACGCGCGTATAACATTTTTGTAGGAGAAAGATTGATTATAATATGAAAATATGTAATATTATTTTATGGCTTTCAAGTTAAAGAATCATCTCAGAGTAGATATTTACTTTAGAATAAAATCACTTATATTTCTTCTATGAACACTTAAGATAGTATGTAATATGCGTAGAGATTCTTTATAGTACTTTTTAGTCACACAGTGCGCAAAAGTTCTCTTGTCATACTGAAAAATGTTTAAAGTTTTGCAGATTTTCTACATTTTTATATGAAAATTATTAGTAGAAGAAGAAGATAAGAAGAGAGTTGATTTTCAAACAGTTTTAAAATCTATTACAAATATTTATGAGTTCGATAATAATTTATATGAGAAAAAATACATATTTTCTTGGTCTCAAAATCTTGTCAAGCCACTTCTTATTAACCAAAGCATTGGCGGTTGTGGTTGGAAATTAAAAAATTATGTCGGCGATTCAACAAATTTCAATGTTTGAGGGTTAGGAAACTATTTTTCTTATTTCTTAACTTATGTACATATATACACTAAAGCCGAGAATGTTAACAATCTTTTTGAGGTTAAAATTTACGCTTGGCAGATTCTTCCACACGCAAACTTTTACAGACCATTCCAAAGTTGAGAGGGACTTTCTTTAGTGTGGCAAATTTTGAATAATAATTCGGGCAATTACCCGCAAAAGTGCCTTAAAGCAAGTGGAAGCCGCACACAAAGAAAATTCGCATGTCTTGAAAGAAAAAAAGAAACGCAATTTGCGTGTAATTATGCCGAAAAATTCGAACTAGAACACAAAATTATACACACACACGCAAGCACGTTGAATGGGGAAAACTAAATTTTCTCACGAAACGGAGACAAACTGTAGAAAATGGGCGGAAACGTTACGTTAAAAAAAGTCAGCAGATATGCAAAATTGTGTAGGAACGCAAAACGCTGGAAGACCGAAACGAACCTACGGTTACGCTTGTTGCGCATGCGCGACGGCCGGCCATGGCGACGCAGTGCGGCCAAAAGCAGAAGAAATTGCGCGCAAAGTGCAAAAATTACATGCAAAATTACTCGACGCTATAAAAGCAAGAAAGAAAAAGGCATAATAAAGAAAGAAAAAATAAAGAAGTCAGCGGAGTCAGGGTCAAGTGAGTTTTTCTTCTCGCACACCGAAAAGAAAGATTGGTGGGTAGTGCGGCTGCACAAATTTTATAGCTTTGAAAAACTTGCTATTGAAATTGTTTAGTATACCGACAACAGAAATGGAACAATGTTTGCAATTCCAGTTTTAACAACTTTAATCAATGTTTTCGTGATTGGGAATAACGACATTTTCTATATATAAGCATATGTACAAAGAGAATTTAGAAGTACTCAAACACCAGCTGGCTGGAAAAGTTTTTGTATCGTCAGAATTTTAAAATTTAAAGCCTTCAATCGAAATTGCCTTTTGGATATTTTATAAATACTACCTTATTCACATTAAAAGCATTCCACACTGAGTGCGTAAAAAGGAGATATTTTTTTGAATCGACCATCAACGATTTCCTTGGTGCTTGACAATTATGTAGGTTATGTGAGGACTTTGAAATCAGTTGATTCTAGTGTCTTTTCTTTCTTCACTTATATAACACACAAAACTTTGACTCGACTCAACTTAGGCCCAAGCGAGAGATAAGTTGTACCTACCAGAATCACAATTTTAAAATATATACAGAAGAGTTTGTTGTGGTGAAAAATTAACTATTACAAATAAGACCCAAAAAAGGATGTATTAAATAGCAGAAAGATTCTTTTTATGCTCTTTGTACGGAAATGTACAAAGGAAAATATAAGGAGAACCTTTCTTTAATTATTGACTGAAAAATCTGCGGTTTACGTTTCAGATCAAAGTTCTTTTTAACAACTTTCAAATGAAACACTATTCGTCCATTCCCAATTTCCTAATTCGTGTGCCTGGCCTCGATGAGAGGTACCCGGGGACATTGCGGCGTTATATGCTCCTCAATAAACTGTCATCGACCACTCTCTGCCACGTACCTATAATATATTTATATTTCTCCAGCATTTTGTCACCAAATTTTTACTGTTTTCTTCCAATATGAATAGCGTCATCCCTCACTTATTGCTTACATGAAATATTTTAAATGTTTGCAAGATGTATGTACATATGTATGTGTAAGCCCTCTTAGAATATTTATTTATAAAAAGTCCTTTAATGGCATCGGTTCTTGTTTCCAGGAATTAATCAACGTCAACAAAAAGCGGGCAAGTGACATTTGAAATGACATTGACATTGACTGTCTCCGTGAAATGAGTGTCAAAACTCTCAGTGTAGATATGCTTTTAAATATGCTCGTAGATACATGCATAAGTACATCTGTAGCTGGAATACTATACACATACTTAAGCTTATAAATACTTCCGGCTCACTAGCAGCACTTCGGTTTGCATGGTGTGCAACAATATTGTAACATAAAAGTCGTCTATTAATTTGCATAAAGAATGAAAAAAGCATCTACAAAAATGTATGCATGCATACAGATATACAGATGGAGATACAGATGCAAATTCGCAGCGTCCGTCTCCCGTTGTGCAATTAGCAATTCTCTTGCAATGCGCAGTCCGCTGCTTACTGTAAATGTCAGGCGAGCACACTCAAAGCAAAAGCTTATAAATGAAATGTTTTAATGTAAAATTCATTAAAATTTTTGACTGCGGGGGGGAACTTACAAAAAACCGAAGATTATTTTTTCTTCAAAATTCGAGCTGCTTACAAAACTGTAGCGCGAAATAAAGATTAGACTTCACGGCAAGTAGACTTAACTTGAAACTTTAAACGTGTTTTTCTCGAAACACAATTTTTCTTTGGTCGAGCGCTTATTCTTTGAAATTTAATAAAAAATCATTTGTAGAAAATATTTTTAAGTAACCACACCATTTCTCTATTTTAAATTTCAGAAGGCAGATGAGAGAACAATGTCAAAACCAGTTATGATTTTTATAATAACATTTTTTTATTTGAACGCCATTAAAAATATTTCTATCGTTATTTTTTGATCAAAAATAAAAATAAATTCAATTATTGATAGCTATTTTTTCGATCAAAAGTAAAAACTCAATCGTTAATCTCTTCTTATCGATCAAGCATATTGAAGTGTGTATCGCTATGACTTTTTAAGTGTGATCTTCAACAAAAACTCAATTATTGATCACAATAATTATCACAATTATTATATGATCGTTATTTCTTTAATCAAAGAATATTCATTATACTTTAAACATTAAAAATATGGATTTTTTGGATTACTGGTGAAAATTAATACAAAGCTTCGTTTCTTTGAAGAAGCAACCTCACGGCACTGCCGCGGCTCAACGGATAATTGCCCGATATCTGATGAGTGAAGTCGTTGGTTCATACGCCTGCTTCCCGTTCGGACATGGCCACAGAATATATATGTAGGTCCCGTTATCTCGTGCTAAAATAATAGAGCATATACAAGATAATGTGAGAAAGCTAGGCCTAAGTTTCGTTCGCGGACTGTTGGCCAAATGTCTCCCTATTTACACAATAACTTAAAAAATTCATTAATGAATCGCAATTTTTATGAATATTTTTTACAAAAGCCAATGAACTGTTGAAGTCCAGCTATGTGCATTACCAGCATCAAACCGGCAAAATGTCGTTATTCACAACACTTTTCATTGAGAGCAGAGTAGCATGCAAACTAATTCAAGTAAATTAAAATATGTTTGCCTCCATTTACGCGCACTTTTGGCCGCACCTTGCATGCGGCAGCGGCGACGACTAATCAACTCTATGGCGACAGCTCCACAAGACCACTCAGCCAGCGAGAGGAACAAAAATTTCAAATTCAAATTGATTTGCAACAATGTTCCAGCAACAGCAGTTGCAGCAGCAATGTATACAGATTTTATGCAAATAAGACAAAACGCTTTACACTTGTAACACACAATTTTAACCTTAGAGGTAATAATTGGAATAGCTTAGCTTGCAATGATGAAAGCGGAAATTTGCAAGAAACTTCGCTGCAAAAAACTTTTTTTGGTTGCCAGCGACTGCTACAAAATAAAAGGGTAAAATAGGATTTTTACTAAAGGTTTATCGTAGGCCTAGTTGGAGATATGTATAATCGTTGCCAACTTAGAATTTCAAGGTCATCATAAAAATTCAAAATACGGTCAAGTCTGGCTATAGTGCATCTTCGATATAGTCAACACCTTAATTTGTACATGGAGTAAAAATGTGAAAAGTTGAAAAAATCTGAAGAGGAGTTTTGCTGTAAAAGCTATTGCAAGTTTTGATATTGCATGGGTTGAGGCTAACACTACTGATTATGATGGTAACTAGCACAGCGAAGTCTACGCGAAAAAGCGCATTCTTTCAATAAAAATGCATATATACATTTCTATTTTCCTACAAATTTTTTCTTATGATCTCTTGAATTTACATACACAAATATGTACTTTGAACAAATAAAACGAGTTTTTGAACAAAATATGTCCACCTTGAAATAGAAAACAACCTGGATACTGTGAACAGGCGCTGTCTACGCCGGGCAACCCTGCAACGATAAGCCGCTGCATAGTGGGGCCAAAAGCTTTAGGCACAGCTCAAAGCTGCCAACCTTAGGATAAAAGCTAGATTTAGAAACGATGTGGAAAGTGGAGCAGAGGTCGGACTTTGAAGTGTCCACCATCTTCACTTGTGATATAACTACGGTGACCATATTTTTTTAATGAAAATAGAGAACACACCCACCAAAATACCTTTTCTTTTGCTCAAAATTTTAAAATTATACAAGTTTATGTTTATTCGGCAGCTTGATTGCTAGAAAGAATAGTTTTTATTCGGACTGACTTGCCAAAGAGAAATGACAATACTTAGTTGTCTATTTCTGTTCTAAAATGTTAAATGTCCGTTCAAAATTTTTATTTTTTTCAAACATATGAGATCATGTTGCAAAATAACCCATAATTATAATAAGAAAAACAGTTTACTCAGTAAACTGTATACAGGATGGTGCCTTAATGCCGGTATCACACTGCTTCCGATTCTTGTCGGCGACACGCTTCCGACTCTGGCTAATGCCTGTATCACACTGCTTCCGATTTTTGTCGACGACTCATTGCTTCCGACTGTCGTCGACAAACGTCGGCGACTACAGTCGGTAGCACTATCACACTGCCGACGACAGTTAGCAAGAGTCGGAAGCGTGTCGCCGACAAGAATCGGAAGCAGTGTGATACTGGCATTAAAAGATTCGATGATATTCGCTCTATGTTTCATTTTAAAAAGTTTCGAAGTTTTGTTCGAAAATTTTAATAAAGGCAAAATTGCAAAGTGGTCTTGCAAAACACCCTGTATATAGAACAACTATAGAACACATTTTAAAACATTTCCAAGTTTTTTATAACAAAATATATAATATAGAACATCGGCTTAAAATAGAGTGCTGTTCTATATAATATAGTACGGTTGGTCACCGTAGATATAACCTCCGAAAACTCGAAAAGGTTAACTTGAACCCCGCGATTTCTTAATGCTTCCCCCGGCACACCTCGCAAGAAGGAAGACACCCGACGTCTGACGCCAACCACCAAGCTATTGTTAACTAGAGTGTAAGTTGAGTGAGAATAAAAGAAGAAATTGAATTGCACATAGTGCCAACGAAAATCCGTTGTTTTCATTGGAGTCATTTTCCTATCAGCGATTCAAACCGCAGTCCCGTCCGCTAGCGTTAGACTCCACACCCTCACCGGGACCCCCGACAGGCGTCAAATTGGCACCCCGGCCAGTTACGCCATATTTAGGCGTTGAAATAATTAATTCACTATATCCAGACTCGACTGTATCAATAATTCATATTTCAGTTCGTTCTTTATAGAGAGAAATTATAGTGGAACAAAATTCAATAAACTGATGCCAAATATGCATAGAACTATGAAAAATTTGATTTTTCCAGGGATGTTTAAGATAGAACCACAGATATTTGTTGCTGGTATCAAATAGTGAGTACACTAGGTTGAAAATATATATTTGGTAATTTCTTAAATGCATGCAACTTTTACACCAACAAAATTTACAACATTCAAAAACTACATATGCCAGATATAAAATGAAAATATAACAAAAACAATGAATAAATGCATACAAATACTTGTGAAAAAAGCACAGAAAAACAACTTTCCTTTAAAGATAGCGTTATTAGCTAAAATACTTTAAGTGCACGCAGTCGATTAATCTGTGGTCACAAGTCAGAACCGCCTAAGACGGTTTTTCAAGTTTTTCAGGAGAGCAGTTTAAAGTTTCAAATTCTCACTGCAATATATGCTTGAGCTATTAGGGTTTTGATGGATAACTGTCGTCCTAAAAAAGATACAAACATGAAAATTTGATAGCATATAGATTTGGATACGCTGCCATTAAAAACTTAACTTTGTTCTAACTTCAGTTAGGCTGTTATGTTGTGTGGCCACTGAAATACGATGAATGCGAATGAATTGCGTGAATTTCTGAAATGTGAGCTTAATTGCTAATTACATGACGTTTCACATCAATTTACATCAAAGGCTTACAGCAATTTCGCAGAAACTTATTTAACGGAATCGAACAATATGTCAAGATAGGAGTAAATGACACGCCCAGCATAGCACATTAAAGGCAACGAAACTAATTTATCACGGCGGCAGCAACAACAGTAACACTGCTATTACTGCCAACAACAACAACAGACACAGTATTGGCAATGTTTACTACACGCACAGAAAAAGTTAGTAATGCTAACTTTCAAGTGAGTTTGAAGTAATAAATTACAACAATTTTCTACTTCTTCTTCTTGCGAAGATTTTTGACAGTGTAGATTTATTAACAGTTAAATATGTGAGCAATATGCAAAGTATGCTAAATTATTGCAGCAACGTAGACGCCACCGCCAACAACAACAACAATAGTTGTGCGCAATACATTTGCAATATTGACACGAAGTGGTAAGCGTTCAAATACGTCTGGTCGACATAAATTAATCGATATCGTATTGATACGAGTATCGCGTTCGTGGCCACACTCGCAGAAAAAATACTAGGATTTAAAATTAAATATGGGCAGCACTTAAAGAAGAAAACCGAATGGGTAGATAATTTGACACCGTTTAAGAAAGATAGTATATGTACTTATATATATAACGAGTGTTTAAATTTCGTGAATACTCACCGATGGTCATGTAAGTTGTAAAGAGCATAATTTCGTTGCTTTCCACAGAGTTTTCCGGGGCTTCAGCAAAAATAACTGTATCTCATACTCGCGTATATCTCCAATTGTAAATTTTTCCTTTTATCGGTAAATTGTTGGAAGTTTTACGTGCAAATATAAAAGCTCATATTTTCGATTTAGCAGCTCAAAAAGTTTTTCAAAAATTCTAGCATATTTTTATAAGCTTTATTTCTTTTAACATATATTTGATATTTCTTCCACTTAGATTAAGTGAGACAGTAGTAGTAGGCACATTTGCTTGATTTGCTGCAGTGATGAGCGTTCTTTTCGCTTCGCTTCTTAACTTTTGAGTAAAAAACACCTTTTATGAAGCGCGGAGACTTTTAGATCAAAGCTTTATATATAAAACATACAATTTAAGAACTGTTGGTAATCAAATCATTTGAAGAGGAAGTATTACACGAATCATATGATCGGCCTTTGACTCATCAAAAAAAATTTTAGTGCAGTGGCTTTAAATAATCGAGTTATAGCACACAACATCAGAGTACGAAATATTCCTCTGAAATATTTTCGAACTTTATTTAATTGTAATTTTAACTTTTTCCAAGTTAATCACATTTTTTTTTTTGCAAGATAGCTCAAGTGATTTTTCGAAAAAAAAAGAAGAAGCTCATCTTGTAATTTAAAGGTGAATTTTTTCTTTCAATTCATTTACAGACCCTCATAGATTGTAAATAATTGAGACAGTATCTTGAGCAAGTAGGTGTATGAAGCAATTTTCTTTTGGTACGGAAGTTTAGTTTGCTATCTCTTCATCTACGTTTAAAATTCTACACTTGATATCCTGTACAATGTGAGAAAGCTCTACCTTAGCCCATTAACAGGTTTCTGCGCCAATTATATTTTTTTAATAATATTAAAAATATTTGATGGGCAACAGCCCGTGCAGGCTTAGGCCTAGGTTTCTTGCATTAACCTGTGTGTGTTTGTCATATTTTTCATAAATTAACTGAACCTACATTAACCGAATCCGAACGGGTTGAGAAGCTTTTAATGGCAAAGAATATTCTCGCAGAATTGCCAATTCATCGCGAGAAGTGAAGCAAAGAAACAATTTGAGAAACAAATTTTCTTTTTATTTGATGTTATGTGCCCGGGCTGAGATTTGAACCCAGGCCTCCCGCATCAGCGACCAAACACTTGTCTACTGAGCCGCCGCGCCGCCATATATATTATTATATGCATATTCTATATATTAAATACAGTACGGACGTACGTTTCTTTTTCTTGCTTTCAGATGTTATGAGCCGGCTGGGATTCGAACCAACGACTCTGCGCACCAGAGACCGGGCATTTTATCTACTGAGCAAATGTTGGCGGCGCAACTTTATTCATAAGTTAGATCAAATAATGTTGATAAACCTACTACGTTTTTATTCCCACTTCTGAATTGTATGCGGAACTTTCATCGATACCAACTGGGACTTTGCTACCGAAAATCAAATAGAGTTTCGAAATGGTTCCGGTTGTGCTACCGAAATAAAAAAGAATGTGTCCTGGAATGCTGCCAGTTTCAACTGTTTACACTCATTAACTATTTTAAGTCAATTTGACGGGAAATTTTGGCGATTTTTGTTTCCCTCATTACCCTTCTCTGTTGCTGTACGCGTTGAATTATTTATTTACAGTTGTATTATCTTATCTCTAATCGCGTGTTTATTTGTTTATTATTTTTATGAAATTGCATTTCACGCCGCTTTATTTATCTACTCACTTGTTTATTTATCATTTTTGGGCTTTTGTTTTTTACTTAGTAGCTTAATTTACTGCGCCTTGGCGTTTCTTTGAATTCAGCGAAAACATGTGAAAATTGTTTATCGCCGTTTTGTTAATTAACGAGTATGAAAAACAACAACAACACAAACGAAAAGCGCAAATGAAAACGAAAACAATAGTTGTTTATAAGAATCTAAGCGCTGGCAGTTCACGTACGTGTAGCTGTATGCACAATTGTACATACGCGAATATGAATCGAATCTATGCGACTGCGAGTACCCAACAAACAATTTTCTTCAGAAATAATATATTTAAAAGCATACTTCTGTCAATGATTCGTTTGGAAGAAAGCGAAACTAGATTTTGAATAAAAGCTTACGTTTTTCCATTACAGAAAATTTTATATATGTATGTACATATGTATGTAATTGTTGGAAGACAAAATTTTTCAAAAACTTTTCACAAATTTATAAAATCTTTTTATTTTTTCATATATTTGCCCTAATAATTTAAATAAAGCGAAGTCAGACATTGAAATAAACCACCAGCCAAGTTTGAAACCAGAGGCCCTAAGCAGATACTGAGCACACATCCGTTGAAACTCGCGGCGCTATGATAATGCCACTAAAAATTTTAATTATATTTCATTGTTTTTGTAAAACAATTTCCTAAATATTGACGAATTTTTTGAAAAGAAACGAAAATTTCAAATGTTTGAAAATATCCTTGAGCATGTTATTTCGTTTGACACCCATTTATATAACATTTGCCAAATTGTTTGTTGGGTACGAGTATCTGTAGTTTTATATGTTTCTGTATCCATGCGCTACTCTATTTTACTCTGTAATTATCGCCGTCACCGCATTTTACGGCCGCTTTGTCGTCGTGTTCTGTGAATTCAAATATTTTCGTTTTGCTTTCTCGCTTGCGTTTTCTTGTTTTCGTTTTTTCGTGAATTTTTTCTAATAATTTATTCCTTTGACGCAATTCCATTAATGCAAAATTATTTTTTTTTTCAATTACTATAAGATTTAATGCCCGTTCAATGTCATACCCTCGCTCGTACCCTATCAATTTTCACTACGACTCCCGCTGCGTGCATATCTATACTATAATTATTGTGTCCCGCCACGTTTTCATGCCGCCTATTTGCATTTTCCGCGATTTATTTCTTTATTGATATTTTATGCATTCTCAGGTTCCAAAGCAAAGCTCAGCGCTTCGGCACATATTCTATTTCAGCGATTGCGTTGCCATTTTGGCATTTCCGCTTCAAAAGAAAGCAACCACGAGTCGCAAAAAACTACAGCTGCATTTTTTCGATGCTATAAGGCGCCTTATTACTTAATCACTTTGATGATTTTCATAGACTAGCATACGGCACGATTTAATAAAATGGCGCCATCTCTTTGACAGCTTTTTCACATTCTATTGTAGTGGGGGTCTACAGCGAAAAAATCGATCAAACCGATGCAACCATGCAGTTTCAATCACTTCAATATCACTGAAAATGTCACGTAGGTTTATTGAAAAAGGCGATCATATTCAATGATCTGAGCAGGAAATTGAGCAATATTTGCAATTAAGAAAAAATGCAAGTTTTAGTGACATCTGTAGTACGAGTACTTTGTTCAAATCCCTACATTTCTTAAAGATCTTTCCAGCCAAATTACTAACTAAAGCCTCTGTGAATTAAGGGATGATGCGAATTGAGTTATTTTGTTAGAACATTTGAGAGCAAGGCAGAGCTACTACTTTGTCTGTTATCTTGTCATTAGCTTAGGTTAATCTGGCTGCCTAAGAAGAAGGCCACACATAGATCCTGTTGGGTCCTTAGCGATACCAGTTGAAATTCCGTTTAGGAGTTGTCAAAGTAGTGATCTGTCAGAATCACAAATTTCCAAAGAGGCTTGATTCCTATATTCGAATCTGTTCGAGCACTGAAAAGAATGGCGCTCCTAAACAAGTCAGACGAGATCTAGCGACGTCGGGGCAGGAGCACAGTATGTGTTCTAAGGTCTCCCTGCTACCCGCTTCTTTGCATTTCCTGCAGCTTTCGTCGTTCGCTATACCCATCCTATGTGCATGCGCTACTACAAGACAGTGTCTCCCGTCAGTGCACCTCTGATAGCTCTACATGTCTTGTCGTTAAGATATGAATCAACTAAGTAATAGACAAATTCTCATATTCTCTTCATGACATGAGAGAATAAAAAAAATTGCAAATTCAAAATGTGAAGGGTCATCCATCCTAAGAGCAAAGGTCAGGAAAAAAATTACGTTTATTTTTATAAAATTATGTAACATGAGCGAAGAAGTCTTCCGATGCTGAACCACTGAAGTAATGAAGGACATTTCTAATCGAGCGCCTAAAATACAGCTTGTACAGCGATTTCATTAAAAGGACTTTAACTATGAGTTTTTATCTACAAGACAGCGTAGCAATTTTATTAGAATTCCAAAAATTCCGAAAATTGCGAAAATTGCGCACCAAAAATGTCGATAATCAAGATATAAAAATTCCTTTTGCTATATTTTAACGTTTTTTGCAATAATTATTCCGCGATTAGCGCTCGAACAACAGAAAATTTGTTTCGACAAAAATCGTCTTTCAGCTTCTCTTGACACGACCTTACATTTCCCGTTCTGTTTCCATAAGGAATTCAAATATTGGCGGAGGATCAAAAACAATATGCTACAAATTCGAAAATTTCCAAAAATGAAATATGATTTTCTTTGATTTTATAAAGCATCAAGGCTTTCATTTTTTAGAAGCAAATAATTTTAAGTTCAGTTGACTGACAAACTTCTTAAAGTGGCAATTACCAAATGTAGCTACAAACAGCAAGAGAACATAAAAATAAATAAATAAATAAAAATAAAAATATGCAGCAAAGTGACTATCGCTCCAAATGCTCGCAAGATAAATAATAAATAAGGCAGCAAAAAAGCACTCAATGAGGCGATACGTGGCAATATTAGAACGTGCCTGCAGCATATCACACATGCAGCACGTCACACGTCGCAAGCGGCAACATGTGCCCCATGCCGCATCAGGCCTCACGCTTCATGCCAGCCCCAACAGCCTAGCAGGCCGCAACGAGGCACAAGTCCAAGACACTTGGCTGAGCAGCCACCAACAAAGCTCAAATGCCTGAAAATGTCAAAAAGCCAGCGAAATGAGCTAAAATCCCGCGCCGAGTAAAATGTGCGTGACACGCTGCCAGACAAATGCGTGACATGCTCGTAAAATCGTCAATACCGCGACCACTCAGCGGCTCAACTCAGCTGAGAGGCGGGCGAAGCAAAAGATACAAATACATACGCCTTCAGCAGGCTCAGTTGTGGCAGCCAGCAGCAACCAGATTCGCATCCAGCCTTATTTTGAGCAGTTCCAATCAGGAATGGGATAAATATGTAATAGAGTTCGACTGGTTCTCACTTTCTTAGGAAACGCCAATACCGAGCATCGCACAGTGATTCGATTCTTTACGACGACGGCACAGAATTGGAATTGTTCTGGCTTCGATCAAATTTCTGAAATTTTGCTGAATTATGGAAATATGCAGTCTTCTGCTATTTATCGGGTAGATGAATGGCCCTCGTCTTTGAAACATGTTGGCAATGAAGCAAAATAGTCATCGAGCCATTTACGCACATCTTCAGCTTTCGAGAACCGCTGATCAATGACCAAAGCATTGATCTGAAAAAGTTGTAGTTGGAAATGGCTAAATGTGGAAAATACATCGCATGCTGAAGAACTTAACAGCCCAAGCAAAAACATTTAGTTCAGGGTTGCTTTTACATACAGCAAAATAATTTTCCGAGTTCTTTGACCTCAAAAAGGTTTTTCAGATGCAGGGAATTGAACTGAAATCGCTTGGTGTGTTTTACTTCTTGTTGCTCTGCAAGCTCTCGTTTAATTTGACATGCATTTTTATTCAGTTTCAAGTTATTCGCCTTTAAATTTGTTCTCTGCACTTCGATGTGGATTGCCTTTAAGACAAACAGTCCCTTCCTGAAATCTCGTAGACCACTTTCTTACTCTTGAATGACTCACAGAAGTATCATCCAAAGTAGAATTTATCAATTTCAAAGCATAGAATAAAATGCAATTAAATTTTCTCATGGGCTCAACTAAAAGTATGTGCCTGAAATGATTACCTACTTAAAAGATATTTCATAATAGCAAAATACAAATTTTATTTATTAAATACTACGGTGAAAAATTAAAAATATATTTATAATCGCTCAGTGTGATACTTTTCGAAGCAATCGGGAACGCGTAATGAGATGACAAATTAATTTATGCAAATTGCGAAATGAAGTAAAGTGCATTATTATTAGATTATTATCACGAGTCTACCTCGTGATTGATTTATTCACAAAGTATATTTTGCTTTATACAAGCCAGACTCGTTATTGATTCACAAAGGGATTAAAAAGATTTTACTATTAGTATCGAAACTTTTCTGCATCGCTCGCAAAATTGTAAAATTTTCAATTGTATAAGTAGATATACATAGTATGTTTTTAATAAACTTTCGAAAATTTTTATTAAAAATTTCTTCTATGTGTGTTACAACTTGGGCAAGTCTTCAGCCCTGAAACGCCTACCCCTGTCCTGTTTGCGCCATTAGCAGCAGGAGCAACAGTTCAAATCACGCTAAACAACACCGGCAGCCGCATTATCATTATCAGCCGCGGCATAAGCGATATGAAATTACGCTAAGTAGCACCTGCTGCCGCTTGAGAGGTGTACGCGCCAGTGGAACTGCCGCCCGGCGCGTATTCGCTGGAAAACGCCACTTAAGTCGAAGCGCTCCCCCGCTCGCGTTCGCAGCTTAACACTGGCTTAGCGGCGACTTAGTGCAAACGCTGTGAAAAGCAGAAACGCACAATGAATGTGTTGCTCGCTGCTGCTGTTTGTGGCAGCAACCTGGATGGCTGCTGTTTCACCTCTCTGTCCTAACTTGGCTGCTGCTATTTATGCTGAGCCAACTCCCTCTACGTACAAGAAATCGTACAGAGATACAAATTTAACTGACCTCAGGCATGTTAAATCATAAATCAACAACCACAAAAGGCAGGTTTCATTCTACACTCAGCGAAAAATATTAAATGCATTTCAAAAAAGCACAATTCGACAAAATTTTGCATATTATTTTATTAATTGCCAGCTTATTAAAATTATGCTGTAACAAAAAGGCGGATTAGAATTCGAATAGAAACTACAATCACAACAGTTTTATTACAAACACTGAAGGTGAAGTCAAAATTCCTATGATATTTTTCTGATTTGACAAAACTTATTATTATATACACCTATGTACATTTAAAACTATTGTCGCCGTGGCTCTGTGTATAAGAGCTCGCTCAATGATGGGTGGAGTAGCTGGTTCAAATCCCAGCCGACTGATATCGATTCTCACAACAAGCAAAAAGCTTAATAAAGCTTCCCGTTCGCACACGACCACAGAATAAATGTGTAGGTCCCCTTAAATTGTGTTCAAGTAGAACGTGCACAGAAGTTAATGCGAGGAAGCTAGGCCCAAGCCTCGGTCGTGGACTGTTGCCTATTATAATTGATTAATTTATAAAATTATTGCAGCAGATTCATTGCCATTTCAGAAACAGCTCTGTGCATTGACACGACCCAGTAAATACAACTTGATGACAGGAGAGTAAAAATTATTATTTTTGTTTTGCAAATAAAATGCTAAATAAGCACCATTATCCTAAGTGTAGATGATGCAAATTTCAATCATTAAACAATTCGAAAAGTTTATGTTATTCCAACCAACAACTCAAAAGAAAAATTTTCAATTTAACAAAATGTATTGAATTCAATATTTTTTTATTAAGACTTCAGAAAAATTGTTTGTCAATATAATTGTGAAATTTTTCTGTGTGTATGGCCAATAATACTGGCAGCAACAAATTTGCGCGATTCGAAGTAGCAACAGCAATTGTTTCTCATTAATAAATACCGGTTCTAAATCGGCTACCGCTACCGCTACCGCTGCTGTAGCTGTTGTTTTTGTTTTTGTTGTTGCTATTGCTTTTGTTGTTGCTACCGTTTGCCAGTTTGTTGCGGGCGATTCCGCGACCACAGCAGCATTGCTTCGATGCTGCGCTCCGCTCCACTCATGGTTTTCTGCTCGCGCCAACTCTAATGAGGTGGAGCTGTGGGCGTTAATGTGTTGAGCGCAAATTGATTGGCCGGCCAAGGCTTGTCGATCGGACGCCAGCTTTCAGGCAAGTCAGCCGTCAGCCAGTGAGCCAGGTGAGCCTCTAACGCTTTGATTTGGCCACACAGTAATCAGCGAGGCGCACACGAACCATTTTCAAGCCATAGAAAACTTCTTTTGATGCTTTGAAAAGTGCGCTCGATATTGGCGGCTGCCTCTTTTGTGTTCAATTGTGCTTTGTTGCGAAATGGAAGCTAATTTCGTTCTCTAAGTCGGAGTATGAATTTAAAGCCAGTAACAAAGTTTGAATATGACCAATCGGAATTATCGTCGATTTCCCCACAGTATCGAATAAACTCAACACTGAGAAATTTGTATAAATTAGGAAATTATACAGCAAAAGTGTTCATAAAAGATCGAGCATACATACTACATACATATACTGTTCGCGACTCGCTTTTATCCGACAATGCAATGGGCTAGCCGTTCAATTCACCGCCATCAGCAACGAACTCTAGCGTGCACAAACGGCGCCGGAGTGCAGCTGTCATTTTGCTGAGCATTGACATTTCTTTTGACATGTAATCACTTTTGGTTCTTTCTTTTGGTACTTGGTTGAAGATGCACTAGCACGTGCGCAATAAACATTTTGGATTTCTATTGGCTTTTTTCGACCCCTGTTTTTCTGGACACAGATACGCGATTGCGTAGCAAACATTTTGGTGCCTCCTGTGAGGACTTTGGACTTTTGGATTGGATACTGGATACTTAGACATTTGGACCATGGCGGAGCTGAATTTGCGTACATCGATGCTGACTGCGATTAAACGTTGCTGCTCACGTGCTTACGACAGCACATTTTTGAAAGACTCTTCAGCAGTGGAACACGAGAGGAGAAAGTTGGACTCCTACTACAATAAATTTATGGCTAATCATAACATTTTGGTTGCTAAGGCACAGCCGGCGGAGGTGCCGAAACATGAGGAATTGTTCGAGCAGGTCGAACAATTATACGATGGCGCGTGTCTCGCTTTAGACCGCGCATTACAAGGCCATTCGAAAGGTGAGGTTAAGTCGCTGCCAGTTGGTGTTTCCGAAGCACATGGCAGTGAACTCAAATTGGATCCGTTGGCCATCCCTACCTTTGATGGTGCGTTACATAATTGGTTGGCATTTAAGGATGCATACGAGACACTTGTCCACAATCAGGCTTTTCCAGAGCCATACAAGTTAGGTAAGCTGCGACAAGCAGTCAACGCAGAGCAGGTTCCGCTGGTAGGTGGTATGTACTCAGGTGGCTATGAGGAGGTGTGGGCAGCACTAAAGGCAAGATATGACAGGCCAAACCTATTAGCGGAAATACACGTTTCACGTTTTATCAACATGCCAGCGTCTACACAAGAGACATCTTCGATTTTGTTAAACGTAGTTGACACGGTTCGTGAATCGTTTCGAGCACTTCGTGTCATGAAACTGCCCGTAGAAAGTTGGGACGCCCTAGCTGTGCCTCTCATCCTACCTAAGTTGCCGTCTTCCACACAACAGGCTTGGATGATGAGTCTAGTCAACGATGGCATTCCGAAGTTAGAGGATTTGCTTAAGTTTTTGGAACGGCGTGCACATAGCCTCACCAGCAGCAAGGCATTTTGCAGTTCTCACCGTGATTCAGTACGACGTGAGCCTCTGCATGCGTTGCGACCCATTAGGTCCCACTTGGTAACTACAGATGACAAGTGTCACTATTGCAGACAGCCACATTGGATCACACGTTGCCCGCAATTGTTAGCTCTAACGGCAGCCCAACGCTTTGAATGCTTGAAGGGCTCAAATCTTTGTTTCAATCGTCTTCAGCCTGGCCATTCTTCGCAAAGGTGTAAATCAGGCAACTGTCGCAATTGTGGTCGCAGACACCACACACTTCTATGCCGTGGTAGATCCAGTTCTGCTATCTTATAACCAGCGGCGTTGGTTCCAGCTCCTGAGCCCGGGCAGAATGCAGTTGGCTCATATGTGGCGATGACAGCGAGTTTGGGCGTCGGCGATAAAATTGTGTTGCTAGCCACAGCGCAAGTTCACATTGCGGGTGTCCACGAGAAGGTTACGGCACGAATTTTATGCGATCCAGGTTCACAAATGAGTTTCATTTCGGAGGGATTGGCTGATCAATTACGATTGCATCGAGAGCGATGCGCATTGACAGTGGAAGGCATTGGGCCCACCACACCATTGCGTGCGAAGGGCGTAGCTCATCTAGAGTTGGCATCTATATATGGTGATTTTTCTTTTCCGTTGACCGTCTTGGTGCTACCATCGATTGCAGCAGCGATGCCATCGGTTGAAGTGGATATAAGTCAGTGGCCCCATTTGCGAAATCTAAGGCTAGCGGATCCTCACTTCGGGGTTCCTGGATCAGTTGACATATTAGTTGGTGCAGAAGCTTGGGGTCATATTGTTGAGGGAGACATCATTCGACGGCGACTAACGGAACCATATGCACAGCGTACAAAGCTTGGTTGGGTCGTGTTTGGACCAGCGACTGCAGTTTCAAAGCCGACAATTCCAATTCAGAGCCTACATATTCGAGTCAACGACATGGAAGCCCGTTTGGATGATCTGGTGCAGCGCTTCTGGCAGTGGGAGGAGGTCCCAATGTCAACAGCCATCGATGACAAATGTGAAGACTATTTCATGAGCAATCACTATCGCACGCCGGAAGGAAGGTATGGTGTAAAGCTCTTGCTCGACCGCGAACCAGCATGCCTTGGTGATTCATACAACATGGCTCTGCGGCAGTTTTATCACCTTGAAAGGCGCCTGATGCAGAACTCAGATGTGCAGCAGCAGTACATAGCATTCATGCGCGAATACGAGAAGCTGGGCCACATGGTGCGTGTTGCACCATCTACTGAGACGAAACCGAGTTACTACATACCACATCATGCAGTCATAAGCAAATTCCGTGTGGTGTTCAATGCTTCTGCCAAGACTACGAGTGGCATTTCATTGAACGAGATACAGATGGTAGGTCCGACAATTCAGTCTCCGCTAATCAATACACTTTTCAGATTCCGTCGATACCAATTTGCTTTGACGGCTGATATCGAGAAAATGTTCCGCCAAATAATGGTGGCCGAGGAACATCAAAATTTGCAACTCATTCTTTGGCGAGAGGCACCGAACGATTTTCTTCATACATATCAACTAACAACAGTTACTTATGGTATGGCATGCAGTCCATACAACGCCGTGCGCAGCCTTAATCAGTGCGCACTTGATAACATCCATTTGGTAGATCGAGCACGAGCAGATTTTACGAAGCAAGTTATTTTGTCATCATTTTACGTCGACGATTTTCTCATCAGCTGTAGTACAAGAAATGAAGCAGTAGAGTTGGCCAGAGACGTGCAGACCGTGCTTGAGGCTGGCTGCTTCAAGCTCCGGAAATGGAACTCAAATGACCCTGCAGTGTTGCAATACGTCAATCCTGCAGAATCTTCTCAACATGAACTGGTAATCAACTCAGACGTCGCCACTGTACTAGGTCTTCGATGGGACCCTGTATTTGACGAGTTCCTTTTTGAAGTTTCGCTGGCACCCGGCGAATCATATCCGACGAAACGGCGCGTGCTAAGTGACATAGCACGTTTTTTTGATCCCACTTGACTATTGGCTCCTATTATCGTCACCGGAAAAATATTTATACAGTCTCTTTGGGCAGCTGGTATCAGTTGGGATACCCCGCTGCCAGAGGTTCTCCGCAATACTTGGCTCACCTTTCGTGATGGATTGCGAGATCTCCATAAGCTACGAATACCACGCTGGATCGGAATGGTGGCCGATCAAGTTCCGATACTTTATGGTTTCTGCGATGCTAGCATCAAGGCCTATGGTGCCGTAGTCTACGCAAAAACAACAGACCCTAATGGAAACATACGCGTTGGCCTCATCACAGCCCGAACCCGGGTTTCGCCCCTTAAGGGTGCCACTATTCCTCGCCTTGAGTTATGTGCGGCGGAATTGTTGGCTCAGACTTTGGATAATTTTCGCAAGGCTTTGGATTTATCCGACGCTCGCTGCTTATTGTTTTCAGATTCACAGATTGTACTATGCTGGATTCGCAAGCCGCTAGAGTCTCTGAAACAATACGTGTCCAACCGCGTCAGCCACATTCAACGCCTGACGCCTGTGAATTCATGGTACCACATTCCTTCTGAGCAAAATCCTGCAGACTGTGCGAGCCGTGGGTTGTATGCGCAGGAGCTTCTGCAACATCAGCTCTGGTGGAATGGCCCTGATTGGATGCAGAACAAGGAGCAATTGGCTGGCCACTTCAACGTCACGCTGAGCGAGACTGAATTAGAGGAATTGCAACGAGAAACAAAGGTGACCGCATTCTTGGCACAATCTCGACCCCAACTGTCGATTACAATTTGGACTTCGGTTGGTGCGGTCATGCCTATTTTAGAGCGGTTTAGCGATATTGAGACGTTACTTAGGACTGTGGCGTTAGTTTTACGATGGAACCCAAAGCGACGCATCTATTGGCGTCAGTCCGTAATCGCAGCTCCCGAAATTGACGATGCACATGCCGTGCTGGTACGTATGATACAAAGCTCTGTATTTTCAGCGGAGCTTCAATGTTTGAAATTGGGCAAATCTCTGCCAGAGCGAAGCTCACTCCTTTCACTGGACCCATTCATCGACAATGAGGGTGTAGTTCGAGTAGGCGGACGCCTTTCAAGATCTGCGTTGCAATATGGACAGCAACATCCCATCATTTTACCACGACAAAGCATTCTGACTCTTCTGATCATCAGGCGGACCCACAAAGAAACCTTACATGGAGAAACCCAATTAATGCTACAGACGCTGCGACAACGGTACTGGATTGTCCAGGCTAGGCAAGCAGTTCGGAGCTTTATTCATGGTTGTGTTACTTGCCGACGACATCGTGGTGTTACCTTTACACAGCAGATGGCTTCATTACCAAAACAACGTGTCCGCGCATCCCGACCTTTTCTGTCGGCTGGTATTGACTACTGTGGTCCTTTCAACTTGCGAATCGGTACCGCACGTTCGAAGACGACAGTAAAAACATACGTTGCGATCTTTGTTTGCATGTCCACCAAGGCGGTGCATATCGAGGTCGTTGAAGACCTCTCCGCGCATGCGTTCCTGGACGCATTTACGCGCTTCGTCAGTCGCCGTGGTCACTGCAAGGAACTATTCAGTGACAATGCAACAACTTTTCATGGTGCTAACCGTTTGCTAAAGGAAGACTTGGCAGAATGGACATCTCAACATACTCAACAGAAACTTGCAGATAATGGTACAACGTGGCACTTTATCAGCCCCAGATCTCCGCACCAAGGCGGTCTCTGGGAAGCGGCAGTCAAATCTGCCAAGCGACATCTCTACAAAATAATAGGCGCCCAGACTTTGCGGTTCACGCAGATGCAGACTTTAATGGTACGTATAGAAGCATGCCTCAACTCGAGGCCCTTGATCGCGCTGCATGACAACCCTGACGACCGTTTGGCTCTGACCCCGGGAGATTTTTTAATTGGAGAGCCGCTCTTAGCTGTACCAGAGCCTCTTCTCGAAGATGGGCCACCATCGCGACTGAAACAATGGCAATGGCTACGTAAATTGCACCAGGAGTTCTGGGATAGATGGAGCAAGGAATACTTGACAACGTTACAAACACGCGGCAAATGGCAGCGGCGATCTGAGGACATTCGTGTGGGAGACATAGTGGCTATCAAGGACGAGAATCAGGCTCCGACCCAGTGGCGCCTTGGTCGAGTCGATGTAGTGCATCCTGGAAAGGACGGGCTCATTCGCAACGCAACGATGAAGACGATGACTGGTAACTGCACCCGGGCAGTACAGAAGCTGTGCCGGCTGTTGAATGAGAATGATTTCGAACCGGTAGGTCCGACCGGGCAGGATGTTCGCGACTCGCTTTTATCCGACAATGCAATGGGCTAGCCGTTCAATTCACCGCCATCAGCAACGAACTCTAGCGTGCACAAACGGCGCCGGAGTGCAGCTGTCATTTTGCTGAGCATTGACATTTCTTTTGACATGTAATCACTTTTGGTTCTTTCTTTTGGTACTTGGTTGAAGATGCACTAGCACGTGCGCAATAAACATTTTGGATTTCTATTGGCTTTTTTCGACCCCTGTTTTTCTGGACACAGATACGCGATTGCGTAGCAAACATATACCAAAGTTGAATTTTTGTTTACAAAATTTATTCTTTTTATCAGATATTCTAGAAATATGCGTAAACAATTTTGAAAAGTAGGTGAAGTTCAAATTAAAGTTAAATAAAAAATAGGGAGCTGAAAATCCTGGCAGCTCAAAAGAATCAAAATCAATCTCGTCCATTTTCCGAAAATAATCCAAAACCTTTAATTCAATGTTGGTATGTTTTCTTTTGTTATGTATATGCCATGAAAAACGAAACATGGTAGGATTTTAAATCTTAAAAGTCGTTTAGTGTGAGTGAGAACTTTATGATAGATTTTTATACAAAAATTAAGAAAAGTAATATTTGTACTAAAATATAAGGTTTACATAGATAACCAAATAAAACGCAGCCACTGTTAAAAATTCATCAAGGTGGTAGTTTTTTATTAAACGTGAACATTTCAAAAATTCTACTAAATTAGCTTTAATTCAACGAAACTCTATGCTTAATTTCAAAAATAAATTGTTCCAGTAAGCTTGGTAGAAGTCCAATCGCCAACAAAGCATGAAATTGGAATCGTGATTATCTTGGCATTTCGGCGTCCTCAAACCAATTTCTATGAAAACCAATATGCGTATGAAGTGAATGCACTATTTCTAGAGAGTTCCGAAGATTCTAGAGCGAAAATTTTTCTGTAGAGATTGAATCTCGTCAAGGTTACTGACCCGAATTTTTTTTATCGTCGATACGAATATACGAATATCCAAAATTGACCCAATGTTAGCTAGTGAATAGGCAATGTCACGAATATTGTTCAATCGTCTGGAATACACGAAAAAATTTGCTCGATGGGTCCCTCATATTTTGAACGATGCTCAAAGAGAGACACGTATTCATTTTGGCAAATATTTCCTTGCAAAATATAAAGGCGGGAAGTCCAGCACGTTTAAATTCATAAAAGGTGAAGAAGCTTGTTTTCATAAGTACGACCCGATGCCCACAAGGTGCAAATCCACCCTTTAAAACAAGGCAACAAAAGTCAGAGTCAAAAGTGATGATGTCGATTTACTTCACCAGGGCTCAAATTGTAGCTGCTAAGTGGCACACAGAAGATTGATTAATACAAGTTTTAGACAATTTGTGAAAGTTTAGAGAAAAGAGGAACTGCGTCCATGACAATGCGAAAACTAATAACGCTGAATTTTATCTAAAAGCTCTTACTTTACCCAAGACCATTCAAGGTTCAGTAACAAGAATACAAACTTGCCACAAAAGGTCCACCTCATAATCATAATCGTGGTAAAAATCTCAAGTTCTCGAACTACTGACAAAAGTTCAGCTAGCAAAGGAAATACTTTTACTATATCCACAAAATTAGCGAATCCTCAATGCACTCGTGGATGACCTCAAAACAAAAGGCTCTAGCATCTTTTTTAACACTTTTTGCTTGTTCTATTTTTACAAAGAAAAGATTTGCAATTCTCGCTTTTCATTTGCATGCCACTCGTAAGCACAAACGCCTTCAAAGCGAAATCCTTCCACAAACAAAGCGAACCATGCAACCACACACAAGAGCGCTCCGATTGCGCCCTTTTCGCCCTTTTGGCTGTGTTCCTGCACTTCTCTACGTGCAAATCCAAAAATCTGCCGTTGCATCTTAATTCCTTGGTATTTGTGAGTATTTGTGTGTGTTTTGCAGTGCTTTTGCGTATTTAAGCTGATAAAGAATAAAGTCGCTTACGACGCACACACACACACACACACACACACACACACACACACATATATAACGAACAAAGGCCATGAACATGTCAAGGTCTGCCCGTTTAACGCGCTAAGCTGCGGATGCCGCGCTTGGTTGAGCTGTGCTGGCAGCTTCCGCGCGTCGCTCTTGCTGTCGGCTGCTAACTCACACTCCCTTCCGCTCCTGCTGTCACCATCAGCCACTGGCATTATGCAATTTTTACGAGCGCAGCTTGTGATGACCTTTGGATCTTAGCTCCCTGCCTGAGTAGCATTGCGTTCTCGTCTTCCTTCTTATATGGCTCGCCCCGTTCTCGTTTCTTCCGATATACCAAGGATATCAGGCAACAACTGTAGCAGCAACAACTGAAGCAGCAACTGCTGCTGTTAGTAATTGCAAATATTGAAGCGTGCAAATGAACACGTTAATATTGAAAATTGAATCTGTGGCTGCTCCGGAAACTCATATGCACATACGCCACCACTCAATGGTGCCATTGGGAATGGTCGAGGTTATGCCAAGCAATTTCCAAAATAGATTTAAAGTAAGTTTTCAACAAGGTAATAATTGCAAGATAATAAAACATGGAGAGCCGAAAGTACTGGCAGCTATCGCTCTATTTTTGAAGGACAATGTATATTTATAATGTACATATATATGATAATCATAAAACGTTGATTTCACAACAATCGGGAAAGTTTTAATTCAAAAGAATAAGGCTCAAAGACGCCTAAAATATCCGCATTTTTTTTATTAAAATGAAAGGCATTAGAAGACAATAAATAGAAAAATGGTAGAATCATACTTGACCTTTCTTAACAGAACCAGGCAGCGAATGGAAATGAATTTGCCATCGAAAACGAAAGCATTTAAATTTTCGCTGAGAACATGATTTTATACCAATTATGTACATACTCAAATATATTCTACCCTTTATACACAAAGTTGCGCTCCTGTCTACTTCCCTGTGGCAGACAGCGTAGAATAATTACTTGAGTAATCACTTTGGCGGGAAAAAATCAAAAACGCATTAAACCTTAATTAAATCCAACTTTAATTCACACATAGCTCTTTCTCGCTCTCTTTCACTCTCTTTGCTGTTACCTTTCGTGCCGTCTGCACTTGCTGCGGCTGCTTCTTCTCGTGCTGTCGCCGTTGTTATTGTTGCCGTGGTTGTCGCAGTTGTTATTGTTGTAATTACAAACACTTAAGACTTGTTAAAAGACCGCAAACATGTCAATTAAAGCGAGGCAGGCGGTCGATCGGTCGGACGGACGGATGGACAGAGGGCGCGCGGCGGGTAGGGAAGGCCGCGTTGACAGCGGGGCGAGTGAGCTGCCACCAGACCTGACTTGGACAGACCTTGTACAACAAATCTTTGACAAATGTGCCGCGTGACACATGAGCTTCACGGCGGCACGGCGCGACTCGTCCGCCTGCTGCCTTCCGCCTCTTGCGGCTGAGCGTTGATATTTGCACGCAAAATGCGGGAATTTCTACTCAAGTGGCCGCCCCGCTCCGCTCGCCGGCAGTGCCCTGAAATGCGGAAGGGCATGAGTGTGCGTGCATGCGTGAGTGTGTATGTGCGTGCGGCAATTAATTAACGCTGGTATGCGCGTTTAGTGTGGCATTAAACTTAAACGGCGTTTATTCGATTAACACCAAGAAGCCAACAACAACGACAACAACGACAACAACAACAAACAACTGCGGAACTGCAACATATGAACATGCCAACTACACACCACATGGCTGCAAGCGAGCAGCGGGCGCCGTGAGGCAGTGAAAGAGGAAGGCGCTGCCACTTCGGTTCCTCAAACGTCAAACGTGGAATCTCAGTTACTTCAGGCCAGGCCAAGTTGCTTATCAACTTCTTGTCACGCAAACACGCTTACACGCACTTACACGCCACACGCGCATGCGAACTTAGCAGTATATGTGTGTGTGTGTGTGTTTAATATGTTGCAAGTTGAGTGCAGTGTTGCCACGAAAATAGATTACAACTTGCCCGGTTTACTGAATAAAGTTGACTGCATTAGTATGAAAACAATTAAAACATAAAAAATGGCAACATTGGTTTCATGAGCCGAGCTGGAACGGAGCGAGCTTTCGAACACGCTCTCACTGGCAAATATGACGAAAGGAGCTGCAGGAGCTGAGGGAGCTGTAGGAGTGGGTAAACGCAGTGATTCATGCCTGCGGCCTACAAGTCTGCGCCAAGTTGGCATTCAAGCAATTAGCCACGATTTACTAAAGCAAGAAAAGTATTTTGCAAAAAAAATGGCGCCGTTGCCATATTTTCTGGCGTATTTAACACATGCGGATAGGCATGACCATTTGCACATAATTTGCGCCAATTTTCGGTCTTAATATTTTCAACTTTATTTCGTGTAATTACGCGCACGCAATTGGTAAAGGCAGAAGGGGTGGGGAAAACGTGTTAACAAACGCATAACAAAATGTTTTACAACTGAAACGAACGGTGGCACGCCTAAGCTGGGCTGATAAGGAGGAGTCTAAGCTTAATTGGACAAAATTATGTAATTAGAAAAAAATTTTTCGAAATACATATTCAATTTTTATTTTATGAACTTATGTAAAATTTTTTCATGAGATTTCTTTAACCGGTGAAAAATCACAAAACGAACTTGATGGGGCTGGGCAAAGCGGTTCATTTAAAAAAAGTTTGCTTTTAATGAAGTCGTTCTTTTGATAGTTTTCCAGCGCGTACTTTTGAAGATCGCTTTAAATGGGTTCGTTATAAGCGAAAAGTACTGAATTTCTCATTCATATTTGTTACCGGTGATCAAAGAACTTGTTCCTCACATGGTCAATGATTATCCTACTTATAATAAAAACATTAAATTTTATTGATTAAATATATGTAGGTTTTTTTCAAATATAAGTTGTAGCAGTTAGGTCTCTGGGTCTGTTGGTGCGTTCATGCTGCGCATTTAATGCACATTTAACTATAGCTAAATGCTCATTTTACACGCTCTTAATTTGCATTAAAAGTCTCAGCATGAACGCAGCATAATGAAAATTTCAAATTGCCATTAAAATTAATAAGCATTTAATTTTGTACAGTTTTTTATAAGCCCCGTCTAACTGACAAATTAACCTCAAATGCCAAATCAGCAATTAATAATTCCCTTCAAACACTCCTTCGTAAGAAGTAGCTTAAAATTGCAAAATTTCTGACATGTGTCAAAAGTTGTTCTACCACAACCGTTAATGACCTTCAGCACTGATAGTAGCAACAAAACTGCGTTTTCTGATAACGGTTTCTACGCGACTGCTACTTATTACTTATCGCCAAAATCAATGTCATCCTCTTTGTTGTACGACCCTTTCCCAGAAATTACTACAACAAATTTATTTGTTTGTTGTTGTTGTTGTTATTTGTACTGATAGCAGTGCTTTAAATAAGAGCGCACGTTTCAGCAATTAAATTCCCATTATTATTGCCATTAGTATTGTTATTATAATGATTGCTATTGTGATTGCTGTTGTTGTTGTACTAACTAAAACACCGCCTGGCCGCCTGGTATATCGTTACTCTCTTTTTTTTGCATTGCATTGCTTTGCAGTTATTGTAATTGCACAATGCACGCCAACTCATAGCAACAGAAAATTAGTAAAATTGCAGTACATGTTTAAAAGTATTATTTCAAATCCAATTTTGACCACGGACTATCTGTTATTTTTAATCTATCGAAAATGTCAAAGTTCATCAATATGTTAAAACACATTTTGCATTTCTCCACAATCAAACAGGTCTCAGCCCATGGACTGATATAGCATCTGGAAAAATCTGTACAAATGCATGTGCAGTTATGAACCTTCTCGGCAGCTACTCTATATTTCATTTCGAACTATTCTGAAAAGTAAAAAGAAACTTCGCAATGCATATACTTTTTTGCGAGAATTATTTCAAATGTGAAAGGAACCTCCGGGAATTTAGTAGTGCATGACCGAGACCCATTTTTTGGCCGAAACCGATACCGGTGCCGATGGATCGGCATCTTCAGGTTCGACCGAACCCTAAAAAAGCCGATGCCGAAGCCGATTAATCGGTCGGGCACTAGAATTTAGCAACAAGATCTGAAAAATCAAAAATTTAAACAAATTTTTTTTCGGGATATTTTGGATTGGCTGCGGATCAAGCCTGGAACCTTTGACTTTAGGGAACAAACCTTGTTTGACTGACAATGAGTCATGCAGCAGTTTATATCACCAGGAAACGTCTTCGAAACAGCAAAAAAAGATGAATTGTCATCGAAATCCTAGCCCATGTAAATGAAACTATATTTCGGCGCCAACTTATCTTAGAAATAAAACCCGTAAAGAGCAAAACGTATCTCGAAAATCATTTTTATCCATTATTAAAATAATTATATTTTGCAGAAATGAACGAACGCATAAACGCTTTCTTCATGTGCTTAAGCTCAAGCCATCGTTCGTGTTGCAAATAGTTTCGATGGACAGAGAAAAAAAATTCTGATTGTCTTAAATTAGATATTTTTAGTCTACTTGGTGTCATTGTCAGATATAATGCCACAAAAACACGTGGCAGGGATTGAGTTGAAACAAAACTTCCGCAATGCAATAGATGATAGATAGAATGCTCTGCTGCGCCACTTAAGCTGTTTTTGTTGTTGCCGCTTGCTCGCTTCAATGTCAACACTCGGACAATCTTAACACTTTTGCTTAGTTGCATACAACAAAAAAGTGCGTAAAACTTTTCAAATACTTGCCTTTACGAGTTTAGATTTGGAGTCGGCTGGGCTGAGCTTTTGCTCATGCACACGCACACACACGCACAAAAGTACACCATATTTGTGGCAGGCAAAAGTTAGAATTTCTGCGAAAAAATTGCCAAAAAGGGTTAAAATGATGCGCGCACTTTTGGCACTTTGCACACACACACACACACACACACACACACACATACACAGACGGAAGCTCTGTGCAGTGCTCCCCCACACACTCTTGTTCACATCGTACATAACAACAGCAGCGCCACCTACTTATCATATTTTCAACACACTCACGCACTTGAAGCGGCACATTAAGTGGGAAAACAGGCTTGCAGATTCACTTTGCCTGGCTGCTTGCCACACTTGCCACACTTACCGCCGCATTTAATGTGGCAAGTAGGTAGTGCGGCTTTTAACTAACTTTGCTTTATGGCAGCAACCCATCCGTGTTGCCTGCCTTTGGCCTTTTCAGCGTCACCTCGCCAAGGTAAGTTCAAGGTGATTGCTTTGGCATTAATCCTGTCAAGCCGACGCAGTCGAATTGGCAGCCGCCGCACAGTGTAACGAGTTATTAAAGCGACGGACAAAAATAGTAAAAGTATTCCGATTTTAATGATTCGTATTTGATTGTCTCTTGTCAAGTGCCCGTTGTCGAACGACTGTCCCATCAAGCCCCCATACAAATCGAAAGAAAAAATTTTAAATTTTGAAGCTACACAATTTAAACTTGGTGAAGCTTGGCTCAAAATCACAAATTTTATAATTTTCGGAACAAGCACGGCTACACTAAATATCAACTATATACCGCCTTAAACTCTATATATGATAGGCATTTGATTACTGAAAACAATATTTTTCGAGAACTAACACTCATGCTGTCATTTTTTGATAAGACTTCTCCGTGAGCGCTTTATAACTACATACAATATTCATAATAGCTCCGAAATATTCTCAATTTTTTAGTTTGTCATTGATTTTGTACAGTTTTTCACAAAGTGTTGACATTAATTTTTTCTATTTTGTATACATTCGTTAGACTGTGCGCCGGAGTGCAGAAAACTGCCATTCAAAGTTGCGTAGTTCGAGAGGATTGAGTGGGCTTTACAATTTCCATCAATATACATACATTTATAGTAAATACATTTGTCAGACAGATTATTGTCTCGTTAGGCACGCCGAAGGGCGTCTGCTCTGCGTGCCTAACGAGAGCGCTCAAACTTTTGGCGTTAAGACTTAAGATATAAATTAAAATTGGTGAAATTTGTTGATCGATCCCCAAAAATACTTTTCAATGGGTATAATGTAAAAATCGTGTGAGATTTTATGTTTTTCAGGCATTTTTTAAAAATAGTCTCAGTAATTGAAAAAGTATTAAGCTTTTTTATATCTCCTTCATATAAACTACCTTTAATGTGTACAAATTATAATGTAAGAATCCCGAAATTATAATTAGAAACATTGAGCGCCTTAATATTAAGCAATAATAGGAACAAAGTTTCAACAAATTCGAAATCGAAGTAGGGGAAGTTAAGCTAGTAAATAGAAATCGAAATAATTGCGAAATCACTTCAAAGAAAAATTTTAAGGTGGGACAAAATTGAATGCAAAGAAAGAAAACCATTGGCTGGTAAAACCTGCAGATTTTTATGATTTGCTATTTTTACGATTACTCACTTTATTAGAATTCTCAATTTCGCCAGCTGGCAAGTTGGAAAGGTTTCTAAATGAAAATCCAGCGGTTTGATGCAATGTCAAAATATCCAACTGTTTTTCAAAGCACACTCATACCAGCATGCGTGAGCACATGCATGAACACACACATGTAGAAGCATTTTATGCATACATACGTAAAAGTCCCGAGGCAAAATCAAATCAATTGCCGAAATGAAAATCAAACAGGTGCGCGGGAGAGCCGCACCAAAAATCAATATGAATCGTAAAAACACACTCACACAAGCACACATGCATAAAGTCGAAAAGCGGCAACGTCGCGACGTCTGTCGAAATGAAAGCGCATACGCTAAACAACCACTCGCACACACACAAATGCGCATGCGCCCACACACACATGCTGACAGTGAAAATAAACAACAAAAAAAGGCTGCACTTGAAGCGCAATGCAATGCGAGAGTATCCTTGAACTGCGTCGCCCGATGCATGACTCAGTATGTGCATGTGTGCGTAAGTAGGGTATGTGCCTGCGTGCCAGTGGGTAATCGCGTTCGTGTGAATTTTATTTAAATTATTCAATTTTTCCTTCTACGAGTTTTCCTGCTGTGTGTTTGTGTTTTCGATATTGAGTCACAACAACTGACATTGGCACTGGAGTTGCCACATGATCAAACAAAACAATTGCAGCTTTTCATTTTTCACCTTCTCGTCTGGTCGTTGGCGTGTTTGTGTGAGTGCTAGAAAGTCAAGCCCATTATTCACTGAATTGCACATCTTAATGCCGGGGCCATGCTATTTTTTGAGATTCTAATATACCGATTTACAGACACATAATTTAAGCAATTGCAAATAGCATTTCCTTTCATTACTTTCTCTAATAGAACCCCAAAAAGTGAGCTCTACATAAGAATTGAGAAACTTTATAAAAGCATCGATAAGCTTTTCAATGGATTCTCTGGACCAAGGCGCCACAACTCTTATAAAACTTGTGGCTAGCTCCAAGCTAGTCATTCTCTTTAAGGGCAACTGCAAAGTTTTGGCTACTTTTCTTCTTACGTTGCTGTTATTTTACTCTTATTTGTGCTCAATTTATAGTTTTTCCTTTATTAACTTCGAAAGTAATTTGAAAAAAATTCACCTGAGGTAAAAGTCGAGGCCGCCAGCTCCTGCAACCGAAGGGTAAAGTCGAAAAAACCTTAAAAAAATCATCTTACCATATCAATTTCTATCTATTTCTATCTCATGCTTTCTGATATTTTAATATTTCAAACTATCATAGTTTTCTCTCCTATACACAGTATTTGAAATGGCTCAGTTACTGTGTACTCGGTCTATGATTTATCTCCGATCCAAGGCTAAATACCTGACAGAGTCATGCAACCTTAAAATATAATATTTTCTTTATGCGACGAACTGGCAACTCTCCTGCTGTATTCATTTCTTCATAAAGCTTATTAATTACGTTCGGATTGGGCTAATCTCGCATTAACTTGTGTATGTTTGTTATATTTTTCACAAATTAACCGAATCCGAACGGGTTGGAAAGCTTTTTCATGGCAAAGAATTTTCTCGGTGAATCGCCAAGTATTAATATCCGTATATTAAAAAATATATATGATCTTATATATAAAACGCAGACTGACTAAAAAGTGTCTGCCTGATGCAGCCTGTCCACTTTCTTTCTTCTACGACTTTAGACGAACGCAATCAGTGCCCTGTGTAGCCCAGTGTGTAGAGCCGCGCGCTTGCACTCGGCAGGTCATGGGTTCGAATCCTACAGGTTTCAAATTTTTTTATTTTTTTTTTATTTTTTACTTTGCTTTGCCTTTTATTGTTGCTAATTGTTTTACTAGCTGTCGTGTATACAGGCACACACGACAGGTGGCCCCACTTGTTATTAATATTCTGCGATAGAACGTTTTGAGTCCTGCTTCATTGTTTTAAGTAAATTGAGAATTTCTGCTTGTTTCTTTTTCTTCTCATATGTTCTCTCTTTATTTCCTACGTCATTTGCATTTTCCATTTTCGTTGCTCTTTTATCGCTTCAATCCATTAATCCGGCCATTTGGCCGGCACATCCACCCATCACGCCTGCCCACTCACTTTCCTGAATCTGCACAGATGCAAATATTGAATTTCCCTTTTGCGGCATTTCGCCAGTGCAATTGTGTGTGCGTTTACGAATGTCCATGTGTGTGTGTAGAACGCACGCATGCAACATAGGCCGAAATGCTTTGGCCATTAGGCCACTCCTACCGCCCAACAGATTCGCTTTTATGCGTATGACCTTGCACCTACATACACACGCACACATGCATACATACATACATATGCCACGCTGACTCATGTATGCCCGTACTATTTGTGTGTGTGCTCATGAATTCGGAGTATTTGCAGCAAACTGCAAACAAATGCCTGCATTCCGATGGAAACGGAGAGCAGGCGCAGGGCAAGGCAACACATTCGCATTGAATTTTTAATTCAAATTTTCCTGTCGATTTCATTTAATTTGCATGGCTTTTCGGTTTCATTGGAAAATTCTCTGACATTATTCTTGAAATGTCAGTTTTATGTTGACGGCATTGTTTATACGATTTTTGGCACAATTAACTTGTTGGGAAGAATTTCTTGACAATTCCAGATAAGCAGATTTTATGTTATATTTAGTATCGGAGCAAAGATGCGCGCATCGATTACCTTCGGCTGAAAATGAACTCTTCAACTAAACTTCAAATTCGGTCCAAAACGGTTCAGCGTTTGACCGAAGTTTACCTTATCTGACTTCGTTTTTAATTTCACGCAAAGGGTTCAAAAATATCTCTCATTGATTTGCTTTTTTTTGTCTTAGTCGCTAATTTTTTAGCAAGAAATTTATTCAACTTCTGCGTTTCATAGACTTTACCATCAAGGCTTCTACTTCGAGTAATGAGTCGTATAGAAATTATTAGAATTCACATTAAAAAAGTCACTGATGAGGTTTTCTGGCAAAAACCGAAATAGCTCTATGACCTACCCATTTGAGCAATAATTCTAATTATTTGTTGTTGTACACTAAAATCGCTTTATTTCAAAACAGAAATAGGCAACTAATGTCATTTCTCTGTGGCAAGTCAGTTCGAATAAAAAACTAGTCTAACATCTAATCTGCCGAAAATCGTAAACTTGTATAAGAAATTTTTTTTTAAAAAGTGCTTTATTTTGCGATAAAAAATCAATTAATATTATCTCGGTACACTGAAGTTATGCGAGGCAGTAAATAAATGCTTGGTATCTGATGCGAAAGGTCGCTGGTTCGATCTTCGGCAAGAAGAATTCTGAAAGAAGAGAATTTAGATGGGCCCCCAAATAGTTCCTTGCGCGGGGCCCATCTCTGGCGAAGAATTGGCAATTCTCTGAAGGCATTCTATGTCGTGAAAATAAAACTTTTCAATCCCGTTCGGATACTGCTTTAGAATAACTTGTGCCAAAATAGAACCAACATACACAAGATAATGCGAAGCTAAATCACGGTAACACGTGCTGTTTCGCCAACTCTTTATTTTTTTACAAAGAATTTATGAAAGTAAGACTAATCAAGATCATACTTGTGCTTTAATACCATATAATGAGCTGCTTTTTCAAATAGATACAAAATTGTGGCTGCAAACGTACCCACTCGGCACAAAGTCCAGTTGCGATATTGAGAGCGATCAATATAAGTCGGACTTCGAGTTAAAGCGAAACTTGTACCCTGCCAAACATTGCGGCCTTCGAGTGATTATTCGCAAAGGTTCGATGATATTCAGTTCTAAAATATTTTCAAAATTTCAATCCAAAAAGAGCATCGCAATAAAAAATCTAATATATAAAAATGAATGTTTGTCTGTTTGTCTGTCCGGCTATACAAAGCTACACGCGTTGACCGATTTCAGCCAAACTTTATACCAATATTGTTGAAGACCAAAGGAATTTGACTGTATATAAAATTTTTCGATTCATCAAGAGGGCGTGGCACCTCCCATACAACTTAAATATTTGATTTGGCATATCTTTAAAACTACAAGTCAAGCAGCATTGAAATTCCGTATGCAGGTCCCTCTTAGATGCTTCGTCCCAAGGGTAAAATTTTATGGGCGTAGGACAAGGAGCGTGGCACTTTTCAATCAACTATACATTTGGGTATAACTTTAGAACTATACAGCAGACATAAATGAAACACGATACAAACTTACTACATGCCCGTGTCCTTCAACTCGGAAAATGGGATGGGCATTGGACACGAGGCGTGGCACCCCTCATACAACTTAAATATTTGATTTGGTATACCTTTAAAACTACATGTCATACAACATTAAAATTTTGTATTCGGTTAGTATTTAGTCATGCATTCACGTAAACATTTTTACATAATTTGGGTTTTATATATGTATATAGATTTATGGTCATGGGATAAGGTGGCGTGGCACACCTCAAATGTATGTAAAAAATTTGGGGTCCATGAGGAGTGAAGGGGGTCGTAACTTTAATTTTCGTCTTCCACCAAAGGAGTAATCTACATACACAGATAGTTCTGTTAGGACCTACATTTATGACTTCCCCTATTCAAACAAAACTTCACAAGCAAATAGAAAAGTCCTTAGCAAGGTCACTCAATATATCTTATTCCTTATAACCACCCTAACAAATTACCCTTTACCAAACCACTAACAATAATGTGGCTTTTAATACCATTTTTTAATTCCAATTTAGTTGTTATTCCCCGAATGATGTGGCACTCGGGTAAAGCCGGGTAAATCAGCTAGTATTAAAATAAAAATTTAAAAAAATTAATTTTAATTGCTTCAAATTTAGTATCTTATGGTTATAATTTAAAACCTTTGAAAGGGTCCTTCCAGTTGCAAATCCCAGATCCTTCCTCCAAACACGTTTAAAGGGCGAGCAAGGTTTTGGTAAAGCTTTGTCAGAAAATGTCATCGCTATTTTTTAACAATTAACATGCAATTAACAATTTTCATTGAAAATAATGCTAAACAAAACGCACGAAATTGCATAGGAAAATAGAAAAAAACAACAACAAGCAAAACTATAGCATTCTATTATTGTTGTTGGCAGCCGCAACCTCAGTCATTTTAATATATTATATGCCAAACCCACGCAACCACATTTTGCCGTTTTGTTTTAATATTCTCCTATACCAAAAACCGAGAACAACAACAAAAACTATTTACGTGCATGTGTGTGTGTTTGAATTGGCGTATGTCCGTCCACCAGAGGGTCCATTCACATCAAATATAGTACTTCAGCATGATGTTGCAACATAAGCAGCAAGCGGCATAAAGCAGGCAACACACACACACGCATACATAGCCACTGGCTGCTTGTGATACGTTCTTTTGCAGAACGTTTATGTGGCATGTTGTTGTTGCTGCTGTCGTCGACACTATTGTTGTTGTTGTCGCTGTTGCTGCTGCTGCTGCATGCAACGAACGTTTGTCTGCCGGCTGCTGCTGCAGCAGATACTTGCTACACGCGGTAGATACACTTTTTTGTGTGGCCTAATTTCGTACAAAAGTTGAATGAGAATGTTTACATTTTTGCACTTTGATGTTGTTGCTGCTCTCAACTTATGCATCCTTGTTTAATGCTTATGTGTTGTTGCCTCCTCATTTTGAGGCAGATTTATGCATGCTGCATGCGCGGCACGAAGTGATTTTCGCAAAATTGCATGCCGCACACACACACACACACAAACAATGACAAAGCGGCAGACACACAGACAAAAGACCCCGTAGGACAAACAATCCTTGATGTAGAAAGGCCCTAATTAGCATTTTCTTTGAAATTAAGTTTATTGCCGATTCTGATGGACCACTCTCAAATACAACCCAATTTTAATAAAATTTCATGTTCTATAATCGAAAATAACGGCTTTACAAGCAAGTTAAAGACATATATATTTCTCTGAAATATTCGAAGTCCGACTGCCACGAATTTATTTCGACATTTTATGATAATTTCTTGAATGCTTGTGTGATACTTTCTAAGAAATTACATACTTCGTATATCGTTATCGTATATCGAAAAATTTCGAAAAAATATCGTCAGGATAAGCAGCATTAAATGCACCTTTAAGTTTTCGATATTAGCATTTTCGAAGTGGTGCTAAGAGTGACGCCTTTAATAAATGCGCATTTATGCTAAACCAAAACCATAATTTTACAACTTTTCATCGAAGCATGCCGATGCTGTGATTTTCAATATGAACTGCTGCTCAGCTCTCAGTTACAGTATTAAACAAGTAAGGAAGCATCAGTCGGGTTTCACCGACAGAGTAATACCCTACACCAAGTAACTGAGTGGGCGGATCACGCCCATTTTGGGAGAGTTTAAAAGTATTATTACCAGCTGTGAAGTGACCAAATATGGACTGACTGGTGTATATGTTAGGGAAGTTATAAGGATTTTCCGCTTATCGTCTATATAGTGGGCGGACCACGCCCATTTTTTTGGTTGACATAGAGGGCCCACACCTTACCTTAAATACCAAATACCATTCCTTTTAACGAGTAATTAAACAATTTAAAGCAATTTTACTGAAAATATTCCGGGGTAGTGGGACTTACTGACCCGTTGTGGGCGTGTCCTTCGGCCGATTTTGTTAATCTTGGAACTTGAAGTAGTGAGAGGTTCACTGCGACTGTGTGTCAAATTTGGACCAAATCGGACAACTCTTTCTTTCTCTCCTGTGCGCACGGACACCCAGACAGACAGACAGACAGACAGACAGACAGACAGACAGACAGACAGACGGACAGACGGACAACCGGAAATGAAGACAGAAAGTGATTCTAAGCATTTCTATATACTTATGTCTATACCTATGACGGCTCCTTTAATGCGTTACAATTTTCGCACAAAGTTATTATACCCTGTTACCATAGGTGTAGGGTATAAAAACAAAAGAGAAAGAAGTTCGAAACTACTCATATTTACAGGGTTGCATTTACATAAATGCTGAATTTAAATGGCATTTAGTTGCATTTATGTTAAGCATTTTGTATGGAGAAATGTATATTTAAGTCTATTTAATGAATATTAAGTTAAAATTTTTTAAAACCATCAATCGACATTTTTGAAGTAAAACTTCTTTGCGGAGGGTAGGCCAAATTTTAGGACAACGGGAGTACTAATTTTCGTATTGGTTTCTTATTGTGAAACATCGCCTCTGCCGGCAAATTGTAGTGATTTTATTAAAACTGCCAATGCTGTGCACCAACCAACCAACCAAATAGCTTATATCAACACCATCTGTTCGAAGTTTGGTTATTGTAATCCGAAAGTAATGTAAATAATGTATGAAAAATTATTGAACAAACCATAATTCAGGAAAATTGAATTGGGTTAAATGATAAAGTTTAAAGACAAGCATATTTTTCAGTAATAGCAAAAAGGACTCAAATTCATCAAAAATAATTCAAAAATTAATAACTACTCCGCACACGACGCGTATAAAGATATTGTCGTCATGACAAATTTAACGTTGACTTTTCATTCAAATTAAGAATGAATGAACAAATTACTAAAAATGTTGGTAGGAAATAAGCAACTGAAAAATTACAGAAAAGTTTATAGGTGTAAAGAAGCAATAAATAGTAAATCCTGAAAAACAAGGGGAAAATTGTCAAATGAAAAGCAAATTTGCTACAAGCTAAGAACCTGCAAATGTGTGAAAATGATCAAAAAAGGATATTTCTACGCAGCAGCCGCGGCCTGCTTCGATTTTCTTCGAATATGCAAAGGCAATTCAAAGGAAATCGAAGCCAGCCAGACAGACTGTTTGTCCGTTTGCAGCACAGAATAGCCAATAGTCTCTTCTTCTTGCAGACAGACTGAAATATGAAACACAATATGAAACTCCACCACATTGTGAAGAATATGAATATGAATAAATGAAATGAGCTTTCAAACAAATTTTCGACTAGAATCATAGAAAGGAGAGTGAGCGAGAAAGAATAAGAGCTATAAAAAGCCGCCGGCGGCACTGCAGCATCATTCAGTTTTCGATTATCAAGTGAACTTCTTGAAATATCGAAAGACAATTCAACTGAAACCTGCAGTCTGCAAGATGCTGAATAGTACAAAATTGTAGCAGTGATTTGAATTGTAAATCTCTAAATTCACTCGCGCTGTAGGGCCATTTATTTATTTATTTAAATACATATATATGTGCATATATTTTAATAAATTTTCTCAGTAACGTTCAGCCGGTTTATGTGTTTCATGTTCAAATAAATGCTGCGATCAATAAAATTAGCAACAATCAATCACTTTCGAAGAATTCTATTGTCAACGCCAATTACGATGTTATGCGATAAAATATGTTTCATAATTTTCAAACCATAACCCTATTGTTGCTACTTTAGAATCAAATATCACAACTTCTAATGCAACTGATGAAAATTATATTACTGAATTAAGTAAATAAAATTTAAAGTGTTGAATTTATTTACATAAGACACCTAAACAATATAACATATATGTATGTATAATGATTATCAATCAAGGAAAGCACGAATTTAATTTAATTGTCCAAAAAAAAGTTTTACTTCAGCCGTGTGGTCTAAGCGCACGTGTTTTTTTTTTAAGTTTCAGTTTTTGTTTTCAACTTCACAGGCTTCCACCAGAGTAATGCCCTCTATTGAAGTGAGCGCCAATAGCGCAGATACTTATATATTGTCTTTTAGATGTTTCTCTTACGGTATACCTCTTGAAAGTATATACTACATATGACGCGCACAGAGCAAAAACGCAGCGAGTGTCAATTTTCGCCACATTGCGCGCATGGGCTGTGAAGTTATAAACTGCGTTTTGGCTCTGTGCGCGTCATATGTACTACATTTAAATTGTCTGAAAATTTCCATCTACTTTCATCCTAAGACCAAAAATTTTACCGATAATAGGACTTTTCTTAATTTGCTAATTAATTTTTGTTAGGTTTTCACTGAAGGAAAACACTCGATGATTTTAGATTAAAAAATACTTTATTTGCGCTAGTTCAGTTGCGCATCTTAAAGCTAGCACGTCAGTCCAGGGAGAGAGCTTTTTCAAGGCCCGTTGCCAGTAGGTTACAATTTAGTACATTAATAAGAGTGATGCCAGACTTTCTTACAATTTTAAATAGAGCAAAGCAGATCGCATTAACCCTTTCTGTGAATTTGACTAATAGTACATGGCACATTTGCTATGTGATTCAGCTGAATATCGGAAAGGGAAAAAGAATCGTTCGGCACGTTTTTGAGCCCAGTTTCAGCAAATTTTTTACAACAAAGGAAATCATCATATAATCGGGTCTCTTGTATGTATATTAAAGAATTAACTTGAGACTTGAAAATAAATTTGAATTAAGGTATAAGGCATAAACCCCTTGTAATCTCTTTCTTTTATCTAATTGAAGATAATTTGGCGACCTTAGACCTTATATCTGCTGATTGTCGTCAGTCCGAAAAATTTCTTATCATCTGGTTTTTTTTTAACTCTTTTCAAGCGAATGGGAAACTTCTACGATATGAAAACAGTCAGTCACTACCAATATCATATTTCAAAATTGTCAGCCACTCTTCCAGAGCGGCCTTTCACTTTTCGTCTTTCATGGGGAATGTGCCAAGAATTACAGCTTGAAAATACTTTTCTTACTTTAAATATAAAAGTTTATTATGTAATCTACATGGCGACAATGGAAAAAATGCCAACAAAGTGTTGAAGGTTTCAGCTATTTTGCTTTTTTGTTGGCTAGGAATAAAATGCAAAAAAGCGCATATCAAAAATTGCTGACGTGCTTTTAAGTGTGTTCGGCACGGGGTGTGGGGAGAGGGAGTGAATAAGTTGCATCAACAAAATGTAATACAAAATGCGACCAAACACAAGCCAACAAAAAGGATAATACGCGCAGTCGGTACAAATGGCCGAAACAAAGGATAGAGGTCGACGGTGGCTCATGCTGCCTCATTCAAATATGTGCTATGTGCATTATTTTCTCACTAATTTTCCATAGCCACAACAGTTTGGGAAAAATAAACTCATATAAAATCTACATTGCCTATGAGCTGCTTACATTATTATCTAAAAGCTGTTCTACAAAGTGTAGCTGTACTCTTTCCAGAGGATACCATCGAAGATTTAAATAAATTTTCGAAAATTCTTTTAAAATACATAATATTAACCAAGTATATTAAACCCACATATTAGTAGTTAGTTTCAAAGTTTTTTATGTAAGTGTGTTATGCTTCTTAAGTTTTTCAAAAAATTTAATTAATTGATTAATTATTTATTTAATTCTGTTTAGTTTGTTTTATATAAATCTATTAAAATATTAGCAAAATTACGAGAATTGTGCAAGAGTTTTGCAGATTTCTCAAGAAATGCCTGGACCCCAAGGGGCGCGCATGTACAACGCAGCGTATGAGTAACAATAAAAGAGAAAGAAGAACCGATTTTCCATTTAGTGCGTGTTACAACGCTGTCCATTTAGTAAGCCAGGCTACAACAACAATCAGCAGAGTCTACTACTACTGTCAGCAAAGGCAATTATAGGTGGCAGAACAAGCAGTAGCAGTGACGACAACAACAAGTTCACGCCATTTCTGCCTGCGCCTACTTACGTCCTGCCGTGCTGCTATTCTCATAATTCTTTTAATTTTTACTATTAAAATTTACCCTATTCAACATAATAATTTCCTTGACATGTCAGTCGGGGAGCATTTTAGGGAAAAATATTTAAAGGATTATACTTTGAGTGTAAGTATTTGCATATATGTTTGTATTTCGAAAAGTATGCAGCCGTTTTCCAGGATTTGGTTTGGCTGGTGCTTTGTATTAGCACAAATATAAGCCTGAGAAACTATAAAATTCTATTCATAATTTGTGTACTTTTATAGTAATACGATCAAACAATTAAATATTTTTGATATGCCAGACGAAGGAATGCCTTATCAAAATAATGCTAGTACAATTAAAAACAATTTTTCCCAGTGTACCTTACTTCAGACTCCCCCCTTGCTTGGCATACACGCTACAATTGTGACGCCTTAGATTTAGCCTTGACGTCAGGCTTTCCTCCTTCTTCTCAGTTAGCACTCCACTGCTTGTTTCCATCTACATACATAGATATATGTATGTATACACCCAACTTCTTCGCTGCGTCATCTGCCACACTTCCTCTGCTTGCAACTTATCGTGTGCATACAGGTGTGTTTGTGGTTTGAGGTTAGTCTGGGGTGTGAGGGTGTTGACCACACAGTTCATGGCCCTTGGTAGTGTTGAGAAATGCATTTCCACACACATACATACACATATAAACATACAAGTATGATATCTTTTGTGTATATATTTGTGTATGTTTAGTAAATAATTTAATTGGGTGCGTCCTTGCTCGCAACTCAATAAATTCAAATATTTGTCATTTGCATGTGCGAAAAATTTACGAGTTTTAAAAAGTTACACCCAGACTTCGCTACCGTTAGCTGACAGCAGCGGCTTCAAATCAAGCATCAAGACTACATATTGCAATTTCGAGAGTCGAAAAACATGATATCGGGAGCAACGCAATTTGCGGGTAGGAAGCAGGACACTCAACGATGCAGTATATGTATATTATGCAATACATAAGAAAAACCACCCCCTCCCCGTCCTCGCTGAGGCCAAGTAGAAGATGCAGATCACGCTTTCCCGCTCGAAATAAGACCCGATTGTGGTATCTGGAACGGCAAAATGTTCAATGGATTCGCGAAAGAAACTACTGCAAACGAACTAGAGAACAATTTGCAACAGTTTACGATATTGGAAGTAATTTATTAAAGCGCATTCAAAAGCATTCAAAAGTAACAGGAAATGTTGAGAAAAGTTGGAGGAAGTCGAACATTGAATTGAAGCGAAATGTGTGCCGAGTAACTTTTTAAAAAACCCTACATTGGAAAGACCAAAAGCTGAACAGGAGCGCAACCTGGGGCCTTAACTAAATTAAATATTTTTTTCCATAAAATAATATAAATTTCTCCCGTCAAATATTTCAAAAATGCATACCAATTGACACTAATCCACTTCAAAACTTTCCGATGCATGCCACCCACAATACCCAAGTACAAATATTTTATCTGCCCCGCTTGGCTCCAGTCTCGGCCATTTCTGGCCAACTGCCGCAACACTAATGGAATGCGAGGAGTGCGAGAAAGAGAAATCAAGCGACGTCATTGAACACTTAATGGAGGCGAGCAAAGAAATCCGCACTAGCTGGCAATTTAGTGGAGCACAGGACCTAACGACTACACAGACTCACATTTAAAAAAAAGAGCGAGCAAGGAAGAAGCAAGCAGGAACGAATTCACGGCATAAGCTGCTCTTATGTTCACACTCGCTACTCGTTAACCTCCCCAGGGTAACAACAAATACAAGCAGAGGCGAAGTCGCACTGGGACAAGGAATTTCACGAAAAGCTTTACTTCAGATAGACCAAGAAAATTTCGCTCACAGCTCAGCGACAAAGCAAAACGATGGAGCCAAGTGGCTTTAACTGGAGGCGAAGATGAAACCACTACCACGCTTCAGCTTCCGTATATTCCAAGCAACAAGCTAGCGTTGGCTTACAAGCTGTATCCGACATTGCAATTTAGCTTTCGCGTTTTTGAATTATTTAAATTGCAACGATGTACTTTAATTTATTTAAATTATAGATCAAATTCAATTGACTACTAGTTTTTTGTTTGGGGCATGTACATTTTTTTACAAAATCGGAATGTATAATATATATTAATATATATATTCGATGTTGAGCGATGTTGAGTATCCGTTGCCTAGGCTCAACACATCGGTCGTTGACGGGCTAAAATAATTAAAATTGTGTAACAGATTTTTATACCCTACACCTATGGTAATAGGGTATAATAACTTTGTGCCAAAATTGTAACGCATTAAAGGAGCCTTCCTAGGTATAGACATAAGTATATAGAAATGATCAGAAACATTTTCTCTTTTCATTTCCGGTTGTCCGTCTGTCCGTCTGTCCGTCTGTCCGTCTGTCCGTCTGCGTGTATGCAAAAAAAAGAAAGAAGGAGTTGTCCGATTTGGACCAAATTTGGTACACAGTTACAGTGAACCTCGGGTTAGGTAAAGTGTTAAAATTAGTCAAATCGGTTAAAGGACACGCCCACAATGGGCCTGTAAGTCCCACTACCTCGGGTTTTTTTCGGTAAAATGGCTATAATTTGTGTAATTACTCATGGAAAAGATTAATACTTGGTATTCAAGTTAAGAGGTAGGTCTTCTATATCTCAGGAAAAAATGGGCGTGATCCGCCCACTATATAGCCGGCAAAATTTTTTCGGTAAAATGGTTACCAATTGACTAGTTACGAATATAAATGAATGAAATTCGGTTCCCAAGTTGATATATAGGTCTTAGATGCCATACAAGAAAATGGGCGTGGTCCGCCCACTATATAGGCGATAAACAAAAAATCTTCTTAACTTCCATAATATATACACCAGAGAGTCCAGATTTGGTTACTTCGTTCCTGGTAGGAATATCTTTTAATTCTCCAGAAATGGGCGTGGTCCGCCCACCATGGGGGCAGTAAAATAAATATGCCGATAACATCTGTTGTACACTCGCCAGAGCATCAATATTTGGCATGTATAGTCCTATTAGGTATATCTTGTAGTCTGCCAAAAATGGGCGTGGTCCGCCCACTATGTAGGTTGTAAATCAAATGCACCCACAATTTCAGTGAATTATCACCCCACTTGGGAACATGGTGTAGGGTATTACTCTGTCGGTGAAACCCGACTGATACTTCCTTACTTGTTAGGTCTACATTTGCTAAGCGCACGCCTGAAGAGAAGCCTCAATTTGAAAAAGAAGAAGAAGACGTCTATTGGTATTAGACTACAAGTCAGCATTTGGTTGCCTTAATATTTGGCTTTTAATATGGCCAAAAATTCTGTATTCAAAAAATAGACCAAACAGATCAAAAGAGACTGAATACGCATTTAGAGCAAAACTGAACTGTAGTTTAACAATAAATATTATATTATTGTTCTATTAATATTCTAAAATAAAATAAATAAATCTGCCGTGCTCATCGGCTATGAGCTGTTTGGCTGCTTACGGCTTAAAAGCCCTAAAAGGGCTTTCCAGTGGCATGCAAAGAAGCCGGCTTTAGGCTTAACGATTCAAAACATTGTGTCAATGCCATTCTGTTCCCCAGTGACAGAACAGCTTCATGAGGCGAATAGACACGTGTCATAATGGCGAAAACGAGGACAGTCAGTCTTGTTGTTGCTTCGCATTTTGAGCAATAAAACTCTTAAAAGTACATAATACATAATGACGTATTGCCTTCGTGAGATTCACAAGCAAATCACGCCCACTCACATAGAGTTAAAAAATCTTTCAAACTTGTGCCAAAAACAAAACATGACAAATTTTCTCTGCTTTCTCTTTCTCTCTTTTAGTCGTTTCCTTACACTTTTAACCAAGCAGGAAGCTAAGAAGCAACTAAATTGTTGGCATGATAAGGAATATTCTGGAGAATTTCTGGCGAAAGGCGACAACGTCCAAAAATACAACAAAAACATTGAACACATGGCACAGGACGAAGCAGGAAAACTGAAGGATGCAATGGGATATACAGTAAACTCTTGAACAAAATGCTCCCCGGAGAATAGCGCACGCTAGCAGGGAGGAAAATGTACACAACGATAAAGCCGGAAAGTGTAGGGGCACGCAAACACACACACACACACTTACATACTACATGGGCACACAAGCGCGCTTGGCACTTTCTTGTAGACAGCTTTGCTCTGCACAGCAAGAACTACCTACCAAAAAGTGGAGTCGCTCACCCACAAAGGGAATAGGCGTGTGTAGGAGCAAGCAAAAAGGACATATGGAGTATGTGCAAAAACAAAAAAAGGATAGCGGCAGATAGCACTGGCATTGCAAGCAAAAGGCAGCAAATACTACTTGGGATGCTGCCACTGTCAGCCAGCCTGCCTGCCTGCCTGCCTGCCTGCTAGGGATGCGCGATATATTTAATATTGCTATTTTTCGTCTAAATGTTCTACTCGATGCTACAAAATGCGAGCGTTACCGAAATTGAGTCATAATTTAGATGTTCAAATTATATTTATTTAGTTAATTTTTTTTTCGTTTTTGAAAAAGTTTAAATTATAATTAGGGTATTAACAGTTTCCTTCTAAATTTCCCATCTGGCAACTTCAGCACGATAGTAAAATAAAACTCTGAGCTCCCCTGTTTCGTGGACCATTCTTAATTTGCAACAATCGCATTACAAGTGTTTTCTAAAGCGATTATTAAGGATTTATTACTCTCGCAAAAAGCAATATTCCATCAAAATGGAAGTAGTGTGTGATTATTCTCTGCGAATTCAAACAAATTTGCTCAAAATCTGTTTCCATTTTCGCGAATAAAACAGCTGATGAGAAATGCCAGCTTATCACGAAAGAAAAACACAATCCAACGCATGGCAATTTTTTCAACTAGTGGTATTTTTTGTTCGCGTGCAAAGCAGCAACAAAAAAAGTTGTCAAATGGCAAAGTGGTTTAATTTAGCAGGCGGCAAGGAAAGCACACTAGATAGCATGGAACCGTGAACTCGCCAAATATAATACAAATTTTAGACATTAAAGGCAGCGATATTTAAAGTCGGAACATTTTGGAAATCCTTAAACAAATAAATAAGGCTAGCTTTTACAGATATAAGATTTTTTTTATGAAGCGTAAAGAATCTAAATGTACAGAACAAATACATATGTATGTATGTACTAAATATATAGAATAGTCATACAAAACGCATACAATCAATGCAATTTCCCCGAAACGAATTAACAAATTAAAATATGTACATATATATAAGTAATCTTTTTCGTTAATCGAAAAGTTTTAACTTTTTTTAATCGTTTTTATTTCTTTTCAATCAATATCGAATTCGATTGTTTTTCCGGAATCGTCCATCCCTGATGGCGGTTTGTGCGCCTGCTGTTGCCGACTGCCGCTGATTGCTGCTGCGACAATATATCATTTGCCTGGGTTTTGCGAAGTTTAATAGGAAACGGAAATGCGACGCTGCGGCAGCATGGCACTGCGGAAATCGCACTTTTGTGAAACTTCATTTCCTACATCTGCTTCTTCTGTTTTGTTGGACTGTAAATTTCAACAATTATTAAATATGCAGCTGCATACAAAATATGACTAGATTTTTCGTCCAAAAAATACTGAGCCCCATTTAGTGGTACAATTTACGTGGATTAAATAAATATATATAATTTGCGCAGCAATCCGTTCAAACGTGGCTTGGGCTTAGCTTTCTCGCATTGACTTTTGTATGCTCTTTCTATTTTGGCACAAGTTAACAGGACCTACAAATTTATTATAAAACCGTGTCCTAACGGGATTGAGAAGATGATAGTATCATTGGAAAGCACTGGTTCCCTAAGGTTTTGCCTGCTCTTTTTTTTTGTGAAATCACCACTTCGCTACAATGTTTAAAGTTATCTGGATTATGTATGAAATCGTCTTCATATGTATTTCCTTCTTAAAAGGATGACAGCGAGGCATTGTTCCGTGGCGTTCCAAATTAAATCTCATGGAATAAAGATCACTTGCATCATTTAGCATGTGTAACTTCTAAAGGCAGTCAAGGAAAGGGGTGGGCACATAACTTTAGTCAAACACCGGCCATAGAAGGAGACAACTAGAAGAAGATTACTTTCGAAATGGCTAGCATTGCTTCAATTATGGGACCCATCCGAAAAGATAGCGCATAAACAGCAGATTTTTTGTCTTTATATGAGTATGATGACTTCGATGAAGATGAATATGAAGCATAGTTTATAACTATTTATGGTGAACGCACTATTTGAAGGAGTTTCACAAGTATTTTGAAACCGCTCGACCGACTGTCATGGATTAAGTGTATCCTGCTTGTTGCATTAATCTTCGACATGTTTCATATTTGTCACCTGCTATTCAAACTGTTGTTATTTTTGTTTTCGTTTTTTTCGCTGTGTTCTTCGGCGATATTTTTCACTCACTCACTCACATACGAATTTGCATCTGCATACACCTTTTGCTCAAGTTGCATTATCTGTAGACACTTTTGACATTTAGCATTTGACATTTCTTAAATTCACCTTTTATTTAAACACAATTTCTTGTTTATTTACAACTCTTTCACTGTTGTTGTTATTTTGCACGTTGTTACATCTTTCATTCAACAAAACAGCACATTGCCGACATATTCGCTTTTGTTGCCGTTGTAGTTGCTGTTATTGTTGCTGTTGTTATTATTGCAATTGCATTTGTCATGTTCTCCGCCAAACATGGCCGTCATCGTTAACGTAACTGTTTAGTACGACTGACTGCTAAATGCGCACTAAAATTACATTTGCCCGTTTAGTTGGTGTGGAACGTTCTTCTCATGCGTTTTTGTTTTGCTTTGTTTTTGTGATGTCTGTCCGTTTTCGTTTCGATTCGCTGCCTTGCACGAAAAACTCACCGCAACTGAGTGCATGCAACGACAAGAACAAGAACAACAAGTACGTGCAAAGCGGGAGCACTAACGTCGTCGGGAGTGCGAGCGCCACAGAAACCTTCCACAACATTCGGTTCACTCAAAGCGTTCGTTTGCTGCCTCTCGCGCTAGTTGACTCATTTCGTGTCTGCGGCGCTCATTGCTCGTCGCCCATTCGTGTGATGGACCCCTCGTGCCGTTGTTGTATGCCACAGCACCGTTTAGAAGCATTGGGGAATTTCACCATGCATTTTTTGCCTTTCCTTTTGGTATTTTCGCCAGAACTTTGGCATCTCCTCGCGCCTGTGTCTGCTTATTGCTTGCCCCAAACTTGGCTCACACGAAAATTTCCACAAGTGCTCCTTAACTTCTGTCACAACCGACTGCGCTGCCCCTATGCCCGTCACTCTTATCATTTGTGAATGTTATTCCAGAGCTGACATATGGTCCAAAAGCAATTTAAAATTATTTAATTCGTAGTTTTTAATGCTTTAAAAAAGTTTTTGATACTATTCCTACACCTTCGATTTTACATACAATGCTTCACAAAAGAATTTGAAACGAATTTTATAAAAGTTCCGATTTGAAAATCAAGTGTATCCGTTAATTAAAATTTTTGCAAAACCAAAACGTGATATGTTAAATTTTTTGTTGTTTCTCCATGAAAATAAAATCAATTTTTTTTAAATGCCACGGAGCTATGACAACTCTTAAGAGTTTAATAGAAACGTCCGTTTTAGATCGAAACTAAAAATCAGTTAAATGCCCTCAAGTAAGTCGATGAGTAAATTTAAAATCAATGGAAATCCGTTTACTTATGGCATGCTCAATATTTTGCCTCTTCCGTTTCGATTTCAAACGATTCCTTTCATTCTTCAAATGCTGTAGTTTGAAGATGTTTTCAGCTTTGTGTTCCAATTACATTTAACATACAATACTGTCTGCTTGCTCTATGGCCCAAAAAACGTGTACCATCATCAACGTTTCCCTTTTCACAGTTTAAACAATAACCTTTAGCATGTCCTTTGGCTACGCACACAGTTTCTTCGTCGATGTCTTTCGCCTCACGGCCACATCCTGCGCTCGACATGTAGCCATTGCTCCATGTAACCACTTCATTTTCATTATCCTAATAATGCATCTCTATTTCTATTCTCTTCTATTCCACACATAATTTTATTTATTATCACTTCTATTTCATTTCGTTCCAGCGTTCTCCGACACATAAATCACACCCAATTTTTCGCAACAAAGTGCCAAAAATGTTCCTTTACAATGTTACTGCCCCGCAAATCGAGCTAGACCAAGAAGCAGAGAAAGGGCAGAAGGAAAGAAGGCAACAGAGAGCGTCACATTCCAACACAACCCCACTTTGAGTAGTCCCCCCCCACCTCACCGGGCGCAACCATTCGCTCAAAAGACCGTTGTGAGACCGTTTTGTACTACGGCAGCGCATTCGTTTCTCTGCTTCGTTGGTTGCGACGTCATCAACCGCGTTGGAGATTCCTTTGCCATCTGCTCCACGCCACCGCTCGCTTCAGGCAATCCACACAGCATCATAGCATCATGCCTTGTGTGGAAGGAACCCTGGCAGGCACAACGTGCTCAAGTAGCCGAAAATGGAATATGGCGGTGTGAGCTCGAACAAGGTGAGAACAGGAAGTCCTAAGCAGACAGCAAAAAAATTCAATGACTTTGGCAAAGGAAATAAGCATCCTTGGCTCAGTCCTGTTACTTCATAGGAACGTGGTATGGAACACTCCAGCCTCTGCTGCCGATACTTTCTGTTTACATTTTATCGACGTGAATTTTATGTAGGCTCTGCAGATTGTTTACATAAGCGTTTCTCCCGTTTTTTCCTAGCATACATATGTTTCGGCGCTTTGGGGGAACACATGATTTATTGCTAATCGATAAATGCAGAATGCGAAATAAATGGATATAATAAATACTAAATTTAAGAAAAACAAAAAGGTAAATTTTAAAATTTAACACAAATACGTTCCGTTTGCAAAAATCTCCAAGGTTTCATTTATTTTCGGCCTTTGGTGGGCCTTACAAATATCGAACTCATTTAGTTTCAGCCTATGCCGTTAAGTTGTACTTTTGTATTGCCGAAGCTGTGCTGGCTTGATGAGCCTGAGCACGCACAAGTATGTATTAACTTGCTAGGTCTAAGCCTCGTTCGCGGGCTGTTGTGTTCACTCTCGAAAATCATATGAACATATGTATTAAGGATATTTCGAATTTCTGATGTCTGCAAAATTTCAGTTCCATGTCCAATAGGTTAAAAAGAACTTCATAAATCCAAATCTAGCTGCATATCGACGGTTCCATTAAAGAGAGTAGGCTAAGTCTGTAAACTTAATTATTTTAAATGCTGTTTGTTTTCTTTTTTAAATTTGACGGTCATATGTGAAGTAATTTTGCATGAATTTTTTTTGTGCACATATGCATACTAAGAACATTCTCGATTTCACCACAACTGAGCATGGCATTTTCACCATTCCAATGCACGAGTTCAGAGCAGTGTTGCCAATTTAGCCCTTTTCTCGTCAAATCTACCTTTTTCCGAACCGATTTGACGAGGGAATAAGTGTAAAACCAGTAGACGGGATATTTCGTTTGGCTTTTTTAGAAAATTATTTGACTGTTCCTTGGCTAAAATTTTCGATCTTTATTCTTACATATAAATCAATTTTGATTGGAAGTCTTATAATATGCAAGCGGCAATGGAGCTTTAGCTGAATTCAAAAACTTCTAGTTCATACTTTCGTATTATTATTGCCTTCACCTCAATTCAGGTAACACGAACCAATGGAAATATAAACAGTTAAAAATTTTAGAAGCAATAAGGATAAATTCATACTTAAAGTTGGGTATCAACATTTTAATAAATACTTGTCGAAACGGATTTAAAAAACCGACTCTTGATATGATAGGAATAGCATCATCAAGCATTATCAATGAAATAATGGAAGAAAAGTGGCAAATTTATCTAGCTTTACAATCAATTCTGCTCTTGATTGAAAACAAAAATAAGTTAAGCTCTATTCATCTCATTTTCAAGTACGTATGCATACATTTTAAGCATCATTAACACCGATAAATTTATTCAACCAAAAATTTTCTAGTACATTCCTTGCAAAATCATTTCACCACCTGTCTTTTTGGAAAATAACGTCAACAGAAATGAAGAATGGTTTGCAAAGACGAACGGTTAGTGTATATTACACTAATGAGTGCTCCACAATGCTCTAACCCATATATTGGCTTTATTATTTATTTATTATTTTCGCGCTTCCCCTATTTATTAATTTTTGGCAGATTTGTTTAGCTTTTTTCTGGCTGTTTACGTGTTGGCAGCACTGGTGCAGAGGCGCCGTATGCTCTTCGTGTCCGACTCTCAATGGTTTGGCTGCACATTTCAAAGCGCACTATGCGCTCCCCAACCATTCTGTGGGGCATGTAAACTATCTCTCTGTCCCCCTCTCTCTTTCTCCAGCTACCTGCATCGCTCGTATTTTAGCACTTTTGCCTTCTTTTTTGCGAATAGACGCATAAAGCAACGAAGTATAACTTGCTGCATTTGCCGGTTCCGAGCATGTGTGGGTCTCACTGTGTGAGTGAATATTTACATTGCGAACTATCGATCGGTGGAGCGCCATTGTACTTTCTTCCAGATTTCGACACACAGTACACGTTGACTACCTTTTCTACCTTTTCTGGTCTTGTGTAACGTTGCTCGAGCTAATGGCAATGCTCCTGGGTGGATTTGCGAAGATTGTTGCTGCTGTCATCCGTATCTATGTATGTACGTATGCATGCTTAAGCAGCAGAAATTCGTTTAGATTGTGGCATTTGCATAACTAATACAATTTATTTTATTTAAACTATTCAAATTCAAGAAGAAAGCTGAAAACTGATGCGCAGAATATTTGCATACAAAGTCTACATGACTTTTTTAACACTAAAAAAATCACGAGATTTTCGAAAATGCAAGAAACCCAAGTTATTTGCATTCACAAAATTCTTGTTATTATTGTAAAGAAACCCGTAATTTGTTCGTTAATTGTTTCGCACCACATATTTGCAGATTCTTGTTCAACAATCAATTAAATCGCCAAGCAATCAGTCAACCAGCCAATTGACCAACCAACCTATCAATTGCTCGGGCAATCAAACCATGAACTAAGTATTAAAGCACCCGCTAAATTCCATATGTTATTTATTGAGAAAAAAAAGAGAACATTGGTAACGCTCGTACAATAACAGATTTCAGTGACTGTGTGCAGGGGCAGGTTTGATTCCCCTCCCGCTAAGTTCAGATGTTCGTTTCATAAATATTAAAGAGGACCGGTTAATCGGAAAAATTAATTACTGGTTTTTATTAGACGTGTTGTAATTTCTAATTTCTATTACAAATTGACTTATGCTAAGCGTACACCCAAAATACGTGGTTGAAAGTCAGTCAAACTTTGAAAATGAATGCATCCACAATTATATATAAAAACCGAAAATTAACAGCGGATCGTAGTCATTGAAGGAGCCTGTTGCTCTCCTTTGGAGAGCGGGTTATAATAATCCGGGAAAATAGTGACAAATCTTGGAGAGCGGGTGGTATTGTAAACCCCAGCTCTCCCATAATTTGCGTTTTGGGACCAGATCCTTTCAAGGCGAGAAGGAATTGTTTTGCTCAGACAAATAATAGGACGTTTGTCAGCAATATAGATGAGGCTTAAGCCGACCATCCTCACATTAACTTGGCATATATTAACATAAAAAAAATTATTGGTATCGATATCCGAACCTAAAATAACTAAATATTAAAGGATTTCAAACACAATGCATTCAAAGCATATCAAAGGGCCTACCTCAGAAAATATTTCATTCAAAAGTAAATAAACAAAGCTATAAAAAATATTCATAACGCGGTGCTAAAAAAAATTGCCAGTTATAGTTTCATCAACAATCTGAGGTTGCTGAGCAGGACCTGAAAACGTGTTTCGTGTTTTGCTCCTGATTGCGGTAGTAGGCGGTTAGAGTTTCAGAATACCTTTAGAAAAGCTCGTCAAAATTATTGGCAAGATACGTATACGAGCCAGATGTTGGTGTTAGTCAACTGAGCAAGTCAACCACATTGTGCAATTAATGATTCTGAAAATCTGCATACACTGAGAGAAAAAGCAAAGATTGGGCGACAATCAAGCAAACATATACCAGAAAAGATTGATGCAGTGAGGCAGAGTGTTGCTGAATGTCCGGGTACCTCTCATCGGCCCCGTAACCGACATCATGCTCCATTCATAATATTATAGGCCATATAATCAATAAGTAATATTATACATAAATTACAACTGTATTTCATTTAAATGCTAATAAAGAAACCTTCAGCCTGAAACATCAAATGCGCCCTGTACAATTGATCTTCAGAATATTTGCGTAGGAACTATACACTTAGATGAATGATAGTTATGAATAAATCATTTATTACGAAATGCTCGTAAACAACCAATTCACATACATATGTATTTCTCACGACAGGGTGCCCGAAATCGCACAAAATACACACTTGACACTAAAATAATAAATGTTCACACAATGCCTGAACAAAGGGCCCACATAATTACATCATATTTGTTTTGATAATAGCGGAGCATTATTAACAGGGCCAATAAATTTATAAGCAGAAATATTCCAACCACTCACACTGGCGCACGCACGCATTCGCACGTTCGCATCAGTGCGTTGACAAGCACATTTGTAGTCTGAAACATCAGTGGATGTGTGCGTGTGTGTGTGTGTATGTACATATGTATGTCACAACTTCATGAAATAACAATCGCATAAATTCTCTGCGCCTGCTTTCGTTACGACCACTTTTCGCCACATCGCCTTTTCTCTCGCCTGTAGATTAATTTAGGCAATTCACTGTTCCTCCCACACAACGCCCCCTCACTCCCAACATGCCGCACTCTCTGCGCACAGTTCATATGTAGAGTGTCAAATGTACGCTTAAAATAGTACTTAAAATAATGAAATTGTATACAACCATGCGTAAAATGACAGCAGACACGCCTCATCTACTTGCCTGATCTCCCTTCTCACCTTCCTCTGAGCCATAAATGCGTGCACGGCGTATTTTATTGCCGCAATTTTACGACTGCGAACCGCACAAAAATGGAGCAGAGCCAGAAGCCGAACAGCACACGACAAATCGACAGAACAGCGCGGGGGCAGAGCAGAGAAGCGTCCAGGCCAACAACACAACACGTGCTCCAAATAAAACAGCAGCGCCAACAACTACAGCCATGTCGCCTGGTCGCGTGTACCAGTACCAGCAGCAAGAGCCAACAATAAAGCGCCACTTGAAAAACATGAATAATTTCCTGGTGAGAACGCCGTTAACGGACCATAGTGACTATATTCTTTACTGGAGTTTAGATACCGGTACTACCGAAACCGAGATATAAGTATATATACAATAGATCCTGAAACAGAGGCTTATGCTCAGCATGAACGCAGAATTCGGCATAGCTCTCTCGCATTAATTTGTGTGTACTCGTTTCATTTTAGAACAAGTTAAGGAGACCTACAAACTTATTCTATAGCCGTATCCGAACGGTAGTGAGAAGCTACTATTTGCATCCCAATTTTCATACGGAAATGTTTCAGTGAACAATTTTCTTTCCTTCCCTTGGCTCTTTCTCTAAACGTTTACACACGGAATGTTTCGTTGACAAATTCTGTCTCTTTAGTATTGATGTTGTTGTTAAAAATGTCAAAAATATGTTAAAGCGAAAATATGTAAAAAGAGGAATGTCCAGTACGAGAAGGTCTCGTCTTCCTTCGTTTTACTCTCTTCCCAACGACTTCGACTTTTAGAATAAAAAAATGTTCGAGTGTAAATTGGGAATTACTTTCGTTGCAGTATTAAAAGCGGTAAGTAATGAAGGAAACTATTTAAAATGTATATAACCGAATTTCCACTGAATCTCACTACTATATTACACATTTTATAGAGACTTTTACAAACTTATTTTTCTCTTTGTTTGGGCCAATAGTTATAATTATCATTTCGTTCACTACTTTTCTATTTGTTTTCTTTTGTAACTGCCCGACTTTTCTGACTGAATCAAAATCCACTCTGTTTGAGAATTATCTTCCTGCGTTCTGTCTTAAATTAATGACTCCAATACTAACGAGCAGTCAACTGAAAAATGCAATATAAATGCTTGAAAGGATTAAATTGTAATACAACACCAATTCATTCAAACCACTAAAAAAAGAAAGCCTACTTTTGAGCGCTACAAGCAACTGCTGCTGACATACATATATGCACCGACCGCTGGATTGTAAGTATGAAAATGTTGCAACATAGAGAAATTGCACGAATATGAGTGTCGAATACAAAACTATAAAGCAAGCAACAACAACTTATATAAAGGAATAAACAATATGGAGGCCAAGGTCATTGTTTTTACTTAAAACGGTAGCTGGTTGCAGTTGGCTTTTGACCTCGCCTGCATGGAAACGCCCTCTGCACTTTTCTGCCGTTTCTTTCTTTATACAAATTCCATACGTTTATGATCGCAAAATTTGCTACTAACACTACTTACAGCATTGCTATACATAGTTGTTGTTGCTGCTATTCCGTTTGCCTCTTTTTTCGAGTAGCGCCATAAATTTTTAATGGACCGTGTTAAATTAATTGCTTCATTAATTTTGAGCATAATTTTTGGGTTCCATGCTCCATCGTGAAGGCACCTACGCTGCTGCTGCTGCTGCTTCCGTTCCAGTTGATGGCGCTGCCGACGACGGCGCGGGCAAGTGGCAGTGGCATTGTTGGTGTGAAGGACGCGGCACGTGCATGAGTGCGCCTCCGTAAGACGTCAGTCAGCCAAATGAAAGTTGATGAGCTTTCGCGGTGTGAATGAGTCGTCAACGCGGTTGGAACTGAATTTACGAGTATTCGCCGAGTCTTTTAATTAAATTCATTTACGCCACCGATGGGGTATAAAAGCACTTTGAATTCGAGCTGTGCCGCGTTAGTTATGACTACTAAAATTTAAATGCTAAATATATACATATGTATACGTGTACATAATTATTCACTAGGTAAATTTTATAAGAAACTAAGAAAATTATTGCAGTTCTCTAAATCAATCGAAAGTAAATTTAAATTCCAAATAAAACATGCAACTGAAAGAAGCACCAAAGTAACTTAGGACACATCTAAGCCCGTTTTGGTTGCATAACCAATACCAAAAGAAGACATAACATAATCACGTCCGGCAATGCAAACAATCGATGTATTGAAGCAAACATTTGGTGAACGTCGATTGGCCTTCGAGATCGTGGCCATATTGATATTTTTTAAGACCCCTATTTATGAGAAAAGCCATAATAGGCTCACTTCTACTTTTACTAAATACACGGGATTTCAAATTCGGGTCGACCTTTGTACCCGAAAAGAAGAGACGTATTTTTGCGCGCTGAATTCAAAAGGAGCTGGCAGAGAATTGAGAGGAATTACCAAGGCTTCTGGGACGACCTAGGAAAAACGGGCTCCGGAATCAGTGTCGAACCTTACCCTAAGAAAACACTTTGGTTGTTCGGGTACGAAACCGTGCATTCCTGTGAAATTTCCACGAATTCCATTTGACCTCATAACAAATATTGGAATGGGCACAGAGATGAGTAGGGACTATTGCAAAAATTGCTTGAATTGCAAAAAAGTGGACCATTGCATAAGTAGTGCAGCAACATTGGCTGCTAAGGCGAATATTTTTGCAGAGATCCTTTCGCAAACGAACGAAGCGAAGGACGAGACGCTGATGCGCGCCAACAGCAAGCAACAGCACCAACAAGCTGTATCCGGCAGACAACCGGATCTGCCCCCTCAGTAGTACCACTCTCAGCTTCATTATATTAAAAATTTATCATGATTTCGATCCGCTTGAAAATTCATAGTTTTCGACGCAATCACATACAGGCAAACGGCCTGATGCTCTTTCATAGCATACTTTTAGGCGCAACACACGAGTGTATATAAAAACGTTTTGTTTATATTTTGAGCCCACTTTTTGGTGTGTGGTGCCTGTGTAACCTGCATAGATGTCATTTACCTTTGCAAACACTTGCACACACAGGAACAAACACATGCATATGCATATTTGTGTGTACAATGTACACTGTACATCAGGAACAACAGAATGAGCTTACGTAAATGGATAAGTGCCGAGGCCGGTGATAAAGTAATGCTAAAAAAATGTATGACAAACGATAGAAGGGAAAATCCGAGCACAGATTTGGATAGGATGTGTTTAGGCCGAACGCCCCTAGTGCCATTTGTACCGGTTCGGCTGGAGCGAGGTGGCAACTTGCTGCTAAGTGTCGCCTGGGCCCGAGTGCTGCAAGCCGGTGGCGGTAAGCTGCGCTCGGACACTTGCGATTTACCACTCCAGCGAACCAGGTAAGCCAACGTTTCGCTGCTCCTCCATATGAGGGCATAGTTTATTTTTTCGTATCTTTTTCTGCCATCTCCTCCATATGAGGAGTCCATCTTATATATAAAATTTCCATTTATTTAATAAATTTATTTGGATACGTTTTATAACGTAATATCGAAAACTCTACCTTCTTATTATTCCACTAATTCGCTTTGTGTTTGCTCTTTTTTATCTCTTTTATTCCGCCTTTCCAACGCCGGCAACGAACCGCACAATTTTATTTTGTTTGACGTCATATGCGGCAAACCCCTCGACTACGTCGATATTTGGTCCTTCGAGCCGCGGATTTCGGCTTTTTGGAAAGCGGCATTACAACTTTAACTAGCGAATACGAACAAGTTTCATCGTGAATATATCCATCTACACAGTGCGAATATCCGAAGAAGCAACAAATTTGCAGCTTTAAATACCAACCTATTCAACTTTAACGAAACACAAGCCTTATCATCGGATTAAAAACCACAGCGGCAGTAATTCCAGCAATTTTGAAAATCGCAGCATTTTGCGCAACTCTACCTCAACAATTTACAACATTTTCAACAAGTTTCTGCGTGAACACAGGTGCGTACAATTATTGGTGATAGGAGTGCGTTTTCTTTTTATAAATTTGTAACACGAAAATAAATTCAAAAAAAGGTGCATTTTATATATTACAATAATTTTGAATTCCTCCCTGCATTTTTTATATGGGAACGACTTGCACAAATATAAGTGCAATTCGTTTTCATATTGTCCCGGGCGTTGACCTCGCAGTCTCTTGGAAGAAAAGTACATAGGAATCATATGTTCCTATGTACTCTGCCTAAACAGCACATCTCTTTAGGTAGACCTCCCTGTCCAACAAGAAGTTTGAGAACGAAACAAAACTTCGTTCTCAAATTTAGCGCCACACTTACAAATATATATATATCCATCAAACATATTTTGCTCCCTCACTCATTACCAATTAGTACGTACCATTCCCATTCACTGCTCACTTGCACACCAGTCACACTTGCCTATGCAAGAGCAAGAAACTCACATACACACTCTCACACACACTGCTCGCACACTGTTCCCACTTGCCTCGCTCTCACACCCCTACCGTCGGTCAGTAGGTCAGGGATCGTTTGGCACGATTTCGCTCATTAGCGAAAATCGAAAAAGAACACCAACCCTGAGTTTTGTCAGCACAGCTGCCATATTTGCTTTGGAATAGAGACGGACACAAGTCCAGTCTATTTTGATTTTGATTTTTTTTAATAATAAAGTGCAATTTAAAGTAAATAAAACGATAATAAACGTGAATTTAAAGTAAAGTACAATCATTTTAATTCACGCAACATAAATTAAAATCGGTAAACCAAGTGCGAACCAGCTAGCGAAGGAAGAACCAGCGAGCTGCAACCAAACAACGTGGGACAAATAACAGAAAGTGGTCAAGACACAGAATAAGGCTGTGGAGCCGTATTCTGTGCTCCAGGTTGGTCGTTCCAACAAATTTTTTATGAAATAAAATTTCTTTCGGGATTTATTTGTCTTACGTTTCAGTGAGAATAAAGGAAACATAAATAGAAAAGTGCAGTGGTACGAGCAAACCCACCAAACCAAAAGCCCGACATTCCACGGTGACTAGGTCGTCATCAGCAGTGTGTGAGTGTAGTTAAATTATTACAATTGGCATTAAATCTAAGTTATATATTTACTAATAGCCAAACGAGGGTCGCTTGCCTTCAATCACGAAATACCCAAGCAAAGTGGGATTATTGAATTTCGTTTTTGCATGTATTGCAACATTTTGCGGCATTATCAAGTGCATCAAATTCGACGCAAAGCTGTATGCACTTTCGTTTGCCATTGCAACCGATCAGATTATCGGTGGTTGAAGTTGTGGTGGTCATTCCTTTTTGAAACGTTGCGAGTTTTCAAACTGGTTAATTGCGGCGCACAGCGCAAATATTTAAGTTTGCGAAATTTTTCGGCTGCTTTAAATTTCGAAGTCTCTAAGTGGTTTAAATTAAAAGTTTGTTTACGCGTTTCGTAAAATATTTATCTTTGGTCCAAAGTCGTTTGGACAAGTTCGATTTTATTTCATAATTTTTCGGGGCCATCTTCGAAATTAAGCAATTAAAGTTTCTTTGAATTTTGTCTCGAATCAAGCTCACGGTCACGGTGCAATTGTTGTTCGATTTGAAAAAAAAAATCTTTTGAAGTGGTTCAAGCGGTTTTTACAATTTATTTAAACACAATTCTTTCGTTGCACAATTGTTTGCTGCAACAGTTCGAGCGGTTGAAATTTAAATTTGTTTCATAATTTTTGCAAATAATTTGTGCGCACCGTGGGCCTTGGTCGAGCTGCATCGGCATTTTATATTTGATTTGTTCAAGTTTTTTCGCTGTTTTTTTTCGGATTTAACATTGTTAAAGGTGGAAATTATTGAATTTCCTTTTCAAGTTGCTTTATTTTCCGAAAGATTTTATAATTTCACACCGATTTTCGGGAACGGTGTAAGAGCCCGCTGATTAACGAATTTCACCCCTTTTTTCGGTACGGGGTTAGTATAAGTTCTGTGGAAGCTGAAGTGTCGCTTCTTAAGTTGGGCGGTTTTTCAATTAGTCGGTTTGTCCGAATTTTAATCTCGCCTGTCCAGAACCATGGCAGCAATTACAGAGTTTAACCGCGTAGCCGAAGAGCTACTCGAATTCGAAAGCGAGTTCAATGACTCGATAGATCAACACTCCGTGTTCTCTATCGAGGTGCAACGTGCGGAATTGAATGCCGTATGGCAGTCCGTGAAGTCTGCTTATGCAGCCACCATTCCAGTGACTAGCACTGAAATGGGGTTGGACGTAATGAAGTCCAAATACAAAGAGTGTTACGCTGCTTATGTAGCATGCGCAGCTATTATGGGCGAATTCGCCCATAATCTTTCGTCCGTCCGACCGGCTAGCTCTACTATGCTGGCAGGGGAAAGGCCTGTTGAGGCAGCTGCCACTTTCCACGTGAATCTTCCGCCGTGTGATACCCAGGTTTTCCACGGAGATTACACGACATGGCCATCCTTTAGGGATTTGTTCACGGCCATATATGTTAACAACTCTCGATTGAGCCCGGTGGAGAAGCTGTTCCACCTCAATCAAAAGACTCGTGGGGAAGCAAACGAAATTGTGAGGAAATCCCCCCTTACCCATGAAGGTTTTACGACCGCATGGAAGAATCTAGTTGATCGGTATGAGAATCGTCGGATTCTCGTTAATACCCAACTAAAGATGTTATTTAATCTTGGGAAAGTCACCTCTGAGTCCGGTGCAGGACTCAAAAAATTGCAGAGAGACATTAACAACTGCATATCAGCCTTGGAGCTGCACGGCGTAGATATACGCAATTGGGATGCGATATTTACATATCTATGCTCAACCCGGTTACCCGAAACCACCCTGACACTGTGGGAGCAAACCATAGTTCAGAAGACGGAGATCCCAAAGTGGGAAGACCTGGATCGGTTTTTGACCAGCAGGTTCCAAACGCTGGAAACCGTAGCGGATATCCGCACGGGCATACCATCGAGCAGCCATTCGGCGAGCAACAATCGCTCGCATCCGCGCCTAGTAGGGGGAGCGCAAAGACATATTCGTGTGCATCATGCGAACATAGCAGAGGCCCACAACAAGTTCGGGTGCCAAGTATGTTCGTCGAAGCAACATGTGTTGCGTAATTGCGCCCGGTTCATAGAACTGAGCCCCAAGCAGAGATTGCATGCCGTGAAGAAGCATCATCTCTGCATAAACTGCCTGGCCAGTTCCCACGAAATATGGGATTGCAGGAGCACCTTTTCGTGCAGCACCTGCAAGGGAAGGCATCATACTTTGCTGCATCGAGCAGAGTCGAATCAAGCGTTTTCTAGTACCTCCAGAACTAGCCCAGCCAATGTCCCAGTATCTCATCTGCCATCCCAATCTATAAATCCGCCATCTAGCCCCAGTTGCGAGCCATCGATAAGGCAAGTCCACGCTGGGTTCGCAGCAATCACCCACCCTGTTATAGCACCAGAGGCACAGACAAATTCTGTGCACCAAAATTTAGTCACCTCAGACCAGAAGCCATGCGTAGGGAAACAAGAGGATTTTTCAAAACGGAGTTTTTTGTCGGGGGAGGGGCAGTTCTGCCAGAATTTCAGAAAAGAACCAGCTCGCCGTCAGGAGAACGGCCGGAACGTCGTCCGCGCTCATCAGTTCCAGCTCCCACTACGACAAAATACGTCGCGCAGATCGCGACAATCAATAGGCGGCACGCGAAATGTGCGTAGCTGCAAAGTCGACCTGCCACACGCCGGAGCTCGTCCTCGACCGTCGCGCCCTCGTGTTGAGCAGCGTCGCAGAAAGAGGCCCGCTCATGCTGGAGCTCGTCCTCGACCGTCGCGCCCACGCATCGAGCAGGGCCACCGACCCGAACTCCCTCGCGATAGACCGCGTCCCAGTCCGTCGAGGCTATCGCTGGAGGCAGTTCACCACCGGGAGCAAGGCGCTAAGCATGGCGTTGGTGGATCACGTCTGCCATGCCAAACTACGGACCACACCCATCCATTACGGCCACCGCCACAAAAAGGTACGTCGCGCAGATCGCGACCATCGAGAGGTGGCACACACTGTGCTGATAACGGCCAATCCAACCTGCCTCACGCTGGAGCTCGTCCTCGTCCGTCGCGCCCACGTGCAGAGCAGCGTTGCAAACCGGGGCCCGCTCACGCTGGAGCTCGTCCTCGACCGTCGCGCCCACGCGTCGAGCAAGGCCACCGACCGGAACTCCCTCGCGCTGGAGCTCGTCCTCGACCGTCGCGCCCACGCGTAGCGGAGAACCGCCAGCAGCTCGCTCCATATGACGCGCGCCTGCAACTCGTCGAACACGCGCCGCTATTTATGGAGCGGCAGCAACCCATTGCTAACGTTAGATTAGCGCCCCTATGATTTCCCGCTGACTGATCGCCGGTTCCACGAGCCAGCCGGCCTGATCCTGATCCATGCCCGGATATTTCGCGCCGGCCCTAATACCGGAAGTGCGCGAAAGCTGACAAAAAAAAAACACATTTAAACTGGTATATATATATGGCAACTGCCCCCTCAAAACCCCCATTTTTTAAAAAATTTTACATTTTTTACATTTTTTCCTATCACCAATAATTGCGCACATATTTTTGAATTTTTTGAACATTTTTATATGTATTATGCTTAGTCGTAAGTTGCATTTTGAATTTTTTAATTATATTTTATATATTTTTAAAGTTATTGCAGTGGTGCTGCAAGGCGGGCGGCAATGTTTAGGCCGAACGCCCCTAGTGCCATTTGTACCGGTTCGGCTGGAGCGAGGTGGCAACTTGCTGCTAAGTGTCGCCTGGGCCCGAGTGCTGCAAGCCGGTGGCGGTAAGCTGCGCTCGGACACTTGCGATTTACCACTCCAGCGAACCAGGTAAGCCAACGTTTCGCTGCTCCTCCATATGAGGGCATAGTTTATTTTTTCGTATCTTTTTCTGCCATCTCCTCCATATGAGGAGTCCATCTTATATATAAAATTTCCATTTATTTAATAAATTTATTTGGATACGTTTTATAACGTAATATCGAAAACTCTACCTTCTTATTATTCCACTAATTCGCTTTGTGTTTGCTCTTTTTTATCTCTTTTATTCCGCCTTTCCAACGCCGGCAACGAACCGCACAATTTTATTTTGTTTGACGTCATATGCGGCAAACCCCTCGACTACGTCGATAGGATGCATTCTAAATATTTATATTAAACAAGCAGACCAAAATTATCAAAAAATATTTATTCTTATATGCAACAAAATAGATTTTAAGTCTACAACATAAGCAATAACTATAACTGTTTTTTCCTGCTCAATAAGAACGATGCTCGAAAATTCTACCAGCAGGCCAAGCATCTGACACAAGGTTTCAAACCCGGGGCATGGTCCTTCAAGAACGAAAACGGAGATCTGGTAATTGATACACAGGGTACACTGATGTGGAGAGTAAAAATCTCCAACTTCAGGTGAAAAAATTCTAGAAAGAGCAATCAATAACAACGGTGTAAATGTTCAACCGCCGGACAATGAAGATCTCAAAACAGCTCTTCAGCAGCTAAAAAACAACAAAGCTGCGGGCGCGGATGGACTGCTCGCGGAGCCCGATGGTAGGATTCTCAAAATTCTCTGTCCTATCCACAAAAAAGAAGATCCGTAATTGGCGTGAACTACCGTGGTATCAGTCTCCTGGCCATCGCATATAAGGTTCTGAGTCATGGCGAATTCCTGGTGGAGGGACCAAGTAAAAGTAGCCAAGGGATTGGAAAAGGCGCGCGCAAAACAGAGGTACTTGGAGAGAGCTGGTACGTGAGGCGATGACTTGCGACAGGTTGTGATGTTATATAACTAAGTAAGTTCTACTTGTCATATGAACACAGTTATATAACTACTTCGGCTTTTGGCAGACAACCTCATCAATGACAATTCAATGTTAATTCCAATAATTTAAAAAACTTTATGTCAGAAGCATAAACATTTTTGCGAAACCCGGGATGTTAAGTTTTATAATGGCAAAGTATACTTTCGGAAAGTTTTTTCGATGTTATGAGCCTGCTGGGTGTTTCGAATCAGCGACCTCTCGCATCATAGACCGTGCCACCACGCCACTTGCCCATAGCCAAAACCAAATAGCTCATTTCGAATTATCCGTAGCTGAATACCAGATTTCGGATTTTTGGGGAAGCCAAAACAGGTTTTTTTGTCATTACCACTTAAGGACTGTATATTTTTCCTACAGGACGTGCATATTTATGTGCACGTAACTATATAGTACATTCATACACACCCACAGAGACACGTCATAGGAAAAGCGAGCAGGCATGTTAAATAACGGGGACATCACAAAAGCGTTGAAAAAAGATGTGGAATATGAAGAAGTGTGTGTGCCTAAATGTATGCAAAGGTATGTGCATATGTATACTATACATAGTAAGTACTCTGCACTTTAAATAGGCTGCTTTCGGGCGCTTAGTGAAATAAGCAGCGCGCTTGCGGGCGCCTCAGCTTTTCCCCAATTTAAAATGGCGTTGGGAGGAATCGCATCAGCCACGTGAAGTTGGTGGCAAGATTTTCTGAGCAATGTGGCATATTTACTGGCGCATTGATGAAATAGTTAAGATTAAATTCCGTGCCCACTTCTTTTATTTCTCCCGCTGCCCACCGACGGCTTTCCCTGCTTGCGCAAAACGTGCTGGAAATGAGAAAAAACAAGAAAGCGAAATGGAATATTTTATATATACATATGTATGTATATATATACTGGTACATTTTTCATTTTAGTTGCTCATTGTGTTTGTACTGTATAGTATAAGGCGTCCAGAGTATGTATATACCGTAGGAGGTGCAGCTTGTGGAGGCAGATGTGTGTAGAGCCAACTCAAAAGGAAGTTCGATTTAATTGAAATGATTATACCAGCGGGATTTCACAGATTATCGTTTGGATGGAAATGCGGCAGAGGAAATGCGTGTAATCAATGAGGAAACTAATCATTAAAGGGATATCACATCGATAAATGTTCACTCAAAAGGAAAATGGAGTAAAACGGATTATGAATATCATATGACAGCGCAGTATCTACTCACATAGAAAATTATAATTTTCGAATTTCAAACTATGTATTGGAGGTATTAACTACCGTTTTAAATTTAAATATGTACATAAGTATGGCATGGATGGGTGTCAGAAGCAATGGGCCGGAGGACCTAAGTGTCTGATGCCTAGACGAAATTGATTAATTTGGTATTTGGATTTTGGATTTTGGGCTTTTAGACACTTGAAAAAAGTCGATTATTTCATAGAAACCCAAAATAGTTTGCTCATTTTTGAAAAATACACCGTAAACCGCAACCTCATATAAAAAAAATTTACAAATTTATTTGTATGAGTAAAATATTTGAAGTGAATGGTATCAACTTCTAAAGACCTCTTGCAGCGCAGTAACAATTCAGTGAAACAATATTTATTAATTGATCTTTTCATGGCGCACAAATAAGCTTTCCAAAAGTATGAAATTCGTCGACATCCCGACATCAAATTTTATATGTTGGCGTATGGAACGAAGCACTGTGAATAATCACTCTTAGAAACTACAAAGCTTAAAGTCGTACATACAAGTTTTGTACGGAGGCAATGCGTTAAATTCTTGCTAAAAAATTGGTTCATTATTCCGAGAAACCCAACCAACACTCTCAACTTTCAAAACAACAACTTACCTGAGCCACAACAAAAGCCGCAATATTTTCAGTATTATGTCAGGACTCAACACTTCTGCCCTGCACGGCAGCTAACGGCATTTAACACCTTGGCGGGCATTTATGCGATGATTGCAAAACTCGGAATTAATTTAACAGCACAAACTTTGAACAACAGGCTAGGAAACTGCGTGGTTGCAGCAGCTCGCCCTTTATCTTTTATCCCTGGTTCACGTTCTGTTGCAAAGTTGCAAAAACAATTTTAATGAAGAAGTGAAAAGTTATAAAAAGCTAAACGGCAAAGTTTACCCAACACTTGGCAACACTGGCCGTCGGCGATAGCCATTTAAAGTAGGCGCAAAGTATTAGTTGCGGGAAGCAGACTTCTTGATTGATAGTATTAGATAAATTCAATACAGAATATCGATGATTGCAAACATAACCTCAAACAGTTGAGATGAGTTTTTGTGACTATGTACGATTCGAAAAAGAATTTTGTTATTATTGTTGTCGGTATAAGCAAATATTTTACGACACATACGTATAACCTTTTTTATTCTCCTCTTCCAAATCTCTTAGCAAAGCGAAGCATCTTAGATAATGACAAAGAACTTAGTTCTCAGCACGTTTTAATCTAACAGCTGTTCTCATATTATCGATCAAGAATAGAAGGGACACTCTTATAGGAAGTAACTAGCAGTATTGAGACAATGCTCACACCTTCAACGCTTAGACGCGTCAAGCTAAAGCATTTATTTAGCCCCGCAGGAGCAACCGGTAAGTACTATGAGAAGAAGTATTTAAGTTTTATGGTTAAGTAGGAATTCAGGGAAACCCGTTATTCTTTTTTTTACCGACGTACGAAAACAGAGGTTTAAACTGTCTGCATCCGACCACACTGGCCCATCTACAAAACTACATTGGAAGGCAGCCCTGTCATTGTTGTACATTTTAACAGTATATAAGGGAGACCAAAAGCCGCTTCCGTACCCAGAAGTGATATTGAGAAGCTAATTTGGCAAATTCATCGATAATTCCTAACTTCTTGTTCTACAATCCAATCCCCAACTTTTGGAGGACAAGAAAGCTGGTACTGTGTGTTTGGTGGGACTACAAGGGGAACATCCATTATGAGTTACTACCGCCTGGCCAAACGATTGATCCGAATCTCTACTGCCAGCAATTAATGCGGTTGAAACAAGAAATTTGATCAAAAATAGATCGGACTTGATCAACAGGAAAGGCAAAAACTAAGTGAATTCGACTGAGAAGTTTTGATACATCCATCGTATAGTCCTGTGATAGCACCGTCACATTACCATTTGTTCCGATCTCTCCAACACTCTTTTGTTAAGAAAAAATTCGCCGGAAAAGAGGACTGCGAAGTGCACCTGCGTCAGTCTTTCAAAGATAAAATCCCGGAATTCTACAATAAAGAAGTAATGGATCTAGCCGAAAAATGGCAGAAGGTAGTTGAGAAGAATTGGCAATATAAATTTAAACAAAATATGTATATTTCTACTAATATATCATCGCATCGACTCTAGATAGGAAGTCACGGGATGAAGCATACTTCAGAAATTAAGATTCACTGGCCGTTGCCAGTACCGTTCGAATTTCAGTGAGTAGGCGCGAGTAGAATTTTAAGAGCAAATTATATACTCGAGTATGCTCACTTATAACCACTCACTGCAGATCTCGCTCCACACTTAATGCAAACCTACATATTTTAATTGCAATCTCCGGAAATTTTTAATGTCCCTTATTCCGATTACTTTACTTAAGAGCAAAAACTACAATATTATCATCTCTCTCAGCTACACACGTTAGACATTTTTATTGATTGGTAATGAAAGTTGAAGGGTCATCTATCTAGCAGGGCAGGTCAATGGTTTCTACCTTCACGTGTGAGTTTCTTAATTAAAACACTTTCAGTGTCGTTAAACATTGACCAGTGTCGACCACCATTATTGTTTGTTCTGCTGTTGTTGACGTCTTTGTTATAGCTACCAGGGCTGTTTGGCTTGTGCGAGAGAAGAATCCATTGTTTGCAACGATGATATCACGTAATTGAAATGATGAAGTTTATAAGTTTTATGGGTATATGCTTGGGGGGTTAAGGGAGAAGAGCAATCATCGAACGCGTTTGCAATTTGGTCTCATACCTAGCAAAGTTCCCATATGTGTGTTCGAATGTATATCTATGTACATTTATATGAAGAGGACGTGGGCGTAAGCCCTAGCAATTGGCTTTCATCTAGAAAAGTTTTGTTGAGCAAGGTTGGAAAGGAGAGAAGCCTAAGTGAGACAGAATTGCAAAAGCGATAAAAAGAGATAGAGAAGAGGAGAGCAGTTATAACAAAGTTGATGACCAGTTTAAAAGTTATTAAGAAGAAAGACTTCTGCAGTATGAACAGGATAATACTTTTGCACTAAGGGAATTCCATTTCGCATGGGTATTGCATAGCAAGTAATAGAATTAAACGAACTTCTTGAAGGATGTAGTAAAGCGATTCACTTCTGGAGGAAGCAATAATAAAAAACTATAAGCAAACATGTTGGCTTTAGCTAAACAACCAATGATCCTGATCTGATGATACAGAGTGTTGACTCTGTTAAAGAGAGTCTCTGTAAAAGAGAGAAAAACTACGAAACACTGATATTTCAATGCGTGAATTATTATTGCCATCGTGAATTTTAAGAAACAAAAAACATCGCGGTGGCTCAGTTGACGAGTGCTTAGTAGCTGATGCAGAAGGCCTGGGTTCAATGCCTGTTTCATACTATCTAATAAAAGAGAAATTGTTTTTCAATTTTTATCTTTGCGCAGCGCCGCTTCTCGCTATTTATTGGCAATTCTCCGAGAGTATCCTTTGCCATGAAAAGCTTGTCAGTTCGTTCAGACGCGGCTATTTGGGGGTCCCTTTAATTTGTGCTAAAATAAAACGTGCACCAATAATTTACGGTCAAGTTAGTTATGATTTAGCCGTAACTTAGCTTATCTTGGGCCAACCTGCCATACGGAAACTCTGTATATGCTGTTACTCATGACATAACTCAACTTAGAAATCTCAGAGAGCTGCAGCTTTTAGGTTTCTAAGTTAAGTCACAACGTCAAGAGAGCGTGAGCTAATTGCTCAACAGAAGCAGCATTGCCACTGCAATGGTTTTCAGACTTGAAATAAACTCGATTGAAAACTTCGATATAAAACATGGAAAATAACGCTGTATCAGACAAAGAACTTATTAAATTTAATGTAATTTTTCGTCAATTCCATTGTCATATTTCTATCATAAAACCAAATATAATTCTTATGTTTTCAATTGAGTTGACCGCAATGGCAACCTTAGCTTCATTCGTAAAGAAAATGTCAAACTGGTGAACGAAGCGTATATATTTGGTTCAATCAAATAGCGAATTATTTGAAAAATTCAATACAAATTATAAGCTGTGAATAAACTACTTAAATACATATAAGTTTGAAAAAATGAAGAAAAGTGCTGAATGGGTTTTTAGTTTAGACAGCATTTCAATCAAATAAAATAATTTTGTTCTGTACTTTCAAATTACGAAGTCATGAGTAATAGCTCCTAAGTTTCTACGGAAATTAAGGCAAGTTAAGTTATGGCTAAATCTTAAGTAACTTGACCATTTTTGCGAGAAAGCTTGGCCTTAGCCTCGTTCGCGATCTTTAGCGCCAATTATTTATTTATTTATTTTATGTACGAAAGTTTAATAGAAGAGAAAAAGTTCAAACGATTTTGTTTTAAAAAGTTTTCGTGTGTATCTTCTTTATCTTATGCTGCTAAAATTATATTGAATTACATTTCGCGGTAAGTGAGGTAAGACTTCAAAGCCGAATTGCCTTCGCTTGAGCAATGACAAGCGAATTGAGCGCAGCAGTCGTGGCAATACAAATTGCAACAATTTAGAACGATAGTGACAGGTACATATTTCACCAACTACAAAAACAACACAAAGGATTTGTGGAGCGACGCACAAAAACAACAAGATGAACTTAAAAACCAATTAAATATTGAATGCAAAGAGCGAGCTGAATCGATGACAAGAATGTAAGAAAAAGCGTAGCCATGTGCGAAAGAGCGAAATGTAAACGGGCCGGGAAGAAGCAAACGCCAAGCACATCGGACGGACTATGGTATGTGGACGTGTCGGCATGAAGGAATCTTTGGCAAACAAACGCAGCAAGCAAGCCCAACCTCAACAATCCGACGACCGACTGCAAAGCTGCAAGTGTCTGAACGCACGGAATGCAGCAGCTTAAGAGCATAAGAGGCTGCTGAAAGTGGAGCAATAAGCCAACAAGTGGTAAAATCGGCAGCTACTGAAGGCTACTGAACACTATGCCTTTTGTTGCTTTATTTTTGTTGTTGTTGTTGTTGCTTTTATTGTTATTGCAACGCCAATTGCCGCAAGCGTTGGGCCATATTACGTAAGTTGAAATGCAGGTTATAAACGATCGTTTCAAATACGGTATGACGGTATGGCAGTCTTAAATTATTTCAGGATCTTCACAATTTTATACAGTTTCAATATTGCAGACCCAATTGTGCAACTTCAATTTATTCAGGATACGAATATAATCAAAACCGGATCGATTTTTGGCGTATATCATTGGAAGTCAGAACAGCGCAGCATTGAAATCGAGTCAGACTTTTGACAACCAACACAAAACTCATGAATTTAGACAATTAAAAAAAACAAACCATTGAGAAGATATCCTATACAAGGAGACTAGCAAAAGATCGCTGACTTGGTTGGAAGAAGTTTGTTTGACCGTGTTAGAGCAAAGCTAACTATAAAATAATTAATAAGCTGTTGAGTTTGATTCGTAAATTTGGAACGAACTTTTGGTTCCAGTCAAAATTTATAGATGACGTTTACAAAATTACACATAGGATCCCTAGAGGCATCTGATCTGTATCATGGAGGCGATATTTTCCAAACGACTGCAATTCTGACTGGAAACTTAACAGAGATTTAGAGGATTGACATTCCTTTGATACATTGGACATTGGGAATAAATATCGTTTAAATGTCTTTATTAAACAAAAAATTAACATTAAGTGAATGTAAATATTTAGAAAAATATCAGAAGTGTTATTGTTAGTACAAAAAGTAGATGCAGAGTAACGTTTTCTTGGTATCTACAGAGGTACAGTAATATACAGGGAAACGAGAGGGCAAATGTGGAGGTCAAAAAGGTGTTTAACTTCTGGGAAAGTTTCTTGGCATGCCGTCCTCACTTTTATGCTATTCAAACATTACAGGTCATGTGCTCAGGACGAACAGTGCATAAAAATGGAAGACCTACCCCTCTTACTTTTCTTCACTCGTGCTCCTTTAAGCACGAGTTGCCATGTTCATAGAATACACAATGTGTATTTAAATCGTCCTTAGTAAAATCATAGCCGTCAATTCGTATAAATTGCTTAATTTTTATAGCTTACATACATACACTTAATAAATTGGAAAGTTCCGTAGTAGATAACATTATAAATTTGTGAACTGATAAAGGCAAACATTTATAGAAAACTACATACTAACTGAGCTAGAAAAGTTCCATGGAAGTGTCAAGTTTTAAACGAGTTAGAAATTTTCAAATTGGGTTTTCCCTCGCTTATCTAAATAGCATGGCTCTTTCAGTCTTTTGATAGCGGAAATCAAATTTATCATGTTTCCAAAAAAATTTCGAAATTATAAGAGTAACCAAACAAATCAGCCGTCATTCAATTTTTCACTGCCCAACCTGTCTGTCGGCTGTCCGACCTCAAAAGAATTCACATTTTAGTCAATTCGATTAACAAATAATTTAATAAATTAGTCTCTTGCATTCCGATGTTTTTAATAATTTCCCCACCCCACCAAAAACACACAAAAGCACACAAAGAAACAATCATGTTACTCACCACTGGCATCGTGTTGCTGTAGCTGCGATTGCTGCTGCTGATGTTGTTGTTGTTGTTGCTGCTGATGTTGATGCTGTAGTTGCTGGTGATGATGCATGTTGGGTGCACAAAAAGCGCTTGTGCCACCACCTACGGACATCGATAGCGTGGAATGCGGCGGCGCTGGCAATTGTTGCTGCTGCTGTGTTGGTGACGCATAAACACTCGGACGATATGTGGGCGGCGGCGAGCCGACGTCACAGCGACCTTGCACCGGCGCACCGGATGAAGGCGGTGGCGCCACATGTGAGGTTGGCGGCGGGCCGTAGGATTGATAGTGATGTGGCGGCAGAGGGCCATGGGCCGCGTGCGCCGCGTGCATGACGTGCTCGGTGGCCTGTTGGTACTGGTGGTGCGTGTGGTAGGGATGCTGGTGATGTGCGGCGGCGGCTGCCGGTGACATGTGGTGCGCGTGGTATGCAGCAGCAGCGGCTGCTGCAGCCGCCGCGTACGATGGAGGCGGTGGGCCATGCTCGGGGGCGCCGTGCTCCGCGTGCAAGCCCAAATCGCTGGCGTGATACATGCCCGCCACTGCGGCGGCGTTGAGCGGATCTGTCAATGCGCTGCCAACACTTGTCTGTTGCGGTGGTGGCGGTGATGCGTGCGCTAAACCTGCCGCGGCCGCGGGGAAAACAAGTAAACGTATGTGTGAGGTTTCCAATGTTGCATTCAAATTGAAAATTGATTCGCCGAATCGTAATTCAACAAGTCATCGAGTAGGTGACAACCGAAACTGAGCTGCCTAAGCAGAGGGCCAAAATAGCATTCTTGTTATATGAATGCTTCAGTTGCCAAACCGAGTAACTCCAATTTCTAAAATTTAATGTCAAAACACTGTATTGACTCCTAATTGTATAATTTCTCTGCTAATAAATAAGTATGTATAAGAACAATAAATCAAATTTCTTTGATGATAAGTAGAACATAATATGACTTATTATCCGAGCAATTTATTTTGAATATTATGCAGTTAGGAGACAATAAAATATTTTGACATTAAAATAAAATAAAAATCAGAAATTCGATTCAATCGATCTGGCAACTGAAGCATTCATATAACAGGAAAAGGGAAAAAATAATACAACTAAACCACAAGAATACAAATTTTTAATGCTTTTTTTATAAAACCACCATGAAATTCGGTCTTGAAAAAAATGTTCTTCCTAATATTTCTAATGTGGCGCCGCGGTGGCTCAGTGGACAAGTGCTCGGTTGCTGATGCGGTAGGGCCTGATTTTGATTTTTTAAATTGCTTATTGATATTGACAGAAGGCCTTTGTTGTGCACCGCGACCGCAAATTGGATCTATTGCGCTGCCCAGTTGTGTTAGGGCGGGTTTCACAGTGGCTATTTAAATCTAATTTTCAAATTGAGTTTAAATCTAGTTTACCTTTCCTTGGTGAAACCCATTTGCATTTATTTAAATACGGAATATTTCACATTTGAAGGTTGGCACAACTTGCTAAAAACATATGTTCAATTGCTCAATTTCGGAGGCAGCAAAATTTTCGTTGACTAAAATAAGTGAATTGTTGAATATTGTGCAAAGCATGGACAGTTTATATTATTTATGTACTACTGTGTTCCATGCAGTTTTATGCTTAATTTCAATCTCATAAATTCCAATACTGACCACGCAGCTTGCTTGCACATCCGAAATCAGCTATTCATAAATTCAACTCTGTGCCGTACTTAAATATCCACAATCGGGAATTAAAATTGTATTTAACTTCCAACTGTGAAACTGAAATTCCCTATTTAAACTGAAATCAGAGTTTAAATATCCACTGTGAAACTGGCCCTTAGTCTCTTAATGAAAACTGATGATTATACTTCACAGGATCATTTCTGTAGTCAGTCTTCATTTAGTTTCATTGCGGGAGCGCCTGGGTTCAAATCTCAGCCGAGGCACATAACATCTAATAAAACGGGAACTTGTTTTCAAATTTTTTTCTTTGCGCGGCACCACTTCTTGCGATGAATTGGCAATTCTACGAGAATATTCTTTGCCACGAAAAGCTTCTCGACCCGTTCGGATACGGTTATTTGTAGGTCCCGATAATTTGTGCAAAATATAACAAGCACACACAAGTTATTGCGAGCAGTTGCGCTAATCAATTATTATTATTAATATATAAAATGAACGCTTGGCTTGCAAAATAATGTTACTATTCTTTGGGTGTCGTGGCTTGAAGAAATCGGAGGTAACGAAGAAGCCAACAAGTTGGCATAGAAAGGGCCAGAAAAACGCACTGCGAAGTTGGGAAGGGGGTTCACAATATCTTAATGAGAAGAGGAAAGGAAATAACAGGAACTTATACTGGTCTGAGCTTACCGTGGCGCCCGTTATGTGCTTAGCACAGATTAACGTGACCTACATATAACCTACATAGAATATGGCTGTGTCTGAACGAGAAGCTTTATTAAAAATTTTTTTAAAAGTGTTTATCATGGCAATGTGGACTCTGGGCGAGTTGCCAACTAGCTTCCGACAGATGACGCCGCACGCAAGGGAACGAAATTTACTTTTTTATTTAGATGGTATGAGCCAGCTGGGATTTGAACCAGCGATCAGGGACCGAGCACTTATCCACGGAGCCACGACGGCGCATATACATAAGTACATACATACATAAAATTGAGTAGCGGCTTACCTTCACCCATAGCACCCGCTCCAGCACCAGGCGGCAACATGCTCGACAATGCGCTCAACGGTGTATACGACTTCGGCGGTTCCACCGAACTGGGACGCAAGACGCGCTCCTCGGTGACGCTCGATTGCACGCGATATTGCATCTTGCAATAAGCCTCCTGACTGGACCCGGTAGTGGCATTCACATATACACCGGTAATGGTGACATCGGTATCCTGCACAATAACCACACTCGAAGAGGTGGGACGACTAGATTCCTTAGCATCCTTAGTGCTGCCACCGGAATCTCGAAACCCGGCAGTGGTCGTGGTATCAGTGTTTGTCTCTTTGGTTTCTTTGGAATACTTGGAATCATTGCTCTCCTCATTCAACACATTCAAGGAGGCTTTGGTAGTGGTAGTAGTAGAAGTATTAGCATTTGTGGCGGTTGTATCCTTAGCGTTGGCGCTAGTTGTGGCGCAGCTAGCAGGTGCCTGGTCTCTTGTTGAAATTTCCTCAGTGGCAGTGTTGTGACTAATGGACTGGAATCTCTTTGCGTCCTTTGCGGCAAGTGTTTTCGCGGATTCTTTTGCCTTTTTCGATGGCTTCTCCGACTCATCGTAACTCTCGTAACTACTACAATCCGAATCCAAGTTCTTGTCCAGATGCCGCTCCACTTCATAAGTGGCAGCGACTATTGCACTTGCGTTAAGACTGGCCATGCGTTTGCGCGCCAATATACCCTTGTAGTCCCCAATTAGTTCTTCTCGCAACATGCGCTTACGTTTTTTAGGCGGCTTTTTAGCCTCCAGTTTATTAACTTTGTTCAACTTGTCTTTATCGCGCTCTTGCTCTTTGTCCTTCTCGTTATCTTCCAATTCGCTGGACTCCGAGTTGCAATCTTCACCAGAACTGATGGTCTTTAGTTTAACGATTTTCTTCAGAGGCTTCTTAACCTTCGTATATTTTCGTTTCACTTTGATCGCGTTTTCCTTTTCCTTGGGCGTTTCCTTTGATTTATCTTCCTTATTATCATCCGCTTCAAATTGATCTTTCTTATCAATATTTTTCTCCTTTTCTCGTTCCTTTTCTTTTTCTTTCTCTTGTTCTCTTTCTTTTTTGGCTTGGAGTTTCTTTTGTAACTTCTTCTTTTTCGCTCTCAATTTTTCTATTTCGTCATTCTCACTGTCGCTATCGAATTCCCAATGCTTGCCCACACCTCGTCCGCCCTGCACATGCCGCTGCTCACGTTTCGTCTCAACTTCTGGTCCACCGGATGAATCTTCTTTGTCACTTACTTCTTGCTTAAGCGACTCATTAGCTTTTTTTTCTTTCTTGACTTTTGGTTTCTCATCTCCGTCTTTCTCTTTCTCTTTATCCCTTTCCTTGTCCTTTTCATCCTCACTGACATCAACTGTGCGTATCTTAGGCGGCAACTGTGTAGCTTTAGATAAGCCCAACTCGTAAGCCGTCCGCGATTCGTTTTCGTAGAGGCACTGCACCTTAGCTAGCGCATTCAGCGAGGCCATGCGGTGTCTCTTCTGACCAAACACAATTAGTTTTTTCTCATCTTCGGAATCGCTGCCCTCCGAGGAAGACTCTATGTGCTTTTTCGATAGCTTGGTCTTGGGTTTAGCTTTGACGACTTTTAGCACTTTCTTCGCCGGAAGAGGCTTTCGTTTGTAAACTTTGCACACCACTTTTGTCTTTGCGGACGGTTTTTTATTAGTTTTGACATCGATTTTCTCTGCATCAGCACTGTCGTCATCGCTATTGTTGTCTTGTCCCTTCTTGTCACCAGTTTCTTTTACACTTTCTTTAGATTCCTCCAGTTCTCCAGTTTTCTCCTCACAGCTTTGCTCTTCTTTTGGATCTGATGGCTTATAAAAACTTTCTGCTTTTTCTTGGTTTTTCTCTTTAACCTCGACTATTGTCGTGTCTTTTGTTTCCTTTGATTCTTTTGCTGTTTTGAGCGGTTTATTGTCATCATCGGAAAATTCTCGAAGATTTTTTAAAGTGGGCAATTCCATTTTAATATTCTCTTCTTCCTCAGATCCCGATTTAAAATCATAAATATCTTTCTTTGATTCATTTGCATCCGTTATTTTAGGTCCACTCTTCTTGTCATCCTTCAACTTTTTCACCGTGGCTTTCGGTGTGATTTTAGCTTTAGTTGTTGTTTTAGCAATTCTCGAATTGATCGGTGTGACCTTGTACTTATTCTGAAGCCTTTGCTTTAAGTCCATTGTAGGTTTCTTTTCATCAATGTTCTTGTTCTTTGCTTTGTCCTCGTTCTCTATAGCGTTCTCTGAATCTACGATTTCTTTTTCCCCTACAGCAGCTTCTTCAGTTACCATTGCTGTAGTTGCCTGTTCCGTTGCATCTCTTAAGACCACTGTCTCCGGAATTTCGTTACATTGTGGCGCTGACATCTCTTCTATATCCATTTGTACTACTTCCGTATTAGCATCTAATACAACTTTCAATGTTTCTTCTTTCTCCTCTAACCCTAAAGCTTTTATATTGCACTTTTCCATTTTTGCTTTTGCCTTCTTCGGTGATGGTGTCTTTCTTGGCGACTTTTCACATTTCTCTTGAACCTTCTCTATATTTATTGTGTCCGCTGTTTCTGTAATTATATTCGGCTTTTCTTCATCGACCTTGTTTTCTTGTTCTTTTAGCTCAATATTCTTTTCTTCCACAATCTTGCCGCCGGCCTTAGATTTTGCAGCTCTCTTCTTAGTAGGTGTATCCACCTCAGGCATGGCTTTTCCTTCCTCTATTTTCTCTGCTACAACTTTTTTGTCTTCTTGGCTCTTATTCGCTGGTTTCTTGCCTTTTTGAGTACTCTCTGTCTTGGCTTTCTTGGTCACCGTTTTCTTTTTTATTTCTACCACTTTCACTTCCGTTTCTTTGTCTTTCATTTGATTATAAGTTTCTTCCGTTTTATCTGCTTTAGTTTCTTTTGTTTCCTCCTTTGTTTCTTTAATTTCCTGGTTTGTCTTATTCGCTTCTACTTTTGTCATTTCCTCCTTTTGTGCTGGCATTTGTGCTTGTGCTTTCTTCTCGTCTTCTGTCGTACGCGCTTTCTTCGTGAGATTCGATTTGGGTGGGTTGAGGCTCGCTATAACCTTCACTGCTGCTGCTCTCGATTTGGTCTTAACATTCTCCGATATGGAAGACTTAAGGCCGTCGGTTATACGCTCCTCTCTTGGCAGTAGATTGTCGAAACCACTTATTTTAATATCGAGATTCTTTAACATTTTACTAATGGCTTTGGTCTTCTCATCCTTCTTCTCCAGTGTATCTGCTTTTGCTTTGCTAGTTTCCGGCTTTTGAGATTCCTCCGTGTTCTCCAATTTGCTTACAACAGCTAACTCTTTTTTCGTCTCGCTGCCAGCAGATTTCCTTACGTTTTCTCTAGATGGCGTACGTTTCGCAATTTTCTTCCCCTCGCACTCCTCAGCTTTCTCTAACTGCTTATCTTTATCCTTATCTTTATCCTTCTCTTTATCATTCCACTTTTCTTTTTCTTTATTCAGTTGTTCCTTCTTTGCCGGAGTTGGCGTTCTAATGATATTCTTTTTCGGAGTGGCTGTTGCCTTTCTGGAAGCTGGAGAACTGGATGCACTGCCGGAGGCGGCACGTTTCTTAGCGATCGCGGGAGCGGTTGTTGTGGCACGTTGCTGTCGCTCAGCGGCTGTGACTCGTTTTTTGGGTCCCATCCCCCTGCAAGAAAACAATAAACATAAGGTTCATTTAATGAAATTTTAAGCAGTGCAGTGTATTTTAATAAATAGATTTTAAAGGTTTTCTATAGAAATGGAACTGCTAAATATCGAGGAAATCTATATTAGGTCAAAGTAACTTGTTTATTTCCATAATATAAGCTGTGATATCGACTTAGCGCCAGATACCAATGCCCTCTGGTCCATTGCCTCTCGGCTACAAGTGATACAGTAATCTTTGCAAAGCGCAAGACCTTGGATACTTAGGGCGGGTTTCACAGTGGCTATTTAATTCTAATTTTCAAATTGAATTTAAATCTAGTGTAACTTTTTTTGGGTTTCACAGTGCATTTATTTAAATACGGAATATTTGACATTTGAAGGTTGGCACAACTTGCCAAAAACATATGTTCAATTGTTAAATTATGGAGGCAGCGCGAACTACAAATTTTTGTGCAAAGTATAAACAGTTAATATTATTTATGTCATACGGTATAATTTATCGGTGCTATACCATGCAGTTTCATGCTTAATTTGAACCTTATAAATTCCAATACTGGCCACGCAGCTTGCTTGCACATCCGAAATCAGCTGTTCATAAATTTAACTATGTGCCGTACTTAAATATCAACAATCCGCCATTTAAATTATATTTAACTTCCAACTGTGAAACTGAAATTCCCTATTTAAACTGAAATCAGAGTTAAAATATCCACTGTGAAACTGGCCCTTACTTACTCCTTTTAGCTCACTATCCCTGAGAATAGATTTGCCCAATCGTTGAAGTCTGTAGAATGCCTGAGCCGGGCACTCTTCACACCTATAGTATTCAAGGAATCCATTTAGTGTGATGAGCCTTCTAATCATATCATTAAATTATATATTAATTATACCATATTATACCCTATACTGTTAAAGCTCCTCGGGTATTTATCCTATCATCAGGTACCTTTCACTTTTAAATATGACCATATCTTTAATTCATCTCCTATCAACCACTAACAAATATTCACCCAGACAGTTTTCCTTAGAATTTTGCACAGTTTTTTAGGTTAAGTTTTCGCACGTGACAAACAAAACAATTAAAAAATCGCCCCCTTCATTAAGAAGCGAACTGCTTTACAAATACACACTCACACACATATTCTACATGTATGCACTAATCGTTCAGCAATTTAGCATCACATTCAGACTTTGCATGGCTGTCGGAACCATTTTGTTGATTTTGTCATCATTACGTGGGCAAGCCCAAACGAAAAAATCATACTAAATGTGGTGCCTCAAATGTGCACACTTTAGCAGCACTTCATATGTGTACGTGTGTATGTATATCAACGCGAATACCGGCAGAGCAGCAAGCAAAAAATCTGAAGCATTCGCACATACGCAAATCGTCCGTACTCAGCGCTGACAGGCTGCGGCGGACTGCATATGCATGCGTATAACAGGACCTTGGGGTTGCCCCACAAACATACGCACGCATACATACATGAGTCCATAAACCGAATCCATGTAGACAGATACAGTCAGTTGGCCAGTGAGCCACAAGCGACTGTCAGCTTCCTGCCGCGCTGGCGCTGCCTCCGGTGGCATGTTTCGCGTTTCTAATCCACTTGTTAGACGGATTTTAAAAGAGCTTGCCCACGTAACCCTCTCCTCAGCCATAGTGCTGGGACCGTCAGAGCAAAAAGTATTCCAAAAGATAAAAATCTCATCCTTATACGCAACACTATATAAATCAATGGTTTAGTACTCTGGAACAGGAAGTTTTCAAAAATAAGGACTGAATGGAATCGAAGTCAGTGTTCATTCGATTCAAGGCAGCCTAACCTCCACGGTTTTATTTCAATACATCAAAAGTTGTTCCGGCTGTGACGGAATCTGCCAGGGATCTATGCGCTCGTGGCTTTGTGGACTTTGTTGGCAGTCGAAAACAGTCCGTTATCACGCCACGGAGCAGAAAGCGCCGTGTTGAGCGAGTGTGGATTTCCGGCGAAACTGGCAGCGAGTATCCGGTACATTTCAAAATGGTGCGACATGGCCCGGCGCGGCTCGTACAACAACAGCAAGATGTCACACAGCGTTAAGCTGTCACTGCCTTTTTCACGGGTTGTCGAGTTGCATCACACACAGTGAAAAAGAATGCCAAAAAACGGATGCTGAACAATGTATGGATGGAGAAGAGGGACAGGGGAAGGCAGCGGGGAGGCTGTATACAGTGCGTACACGCAAGCTAAAGCTAACTGAGCCAACAGCTGTCGCAGTACATGCGGAAGAGTAGTGTAGGTGAGTATACATATTTGTGTACCGCTATTTGTACGAGGGTGCGTGTTTGTTTGCGAGTGGCTCTAACAAACAAATACATATAGCGCTGCCTGTCATTTACTGTTGACTCGTTGTCAAATGTTGTGCTTGTTGGTTGTACATTTTGTAGTTTTTGCTATTGTGTTCTTTGCATAGTGGCCCTAATAGTTGACTTCAGCGTGCTCCGCCAACAGGGATTTACTCTTTCACATTCAGACACAGAAATATAGGTGAATATGTGGTAACACCAAACGCCTCTCCTCACACATTAAATCAAAAACGGTAGGACAACCCGAGGTGCCATGTACTAAGTACATACAATATTATCGGAGGTGCTAGCTATTAGGTACAGCGCATTTGGTTTTTTCTCGAATGCAAAATTAATGTTCCATAAACTTTGAAGTGCCGACAACGTTGTATTAATATTAAACAAAGAATGTAACGGCATCGTTGTAAAGCGGTAAGAAGTTTTAAATAATCGATTAGTTGATTAGTTCAGTTAAAAACAAAAATTACAGAATTAGGAAATTTGTTTTAAAAATGCAATAATTTGAAATTACTTGAGGTGGGGCGAATTCGACCACAAACACTGCTGCTCTACTGCCTATTAGTCTGACAAATAGCAACGCTGCAATCTAAATTGGACGCTAACGACAAAACAAGAGCCACAGCCTGTTGAGTCAAATCTCGGAAAAGCGATTTCTGATATTAAGAAGGTTTGATCAGTTTTATCGCGCAAGTTCCTCAGAAGCCTTCTACTTTCCACAACTTCATTTATGTTGATCCTTTCGCCACGCCTCCGTCAAGAAAAATTGCACTTCCAAATGCGACAGTAACAATTTTTGTGACCATTTCTTCGCCACTCTCCGTGAACTAGCCATGATAAAAAGATTCTCAATCCCGTTCGGATACGCTAACTTGTGCTTAAAGTAGAACGAGCACAAGCAACTTAATACAAGAAAACTCGGGTTGTTTGGTCCCTGATTCTTGGCGCCACTGGCTCAAATCCCAGCCGACTCATACCACGGCGTCGCCTCTCGGGAGCTAGTTGGCAACTATCAGAGAGAATACTGTGTCCAGTAAATAAAAGCGTATAAACCCTATTCGGATACGGCTATAGAAAAAATTGTTTGGTCCTGTTAATTTGTGCTAAAAATAGAACAAGCACACTCAGGTTAATACGAGAAAAAGATCTTAGCCACGTTTTTCTACTCTCCTCCATTTTATGTCTTTGGTCCAGCTGCCCATGAACTACTTCAATGGCGAACTTATAGTGCCGAACAAAAACCAGCAGTCCTGTAATCTTCTTAATATATAAAATATTTGTGCGTATGTATGTCGCAGCATCACGGCTGAACCACAGAAGCGATCGACCTTATACTCACAACATATGTTCGTGTGGTGCTCTGAATGGTTTTTTTTCATGGTAGACCTTCCTAAGTGTTGCCACGGTGGCGGTTTTTCGAAAATTCTTATTTATGGACCGATTTGGCTCAGATTCACACCATATAATAATAAAGTTGACAGAAAGTCGTTGACAAAATTTGAACCCGATAGCTGTTGAAGGAGTGGAAATATTCACGAAAACGTATTCCTCCTATACATAATTTTCATTCCCATATCTTAATATATAAAATCGTTTGTGCGTATGTATGTTGCAGCATCACGGCTGAACCACAGAACAAAACTGTACTTTTTATGCAATAACGTAGCGTCGTTATAAATTTTTACCGTTATAACTGTAAAATAATGTGAAGAAATTTCAAAGCTGCACGAACATACATATCATTTTAATGTTCTTTACGCGTTGATACACGCGTCTGTGGTCAGTCGAAAATTCGTGTGAAATTTACCCCGCCTTTTGGTTCCATTGCCGGTTACAGTGTTAAGAATACATAGAAAAGTTAATCAAGTCATTTTATATGTGAGATACGGCATTTAATAAAAATACCAGTGAAATAAGAAGAGAAACTTGCATTCATCGAAAATTAAATCAATTCATTATATAGGTAAGATATATAATTCATGAAAATACCACCCGTGTTTACAACATACCAAACAAAAGATTTTTGTACAGCGAAAAATGCCTGGACGACGATGTTCAAACACTGGTCGTAGTGAACGACGAATTCGCAATAAGCAAGAAATAAGAGCAAACATAACACCACAACAACAAGAAGCTTCAAGAGTGGTCACACGATTGCGCAATGCAACCGCCCGTGCAATAGAAAGTGACGCACACAGAATTAATCGACTAGCACAAATGAGAATTACAACTCAAAGATCACGCAATCGTGTTAGGGATTCTAACAGAAGTGTGGTACAATTGAATAATGGAGTACACATGCATGCAACAAGAGCACTAACTTTATCATCTTTCAATCGCATCGCATTCGAATATGATCCAGACATCGAATATTGCGCACATTCTAAAATTTCAATTGGTCAAATGGATAAAGAATGTAATCATTGCCACGCTCTTAAATTCAAAAATGAAACTAAAGGAATGTGTTGTTCATCAGGCAAAGTGGTGTTACCTACATTGAACCCACCACCAGAGCCACTGAAAACCTTAATGGATGGCAACACCGCAGAGTCGAAAATATTTTTGAAAAACATAAGAAAATATAATAGTTGTTTTCAAATGACTTCATTCGCCTCCAATATCATTTCTAATACGGATGGGCAAGGACGCACATTTAATTCAACATTTAAGATTCAGGGCCAGGTATATCATAAAATTGGCTCCTTACTTCATTTACCCATGGAAACACCAAAATTTCTTCAAATTTATTTTATGGGGAATGAAGAAGAGCAAGTGAACATCCGGTGCGAGTACAATCACATTCAAAAAATACAGGAACGTGCTATCGTAGCCGATTTAGAAACTTTTTTGGCAGAAAAAAATATCCTTATTCGATTGTTTAAGCAAGTCTCCAATCAATTACAAAATGATAATTACATGATCATTATTAAAGCCGATAAAGTGCCTAATGGTGAGCACGCGCGGCGTTTTAATGCTCCTACAGTTAATGAAGTAGGAATCGTAATGGTCGGCGATTCATTCGAACAACGTGATATACGAATCATGCGCCGCAACAACACCATACAAGTCATTTCAGATACACATCGTTCCTACGACGCACTACAGTATCCTCTTATTTTTTGGGAGGGCGAGGATGGCTACCATATAAACATCAAACAAAGGGATTCTGCAACAGGTTAATATAACAATTAGAAATTAATATTTACAATAATTTTTTTAATATTTAGGTGAAGAAACAAACAAAAAAGTAAGCGCTATGGATTTCTATTCACACAGGCTAATGATTCGCACAAATACAGATAATCATATATTAAAATGCAGATATTTATACCACCAATTTATTGTCGATATGTTCGCTAAAATTGAAAGTGAACGTCTCCGTTATATAAGATTTAACCAGGCAAAATTAAAGTCGGAAGAATATATCCATTTGCGTGATGCCGTGAACAATAATGTGGATGGCAATGTGAACCATAATGAAATTGGTCAATTGTGCATCTTACCTTCGTCATACATTGGAAGTCCTCGGCATATGCAGGAATATATTCAAGATGCAATGACCTACGTGCGTGCATATGGAAGACCAGAATTATTCATCACATTTACATGTAACCCGCAGTGGGACGAAATTAAAAAATATTTATTGCCAGGCCAATCAGCTAAAGATCGACATGATATTACGGCACGTGTTTTCAAACAAAAACTAACATCTTTCATGGATTTTATAAAAAAACACCACATATTTGGAGAAACGAGATGCTGGATGTATTCAATTGAATGGCAAAAACGTGGATTGCCACATGCCCATATACTAATTTGGTTGGTCAACAAAATTAGACCAGAAGAAATCGATCAGATTATATCAGCAGAAATCCCAGATGAAACAGTAGATCCAGTATTGTTCCAGATTGTAACGACAAACATGATACATGGTCCATGTGGTGCCATCAACCCCAATTCACCATGTATGGATAATGGTAAATGCACAAAAAAATTTCCAAAGGACTTATTATCGGATACTATTACAGGAATTGATGGATATCCACTATACCGTCGGCGATCTACTGAAAATGGTGGCCATACTTTTGTAATCAACTCAAACAATAACCAGAACGGTATCGAAATAGATAATAGATGGGTTGTACCCTATTGTCCCCTACTATCGAAAACCTACAAAGCACATATAAATGTAGAATTTTGCAGCTCTGTTAAATCTATTAAGTACATCTGTAAATATGTGCACAAAGGCAGCGACATGGCTGTTTTTTCTGTCCAAAATGTTAATGAAAATGACGAAGTTGCGCGTTATCAAATGGGCAGGTATATAAGCAGTAATGAGGCTGTCTGGCGAATTCTATCCTTTCCTATTCACGAAAGATATCCAGCTGTCACTCATTTGGCCATCCATCTTGAAAATGGGCAACGTGTTTACTTCACAGAAGAAAATGCAGTTAGTCGAGCAGAGGCACCACCTAAAACAACGTTAACGGAATTTTTCAAACTATGCCAACAACAAAATGATTTTGGACGCTTCGCAAAAACGCTACTTTATTCAGATGTTCCAACTTATTTTACATGGAATAAGTCAAAAAAAACTTGGGAACCCCGTAAAAATGGTAAGCAGCTCACCGATTATCCAGGCATTTATTTTTCAAATACATTAGGCAGGCTATACACTGTGCATCCAAGACAACGAGAATGCTTCTACTTACGATTGCTATTAATTAATGTTCCGGGAGCAACGTCATTTGAATATTTAAAAACAGTCAACGGTCAAATATATGCCACTAATCATGATGCATGTCACGCATTACAGTTATTAGAAGGAGATTCTCATTGGGATTCGACTCTTACCGATGCTATTCTCAGTTCTACTCCTCATCAAATTCGTGCTTTATTTGCAATTATATTGACAACATGCCTTCCAAATAACCCAAACGAATTATGGGAGAAATTTAAGAACGGAATGAGTGAGGATATTTTAAATGCACAACGTACAATTGATGGAAATGCATTTTTAGATTATACACCAGCAATGTATAATGAAGCATTAATAAAATTGGAAGACTTATGCCTGATAATTTCAAATGAATCACTCAATACATTGGGATTACCATCACCAAATCGTCTGGCAACTGATTTTTTTAATCGAGATTTACAACGAGAACAATCATACATTATTGATAATTTAATTGAGTATATTCAAACAAATGAACCACAATTATTGGCAGAACAAAAATTTATTTTTGATTCGATAATGCTTGCAGTCACTGAAAGAGAAGGCGGATTCTTCTTTTTGGACGCTCCAGGTGGCACTGGCAAGACGTTTTTGATTTCCCTCATATTGGCTAAAATACGTTCTCAAGGTGGGATTGCATTGGCTATCGCTTCATCAGGTATTGCTGCTACTTTATTGGATGGCGGAAGAACCGCTCATTCTGCACTAAAATTGCCGTTAAATATACAGACAAATGAAAATGCAGTATGTAATATTAAATCACATTCGGGTATGGCTAATGTGCTTAAAAGATGCAAAATTATAATCTGGGATGAATGTACAATGGCACATAAACATTCATTAGAAGCTTTAAATCGAACGTTGAAAGATTTAAAAGGTAACGACAGGCTCTTTGGCGGTACACTCATTTTGTTATCAGGGGATTTTCGACAAACACTTCCGGTTATTCCACGTTCCACCTATGCAGATGAAATAAATGCCTGTTTCAAAGCTTCATCTCTGTGGAGCAGTGTTCAGAAATTGAAGTTAACAACAAATATGCGTGTCCAACTTCAAAATGATCCATCCGCTGCGCTCTTCTCGAAGCAATTACTTGATATTGGAGAAGGCAAAATTAATGTAAATCCAATGAGCCAGAAAATAAAGTTACCAGATAACTTTTGCATCATTGTGCAATCTAGAGACGAATTAATTCAAAATGTGTTTCCAAACATTCGAGATAATATCAACAATCATCGATGGCTGAGCGAAAGGGCAATTTTAGCCGCAAAAAATATTGATGTCGATAGCATAAATATCTACATTCAAAACAGGTTGGAATCTCCGTCATTTTCATTCAAGTCAATTGATACTGTGGTAGAAGAAAATGAAGCAGTGAATTTTCCAACTGAATTTTTAAATTCACTTGATTTGCCAGGTCTTCCACCACATAATTTAATTTTGAAAGTTGGATCACCAATCATACTGCTAAGAAACCTAAATGCACCAAAACTATGTAATGGAACGCGGTTGGTTATTAAAAAAATATTGGGTAACATTATCGAATCGACAATTATCAATGGAAAGTTTGAAGGAGAGCATGTTTTATTGCCAAGAATACCGATGATTCCTACAGATTCTCCAATTGCATTCAAACGCTTACAATTCCCGATTCGTTTGGCATATGCAATGACAATCAACAAATCTCAAGGCCAGTCGATGCAAGTCTGCGGCTTGGATTTGGAACATTCATGTTTTGCTCATGGTCAATTATATGTAGCTTGCTCCAGAGTTGGTAAGCCCAACGATCTGTTTCTATACGCCGAAAATGGAGAAACAAAAAATATTGTCCACACGTTAGCTTTACAATAAGTTATTATTTACATTGTATTATGTGAAATAAAATTTTATTTATTAAATCGAAAACAAAATTTGGATTTAAAATAACATAATTAATTTCATTCAAATTAAAATAAAATAAATGCCTAATATAATTGAAATACATTTCAAAACTAATCTTGAAACTAAAATTTTAGGCAGAACAACGTTTGCCGGGACAGCTAGTATACTATAATATACAATAATAATACATACTTGAAGCTTTAACAGCCGCAAATATGTATTCGAGATTTGCATTTGAATTTAAGATGCAAATTTAAAACACGCAATATTAATTTTTTTACGAGAAACCTATTTTAAATAAGTATTACAATGTTATTTGAAACAAGCATTCTTATTTCTACTGTGCGTCTTTTAGCTAGTAGTATAGGTGTAAGTTTTGAGTCCGACATTTAAAAAGAATATTATTTTGCCCTTGAATTATTTATTTATGTGCTGAAAATCGCGAAATGGCTTTCAGCTTTACAACAATTAATTGTCGCCTGTCTGTCGTTCGTTTGTTTTGTCTTTGTTGCTGCCGCTGTAAGTGGCAGGTTGTCAGCAACCAGGGCTACACACCCTACACTTCACATTGGTGTCGCTGTTTGTGACGCTCAATGTGTTAATTGCAGCTTTGAAATGTATCTATTTGCATGGGATACGGATAGATACATGCGAATGCGCCATTCCGTTGTTACAGGGCTCCTCTTATGTATGTATGCTCTGCGCTGTTGCTTAACACCGCTGCTGACTTGTTTCGGGACTTCCATTGAACTAACTGGAATGTTCAATCTGAACCAATTCCACTGTCCTCCAAACTTCGCCATTGGATTAAATCGCTTAATCAAAATCTGGCATACATCCATCATATCTCATCAGCTTCATGAATTTCTATTTTGAAGCTTTTTTGAGCTAGACTACTAGAGCCTTATTATATTTAAAATAACTGCGGTAAAATCTGGTCTTTTTGCCTTTAAAGTGAAAGAATTGAATCCCGTGCGGCGAATAAAATTTGGCCGGTCAGCGGAAATACATATATAAATTATGTCAACTGCCATTATAATTTACGATTGCAATTTTATGCAATCAAAAGTCTTATGGTAAATCCTAAGGACCTCTTATTGTTTGTGTCTAAAAATTGTACTTCCTATGGGTGACGTCAAGCACATCAAATCTTATTTCTGAGTAAGTCACTTTCTCAATTAAAGGCTTATTTATTTCTACATCTATCTATATACATATATAAGATTCAAATTAGCCCAATTCACAATCTTGTGCAAATGGTCTGGGATTTTTGCAATTGACAGTTTTGTAGCAAACTACTGTCAAAACTACTGTAAGTTTGCTACAAAACTGTCAATTGCAAAAATCCCAGACCATTTGCACAAGATTGTGAATTGGGCTATTATGTATGTATGTATGTTCGGAATTGCGTCCTAAACCGCTTGATCGATCATAACCAAATTTGGCACATAGACTAAAAATGTTCCAAGGATGGCCAAAGGTTATACAAAATTTTGATACATCAAGTGGGCGTGGCACCTCCCATACAACTTAAATAATTAATTTAGCATATCTTTAAAATTACAAGGCGTACAACATTAAACATTTTTATTGTGTTAGTGTTTAGTCGTGTCTTCCTACTGGAAAAAATTTAGGGGCGTGGGACAAGCGGGCGTGGCACCCCTCATATAACCTAAATCTAAGATATGGCATATCTTTGAAACTACAAGCCGCGCAGCATTGCAATCCCGTACGCAGGCACCTCTTGGATGAGTCGTCTCACTGGTAAAATTACATGGGCATTTTGGCCTTCCACAAAAGGAATCTACGCATAAGCAAGGAAAAGCCCTGCTGTTCAACAGATTACAGACTGGCAAACACTGTTATTAAATTAAATACAATTAAATATAGCATTCACATTACGTATTTTTATAAAAGCGTGGGGTGGAACCCGCAGGTAACAGCTAGTATTTATTAAAAGAGAAATAATATGTACTACTATGGAATATACAATGAAGTACATATTTAGAAAAAACAAGAATTGTCTTTTTCTGTAGTGAAAACAAAATGATGAATTGTACAGCAAGCGTTATTATCTCCATCTAACATATTTCTGCCGCTAATTGAATATACAGCGTTGTATATTTCCGACTTAACAGAAGTATCTGAAAGATGTGCCATTGACGGTGTAAAATGATGGAACTCAACATAAATTCGTCAAAAACGAGCACCCTCAACTGTACAAGAAAACACAAGCTAATAGTGAAATCTCCACGGTTTGTGCTGCCGGAACAATAAGAATCTGCCCCACAGCGACTCTAGGAGTGTCATTCGACGCAACTCCACTAGAGACTCTGTTAAGTTTAGTTCAAAAAGAAACAGTACTAGACATATCCAAGTAAGGTTCCGACAAAAGGAAAACCATTGGAAGTGCCTAGAGTGCAATTCTCTCAAAACAACACAGCACTGACTTTTCGCAATATCACATGACTTCCACATGATTACTTCTAATAAGTAGGAGTGGATATTATAGGCGGCTTTATGCCCACTTAGAAAAATATAGTCGGGTTTTCCCGACAGAGTAATACCCAACACCAACTTACCGAGTGGGGCAATAATCCACTTAAAGAAACGAAACTGGATTTTGTATTTATTTATTTATGGTGGGCGGACCAAACGGACAGAAATCAAGACAGAATGTAATTTTGATCATTTCTATATACAATACTTATGTATGTATGTATGTCTATATCTAGGACGACTCCTTTAATGCGTTACAATTTTCGCACAAAGTTAATATATATACCCCCCTATTGCCATAGGTGTAGCGTATAAGAAGAATGGGAGCTTGAGAACTAGGCGAAAAGCAAGCATGAGATATATTTTATGTTCTCCAGCAAAGTTTTAGAATGGTTTGGTTATACTGGTTAACATTAGATTGACTGAGACCAAATCACTGCCTGCTCAAAACAAAGTAGGTATTCTTCAGTCTTGAAATTCGTGGTGTCCATGCTGGTAACAGCAATAAATCTCTTATTATCGGTTAATCTACAGATGGGACTTAAATGAAGTGGATGTGCTTGCGGGTGCGCTAAGCAAAAATTTCAAATAACGACCGACTCTTTGGGCTTATGCTTAGTTGTATTTAGAAAATATTTATCTTAAAGCACTGACAGCCAGCAATCCTTGTATGAGCTGCTAAAGGCAAATACCCCAAATTTAATATTGCTGAAATGTGCTTGTCGTTCCATAAACCTTTGTTACTCTGAAGCTTCAAAGCAAATACCAAATATGATGAAACATTTGGCAAATTAATTGTACAAGTATTTTTCATGTAGCTCACTTCGAAGCGTAAAGTACAAGCGCGCTTTTGAACTCATCAACACGGGTGTTGATTGTAATAAATTTAAGAACTTCGTGCAGTTATCCGGGACACGTTGGTTATCGTATGGCGATGGTGCAATGGGTCGAGATAAAGTTTTTCCCATAATTTCAACTGCCGAGAAGGAACATTCTGCACAAATTATACTCGAAGAACTCAATGATGAAAGAAACTACTTATGTTTGACCTTCTAAAATCCAATATTAGTGTTGGTGTTCCTTACGAACTTGTTGAGCTAAAACAGTTTTTTTTCCTGTTAATTTGTAAAATTATATAATTTTGTATGAAAATAATTTTAAGGATTAAAAACTCTCATTTTAGGCTTTTAGAGATTGTCAAGGATTTTGTTAAGTCGTGTTGGGGGGTTGCTCCCTGAAACCACCTAAAAGCCCCTTCAGTACCTCTAACTCGTAGAGTCAACTTCAGAAATTTGTATTTTGTGCTGCGTGTTTGCGTAAAAGTGATGCCGACGGAGTTTCATGAAAATGGAAGTTTTGTTGTGGTGTTTACGAAGAAGTATGCTTTTACTCTTTGTTGTTTAAAATAAATGTCCACCATCACTACTCCACTTTATCCTATCCCACTTTCCTATAATTCCTTTCAAACCAACAAGTGTTTTACATGTATAGGGGATCCTCTGACCGTTGTTGTTTAAAATAAAAAGGAATGTACTCTTGACAGCGAGCGATTCTGATTGCGATTACTTTCCTACGTAATATGAATTTAAAAAAACAATATGTAGGTACTTTGATACATTCATCTGAAAATATTTATTCAAAAAATCTATGTACATATATCTCATTACTATTAAATATGTATAGATAGATTTTTTTATTTAAGAGAATCCCACTGGATACCAGTGCCGAATTACAGCGTTCAATTAAGATAGGCATATCACAGCAGCTCGGCTTCAGTCGCGTTCCACTATAACAAGCGAAAGTTACTAATCTACACATGTGAATTGCAATAACAACAAATTATATAATTGCGTTTGTAAACAATCAACTAAAACAAAAGTACAATACATACTTCCGGAGGGCGAATGATCGTCACATAAAATATTTATGAAAGTTTTGGTGAGATTTGAAGAAGTTTCTGGACAATTGTTGCATGTCAACATGCCAAAAAGCAGCTATACATATGTATATGCATGTTTGTATGTATGTAGAACATGTGCCCTTTCTATTAATGGCTATGGGTGCTGGTAAGATGCGCGGAGAGAGAACAGTTTGCGGTATGCCACATATTACCATAAGAGATAACCCTAAACATAAAGTTAGTACCGGGCTTATTTATTTTATTAACTGTGAAAATGGTGGAAGCAATGGAAACGAATGCCAAAGGGGAATGGGCTAAAAATCCAATTGGACTCTCACGGATAAGATAAACTGCTGAATCTGCAGAGTTTGGCAGAGCGTAGAGCGCATGTGTGGGTACCAACAGGGATACCATGTGATGTGCACATCACCCTATTTGCAGTGTTTTCGATACCCCATGGCCAAATTTATCATGAAAAGTGGCTATATGTATGTATGTATGTATTTGAAAAATGGAAACCATAAAATACGCCATTAATAACGTTTTGAAACCAAGAAAACCCTTTTGTTCAAGGCGAAAAAATCTACAATTTCTTCAGTCAGAAAACTGATAGTTTTTAAGAAAAACTATGTACATATGTAGAAGTTTATATTCTCCGAATCCGCTTATCTTTATTATCTTTAACCGCTCCGATTTGTCTTACTGGCTGCCGGGTTTTTTACTCAGCGAAAAAGTTGATTTTTTCATATCAAAAACAGGGATTCCCTTCTTTTTCACAAAAATTCCAAACGTTCTTTGATATAATTAAGTAAGTATTGTTTCCGATATCGTGTTTCTTGTTTTGTTGGAAGCAGAAAACAAGCTCTCATCGCCACTTAAAGGCTTTATGTTGTACGAGTATACATACATACATACATATATTGTGTTTTAATACACTTTTCAAACTAGTATGTATGTTTATATGTAAAAATACAGGGTGATCCATTTGTCGGTTAATTTTTTAACTAGGGCTTAACTCACGATTGGCAACACTTACATCAGTTATGTTTTGACAGGAATTTAGTACATAGAGTCGCGGTGAACGAATATGGAGCCATGTACGCTTGAACAAAGTTGGAAGGCGCTCAAAAATTGTGTTCGAACAAAATTAGTGAAATCAATTTAAAAATAAACTCCTTATTGTATCACCCTGTATTTACCAATTAAGACGCAAAAAGTTGTATAAAATACTTGAACTCTCTAATGCACTTTACTTAAGAAAATATTATGTCCCATACAAAAAAGAAAGAAAGAATATCATGTGACATCATTATTTCAATAATTTTTTTCAAACCAATTCCACCAAGCAATCGATTTTTCTGTTTGATATGACTGCCGTGCTTTGCCTCTTCCGTTCATGGACCTTTCCACATTTTGAACTTTGCTTCTGGCGAGATCATTGCACTTCTCTGCAATGTTGCCAACTCCAACTAAAGAAGTATCCATATTCTGATCAGATTCAAGACAAATTGTGTAAGAATCTGATCACTTTTTATTTTGAGTTGGTATATGTGCTCTTCCGCTGATTAAGCTCATTTAAAAAAGTCTAATTTAATCGTTTGTATTTTCGTTAAAAAGCTACAGAACGCAGTTTTTTGCAGAAGCTTAATAAGGAGATTTTCATTTGTGGCCAAGCCGAATGCCAGAATTTTGGAGGTAGCGGTATAAGTTATTTTGCGGCCGAAGCCGCAGCCGAATATGAGAGGAAGAATTCCTTATTGCATAGCTTGTAGGGTGCTAAATTTTATTTACGAATCTAGCCTACGGAGTTGTCCATCATCATCTGCTAAGACAGGGAAGTTTTCTTTAACAGAGCTGTGTTCAATGTTTTTCTGATTTCATTTATTTTCCTCGACCATAGCAGAAGAAGTATAGTTTATTCTATTTAGCCACAGTCTAATCCCGATTCGGGGGCATCCCCCGAATGCCGAATATTCGGTCAGCCTTGTCATTACTGTTGTTGTTGTTCTTGTCTTCGTACAGTGTCGGACAAAAATTAGAGGCACATCCAATACCTTTTTTTTATAAAGTTGCATATTTTGTGGAATAACCGTTATTTGCTACCATTGCTTTCCCCTAGTGGGATTTGAGTGCATAAGAACTTGACAAGTGCTGTTGAGAGATTTAAGACCGGATGTGAAATCGACACTGCACACCATTGTTTTACGACACCCGAAGTGTGTTTCGGGTCATTGCCCCATTGGAACTAGTCCCAAAATGCGTAAGGCAACGTTAATTCCTCCAAAGTACGACCATTCAAATTTTGAATCAATATTTGTTTTATCGAGAATATCGGCATAACACTAGGCTTCGATGCGGAGTCTCCCTCTTTAAGTTTTGGTAGAAGTTAGGCGTTGTTCACAAATGCTGGGGACCCTCCCAGAAATGTGCTTTTTCACGCAAACTTTTACTATAATTTTCCAATTTTATTCCTCTTTATTGTTGCAATGTCCTTCTCGTCCCATTTCGCATCTAATTTGTGTAAATTTATGATAGAAACTGATTGTATTTGTTCTCACTTATTAAGAAATAATATATTTGAATTAACGCAGGTTCGCAATTACTAATGCAATTGCTGGATTTGAAAACTGAACACTTGCGGAGTGGCAAGTTCACTGAACTCAAGAGCAAGTTAGGTAAGTTGGAGGTCCAAGTGGACAGCTTTAAAAGAAATGCCGCGAGTTGAGGCACTCATATTTGTCTTCCAGAATGCTACAGTGCGGCGAAGAAGATGGCATTTGGAGTGCTGACGATCTTTGGGTCAACATATTCGTGCAAGCAAGCGTTCTTTTGCTTGAATGTATTAAAAAGTAAAGTAAGAAGCCAACTAACAAATAAAAATCTAGAGGCGTGCTTGAAACTGGAAACAACAAGTTACTAGCCAAATTTCAAAAGACATGCAAGGCCAATGCTCCCATTGAAGTAACTACATATTGTAACTATATATTTTTCAATAATGATACATAGTTATATTATTTGATTATTAATTTTATTATTCAAAAAGAGCTAGCTAAAGTACCTTACTAAGTTTTGTTCGAGACATTTGCATGTTTTTATATGAATATACATATATTATTATTTATATGTATACTTAATCCAAATCAAATACCATAATATTGAAACAAAAATGTTAGTGGCTTTTAAAAACTGGGATATTTTGAAAATTGTAACATTTGGTTCTTTTGTCTAAAAAGGTTGCCGACCTCAGACATAGACTGAAACCGATATACATAAATTATAATTTTTATGTAATTGCAATTGTAAGCATTTTTAGCCTTGATTTCCTAATATTAAATGGGTCAGAAACGTTTTCAGTTTTGATTTAGATTTAGATTTCATTCGATTTTCGATTTTTTATATAGAAAATCGTCAAGACCGCTTTCACACCAGGATTGAAATTGTGTTTGTTGTTTTTGTTTCTCATTGTAAAATTAAAATTAACGCTCTTTCTCACAATGGCAATGGCAAACATAAAGAACCATTTTTTGATTCCTAGTGTGAACGCCATAGAGTCTACTCTAAACGTGATTATTGTCATTCAGCCACGTTCCAAATTTCACTTTCGATAAAAATTTATATCGGTTTAAATGGAATTGTATAAAGGCAACTGAGGAACATGGCAGTATGCTTTTGAAATATTTTAAAAATCTTCTTACTTTTCCATGCAACAGCTGTACTCGTTCCTTGTGCAATTCACATTGACTGCGAAAACGTTTCACTCCAACGAATTTAAAAACCTCTCTTCCGATAGATTATGAAATCCTAGGGGAGTTTTGAAATGCCGAACTTGCAGCATGTTATCTGATCGAGCGCTCCGGAACACAAACTTGTTATCACGAACTCTTACATTTTGTTTGCAATGAAATGGCAAAATTGTTTATGCCCGAACTTGTTTTAAATTTGCATGTTTCAAACTTTAGTTTTACATTTTTACAGACATTTTTGGGGAGAACACTTCAAATGTTTGACATGCAAATATTTGCAAATTTTTAGCACTACATTGCACAACACATTTTAATGATTAATTTTTGATTGAGATTAATTTAACCATGTTTATGTCACATTTTGGTTTAAATTTGAGGAATTACACGTACTTGTATTTTGCAGCCGACAAACTCAACGGTTTTGTGTCGAAAATTTTTTGAATTTCATTAAAATCGAATATGTATTGTTAAACTTTGGATATTTATGCATAATTTACAAGCGATTTGCAATTTTATTTAAATTTCCGTTTATAAACAAGTATTTTTGCATTTTAATCCATATTAGCAACTTCCACATTTTAAAAATTGTTCATATTATACCAGCTGTCAGCACTGCAATATAAAATTTTTTTTCATATTGTAGATTTTACAAAAAGTTTGCGATGTTGTTGAACTTTTCGAGCAAAATTCGCTGCTGGCAGCACCACATGGCAATTAGCAAAACAAAAACCAGTGACGAAAAAGCGCAGCGACCGAACACAGAGAGCGAAGAGACACAATATTTCAATGCCATTTCAAACACTGCACTATAGCCGCACTGCTCTCGCACACGCAAACAAACTGCATTCGCGTGCGTCGTCGCATAGCGCGTGCATCTTATTTTTGCAGCGGAAAAGAGTGAATGCTCTTTCTCCTGACACACACGCGCTCTCTGCTTTGTATTTGTAAATTGTTTGAGCACACGAATGAATGGCAGCACTGCGCGGTCACACCACCCCCTCCCATAAGCCCCTTTACAGTTTTTTCTTCAGTGCTTTGTCTACACACAACCGCCCGCCCAGCCGACCGAAAGCATTCATAACCCACAGGCGCACTCGCTCTGCCCCTGCGCGCTTTTCGATGCTACAAACAATTGCAGATATACACAGTTCGAGCAAGACACTTCGAATTTCATAGGTACACATACACAAAATGTTCATAGAGAAAGAAAATTAACCACAAAAAAGGAGGAAGAAGCTAACGTGCGAAGAACGTACGCAAACACCAAATAAATTAAATCGAAGCCAAAAAAGAATTTAAATATGGTTTATAGTCGCGATGTCGCGATTGTCAGCCACTCCACTTCTTTTCCACTGCACTGCGCTTTCTTCTGAACAATTGCCTGGCTCTAATTCAATTTTGTAAAAATATAAATTTAAACTCAACAAACAAAAAGACATCAAATTCCATTCCAGTTATTTTCAGCGGGCGCTGGCAAACTGCACTTTTTCGTCTTGCCTTTTGTGTGCGTTTCCCGTTCTTTTTCATTCATTTTTATTGCCTCCGCGCACTTTCATACATACGTATATTCCTTTGCTTTGGGCTTGGACTTTTGTGCATTGCAAGCGCATATTTCAACAAACTTCGTTGCCGCACTTCTTTCCTTCACCAACAGTTGCTTCATCTTTCCTTCTTTGCGCCCCACTAACGTACACCAATTCGCCCAGCCCGCAGCCCGTCTTGCACAAACCAAACATACTTGATCCAGTCAACACTTTTCACCCAAAGCGACTGCGGAAACAGTAAATTCTATTGCGGCAATTGTTAAATTTATTTTGCAAATTTTTTCACTAATTTTTCGTTGCACGAACAATTTTTCTAGCAAAAATCCGACCGGGAACACTCTTGCAATCGTATCTACAAGATTTTTCATTACGACTGGATTCCAATTTACATGAGGCAACTGAGCAAAGCACAAAGCAGAGCGCGGAGTATGGAGCGCCGAAGCAGCCCGAGGGAGCGAGCGCTTAATTCCACGCTCAGCTGCCAGCTGTTTGTGCAGCCGCTGCAAAGCATGTGCGCCGCTTGTGCTCCCTCTCTATCGTAGCTCTCACGTTACTATTCGAGAGTTTCTTGTTGCACTGTCAGTTGATGTATTTTTAATCGTTTTTGTTTTCATTACTCATTCTTCATTTGAACATGTGCTTTGCTGCAAACAAACTGTTAACTGCCGCTGTCAACAACAGAATAATATGCCCAACGATGTTGAAGTGATTGCCGCAAGTCATTCAGCATCTGTGTTTATCCCTAATCTTAACCCTTGACATTACCTGTGCCGATTTTTACAACGAATTCATGCTTAAATGAGCTATACAGACATTTTCACTCAATTTCAAAATCACTCGATTTCACTTTCACTCGAATTCTGAAACCTGCCTGATAATAATATTCATAATACATTCATAATAAATATGGAATTTGTTAAGATATTTCATTATAACAATCACGTATTTAGTTCGATTTTAAAAGTACATACATAATTGAATTGCAAATCCATAAAATTTTAATAATAGTACTATAATGACATGGACCATTTTAGCCCTGTCGAGACAGCTCTTAGGAAGTGGTGGTTAAAAAGCAAATTAGATTAATTTTGGAAACGGTCAAAACGATTACAGAAACTGGCCGATTGATTTCAAAATAGTCAAATTGATTTCATAAACTGCTAAATAGAGATCAGATAAGGGCAATTTGATTACAGAAAGTGGAAAGCAGTGATTTTCATCGAATGGTCGGCCATATAAAAAAGAGTATTTGGTTTTTAGGGTTCCGTTCCCCTAAAAGGGAAAAAACGAGAACACTTATAAGGTCACTTTTGTTTTGGGAGTGTGTATATAAAACGACCTTTTTTTAATCGTAGAAACCTGAAATTTGGCACGATGTTAGGTCTTAATAACCTTAAAACATTTTCACTATAAAAAGTTGACAAATATTTTTAGAAATATTTTTTTATAATTTTTAAAAGTTTTCGGGTCGGACAAAAAAAAATAAAAATATTTTTAAAACGTATCGTGTGGGGTATCGTTAGAAAGGGCTACATCCATAGATTACAAAATGTATTTTTTTTTAATTTTATGTAAACGGGTTAGAAAGATATAGTTAAAAATGTGATAAAAACAGACCTGTCCCCACATGATCCCATCTGCACACACCATTTCTGAACCAAAAATTTTGATAAAATCAGGCTTACTAGATATTTGATCACGCATGACTGAATGGCTGCCGGTTTTTTCGAATTTTTAATTTTTTGATTTTTTTTTTAAATTTAAGATGACCCCCTCAGAAAAAAATTGTTGTTGTTTATATCGAGTGGGATATCATTAGAAAGGGCTACATCCATGGATTCCAAAGATATTTTTTTTAAAATTTTCTATGAAGTGGTTACGAAGATATAGCACAAAATATCGAAAAAATTACCATACCCCCTGGGTTTCTACATTTCTTAAGCTAAAATTTTGATAAAATCAGAGTTAGTAGGTCTTTAGTCATAGATTACTGGAAAACTGCAGCTTTTTTCGATTTATTTGTTTTTCTATTTTTTAAATTTTTATTTAAGATTACCATAGTAAAAAATTTCCTCAGCGAAAAATTTTTGTTTTTTACATATTGTGGGGTCTCGTTAGAAAGTGCTACGTCCGTGGATTCCTAAAATGTTTTTTTTTATAATTTTAGGTGAATTGGTTTCGAAGATGTAGGTCAAAATGTAAAAAATTTTATGGCCAGACGGGCAAGAGGAAAACTAATTTCGAACGATAAAAAGGGTATTTCTGCTACGGAACCCTCAGTGAGCGAGCCCGACTCGCACTTGACTGCTTTTTTTTTTAGCTTAAATTTGGTTTACAAATCTTTATTCGTTTCGTTATAGTTCACAAAAATATATCAAAATTTTTATACGATACATATTAAGAAAAAATACCAGGTTCTTAAAAAATAATTTTCTTGCCTTTTTCATTTATCCTGCGAGAGAGTATAATACTGTTGTACCCCAAACCTATGGTAATAGGGTTTAATAGCTTTGTGCGAAAATTGTACCTTGAACCAAATCTGGTACACAGTGGCAGTGAACCTTAACATAGTTCAAGTTAACCGAGATTATCCAAATCGAAGGACACGCCCATAATGGTCCTATAAGTCAACCTACCTCGGAATTTTTCCAGCTAAATGTCTTAAATTTGTTAAATTAATCATTTAAAAGAATGATATTTGGTATTTGTGGTAAGGTGTGGGCTCTCTACAGCATACGAAAAATAGGAGTTGTCTGCCCACTATATAGACGGAAAAGTATTTTCGGTAAAATGGCTCTCAATTGAGTAATTACCAACTAAAACCAATGAAATTTGGAACTCAAGTTCAGATAGCGTCATTACATGCCCCACGAAAAACTGGGAATGGTCCTCCTACCATATATGTACATATGTAGGCGGAAAAAGGGAAATCCTCATAATATCCATAATATATAAGCCAGAGCGTCCATAATTCGTCATTGCGGATAAGAATACATTAAAATTTTTGAAAAATGGGCGTGGCTCACCGATTCCTTCAATCGACCTTCATAGAAATTTCTATTTACGGATTTCAATGCAAAAGGATTGCTTATGGCGAATTGCGCGATGTTTAGTATAACAAGGAAAAGTCGAAAACTATTCACAGTTAAAAAAAATTCTCAAACAAATCTAAACTTTCAAAGTCTGGTAAAACGACAAAATTCAAAAACCTAATATATTTATTGCTGTTAAATTGAAAAACTAATTGCCAATAGTATTATTTTTTTCCCACTGCGAAGTAGATGTGTTTGGATATCCCATATATGTACATATATTTGGAAGAACTTCCTGGCAATTTGTAGAACATATATTTTTTCGATTCAAATAAAAGATATAACCATAAAATGGGTAGCCTGAAACGTCACTTTAATAGCCAAACCCTACGAGGCCGAGCAAATGTAATGGAGTTTTTGGAATTTTGCAGCTCTTTTATTGCTTTTGTTTACAGGTCGCCAAAGCTACTTACGCCTCCTTAACGCTGCTTTATATTTTGTACCGCTTGCGCAAAGGAGGGAAAAAAAGCGCCGGGCCCGAAAAGAGCGACCTCACAGACTTAACGGAGCAGGCAAGAACGAGCGTGTCCACTAAATGTCCCGAGATCTGCGAATGTCAGGATGTCTTTTACGGAGCCAATGAAGAGACAAAAGAAACTCTAGTAGCTAAAGCGGTAGCTGCAACGGAACCCAGAGCAGAAGGAATAGTAGCTGCCGCAGCACATGATACTCCCGGTCAACTCAAGGCTTATGCTATTAACAATGACGATGATCAGCAACAGGTCATCATTGAAGACCATGTCATTGACGACACCAACGACGCAGACGTCGACACTGCTGGCGAGGGTGAAGCAGATGAGGAACACAGCATCTTCCGCCATATGCTGGAACGATTCCAGCTAAATCCATGGGATCTGTAATACCAGTTAAAGGCGATATCGTAGTTAGTGAAATTGATCGGACCGGACCGGCCCCCGTGATTTATACTTGGAAAATTATATTAAGAAATTCCATGATTTCAAATGTTTTATTTTGTTTCTTTATACCGGAAGGTCGTTTTCTTATACATACATACATATGTATATAACCGTGAATATTTGACGTGGCTCTGCTCTAATATGAATGAATCTCTGCATCGATATCTGATTTCGGGGGTAACCAAACATTCTTGCCGTCATTGAATATATTTCATAGGTCGTGAGAAATTACCATTTTTGCAACATTGACAGATGGACATAGCTAAATCGGTTCCGATTTCGTTCCTGTTCATTTTTAGATATATACTTATCAATGTCTCTTTACATTTACGTTACGAACATCAGCACAAACCCTAAATACACTAACGTTGTTTAGTGCACCCTTTAATTTCATTCAAAAATGAGCATGGTCTGCCTTCCCCAATGATCTACTACTTCTCATGTACATAGGTATTTATCCTATTCGAGTACTTGATGTAGGGTAATACTCTCTCGTTGAAACCCGACAGATGCTTCCTTACTTAATTTTATCTACAATCGTAAATCATAAACAAAAACTTCAAAATTAGAATTTGAAATGTGAAAATATAGAAATTATTAAAATATTTTTTCTATATACTCGTATACAAAATTTATTGACGGAATTCATAAACATATATTTTGTGCTGAAAATTTAACGGCAACAATGACCAGATTGAAGCAATACTTCAACAGTACAACCATCCGCGGCAGAGCCAATGTAAGCCACCTCCATTCCATAGTCGCTCGCAGCCACAGGAACTCACATTCTAAATTTGATCTTCAACAGGTCGCCAAAGCCACGTACGCCTCGCTAGCACTAATGTACATCTATTATCGCGTACGCAAGGGCGGCAGCAGCAAGGGTGGTGCGACAGCGAAATCAACGCAAGCTGCGATTCCGGCATCGGTGACGCCACCAACGTACACTGCGCCCACTGCGCCTACGTCGCCTGCCGCCGCCCCGCCGTCAATACCCACTCCGCCAGCGACTCTGGCTCCGCCAAAGCCGCGTAGGCAGTGCCCGGAGGGGCCTGCAAGCCCACCATCTCAACCACCTGCTGCAAGCCGAGGCAGCAATAGCCCATACCCAGCTCCGCCAGCAGCTCTAGCTCCGCCAAAGGCGCGTGAGAGATGTCCTGACTTGCCTTCAAGCTCACCACCACCACCAACGCTGTCGCCTTCACCTCCTGCAATCAAAGGCAATAGTAGCTCTTCCGCAGAAGGCGTAACGACAGGATCGACCAAAGACGCAGCTACCTCGCCGCATAAACGCAACGAGCTGCGTAGCAGTTGTAGCACTCCTACACGTAATCCCGCTGAAGCAACTGTTGATGCCACTGATCCGGTGGCACTCGCCCGTGCTCGTAGCACAAAATCCTGTCCGTAATTTCGTAAAGGCCATAAGAGAGCTTGGATTTACTTTATTTTCAATTTTCACAGTGTATTAGCTGCAAAGCTTCTACTTTTAAATACAGGAACAATAAGAAAGAACAGAGTACGTAATTAATTAAGCCATTGCTTATCTTTGATAACTAAGATTACGTTGTCAGTTCAAATTGCTTCTTTTTTGTAGATCTTGGAAATTTCAAAAAGTTTTCTTGCTTATGACCATCGCAGCCTGTTGCAGATCTCCGCCTCACGTATCAGCTTTCTCCAGGCGCCCCTGCTTTGCGCGCGTGCGCCTTCTCCAGCCCTTGGTTCCAAGCTTATCTAGTGCTTCTTCCACTTGATAATCGCCACCGTTGGGCCATAGATCTTGCGAAGGATGTTTCTCGCAAATACCCCAAGAGCTGCTTCATCGGCTTGTGTCAGTGTCCATGCTTAGGTGTTATAGAGAAGCACGGCAAGATCAGCGTCTTAAAGGTGTAAGTTTTGTCGGTCGAAAAAGGGCTGTGCTTCTCATTTGCCTACTGAGTCCAAAGTAGCACCTAGCAAGGGTTATTCTTCGCTTGATTTCAAGGCTGACGTTGTTTGTGCTGTTGATGGCAGTGCCAAGGTTGACGAAATCCTTGAATACGTCGAAGGTATAGTTGCCTGCAGTTACGTGGTGTTCAAGACGCCCGTTCTTTTAGTTTGATATATACCTCTTCTCTTGGGAAGCAGCAAGACACTCTTATAGAAGATCGCGCCAGTCAGATGGGCTCCAGTATTTCGCTGTATCTTCTCCATTGTTGAATGATGTTGTTGAAAATGTTACACCATAGTGCGTCACCTTATCTGAAACCTCGTTTGGTATCGAAGGGAGCGAAGAGGTCTTTCCCGACTTTGACGGAGAAGCTCGTGCTCCTTAACGTTATCCTGCGCAACTGTACCACCTTAGAGGGATACCTCTTGCATGTATGCGTATGCTCTACCATACCTCATATGCCGCTCGGCTTTTTTCTGACATCCTCTTGCATGTATGCGTATGCTCTACCATACCTCATATGCCGCTCGGCTTTTTTCTGACATATGTCATTCGATATGTCAATTCATTTTAAATGTGACTCTGAATTTGTGAAATTTATTATTGCAAGAGGCCACTGTGTGTTTATATTCGCTGGTAAGATTATTAAAGACTCTGACACGCACGCTGCAAATGATGGGTCGCGCTGGTCGCCCCCAGTTCGACAACGAGGGCGTCGCTGTGGTCCTGGTGAATGAGACGTCAAGAAGAACTTCTACAAGAAATTCCTCTATGATCCGTTTCTCGTGGAATCCAGCCTACTAGCCGTACTGCCGGAGCACATAAATGCTGAAATCGTCTCGGCCACGGTACAAACGAAACAGGCCGCGCTAGACTATCTTACGTGGACCTTCTTCTTTCGTCGATTGCTGCGCAACCCCACCTACTATCAGCTGGACCCGAACAGCTAAACGCCTATTTGTCTGCCCTGGTCGAGCGCGTTATCTACGAACTGCAGGCAGCCGCTTGTGTGGTGCAACGTGAGGGCATGTTGGTGCCCGTCGTCCTACTATTTGTCGTACCGCATCATGAAGCATTTCCTGGACGATCTCAAACCTGAAATGAGCACGCGAGATGTGCTGCTCGCCATCGCGGACTCATATGAGTTTGACCAGCAGCCGGTGCGGCACAACGAAGACAAACAATGAGTACGCAAGCTACAACTTGAAATACACTTTACTCCGAATGTTTCTTTACAGAGAACTGGCCGGAGCCTGTCGGTATAGCCCGCTCACTTCCAGCTGGGATTCGCCTTATACGAAAACGTTCCTATTGCTGCAGGCGCATTTCATGCGTTTGGCACTGCCCGACACAAAATCGGCGCTGGACAATGCAACCCGTGTGATGCAGGTTTGTGGCTGCTGCTCAAATAATGCTTTTTTCACTCCATGTTTGAAATGTATTTCCTCTGACTTGTAACAAATATCGCCATTCTTAGGCAATTGTTGACTATACGGCTGAGCGCGGTTGGCTTTCCACCACTCTGAAAGTTCGCAACTGATGCAGTGCGTTATACAGGCATGGCGGCGTATAAATGATAGAGATTACGCTCGTTAGAGCCTTATATGCGATGGCCAGGAGACTCCTACCACGACAGTTCGCGCAGATTGCGGGTCTTCTTTTTTTGTGGATCGGACGGAGAACACTGATATTTCAATCATCGAGCTTACGCTTTGTCTACCATACTTAGCAGATGAGTGGATGCACGCACCCGATCAACTCTTCGCCTCCGGTCATAAACAGCTCCGGGAGCAGTTTTGATGTTTTTTATCCGCTAAAGAACTGTTTTGAGATCCCCATGATTGGGCGGTGGAACATTTACACCGTTGTTATTGATTCGTGTTTCGGGAATTATTCTCCAGAAGAGGGATTGTTCCCGTTGTTACCTGACACTAATTTTTTGATTTGCGTTCTATTACCAGATCTCCATTTTAGTGTCCACGAACATGCGAACAAGGTTCTTGCAGCATGCAGAGGCTCGCTCTGGTTTAGTAATTGGAACAGTCGAGTGCTCTCGACGTCTAGCTTTCGCGTGCGCGTATGGTTTTCTTCGGAGCGAGCTCCCAAATTATGTTGATATGGAAGTAATTTGCATTGATAAGGATAGTGGCCTCGTACACGGGTGTGAACCTGGAGACAAGGTATCGTAGACTCCCTCCAGTCACAAATCCGCATCTGAATTTGTTTTATTCGACATCGCAGCTGTAGTAGATATCGCTGGTTGCCTGTGTTGAGCATTGCTGCCCTGTCCATCGCATTTCCTGGATGGAGGTGATGTCAACCTCGTATTTTTCGAGGACATCCACCAGTTGGATAACGGTGCCTTCTCTATAGAGTGTCCGGACATTTCAGGTGCACATCCGTGAATGATGGTCTTTCAAACATTTGCATGGATCGTCATATGAATAGGGTGTCCGTATCCGAGGCTTCCCTCGGGTCTTTACTAAATTTTGTTTTTACGTGGTGGGTCTAAAACACGACGCACAACCAGTTTTTAACTATCTTTGGATAAACAGCGCTGAACACTCTGTTAGCTCATTGACTGGTGGAAGCCGTGTGTCAACTTGGCGTAGCAGGAACAAGAATCATACACTGGATTCCCGCAAGTGGGAAACAATCAACGACACTGCCTTGTATGACAGCACCACCAGGTATCAACAAAGTATGATGTCTACCTCCAAGAAGGGTAAAAACTCACTTTTGCCGAAAATTGCCTCCTTAACACATTTCTTTAAAATCGGCGAAATTTGCTGCTTCTAAGGTGTTTTTCGACTGTTTTCACTTTATGAAATTTATTTCTTATAAAATCGTTTTTCTCTCAATTGAAGTTTCCAAGTTAGTAAAAAACCACTGTTGTAGTCTTATTGTTTAACTGACATTTTATTGTAAAATAGCATAAAGTAAAGCCTAATTTTGTATGAAACCAACTGGGATCAGTCTTGCTCATGTGGTGACACTGGCATTGGTTGAAGGTCCAAGCGCTAAACTACAAATGAAAGAAGAAAAAGAGTAGTATTTTGCTTGAAAATCAAACGACATCTATGAGAAATTTTTTTAATGACATTTACAAAATCTCGAAGACTCCAAAAAGCGATGACAGTATTGTAACAAAGACCTTAATAATACAAATTATTGAGATCTTTGAATGTAGATGCGCCAAGGGTCTACGAGGCCGAAATCTAAGGGACCTAAGGGATCGTTTGTTATAATTTTCAGAAACCAGCCAAACTAAATCTCAAGGTGAACATCAATGTATGTATTTAAATTTTTGATCAAACCAATGAAATAAACATTTAACGCTTCATTAAATTTGTAATTGAAATTATTTATTTTATTATCTTATCTGCATCAATAAATCTCCTTAAATACTTGTTTTCAACGTTGCTGATTTCTTTCATTGTTTTTTTTTTTTCATTTTAATTGTTTTGGTTAAAATGTTATATGTACTATACGTTTTCAAAACAGCACATGCATTACACACACACACACGAAAGTGTTGTGTGAGTGTGTGCTTCAATTCAAATGTAATGTAATTATGTAAGTAAAAAAATGAATCGCTAAGCTTACATATATGTACGTTGCATAATCATATTAATTGCATTTGAATGCTTGCTTTCAAAAGGCTACATAAATTGTTGTTTTTGTAATACATATATAAGGCTAATAATTTATACATATGTGTTTTATGTAGAGCCCGACCGAACGCTCGGTTTCGGTTACCGAACAGTTCGGCCAAAAGGTTCGGGTTCGGTTCGGTCTCGGCTACAAAAGGCCGAGTAGGTATTTAGCCGAACAGTTGAGGAAAAAATTGTATAGTTTTAAACAAAATTTAAATTTTTCAATAATACTTTTTATTGACTTTTCATAAATCAGATGCTTAATGTAGGTAATTATACCTCATATGAATTGTTTTTATAATAAAATTTATTTTTCCTAAAAATGTATAAATTTTTTCATTAAAATTATTCTTTATTTTTTGCATAAAGTTCGGTCTCGGTTTCGGCCGAACATTAAAAAAAAGGCCGAACTTCGGTCTCGGTCTCGGCCAAAATTTCGGGTTCGGTCGGGCTCTAGTTTTATGTATGCAAGTGTGCAAGCTAAAATGCGCGCTACAACAAATAATTTCATGTTAAATCAGCTTCATATGAAACTATGCGCTATTACTAAAAATCTAAATAGTACATATATATAAATTATAGATTTTGTAATGACTTGAACTTAAACTAAATTATGAATGCATAACGGTACAAATTAAAAATAGATGTATGTATGTATGTATGGTGGTTTGTATGAGTGTGTTTATGTGCAAAATTAATCAAATCTAAATTTAATGTATATGGAGAAAGCGTTTCGATTTCAGTTGCACCGTTGCAGCACACAATAATTAAATTCACTCAGTATGCTGATACGATTTCATAAAAGTGCACAGAATGCTGCAACAGTTAAACTATAATAAGTTAGATTAAACTTAGAGACGTGCGAGAAAAGAAGTAATTTTCAGTAAGGAACAATGATTTAAGGTGCAATTGTGGTTAATGCTTCCCCGCACGCGACACACAAAATGTCAAATACTAATGCTAATACATGAACTCGCGCAACAGTTTACTTCACGTCTTGTCTTGTCTCTATTTGCTAAATTGTCGCAGTTGATCAATGCCTGCAATACACACGCACGCTCAAAAATTACTACGCTTAAGAAAAATTCGTTATTCGATTCGCATTGCTCATTTAAGCAACTTATGCACTCACCACTGCTCTATGCAATTCTGTAGAAAATACGAAAAAATCTTAATTTAAATTCAGCAATAGTTTCAATAGATAAAAATTAACTGCCACGTTCCACATTCCAATTTTGATCGAAATTTACTTAAGCTCAAATAATATTTCAATTGTATTCGGAAACAAGTAAGGAAGCATCAGTCGGGTTTCATCGACAGAGTAATACCCTACACCAAGTAACCGAATAGGGCGATAATCGGGATAAAAATCCCTATTTTCTTTTATTGTACAATATACTTACAAAAACGCTGTGCACAGTTTGGTGGTCGAAAATGGTAAGCTAGCTAACTACGACGTGCTAAGCCCACGAACCCTTGCTATCAAGCGATCGTGTTCTTAACCGTTTCGTGTATGTATCTAATTTCGAATGCTGTCAATTACAGCGGCTAGACGGCTAGACCATAAGGGCATCATTACAGAAAGTTGGCATTTGGCGTAAACACGCTGCAAGAAATGAAATTGTGGGTGCATGTAATTTACAACCTACATAGTGGGCGGACCACGCCCATTTTTGGATAATAAAAAGGTATTCCTACCAGGAATGAAGTAACCATATCTGGTTGCTCTGGTGTATATATTATGGAAGTTAGGAAGATTTTCCGTTTATCGCTTATATAGTGGGCGGATCACGCCCATTTTCTTGTATGGCATCTAAGACCTATATATCAACTTGGGAACCAAATTTCATTCATTTAAATTCGTAAATAATCATTTGGGAGCCATTTTACCGGACAAAATTTTTCCGCCTATATAGTGGGCGGACCACACCCATTTGTTCGTATGACATAGATGACCGACCCCTTAACTTGAATACCAAGTATTATTCTTTTCAATGAGTAATTAGACAAATTACAGCAATTTGATCGCAAAAAACCAGAACCGTGTCCTTCGACCGATTTGGCTAATCTTAGAACTTAAACTAAGTTAAGGTTCACTCTAACTGTGTACCAAATTTGGTCTAAATCGGACAACTCCTTCTTTCTCTCCTGTGTAAACGGACAGCCAGACAGACGGACAGACGGACAACCGGAAATCAACACAGAAAGTGATTCTGATCATTTCTATATACTTATGTCTATACCTAGGACGGCTCCTATAATGCTTTACAATTTTCGCACAAAATTATTATACCCTATTACCATAGGTGTAGGGTATAATGAAACGTGGCACAAAGATTAAAATCTTATCAAAAAGGGAATTTTACAGAAATTCGTAAAAAAGAGCTCAAAATGTATTATACAGTTTTTAAATATTTAAGTAAAATTTGCATAGAAATGGCGTCGCATAAATAGCAACGTATATCATACATATACATACTACACATACAGTAAATTAGCACTAATTAGTTAACAGGCACAAATAATTATAATAATGTGAAATGTTAACATCTGAATGAACTCTGCTTTTACACTACGCGCTATAAGAAGTGTATATGTAGTAGTAGTTAGATTAATTCATCTGCGCATAGTTCTTGCTAAAGTTTGTAATAATTTGCTGCTCTGTATTCACTTCGAGCGTCGTTGCACGCCTGCTTGATTTGTTGTACTTATATATGTAGTTGGGGCGGGGCGATGTGGGCGGGTACAGCCGCTCTAACTATGTTCGAGCTGGTGCATGCTGGTTTGTGTGACGCTGCATACTTGGCTTATGTGTGTTTTTTGTATGGCAACTTCCTGCGGTTACTGAAATATAAAATAGTTTTTTTTTAATAACTATGAAATCAGTAAATTCCTCAAATTACTCACCAATCAAATATCAAGTGTACATATGTGTGTGTTACTGCTACAATTGGTTGCTCTACGCAAAAGTCAAAAGCTGTGTAGATGAATACATCTCTTATTTTCCTCTTTAAATTTTTCTCTTCACACTTATACAGTATAATGACTGGCTACGGAATCGGCGTCGCTATTATCCTCGCTGCCAGTTCCTTCGTTGCCAGTTTCCGTTTCAGTTGCCATTGCCACACGCGCGTACTCATCCGTATCAATACTCTTGCAGAAGTGTATCGCATATTTGAGTTTCTCCAAAAGAACGGCCTGCAGAAGTGAGACAACAACAATAAATGTTATATCACCACTGTGCAACAGAAAATATTTCACAAGCATAATTTATATCTTCCCACATAATTAAATTTCTCTGATATAGTATATATGTACATATATACACAAGACTGCTTCAAACCATTAAAATTGCTCCGTTTTTGCGGACACCAAATGTCTCGTTTTTTTGTCTAAATAAGCACCACACCAAATTTTGCCCTACTTGGAGAACGTTTAATGCACCCGAATCCTTCTAAACCAGGAATTGCTTCAAAAGGGGAATATTCTTGTATAGTAGTACACAAAATGTTTAACAAAAAGGTTCATATCACAAAGTGACTATGAGATTTATAAAAAGGGACTTATGACTAGTGTTAAAAGATCTTTTGCTTCTCGAGGTTGCATAAAAGTTTTCTACCTTGCATGAGTATCTTGGCATCTTCAGCAAAAAGAAGCAAGTGTAGCTCTCTGGTAGGAAATTATCCGGGGGATTTTTTTCCAGCACTTGCACCACGAAATCACGTCCACGAAAATCTGCAATGGTGCGTGGCAAACGCGTACGTCCCCATACAAATCGCAAGAATAGCGAGCGTTCCTTTTTCATAAATAAAAGCATGGTCATTCAAGGTGAACTTATGAAATAAGACGGCAAAGCAACACATTACCTGATTGGTGAATTCCTCCATGACCTCCCAGAACCAAGTGACAAGTGCTGAATTCGGATCGAAACCTTTATAGGTGGCCACCGATTTGAGTAAACCCAAGGGAATATCCGGTGAGCCGCAGACCATGGCTTGTAGCTCTGCCGCGGAGAAGAGCGAGAGCAGGGGCACTGGTATTACCTTGGACATTCCGTCCCGCACGGCTTTCACCTGCTCGTCGAACTCGTGCAGCCGGAAGTTCAACGCCAGACGCACATACTCTTGCCTGTTCTGTGGCGAAATACGGGTGTAGCGCGTAGAGAGCGGCACTTCGTGTCCTTTGGCAGACGAAGTGGAGAAGGGTAATTCTAAAGTGCTAAACACTTTGGGATCTTCGTCCATATTGCGTACGCACAAAAGACCGGCCACATAATCACGATCCACCTCAGTCAAATCGGAGGGACGCAGCTGTTCGCCGGCTAACTGACGCCAAACGGGTTCAGCCAAGCTGGGGAAAAGAACATAAATTTCAGCTGCAGACTTACAAATTGACAAGGAGCTATAAAATAACCAGTTAGGGCCTTTGTGCAACTTGGCAGCGATGTAATTTTTGACAATTACGTCACTAGCAGAAGTAATGGCTTTGTAGCCAAAAACAAATTGTAATCATTACAAAAACAATGCGAACTCAACAGCCTTTCGCGTAAACTCACTTCAAACTCAACGGAGAGCCAGTGCGCACGGCAATTCCCATCAGCACACCCAGGAACCGAAACATGTTCATTTGCAGTACGGAAGTGAGCGTGGGATCTAGCAGGAAGCAGTCACGATTGGCGCCCGCCTCGCCGCGCCCATTGGGCGTGTTGATCAGCAGCGGCACGCTGCCATTTTGCAGCTCATCACACATTTCGGCTATTGACTCGCTGTACCCGCCGCCGCAGTCATCCACACTCTCGCCCACGAACTTAACTTTCCAGACGCGGTGCGGTAACGATAACGCCTCCTGTGTCAGCAGCGGCAGCTTTTGCACCATCTGCCCGAAAACGCTCTTCATTCCGTCGACGCCGGCCAGTCCGTTGCCGGATTTGTTGCGCGAACGCTTCACCTGTATGCGATTCAGCTCGATGACCGGCCCGTGCTGCTTGTCCCGCACCATCGTGGTCTGTATGACTTTGCGAAAGGCTGCCTCCTTGATCGTGTATACGAGCACTTCCTTCAATGCGCCCAAACTGAGATCGCCTGAGGAAGCAGAAAAAATAATGTAAATAATTGTGGGACACCCGCTCGCTGCCCCTCTCCACACTTACCAGCAATCGGCAACATGGCCAGGCAGGGGCACAGTAGCTCAGAGAAGTGGTGCAGCAGCACGAGACGCGCGTGCAACGCTTCCGCCGGCAGGTCGCGCACCAGGTCGTACTCGAGCGGCGGATTTGGCGGTGGCCGAACACGCTCCGAAAGCTTGGACGTGGACAGCGCCAACGTATGTGCCGAACCACAAGTCACCTTGACGATGTGCTTGCCCTGGAGCGCAGCCACCAAACGAGGCCGCTGTATTGCGCTTACAGTGCCGTCGCCCAACTGACCCTCGTCGTTGTCGCCCCATGTGTACACCTCGCCCGTGTCGCTACACGCGACGCAATGCAGCGAACCCGTGGCAATGGATATTATCTTCTTGCCCTGCAGCGCGGCCACCTTCTTGGGGCGACGCACATGGTCGACGGTGCCGTGCCCCAAGCGATGGAAGTCGCCTTTGCCCCACGTGTAGACAGCGCCCGATTTGGTGAGCGCCACGGAAAACTGCGAGCCACACTCCACCTTAACGACGCCCAGTCCGGCAAGGCTCTCAATCTTGAAAGGCAGTTTGCAGCCGTCCGAACCGCCACGCCCTAGCTTGCCGTAGTCGCCGTCGCCCCAGCTCCAAACGTTGTCGTCGTCTGTAATACACAGCGTCTGCGCGTCGCCCGAGCCGCAGGCAATGTTCACTGCGCGGTAACCGAGCAATGCCTCCACCAGCTTCGGACGCAACTGATCCTCCGAGTCGCCGTGGCCCAAGCGGCCGTAGCGGCCTTTGCCCCACGTCAACACATGTCCACTTGAGGTTATGGCCGCAGAGTGCGCGCTGCCACAGGCTATGTCCACGATGCCTATGCCCGTCAAATCCTCGATCAGCTTGGGCCGATCGTAGCTCATGCGATTGCCGTGACCCAGCTTGCCATCCTCGCCTTCACCCCAGGAGTACACCTCGCCGTCGGTGGTCAGCGCCAAGCAATGCTTACCGCCTGAGTTGACGGCCACCTTCATTACAAACACATGCTGCAGCGAGCCCACTAGCGTTGGTATGGCCCACGAATCGGTTCCGCCCACTCCGAGGCGGCCGCCCGAGCCGTAGCCCGTCGCGAAGAGCTTGCCATCCGGCGTGATGGCGAACAGCGTCTGTTCCCCTCCAGCCAATTGCACGGGCCGCAGCAGGCTGAGCGCCTCACATGGCGTGGGCGTCTTGATGCGACTGCCCTCAAGGCCGCCCAGTTGACCGCGATGGTTATGGCCCCAGCCATAGATGGCGCTGGCGCCGCTCCACGACAGCGCCCAGTCATCTGGACGTCGATTCAGCCACTGCAGAAGCTGGCTGTCGTGATCCGACTTGAAGAGCGTGTGATCCTCGTGCAGGAACGGCAGCAGCTGCTCGCCGACTGCCGCACCCGCAGCACCAACAGCGACACTGCCACAAGCACCGACACTCTCGTGCATCGATAGCGACATCACAGAGTCGATGTACTGTATGAGATTACTGGTGCTGGGTGTGAGTGAATTCACCATCGACGCACTGTTAGGCACCGGCGGCATCGTCAATGGCAGCGCCAACAACGGCGGCGGCGGCGGCGTGGGATTGCTGTTGGTGCTGATGGATGACAGTGAAGTGGCCGAGTTGACCATTGAGCCGGAGCCCCCAGGCGAGTGGCTTGGCGGCATCATTTCGGTGAATTTCTTACGCACCTCCAGGCTGAACGCCTTTGGTAGCTCGGTGCGCCGTATCAGCGACTGGGCCACACGGACTGCAATGCAGTAGCGCTTGAACCACGCCCATTTGTGCACCTCGACGGGCGGAAGCACGGCGTCCAGCTGCATGTCGCACGCCAGCGCTGCCAGAGTCTTGAAGTAGTCCGAGTGCATAAGATGTATCCCGCCGCGCACCTGCGGCTCCTCGTACTCGTACTGGCGCAGCAGCTCCGGTATCAGAGGCAGTAGTATGGGATTCAGTGCGGCGTCCAGCGGCTTCGGCGCGTGCTTCGTGATCAGCACGGCATGTAGCTTCTTTAGCGACCAGATGCGTTGCGTCGTTGTCAGGCAGTTGAGTTGCGCGCAGGCGGCCAACGCAGCGGCCAGGCGCAAAAGCACGCTGGCACTGTGCAGACCCAGGCGATGTTCGTCCAGCAGCGCCATCACCAGCGCCATTGATGGCTGCGACAGCACGGCGCGGTCCGAGCCACGCTCATTCATCGACGCCACCGGCATTATGGCGTGCACCCAAAAGCGCCAGCCCCAACCGTTTACCGAACTGTCCGAGGTGAACTTCCAGCGCATCTCGTCGCCGGGTATGCGTATCTCCGAGGCCCACTGCGAGAACTCGCGGCCCGAGCGTATGGCCACCACACGTCCCGCACCGTCCATGATGGCCAGCGGGTCGTTGCGCTTCTCCGTAGAGCATTGGCTGTCGAACTCCAGACGCAGCGCTTCAGCGCCCGGTATCTTCACGTGCCCCATTGAGGTGGCATTGTCGACGTAAGGGTGGCTGCTTTCTTGCATCACTGGCTTAGGCACTTTTCCCAAGCTGTAGCGCGATGTGCAAAGATCCTCCAGTTCGGTAATACAAGTCTCCAGCAGCATGCCACCGATGCTGGCCGAATTCGAGCCGAGTGCTATTAGTGTGTCGGCGATGGTCTGCGACGTGCTCGGCGGTCCCGTGCGTCCGGCCACGCTTAGCTTCAACAACTCGACCAGGCTCTTCGCCTCAGACTCGCCCAGCAGCGAAGTGAAATCATCCAAGCCGGTCAGACTGGTCTCCTCCATCATTTCCTCGTGGTTGTTCATCGTTGCGGCCATGACGGACATGGCGCTTGCAGACATTTTGGAGTGTTTGTGTGGCGCACTGCTGGAAATCGAGGCGGACAGAGAAAGCGAACCCGTCAGACTGTGGAACGCACTCAGCGGACCCGCCGGCGCGGGCACAATGTCAGCTTCCGGCGAACACTCGTGTACAGCCGGGTCGGTGGCATCAGCGGGCGCCTCTCCGCCACCTTGCGCGATCACCTCGTTGCCGCCGCCGGGCAGTGTGGCATGGCTTGTCGCCAGGCCAATGGTAGCGTCTTTAAAAACGCCATCCTGCGGCTCAATTTCATTGCTAATCTTCTCGAGCAAGTTCACCTTGCTGTGGCTCGTCAGTGCGGCCACGATCAATTGGCGCGCCTGCAATATGCTCATGGCATTCAACACATAATTGAGTGCCGTCTGGCGTGCGCCATTGGTTTCCAGCGCGAGCAGCGTTTCACTAAGGCTAGTCTTGGCCGACGGCTTGATGACGATCGCTGCCTTCGATGTGGTTGCCGTCGGCGGCTCCGAGTCGTAGATCCCCAAACTACTGCCGCCAAGCGGGTCCTTAGTTGTGCCAAACGGCACCGGTCCTTTCTTCTCGTCTTCCAGCGGCGATTGCGGCAGGCCCCAGGCGATCGAGTGCGAACTGCCGCATGCCACGCGATTAACAAATACCGAGTCCAGCCCGATCACCAAGGCGGGCTTCTTGTTAACCACCGTGTTGCCCGAGCCCTGCTGCCCGTGGTCGTTGTCACCCCAGGCGTACACCTGCCCGGTGTCCGTCACCGCCAGGCAGTGCAGCGCGCCCACAGCTACGTGTATGACCTTGCGGCCACGCAGGCCCTGTATCGGCTGCGGCTTGCGTATGTGCTGATCGCTGCCGTGGCCCAGTCGATAGTAGTCACCTTTGCCCCAAGTCCATACCTCGCCGGTGCGTGTCAGCGCCAGGCTGAATTGCGCGCCGCACTCGATCTGCAGAACGCCGATGCTGGTCAGCCGTTCGACTTCGTGTGGCACTGAGGAGCCCTCGGAGCCGCCGCGTCCCAGCTTCCCGAAGTCGCCATCTCCCCAGGAGTAGACAGCGCCATCCTCGGTCAGTGCCAGCGTCTGCGCGTCGCGACTGCCGCACGCCACTTGCACGACGCGTTTGCCAGTCAGCGCGACCACCAGCTTCGGCTTCAATTGCGTGGCATTGTCGCCATGGCCCAGGCGCCCATATTCGCCCAGGCCCCACGTGTACAGTTCGCCGGCGGAGGATATGGCGGCACTGTGCGACGAGCCACAGGCTATGTCACGTATCTTCTTTGATCGCAACGCCTCGATCATTTTTGGCTTGTCCATGGTCAAGCGATTTCCGTGCCCCAGCTTGCCGTCCTCGCCCTCACCCCACGAGAACACTTTGCCGTCCAGCGTCAGCGCCAAGGCGTGCTTGCCGCCGGAGTGCACGGCCACCTTCTTTACCACATACTGATGCAGAACAGGCACTTGTCGTGGCACGGACACGTTCACGCTGATGCCTAGCCCCAGGCGGCCATTGGTGCCCTCGCCACAAGCGTACACCTTTCCGTCTTGCGACACAATGAAGAGCGACTTAGAGCCGCCAGCGATGTGTAGCGGCCGCAGCCGACTTATGGTCTGCGAGAACGTCGGCACTTTCACCTTGGAGCCCTTCAGTCCGCCCAACTGCTCCTTGTCGTTGAGACCCCAGACCATGACGGTGCAGGGGGGTTCGCTCATGCAAGATTTCGCATCGGTGTAGCTGATTGTGGCTAAACTCTGATTCGAGTCGCTCAGCGCGTCGTACTCACAGGCCAGAAAGGAGGCGTTCATTAGCATAAGATCCAGATCGGTCTGCTTGCGGCGTCCGATCATGTTGATGCCGTGCACTTTACATTGTATACCGTTGTTGCGGCACTGCTTGATGACTATCTCGATCCAGGCATAATACTGGCGCACGTCAGACATTAAGGAGACGCTCGTGTCGGTGTTTTTGATTGAGATCCAGCTGTACTCCTTGAGATTGCAAATGCTGTCACCCACACGCGTCACCACCAGGGACGGCATGTGCGAGTGATCGCTGGGACTCACGCTGATGGAAAGATTGTGCACGAGCACGTTATTGTGCATCTCCAAGCGTATCCAGTGCTTGCCTTGGCTGCTCGAAGAACTCTGCCAGCAGTTGGCGCTGTCGTCCAAGAGGTGACGCGCCGTTGCTTCGTTTGAAGACACCTCCAGTGAGCGTATGCAACGAGACCAGTCCTCAATGAGATCGTTCGGTGCGGGAGTCGATGTGGACGTACCAACACAATGGTGAAAACCCAATAAGCCGCTGCTCTGCAATTGGCTCAACGCCGAGCCGCTCACAAGCTCGCTCTCACTAAGCGGACCTTTCCAGCCAGGCTGCTGCGGAAAATCCACCGTCACATCCTTGCCGCTGAGCGCAACCACAGTGCCGACGCTGCCGCGCTGTACTACACCCCATTTGTAGCGCGAAGTGGCGCGCAGACGCACCTGCGAGCCGACGACGATTTGCGTGCCATGCTCCACCGAGGACGACTTCTCGCGCGGCATGTCCAGCATTTCTATGTGCACAAAACACACCCAGTACGTGTTGCCGTGAACGCGCCAATCCACCTGCACATTTAAGTCGTGCAGGCCTTCTGTATCCACCTTCAGCACTGTACCGATGTCACCCATTTTAATCTCCTCAAAGTCGCGACAGCAACGCACAATCATGCCGGGAGACACCAGGCCGCGTACATACATGGCGTACTGGTCCGCGGATTCGAAGTCTTTGCGCGTTTCGAACTTCACGGGCATTGTGTCCGAACTGCTGTCCAAACTCTCATTGTCCGAATCGGCTTCGGGGTCATGTATGCTCTGCAGCTTCGGCAGCGACGTGTCACTGGAGCTGCCCACCAAATCGGCGTCGTTAGCATAGTCCGTCGTCTCGATGGTATTGGCGCAGACGTCGGGATGCTCCAGTATCCATTGCACGATCTGCTCCGGTGTGGGTATGACTTCCGGGTGAATGGTCAACTGCTTGAGCGCCAGCTCGACCGACTTCTTAGTGAACCCCATTTCCATGATTTGTGAGATGAGTGGCGTGGCGGAGGTGCCGTCGGCTGCCACCTTCGGTGTTGGTGTGGCCGGCACATTACTGCTGCCAGTTGCCTCGTCGAGCATGCCCATGTTGTAGACGGGCACGCCGTGTATCATTGTGGGCTGCATGGGTGGCATTGCCGTTGCGGCGAAGGTGCGCGACGAGCACGAGGCGGCGCTGTCGTTCAGCTCGGAGTGTACCTGGCAGGCGAGCACTTGCGCGCAGTTCAGAGCGGCGGTAGTCATCTCCGCGTAGCTATAGCTGGCCTTCACGGGCGAAGGCTGCGTGGCGCGTATCAGTATGCTTTGTATAAGCAGTTCCGCTTCTTTTATCGGCGGCGGCGGCAGACTCAACGATTCTTCGGGCTGCTCCAGCGTGGCCGCTGTGGCCGAGCCGTTGGCATCCTCCGCTGCCTGTTGGTCTGCGCTGCTGTGCTTTTTGAGCTGCGCCTCTGGCTCTTCCTCGGAAATGCTCTCCTCCGATGAGTAGGAACACATGCCCGGCGAGCGCTGCTTCAGTATCTTACGCAGCGACGCCTGGTGCCGATAGAGCACGCAATTCGAATTGAGCACTGCGACCTGTATCTGCTGCGAGCGCAGGAGGCTGATATCGATGATATGCGGCACCGAATCCTTGCGCTCGCCCGGCCCGAACAACAGCACGGACCACGAGTTCAGCAGCATCTCGTTCATGGGCAGCCGCGACAGACTGAAGACGGAGTAGTCAGCGCAATCCAGCGCCGTGTTCAGCGAGATCTTGCGAAATTCGCCGTTTAGCATTTGGCTGTCGGTGCTCAGCAAGCACTTGCCGTTGTTGGTGAAGCCGCATATGGTGGCTGTGCTGCCCTCATAGCATACCTGTAGACCCACGCGCGGCCGTATATCGCAGCCGCCGATAGTGCTTAGCACGCCCATCACGAAGATGTACTCGTTTTCCAAGTGCTGCAGATCAAGGCCGTCCTCGCCGAAGAGCTCGGCCGCGACGCACAGCTTCTGCGACAGAAAGCAATTGATAGCCGTGTTCCAGTGCGGCAACGTGTGCAGCTTACGCAGCAGCGTTATAATTTCCTCGGCCACTGTGCCACAATGCGAGGCCGTCAGCAGCACGCGCGATTTACTGTTTTTCGGATTGTGCAGCAACGAGAGGTCGTTCGGGCAGTAGAGCGCCGTCTTGCCCAGCGTAGTGAACAGCTGCCGCACCAGCTGGGACATGCACTGCATATCAGAATCGTCTCTCCAGTGCACCAGCACGGTTTGCAGCAGGCGCAGGCAATGCACCTTACGAAATACATCCTGCTCACGTGTTATGGATTGCTCCAACAAATTTGTGTAGAATTCAATCCATGTGGGTGTGGAGAGATATTTAGAGAGCGTCTGCGATTCACCTGTTCAATTGACACGGAATTTAAGGTAGAATTGGAGAAAGACCGAGTGCGGTATTTGATATTCGAGTGTTAAAAAGTGGGAAAAGCTAAACTAAAACCACTACTGATAAAACTGAGTAGCAGCCAAACAAGTTTTTGGATATCTAATAAACCTTTTCCAAAGAATATTTGGACGCTTATCAGATTTGTTTCTTAGACCGGTTTGTGAATTATTGCTCGTTTTCGCTAGAAGATGTTTCCTATGTTTTTAAATCTCTGAATTGGTTTTATGTTTTCGAAAAAAAGTCATTTTTCTACGACACATTACCCGTAACCATATTTACAAATGTAAGCCATATTTGATTCTAATTGAATTAAAATTAAAGTGCGCCTTCAAAGTAAATTCTTCTCATATTTCACTTCAAACTTAATATAAACTATAATATATTATATGGTTGAAAACTAGAAAACACATTTTGGGTGACGCGTAAGTTTGTAGTTCCAATTCCACACAAATGTGCAAATAAAATAAAATGTACTGGCTAGTTGGTCCGAAGTCTGAACTAAGTCTTGAGAATAACATACGATTATACAAAGCAATCCTAAAACTAGTGTGGACACATGGGACCTGACCCCTATCATCACCGTAGAAAAGCTACGAATACGAACGTGCGCCAAGAATTTCGTATCAGAAACCATGAGAATCTCTGCTCCGACAGCTATAGCTTGTCGTGTAAAATTCCTACTGTTCAACGTTCCAAATTATTTCTGTGATGCCGCTCTACGAATTTCGTATTTACGTTCGTAGCAAAACATATTTAAATTGATGTAAGTGGGAAAATCCAATAACTAAAATTTTTACAAAACTTAAAAATTATAATAACAGAAATGAACACACTTACCAGCAATAGCTTTTAGAAAGCCCAAAGTTGTCCAATTGTCCAAACCACAGATGTTGGCCAACGCCGATTTTGGATCCAGTATGGCGCGAAACATGGACGAAATACCACGCACTGCATGCTTATCCATGGCCTCACTGTGTAGTCCGATGCCCACAGAAATAATCTGCAGCAGTTTCGTGCAGGCGTAGCGCAGCAACTTCGTTGGATGCGACTCCCCATTCAGCTGAGCATCACAACAGAGCTCATCCTTCTCTGTCTCCGTATCAGGTGTAACTATATTCATTGCACTGTCGGCCAGGCGCAAATCATATTGACCCTCCTTGCCCATGCGGTATGAGTTTGTGGCGCCGGTGTACCATTCCACACGCACCCACCTGCAAAGGGAGAGGACAAAATTATAAAGTAAAAAAGTATTGAAACAGAAAGACACCTACCCATCTTCGCCCACTTCACTGATTATGCTGCCCTCTCCTGGCGGATTGCCATCTTGATCGCCCCACTTCCAGTCGGCACCACGCACAATGCGAGTACCGATTTTCATGAGCTTAGCTAACTCTGGTCCGGTTAAATTTGCCTTATTCGATTTTTGCTTAAGTATTGTGTCCTCGTATACCACTGATAATTCGTAGGTATTCTTAACAGCAGGTATATCGCCGCCCGTCTGGCTGAGCAGCCCCAAAACGGTGCCCAGAATTCCGGAATTAATAAGCATACTCAGCTCATTGGCGCCAACATCCTTAGCCAGAATGCCAAAAATGCTCAGGAAGAAGCGCGCACGCGGCAGCTTTTTCAGGAAAACGTACGTGCCGAAATTGGAACTGTCCTTGTCGCTAGCGGATGCGTATTTCCCCCTCAGCTGCAGCTGCTCCTGATTAACCAAGCGCTGCAGCTCTCGCACAGCCCACTCAAGCACACGCGATTGCGCTAGCACGAGACTTGCCTTCTGGAATGCCGTTATAAAGTTCAGATCGTCTAAAATGTGCGCGGTGGAGTGTTTGTTGGAGGGGCACTTCAGATGAAGACCTAGATAGCCACCGAGCATATTGTACTGCACCGCGTCGAGCAATCCGTGCACCTGCAATATGGCGTAGAACATATCCAGCCCCTGTCGGCGTATTTGATAGCGCTGCACTTGACAGTACATGGCGCGGCGCACTGTCTCCACATCGCATACCTCTTGCATCACGAACTCCACAATTTCATTCATGAGCGGTATATTCAACTCGCCGGAGAAGTACCATTTCTCACTGAGCTTGCGGAGCAAATCATTGTTAAAATGAGCCTCCGCACCTGGCTTCTTGTCCTCGAAATCCAGTTCGCTGGCTTGCAGCTTCAGCTCCTCGTTGGAACTCTTACGTTCGGAGAGAATTAGATTATTATCGCCAGCGTCGAGCAGATTCTCATTGGAGGCATTATTTCTCAAGGGAGACACAGCGACGCTGGCATTCATGACAGAGCTAGTTTCAGCAGCGACCGCCTCCTTATCTCCTGACTCAGACACACTGCTAGCTAGCAGGGACTCCTGCAAACAAACAAAAATAATAAAATACAGCTTGAAAAAGAAATTTTTATTTTAGCTGCTACTATATTTTGTTCTACATGTGAGTCGGGAACACTGAAGCTTTTTAATAAATAAAAACATTTAAAGAACTCTTACATAGGTCTGGGCTTTTAAGTACATATATCATAAAAGTATGTATAGTAATAATCTAAAATTACACAAGATTTACATATTTCAAGTAAAAGGTGTTATCCGTCTGCCTGACCGTCTGCGGCAGCAGAAGAAAAAGAACTAGTTGTCCGATTTTGACCAAACATAAAAACTATTATAAGGGGTCAAGTAATCAAAAGTGTTTGAAAGAAATCAGCTAATTTGTTGTAAGTAATATTAATGCAATTTGTAACTTACACGTTCTTAATAGATACGAAATTCAAAAACTTAATATAAATTGAAAAACTCTTTTAAGCTATCGCTAAACTCACCTGTGATTGGTTCAGCTTCTGCGCCACATGCTGACTCTGTATGGTGACATTGAGTATGTCCTCCGGCTTTGCGCAGGCCAACTGTTTTTTGACAGCTCGCATTTCCACAATAATTTTGCGCACGATTAATTTAAAACGTGGCAGCCTATGCAAAATAGATAGCTTGCGCAGGCCCTCCTGCTCCAGGCTGACCGCGGGTCGCACCTCGTACAGAAGAAAACGCAACCGCTCCAGCATGGGCGCGCACACCTCCTTGTAGCTGCGATTCAGCTGTTGGCGCGTGCGTACCACCGACCACTTCGTCTGGTAGATCAGACGTATAATTTCGGCAATTTGCTTGGGCAGTTTCGCGGCCGCCACGCCAGTCAACTCGCGCTCCAGCACATTCAGCACGAGACCACCCAAACTCTGATGACGTATCAGCACGGCGGTGAGCAAACGCTCCAGTTCCTGCACTGGATGTTCGCCCGCAAACTCCTGATGCCATATCATATTGTTGTCCTTGCAGAAGCGCTCGGACAGTGTCATCCAAGTGACCACCAATGGATCGGTGAGGCGCGCTTCTCCCAGGCCGCTTATAAAGCTCTCAATGCGTTGCTGTATGGTGTTGCCAGCATGGGCGGATGCGGCGCCACCTACACCACCGCAAGTGGCTATGCTCAATGCTGGCGGCTCCGTGGGTGTGCTACCAGCAGTGCTGGCACTGCTGCGCGCCTCGCCCTTCTCCTCGTCGAAAGGATTGCTGGGTTGCAGCAGCTGTAGACCACCGCTCAAAATGCTCGATTTAATAATCGACTTGCACTGCACCTCGGCGGGCTGTGGCGGCGGGCCACATTGCAGCAAATTGGCTATAAGTCCCAAAAGACAGGCTAGAGCACGTTCCGAATTGAAATATGTGAGTACTTTGCTTTGATGCAAATGGGGCTGAAATTTTAATTGAACGCTATTTAGGGACAATAATCTGAAGATTAGACAAAAGAATAAAAATTTCAACAACATAGTAGCGGTATACACGATCTGGTGCAAATTATGCATGTGTATAATCGCGCACGACCTTTGACTTAAAAAATTGCACAATCCTTCCATATGCATAAGCCAAAAATCTGTTTTATTTGAGTATTTAACAAGATGTCACGAAAAAGCGAAAAACAAAAAATTTGCTATTTCACCATTGAAACCGCGGAAAATGAAATCATGGGCAAATATTGAAGACAACAATAAGTGCAACTTTTCAAACTGGCAACTATGCTCATAAATTTAAATCAAAAACTTTGCCATCTATGCATTTTGATGTAGGAAACTAGTGACTGTGTTGCATTTGCACCTTTGCCGGGCTATTTGCAGCAGATCGTGTATACCCCTAGTGTATTAGTACTTAGAAACATATTTCAACAGCCGTGTTAAATCGATTGTCGTTTACTTAAAATTATTGTAATATCATCTTCTTCACGCTCCCACTTCAAGAAATTACATTTCTTTTGAGCATATGCGTACATGCGTACTTTCTACACTTCGCTGCATACCTTTTCCTCACACATATTTGGCGCATATCTGCCCACTTTGAAGTTGTTCAAAATATACTCTAAACTTTGTCGGTACGTTGGCGTATTGAATTCCCCAGAAAGATCTTTGCCAATGCTAGTGGCCAACAGGTCATTTACCGCAGACACATCACTTCTGCAAAAAAAAATTCAATACAATAAACAGATTCTCCTTTTCTAATTGCTAAGCACCGAACTCACTGATATTCATTAACATCACAAACGTAGCCATTCAAGATGATCCATTTGCCGCCATCCAGAATTTGATTTTCGAAATCATGCTTACGTATTACATGCACCTCCTCCTGCATGGGTGCCATGTTCTTCTGATTGCCGCCACGACAGATGATGCCTGGCCAGCCCATGTCATCGGAATCTTGAATTTCACTATCACAGATGATACGATTTAGATTGTCCAGTGCATACAGCAGCGGTACAAACACTTTGGTCCACTCGAAGGCCGACATTATGGTGGGCCGATGGCGCTTCAGTACGATCAAGCCAATAAGCAGTTCGTAGAGCAACGTATCTGAGATGTCCGACTTCATGATATCTGTTACACCATCCCTGCCTTGTAGCGCGACTTCGTGCGCCTTTTGTAGGGAAAGTATGAACAGCGAGACGGCGCTCTGCAAGTATTTGCTAAGCAGCGCTTCGGCACCAGTGAGATCTTCAGTTTTCGACTGATGTATATAGGAAAAGAGCAAGCGCTGAAAACGATGTAACAGATCCAAACTTGGGCTAGTGTGCTCCGCGGTGGAAGGCAAACATAGAGCTGACAAGGACTCGTCTTCTGTCTTCGCAACACCAGCACTCAGCACGAGCTGCGTCAAACGTGCCTGCGTCAAGGCAGAATTGTTGCGTAGCAATTGCTTGATTAGATGCAAAAGTGGCAGATTGTGACCACTGTCGGCGCAATCGCTCGATTCCAAACGTATGGCTTGATTGAGCGCAATCTCCAGGCCGCCTTCGGCCATTAGTGAACCCACCAACAGATCTGTCATGAAACGATGGCCTGAGGAACAAATGCCCGGATCAGAGGGCAACAAAGATGTTAGCGTTTGTGCACGCTCGGACGCTGTGGGCAAGAGCACGCTCCAGCCAATCTGTTATATGAGCAAAGCGTAAATTTACAATTGTCATAAAAATATTGTATTGGTTATTGCCAGGGCAGGGTCTGCAACTCACCTGCAATGTCCACTGCGCTGCTTCCTGCATAGTCTTCAGCACATTCGAACCGCCAGCCAAGCTAAGAATGCGCGTTTTAAGGCTAATCAGCAGGCGGGCGCCCTCCGAAAGGCCGACCGATTTGGGTGCCATTGAATTCGCGATAAGTGCATGCAACTGCAGGCGCAGCAAGTTAAGACAAGCCACGGCCACACACTCCGACTCCTGGTTAGGAGTTTGGCGATTGTTCGAATCCTGTCCGCACACAATACCTAGCAACTGATCCAGCAGCCGGAATGTGTGCTCACTCAAGTCGATGACGAAGGGTAATTTCATGGGCACGTCCTGCACGGACGTCTGACTCCAGATGATGCTTTGGGCAGCGCCGCAGGCAATGCCGTATGCATGAACGGTCGGATGTATGGCCAGAATAGGCTGCCGAAGTATGGGATCCTTTGAGATGGAAGGTGGACATATTTGCTGATAGTCGTTGCGTCCCCAGCCAAACACCTCGCCGCTGCTGCTTAGCGCCAAACAGTGCGAGACACCAATGGCCACATCTACGATAACTTTAGACTACAATGCAATAAAGAAGAGTTAAAATGTATACTACACGCAGATATTCATGAAATTCATTCACCTGCAACGCGCATATGAGTTTCGGTGTGCTCAAGCATCGGACATTCTTGTCCAGCGAGCCATGACCTAGGCCGCCATCATTGCCTTTGCCCCACGAATAGAGTTTGCCATCAAAGCTGAGCGCCAGCGAGAATTGAGAGCCCGCGAAGACGCGCTGCACACGCGGCAGTGTATCAATCAGCACCGGAATCTGCGAGCCATTGCTGGAGCCATTGCCCAGCTTGCCGTTAAAACCATCGCCCCAAACGTAGACCAAGCCCTCGCCAGTGACGCACAGCGTATGGGAAACGCCACCGCCTAGCGCGACATCCAGCACTTTGTGCTCACGCAGAGCGCTGACGAGTGTTGGAAGCAGCTTATCGTCGGAGTTACCATGTCCCAGACGACCGTAAGTGCCACGACCCCAGGTGTATAGGCTGCCACTAAATGTGATTGCAGCGCTATAAGTGCAACCACAGTGTACGGACTTGATAGACCGATCCATGCATTGGATCCTGACGGGATGCTCGCGCTCGAGGGTGTCACCGTGACCCAAGCGACCACCTTCGCCGCTGCCCCAAGAATAGGCATTGCCTGTTTAATAAAGAGAAGTTATAACGCTGCTCAAATTACTGCTGCAAATACCTGCAGATAGTACTTACCCAAATCGTCCACAGCCATGAAGTGACGTCCCTCACAATGCGCCGACAATTTAGCAATTTGCGCAGTGCACTTTTCTTCAACGAGCTCTGCTTTCGGATTTGCAATTCGTAAACTGTACATTTTGCCATCTTCTGTGAGCAAGAGAACTAACTCTTCGGAGAAGACCACCTGTTTGAGCTGCAAGTGTAAGTTCAGCACTGGTGCGGAGTACTGTGCATTAGAGATGCTGCTGCCAGGCATTGGTATGCCAACAGCGGGATCGGCAGTAAAGCCATACTGGTCGTGGCAGAGTGATGGCCAGCCCAGCGCATAAATGCGTTGCTCGTGCTGCTGTGGATTGATGGCAGCGGATGCTAGGGGAGTCGACATGCCCCCCACACTGTCCTGTGACCCTTGCACCTGAAATGGGGGTGGCTTCCGACTGGTGGTACGTGTGTTGCTGGCTGCGAGCACAACGGCGCCCGTTGGCATGTGCGGCTTGGCCAAACGGTCCAAGTGCGAAATGACGACTACCGCTGCTTGCTTCAAATCCACATTAGCGGTTTCTTGCTCGGGCAGCGTGAGAAAGCGCAAAAAGGACTCAGTTGCACTGGCGGGTGGCATTTCCGATGCATGCCCAATGCTGTAATTGCCGATACTCTCATAGCGTCGCAGAATAGGTACCAAAGGCGCGCCTGTATTCTGTGGCACGTCGCGATTGTCGTCGGTCTCCTTCTCTTTTTCCCACAACACCAGCAGCAGTACGATGGCTTCCAATGTGGCCGCAAGTGTACCCTTTTGGGCGCCCAGCTCGAGCAGCAGACAGAGAGCGGTATGACGATCTTCGCGCGGCGCCGTGCAGCGTCCACCCAAAGGATCGCCCAGTGCTACTTGACGTAAAAACTTAATAGAGCGCTCCAATACTTCTATCCATAGCGGAGAAACCTGCAAATAGACGCGTTATCGCACAGGTTATAATAAATAAAGTGAATTAATTGTCCGTACCTGAGTTGAATCGAAGAGAGAGGCTTCCGGCAAATCCTGTAGTGACTCAAGGGCTTCACTCAACAATTCGCTGCACATCTCCGTATCCTCGCCGGAGCACCAGGCGCGGCGCAAAAATGCAAACGAAAAGTTAAGAGCAGCGCGTGTGCCAACACGTGCTAATCCCAGAGTAGCACGTTCCGTCTCTTTTATGGGCGAAGGCACATCCACCGTGGCGAAGCTGGAATGATAATGCGGATGCCGATACTTTGATGCGCCAAAGTAGCCACGTTCGCGTGACGTGCTACCAGCAGCATTGCCCACTGCAGTGCTACCACCGCCAACGCCGCAACCAATATGCAGTACGCGTTGCTCCTCATTGTATTTCGACTTCTCCGAAAACTCTAACGGGGTTGCTGTAAGCGAATTGTGGCCTTGTTCCTGTTGCTGCTTGCAGCGCGCCAGAGCGACAAAGTAACGTTCGTAAATGAACAGCTGCTGCCGCAAATGTAGCGCTGAAAGGCAATTGCCTGCTGCTTGTAAAGCTATATCATGCAGCTCCGCTAGTAACGTGCCCTGACAACTCCTTTTTTCAGAAGTTGTCGGACACTGTCCCCAAAGCCACGACTCGAAAATCACGTCCGACGAAATGCGATTGGCGGCCGCATTCTGCGCTGCAGTGGTCATCTTTTTTATGGCTGAATCGGAGTCCAGCGTGTGGCAAGCGTCGCAATTGCATACAGACCTAGGCCCACAATGCTTTGTCGGGCAGCACAAGCATGTCAACTTCTCTATGCTGCCACAATAGTGCTTGCCATCGTCACCCAAGTAGGACAATTGCCCAGCGGCATTGAGTACCGGTGCGGCCGGTGACGACACTAATTCGCAGTCATGTATCAAATTGTTCCACAGCACCGCCGCATCCTCCGCATTACGTAGATTGGCAATTAGGTCAGCGCGCAACCACTTTTCATCCAAAAACGGCAGCGGACGTAAGTACAAATCAGCGGCCGTGGAGCTGGTGGACATTGTAACAATATGTTTTCGTGCCCCTCCTTAAACTAGCTTCCAATGTGAGTAGTTATTTGCCTTGATTGTTTGGCATTGTAAGATCGCGTGTGTTCACACAAATTGTTTAAAATTTAAAGCTTACAAATTCCAATGACAATTGATCAGAATTGCAGTTTTAATTAGATGCAAAAATCCGCTTCACGGCCTCTGACCTCACGCTACTGTGTTGTTGTTCTACTTGCGCACTTGTTTCTTCGCACTTCGCACCTCCAACCCTTTCCTTTGCTTCGGCTAACTACACGTCCATGGCTGCTTTTTGCTTAAATTCTAGCGAAGTCTCAAGTTGGAACGCACTGCCGTGTGCTGTAGAGTTGGACGTGTCGCGGTGTCGTCACTTTTCCTTTTTAGCTGTCGATATTGTTGTAGCAGCACGCTTCTATTTTTCTCGTTTTCCTTGCTTTCGTTGTTGTTGTGGTTGTTATTGTAGGAGAACTTTTAGCTTTTCTGTCTCGTACAACTCCTCCTTCCTTCTAATTTTCTTCTTCTATATCGTTCTTATATAGAAAAGAATTGAAGAATTTTCGCTTTTTCAATTGCAATTTTTTCTTGGTTAACTCACAATTCACTTAAATTTTTTTATATCAACTCCTGCACAATTGTTTTTTTTGCAAATATTTATTTCTTTTGTTGCATAATTTAACCTTTTTAAAGTCAAAAACCAATTGAAATTATAGGAGTCGTCGTCGAGTAAATGAAAAATTTCGTTCGCTCTTCGCTCCCTTCGATTAAATACATACTGTCAAATTGGAGAGGTGCTGCTTCTTTATCTAAACTCCGCTATCTTTGGAGTCTAGAGTGAGGATAATTACGATTTTATTTACACAAATGCTTTTTACATAATTAGGGAAAATAAAATTTTAATTTCATTTTCACAGGTTGTTTTCTTTTTTGTGCTTGAGCAACGTTAAGCTAATTCAATTGATTAAATGTTATTCGAAAACTGTTGTGCAAATGTGTATGCATCCCTTTCGTTTAAAAATACATAATTACGATTAAAGCCTACTTTTCTGCTCATTTACTTCAAATTTGTAAAAGTAATCAAAGAGCAAGAATAGAAGCTTACTTGATATACACCTATAATTGTTACTCTAAGCTGGGTTGAGCCGAATATTTACACAATCCCACCCAACACATTATAATTTTGTAGAAATTTTTTTTTCTTCTGAAAATAAATTAGTATTTAAAAGAGTAAGGAAGCGTCAGTCGGATTTCACCGACAGAGTAATACCTAACTGAGTGGGGTGAAAATCCACGGAAAGAAATTAAATTGTGGATTTTTCAATGTACCGCCTACATAGTGGGCCGACCACACCCATTTTTTCGAATGAAGTAGGGGGCCCACACCTCACCTTAAATACCAAAAATCATTGCACTGAAAAAGTTCCGAGGTAGTGGGACTTACAGGCCCATTGTAGGCGTGTTCTTCAACCGATTTGAGTAATCTCGGAACTTAATCACTTAATCTAACCTATGGACAATATAATAGATTATATTGTCAATTATATGTTCTATTATATTGCCTCTGATGTGACTGTGTACCAAATTTGTTCCAAATCGAACAACTCCTTCTTTCTCTCCTGCGCGCACAGATAAACGGACAAACGGATAACCGAAAATCACAGCTGAAAGTGTTTCTTATCATTTCGATATATGTACCTAGGACGGCCCCTTAATGCGTTACAATTTTCGCATAAAGTTATTACATAACCTTTTACGGTAGGTGTAGGGCAGAGATACCCAGAGCCTATACCCTCGGTGCTCATTTGTTTTTGTAAATACCCTTAAAACCGTAAACCACACAGACACAGCTCTTTGCACTACGCAGTACGAAAAACACAAACAATGCCAATGCCCGAGCGAAAAGCAACAACACTTTCGTAAACTTTGTTGGTACACTTTTGCAACTGTTATCTTCAACGCAGACTTGATTGATTCAACGCGTGATTGTCCGCTTTTACACGATGCGACTCGGCCCCGGAGACACGGAAGAATGTAGGAAAGAGGGGTGAAACGACAGGGGAACGCGCAAAATCGCTCGGGCAGCGATTGTGCTGCGATTTTCTGATTTTCTGACGTTCCTCTTTATTCGTTTTCGCGCTTCGCGCTGTCGACTGTAAATTAAAACTTGAAATGGAGTGAATACATATTGCAAAAAAACTGCAAAATTTACAGAATTTTACGCATAAAAGTAAATATAAAGAAGAAAATGAGCAAAGAGTGGAATAAGTGCTTTAAATGTTTACAAATTACAGAAATAAAACCAGCTGCAGACTCTAGTGTCAAAATGCTCGACACCAGCGAGTCGCATCGTGTAAAAGCTATGCGCGATTTCAAAGCGGAATGCGAAAAAATCGCCGGGGCCGAGTCGCATCGTGTAAAAGCGGACATTGATTCAAGCAAAAAAATGTGCAGCTGTGGAATGAGAAGCACTTGAAAAAATTTTTGCTCATATTTAGTTTGAAATTTAAATTATGCCAACTTTGCAAAATGAAGAACATATCTTCAGAAGAAAAGTGGGAAATTGATTTTTTTTGACGTTAACATAAATTAGGATCATTATTTAGAAGGATTATGAGAGATTTAGATGAATTTTAATTTATAAAGTTGTTTAATTTCATTACATATAACTAAGCAGAAAATACAATTAATTTTATTTACTGTGTACATATTGGAAACAATTTTTTTTTCCTTTTTTATCATAACAAAGTTTATAGGTATTGGTGTCTACCCTTCCACAAGGAACTTTTGGACATCGCTGGTGCAGGGTATAAAGAAATTTACGAATCAAAATCACATTTTGAATGAAAAGTAGCTACTTATTATTTTTGAATAATTTTACTTGCATGGATAGCTTAATTTAGAGCGTGTCACATTTATTTCTCACAAATTTAAAAAAAAATCTGAATGAAGATTCCCTGATTCCCTTTCGGACATGGCGACAAAATATATCTGTAGGTCCCACACATTAGTTAAGGCGATAAAACTAGGCCTTATTTATTTTTTCAAAAAAGTTGCCGCCGCTTAAATTTTTTTTTCAGCGATTATGATATTAAAAAGTTGACATCATTTGTTTTACTTCAAAGAAAACGCAAAAAGCAGCTGTGTTTTGTTTATTTATCCTAATGTCAAAAGCAGCTGATTCTCCCCTGTGCTCAATGTTGCCATATTCACAGTTTTAACTGTAAATTACAGTTTTTTAGACAAGCTTACAGTTTTTAAAATTACCTCCTAGTACAAATTACAGTTTTTTTTTATTTTCAGATTTTCATTTTTTTTTTAAATTACCAAAAAAATTATTCATTTTTTCCAGCTTTAAAAAAAAATGTCACGGTAACCCTGTGATTACATTGCAGCTCTGCTTCGAAACGGCAATTTGCTTGTCATTTATGACCATAATTTCACAAAAATATTTTCGTTTTTGAAGGTTACAGTTTTTTGGTTGAAAATACAGTTTTTATTTTGGAAATTTACAGTTTTTTTAAAAAAAAATCTGGCAACATTGCCTGTGCTTGATGCCAACCACAAAACTACAAAAACTAATCTGCAAACCAGCAAAACGGCAGATTGTTAAACAGCAACAGTAAGAAGAGGAGCTAGGATAAATATTTACATTTGCCGAAGTGACATATGTCAGTACGTCATATGGTCAGTACGTCATAACCTCACTTTACACTTTGTGATTTATTGTGTTACGATTTGGCAAGCATTGATTTTACAAGGATTTGTTTTGGGAAAAGAAAAAGTTTACTTGATCTTGATCAATGTAAGCACAGAATGCACAAACTGGAGGATAATGCAGACAGCGTGAATTTCCTCATAACGGCGCTGTGTAGCAGTTTATCGCGACAATACGGTTTGGAAGCGGAGGCAGAAGTGACAGCTGTACAGAAGTTGAAGTCAGAATCCTTTGCGATATTGCTGAAGAAATCAGCACGCCCACACGTATACGCTACTGCTCAGGAGGAAGAGATCTTCGAACCTCAGCGGGCGCTGGACAAGCAGATTTTCGCTGCAAAATTACATGCCCACGGGAATACATTGGAATGCGCCAAATTCGATTCATTCGAGGAAAAACTAGAGGAGATATGCAGAGAAACATATTTTTCAGAAGACGCTGGGCGTGGCATGCTGCAGCTGCTGCTGGCACTGCAGGGCAATGTGCGCGAAGATGAGGAAATGGTAATGTAGAGTTACAACACTGCGCATAAAAACAGATAGCTCAACAGCCAAAAGAGTTGCTTCCAGCAAAAGTTGAAGATGAGCTTGCATCCATCGCTTCGGCTCCCAACCCTTCATCTGTTTATATGCTCAGTGGTTACATTAATAACGCTAAACTTTTGTTGAGAAAATAAACTGTTTACAGTGCCAGCAACTTGCAACTGAACTACTTGTACCCGGACCCTTCACGCTACACGCCAATTACCAGCAAAATCGGCACTACCCCTCGCCACTGACGGAAAATTTGATGCAGCCCACACCGCGTTACTTCAAGGGACTGCAACAAATCAAAAGCCAAGAGAATCCCTACCTGCCCAAACTACTCTTTGCCGGTGAGCAGAACAAATTAGCGTGCATAGAACAAAAGTTTGGACAGGGCGACCAGGGCGACCACATCGCTGCGCGCACTAAACCCCAAGGTGATTGCAGCTTTACGGGCTTGGCGCGACGTTTGTGGGGCAATTCCATGCGCATCAATGTGCAACCATTTCGGCTTTTTGCTGATTGCGCTGGCCAGCTGGAAGATCGAGTGAAGGTAAACGTTTTTTTACTTTTCATAAGCCGTTGCAGTTGCTCTAAAATATGTTAAATCTACTCAGCTCAAGCAACAAGAAAGTAGTCATCTTTTGCAAGAAAACGTTATAAAATCAGCATACTCGCCAGCCGTTGTTGTGGAGGAGCCACGTATTTTTTCCTGGAGCTGGGAAAGTCTTGGCCACTTTGGCACTGTCTGCACAAAGCCTTTTGCAAGTGAGGCCAATGTCACACTCGAATTGCAGAGTTATCACAATCGCAATATCGGCCGAGAATTCGTGGCCAAAATATTAACACAACAACAATTTATGCAGGATTTGAAGTCGCTCACAGGTAAAATATCGCTTTGGCCTCGTGTAAGTGTACCTGGTTAACCGCATCTTCCTTGCAGTTGGCATACAGTCGGACACCTTCAAGCACGATGAGTTCATTATCTTCAGCATGCAAGCCCATCTCACCGTGCAGGGCGTACTGCCGGCCACCATTAGTAGCTATGTAGGCGATTTTCTCGAGTGCGGCACTTGCTACAAGCGTCTGCAGACCATGATCATGAAGAGAGATTACAAGCTTATGTTTGAGGGCTTTATGTTCAAGGTCTGAACGACATCTTTCCTGTGTTATGTGCACATACTCAGTTATTAATCTTTCAGGCGCTTTGCAGCGCTGTGGATGAGTACTTGCTGACATTTCGTCAGTTTGTTTTCGCCAAAGAGGATCAACACATAATGGGCTTCTACAGACGCATGAAGAAAATGTTTCAACAGATATCGAATTTTTCCTTTACATTAGCCATACACCCAAATGGTAAGGCAGGTGTACACAATATATGTGCCAATGAAACCATCGACTTGCCCGAACTAATTGTAAACTCTTGTGCTTTATGTAGTTGATGCATCTGTCAAGCTACCGATGGGCTCACAATTCTTGGGCTATCTGTATCGGGAGATCATGCGTCTCACGGAGAAAGACTATATTACGCTGCTGGTCTTTATACTGAAACGCTGTTGCCACGTCTATTTCAAGTGCGTTACTCTACTGGCCATCTCGAATGACCTCAATGTTTTTCTTTTTTACTATCCGCCTCTTCTCTCCTTCGTAGACACTTGCAGAAATGGATTTTCTACGGCCTGCTCGATGATGTGTCCAGTGAGCTGTTCATCGGCTTTGTCGATCATTATCGCCAGAACACCAAATACTACTACGACAAGGCATATTTTGTGCGCAAGGAATCGGTGCCTGGCTTCTTTCAAAACTACGAAGACCAAATACTGCAATGCGGCAAGTACACCATGCTTCTGAAAGCCTACAAACCAAATGTGAGTCAAGCTGCTGCAGCATTTAAGTCGAACAGTATTAATAGCATTACTTCTTTCCACAGCATCCGCTCTTCGATTTAGAATATCCTGCCATATCGGTGTGCCTCTCATTTGAAGAAATTCAGAAACTCGAGAGCACTTGCTGCACATACTACGAATGCGCACGCGAACATTGTGGCAAGCCCATAACCATACGCGAAGTATTTGAGACACGCGCAGAGCAGAAGCGGCATTTCTTTCAACTGGTTAGTCAGCGTTCGCGTGAGAACATGGAGAAGTGGTCGGTGGAGCAGCAGGCGATGGCCGTAATAGTAGCCGAGCAGAAGAAGAAGCGTCTGGAGGAATTGTCCGCACAGTTGCAAGACGCAAAGCAGCGTAAAATAGCCGAGCGACGAGCCAATGTGGAGCACGAGCTGAAACTGTTACGCGATGCGGAAAAGCTGGAAGAGCAGCGTCTTCTACGTGAGAACATTAACCTGCGCAAGCGCATTGAGTACTATCAGGAGTTAAGTGACATGATGCAATTGGATGCCGCGCAAGAGGAGCATGGGAAAATGGCACAAAAACCACCGAGTTTGCCAGAGTCTGCGCTGCTAGTAGAAGTTAACGCAGCCAGCAGCGGCTGTTTACGAAAGCAACAGACGCCGTGTAGCACCGACTTCGAATCCTGTGACGGCGACGAGGATCCAGACTCGGAGTATGCGGAGTGCGTTTCCGATGATTTTGTGCAGAAATTTGCAGAGAATGAGTTGGAGCTGGCGGCGCTCTGCGCTGAGCCGCAGAAAGAGCAGCAGAATAGTAATGCCCATCAGCTGACATTGAGTGACACACAAAAGCAGCGTCAGCAGAAGCAGGACAACGAATACAACGTTCATCAGGAGGAACACAAGGAAGCAGAATACCACGCGCCGGCTGGCGACACTTTCAGTGGCAACACGCTTAAACGCAGCGTCTCCGATGTAATCAATTCGAATGAGCTGCCTGCTTTGGTCCTGAGCACCATGCAAGAGAAACGCAAGAAGGCCTTGTCCGGCGCGAGCATGGCGCTTTGCATGCAAACTATGGACAATGCTGCTGTAACTGGCGGCCATCTGGTGGTGCAGACGCAGGAGAAAGAAGGTGCCGCTAGCTGTGTTAGTGCTTCACATTTATGTTATTATCTTTACTCTTATTTCCCACAGCGCCGCTCAGCACGGCGCAGCGTAACAAATTGAAAGTGCTCTCGCAGGAGTTCGGCGTGTTCCAGCAGTCAGAGCAAGCCAATAAATTGGCGGACATCAATCTCAACACGCTGCCCGACGAGGAGCTTACTGCGCTGCAGCGCAACCGCAAACGCATGATGCAGAATGATCCCTTCAGCGAATACAACAAGATGCCGCTGACGAATCGCGCACTTTTGCAGCTGGACTTGAACACGGAGCGTTCGCGTAATCGGCGCAAAGTGTTGGAGAGCGAATTCGACATAATCACCGGGCGGCAAGGGTCCACCACCACCTTCGCAGTGGTAGAAGATGCCGCGACGCCCATGTCCACCACTTCGGACACGCCCCTCACGGATCTGTGCAGTGCGGAGGCGGCACACAAAAGCGATGCGGATAATGGCAACTTGCCAGAGCAACAGCAGCTAATGTCGCTGAAGCTCAACGTGCAGTTGGCCAACGAGCAGCAGCAATCGCATTTATCGCCTTTGTGTACTGCCACCGCACAGTTGGAAGCAACGCCTGACTGCGCGCTCAATACAGCCGGGCTCATGGCTAAGCAGGGTTTCTGCTTTAATGGCGCCAAAGAGCAGGCAAAAGCCAAGGCGCAACAGATTGAGGCCACAATGGAGGCACCGTTGCAAAATGCACGCGAGGAATATCCCTGCCCGGTGGAGGACTACAGCACACCCTACAAACGTTGCGTTGAACTACTTGAAAGCAACTTCAAGTGTTCCACACGCAGCCCCTTCTTTCGTTTGAATCGTTCACCAGCGCCGGCAGCAATCGGCGGGGTCATTGCGGCGCAGCCACACGCCTGCTCAGTGAAGCAGCTTCAGCTGAACAGCATGAGCGTAATCACACTCACCGAATTTCTGCAAAAGTCCGTAGTTATACCGATGACTACGCACTTGCAACTGGTGAATAACGAGGTGATGCGGCTGTTCCTGGAGGACCTGCACATACTGGATCACCTGCGCTCATTACGCCACTACTTCTTCATGATGGATGGCGAATTTGGCGCTATCATTTGTGACGGCATTCTCGGCAAGCTGGAGGATGGCGCCACGCCGGAGAAACTACTCAATTATCAAATGCTGCATTCCGTACTGGATACCGCTCTAGGTTCCAGCATTACAGGTGAGCAATACTTATAATCGTAGTTGGTTTATTTTATCATCAATTACTCTTTGCGCTAGGGCACGATAAGAATGCCGAGAATCTCTCGTTCATTGTCGGCGATGTGCCGGAGAAATTCGATCTCTCTGCGCCAGGCGTGCTGGGCACGCTGAGTCTCAGCTATCGTGTCAACTGGCCGCTGAATCTCATACTCAACCCGGAGACGCTGGAGCAATACGCCAACATCTTCAAGTACCTAATGAAGGTGCGACGCATCAGTTGGTTGCTCGAACGCGCCTACCAAATACTCAAAGAGGCCGTTAAGCAGCACGGCCCCAGCCTACTTAAGTCCCCGCAGTACCGCCACGTGCAGCAGATACGCCACAAATTCTATCATTTTGTACATGCGCTGGGCAACCACATTACCGCAAATGCGCTACAGGCCTCTTGGAAAACATTTAAGGATGATCTGCTGCAAGTCAAATCAGTGGAGGACCTCTATCGCAAGCATACAGTCTATGTGAAGCGCATTCTATTTCTATGTATGCTCAATAGACGCAGCGTAGAGTTTTACAACACCATCGAGAGCATCTTTAAGATTACGTTACGCTTCTACAAGTAAGAGTATACCATGTCGCAATTAAAACTGAATTCATACTCAAATCGATTTAAGTCTGAAGTGAAATTACATATCGATGGCTTCGTTTTAAAGTGGCTCCGGCCCGATTTCGTAGTGCATATTTTATCTTGTATTACGAATTGAGACATGTGCAGAAAATCTATGTTCAATCGTCATTGCAACTCAACTTATGAAGAAAAATAATAGCCGTCGAAATACGATATACATGCTAATCTTTTCTTTATTGTAACTGTTTTCTAAACTTGCAATTTTTTCAGCAACCTCAAAACGCGTGAATTCAAGTTGCGTGCCAACGAGGAACATTTCACGCACTCACGCTATGAGAAGTTGGCCAACGATGAGCAGGAATTCGACAAGTTTATCAAGTACACCATTTACCTGGGAAACAAAATAGTCCGCCACGGCTATCAGGCGGAAATTGGCGAGTTCATCAGCCTGATCAACTACAATCAATACTACATGGAGTGGGAGAGTGGTTTTTGAAGCTTCCATATGCAAATGGAAAACTTATACAAAAAAGACATTAAAATAAGAAGTGAACTTATGCTTTGTATTTTGCGGTAAATGACGCCTTGGAGCACAACTAATGTGAATTGTGTTGTTTTCAGATTATTAATTTTTTGCTAATTTATTAGTATTACTAAACAATTGAGTTACAATTGCACTTAAATTCTTTCACCGTTTTATTAAATCTGACAAATTTAGTAGTTTGTAAAAGCAAGACATAACTACTCGTATTACAATAGTATGTACTTTTATAAGCCATTCGTACAAAATATAGGCGCTTGACTATAGTCAGCATAGGAGTGTTTCTACAGAAACAGTCTTCATATTATTATTACTGTTTTGCCGACTTTTAATTTACTGCGGATTTTTTAAATTTCATTTAAATTTTCTGTATTTGCAATTAAAGAACAATTAATAGGAGCTGTGCAACAGTATATTTGCCTTTATGAGAAATCGGTTCAGGTGTACGCAACCTCTACTTTTTCTACAAAGTTCTGATAGCTTTTGAGGTTTTATGGGCACCTTTTTTTAAATAAGTAGAGTGTGCAATACTTTTGATGCTACTACATATTTGTGATACGTTATCTTTTATTGACAAAACTGATTGGGTGCAGTGCTAATGTTACTGTACAGGAGCATTAGCGGTGCCTGTTGAGGATTTCGTGGTTTCGCTTGTTGTGGTACCTTTGCCTGTTGTTGTTGGGGAAGTTGTGGCTGCTTGTTGTGCTGGTACCTGCAGATATTGCTGTGCTGCGACCTGCACATATTGCTGTGCTGCTTGCTGTTGTGCTGGTACCTGGACATATTGCTGTGCTGCTTGCTCGTTGTTGGCAGCTTAGATCATTTATAGATGTCTGTAGCTAAACAAAGAGTGAGTCTCTTAGGACTAGGTTAAAATTACTTAAGAACATTAGTTTGGCTTACCACAAGAATCTTCTAGCTGAATGGAATCGTTCACACTGTGGGTGCGAGGGATTCAGCTGTATCTTATAAATGTCTGGAGGACAATTACCACTATTTAAAAGAATGGTCGACATCTTTCAATTCGATTTGTGATAGATTTATATTTTCAGAAAAACGAGTGAGAAACTCCATATAGTGAAAAGTTGTTGAGCTTGTATTAAATAAGCGACAAACTGGAAAAAAATCGGTTTCTGTGCGGATGTTTGTAGTTATATTCCAGCTACTTGCAGCAAGAATACACGATACCATCCTCAACTAGAGTTGCAATACATACTATGTTAAAGTCCGAGTGCTTATATCCTATACCTAAGGTCCTAAGGTAACAGGATATATGTATTAACTTTGTGTTAAAATTGTAACGCAAGAAGGAACCGTCCTAGGTATAGACACAAGTTTATAGAAAAGATCAGAATCACTTTCTGTCTTGATTTCCGGTTGTCCGTCTGTCTGTCTTGTTTTCTAAATGTCTTTTGGAATTTTTAGTTTGGGTTTCTATTTGGGCGAGTCCGACTCGCACTTGACTGCTTTTTTTAGATGGATAGATGAGTCGATTGGGAATTCGATCCACAGACTCGGATTTCACGCTGAGTAACGGGGGCGCTGAACGTACGAAGTTCAAAAGCAGAAAAATTAAACAAATATATAAAAAACATGACTTTTATCTTTCGTATTCGTAATTTTTGTAATCATTGTTATTAACTCTATGTAATTGAGCTGTTCACCGCATGCTGCAAGCAAGTAAAGCACTTTGAATAATAGCCTCTGTCAAACACCGTGGTCGGAAGCAACACAAAACGATTTGTAATCCCACACGGTACAACATGATGTTTTTTTGCCGAGCCCACCCGCTTCAAAATTTAAAAAAAATAATATTTCTAAAAATATTTTATAACCTTGGCAATGGGAATATATATCTGTGGCCACAAACCATAACTCGACTTAGGACAAAATTGAGTTTTTAATGAAATTGCGTTATCTAACAAAAAAAAGGTTAATTCAGGATTCCCGTTCGGACACGTCTATAGAATAATTGTTTAGGCCCCGTTAATGTTGTTAGAATAAAAACGGTTTTACTATGTTCAACACAACTTGCCACTGATCTTGGCGTCAGGGGAAACGTATATTTTTTTTGTATAAAGTTGATAGAGGACTTTGTTAAGCTAATCGTTAGATTGATTTTTATTATGATAACTACATAAATTATGTTTTCAAAAGTAATTAGAAGTATGTACTACCAATTTAAATTGAGCAATAACAAATTCATAATATAATAATGATAACAAAATAATTAATTAAAATTATATGCTTGATTGACCTTGTTAATTTCTTTTTTGATATGCTAAAGGTGTTTTCTTTCAGCTCGTGTTTTAGCAGATTGAAAATAGCACATACAAGTTCTCTCGAACTCCGCTTCAGTGGCGGCGCCGAATTTTTCACTGGAACTACATCTTTCTTTGCTGGCAGTACCTTGATTTGCAGCCCTTTTAACATAGACCCAACATATTAACATGACATGACCCAACATATTAACATGCGAAGATCCAACATGACACATGCGATTCAACAAAAAATAAAGCGCAACGGATAAAGCGAAGAAAACAAGATTCGAGCAAACGGAAATGGATAATCTGGAATTTTTGAGCACCAGGAGGTGCTCGGTTCCTTCCTGCGGGAGAACACCAGAGGAAGGATGTACCGGTTCCCTAAGCAACCTCAGAGGCGAGCCGAGTGGTTGCGGTTGCTGGAGCTGAGAGCTGACCTGTGACGGCTCATGCCAAATTGATCAGCTCAACTGTTTGTATCAGCACGAAGGCTCGCAATCTACGTGATATTAATCAAGTATGAGCATATAGTGACTTTTATCTGTTGCGGGCGACTCGACGATTCATCGACTGTAGAAGTGGTCCGTTTACGGCCTTGACTCTTCCTCTATATAATTGACTGATTGACAACATTTCTTTAGATTGCTTAGCCTCTATGAAATGTATGTAAACATAATAAATGTTATGTAAATAAAATTGATTGTAAGGCATATAACTCACTTTTTAGAGCGTGTGTGAATGACACCAATTGTCTTACGGCCAATTTGCACTCCTGTACCTTTCCAGCACAAGAGTTTTCTCCAAATAGCTTTAATAAACTTGTCCGGTCTTGAAGCAATTTCCCGTTCGAAATCTAACACCTTTGAATAAATTAAACAGTTGTACAAAGATTTTGCATTCTTACCAGTTGATTGATTTATAATTAATATAAGCTGATTTTATAATATAAGTTGTAAAAATAAATAAATAACAACATTCTGGGCCTAAATTTTATTTTCCTTGCCCGTCTGGTCTGTTACTACGTAATGCAGATGAAATGACGTAACGAAAAATGCGAAAATCACAAAATTATAACGGAAAAATTTTTGCATACAAAAATGGGCAAAAAACGCGTGCAAAAAACGACGTAAGGGCGGGGAACTACGTAATGCCGAAATGGAACGCAAATTGCCGGGATGCGTTCCGCTGCATTCCTTAACCCCCCTTGGCCGTCACGTAGAGCAGAAAAATGCAGAATTTTCAAGATTTGCGGCAAAAATTGCGATTTTTCCGTTTTCCGCTTTCGTTTTAAGTACAACACTTCGAACACAAACAGAAAGAACACCGCGCGAATTTTATCATAGCATATTTTCGTGCGCAACAAATGAAATCCAGCAAGAAAATTCAATTAAAATCGCGCGGTTTTTCTAACGTAACGAAAAAGGAAAAATCGCAATTTTCGCCGCAATCCGGAAAATTTCAGGATTTTTTTGCTCTACGTGACGGCAAAGGGGGGTTAAGGAATGCAGCGGAACGCATCCCGGCAATTTGCGACGCATTTCGGCGAAGACGTAATCCCCCGCCTTACGTAGTTTTTTGCACGCGTTTTTTGCCCATTTTTATGAAAAAATTTTTCCGTTATAATTTTGTGATTTTCGCATTTTTCGTTACGTCATTTCATCTGCATTACGTAGTAACAGACCCAGACGGGCAAGGAAATGTGGAAATGACCAATTTTATACTTTTTAAACAGTTTTGTAATAAAATAAATCAAGTGCAGATTGTAAAAAATTTATTTGCAAAAAAATATTAGATTTAATTTAATGAAGCCAATTTTTGTTTTGGAGCCACTAATTTTAAGTTTTGCAATTTTTGGCAAATGAGTGAAAACGACATAAAAATAAAGATACATTTTCTTCACGAATAAATAAAGTTAAAATATTTTAGGTGATTTTTCCTTAGCTTGATTTAAATAAATTCTAAAAGGTACAAGCCGAGCTTGCATGTAAATAAATTTTAGCTTTTTGACTAAAAAATAAAATTCTATTATAAATTCATTTGAAACAGTAGCTGCAGTGTTCTATCTAGCTAGTACGCTTTTTAATTATTGTGTCTTTTAGCCATGAGTAATAGCTCCTAAGTTTCTACGGAAACTTAACTAAGTTAAGTTATTCTTACTTAAATCATAACTAATGGGACTATAAAAGAGCTTGATAGCAAGTTGAGAACTTACATTTATATCAACGATTCCAAGAAAAGGCAAGTTCTGGCAACAGTGCCTATTGGAAAGCCCTCAATACAGTGCTACCAGCGTTACCAAGTCAGCGTTTTACCGCTAAATGGAAAGCCTGTTGAAAATGAAAACGTGATGAAAATGTATTTTAGCGCTAAGCGGATTTTCTAGCGGGTTTTTTCAATAATAAGACACTGTATGCGCCATTTTTCTAATACATAAAGAATATACAATAAAATATGTATTTACATACATATGTATGTATGTACATATATGAACCCTCTCGCGCGAACGTTTATTTTCACTTTATAATGTTTATAATGGGATACCAAAACATTTGATCTCCAGGGTTCCAGGGTGAACATGGCCTATGATTTTCTCCTGAATGCGAAAGCCTCTTTTATAATTTTTCTAAAACTTCTATGTATGTATGTATGTACGTATAAGTATGTATATATCTCAGTATGTTTTGTTAGCTTATCAAACGTAAATTCCAATTTTAAATTTATTGTTCTTTCCGATTTGTTTTAATGTGAAATTAAGAAATGCTATTTCGCAATTTATATTTGGTTTTGCGTTGCTGTTATCTTAAATAAAAACACCCTTGCACATACTTACATACATATATACAAACAGAAATGTATGGTATGTATATTCATATACGCATACATACATATGTTACATTATGTACATACATATATGCAAAGCACGATAACAGGTATTTCTGCATACACATACATAGGCGTGTTTTCTGAGACAAGGTCATTTAACTTTTCGAGTGTGTTTCCTCGCAATTTATATGTAAAAATTAATAAGTTTGTCCATTATATTTGGTCATTTGCGATACAAGTGGACATTTTCCCTTAAGATTTTAAGAGATTTATATATTTTTCGATAAAATGTTTACTTGTCTTCTTTACTCGTTTTCTTCTCTTGCCAACGAGAAAGAAAAATTCCTCTGCGTAATTCGGGCTACGAAAACAACAAATGTTCAAATTGAAAATAATTACAATTCTATGAAATATATTACGCATTTTCAACATTTAAATGCGATTTGCAAGAGCATTGAAAATTGCGACTTCTTAATTCGATGTTCGCTTTTTCTTTGTTTTGTTAAAAACGACAAAAGGAAAATGTGCTTTTGCTGCAATTTAGTTGGACCTGTGCGTAAACAACAAAGGAAAGTGGCAATGTACATAATATGTACTACATATGTACATATGTCTGCTCTTTGTTGTTGTTAACAATCTTTCTGCGGCAGCGATGGACGTTTCTTCCACATACATATGTATGTATGTATGTATGTATGTACATACCATCGGGTCATTGGCCAGAACAAGATTATGCCTTTCATTTTACTTACAAAAGGACATTTTATTCTTCAAGTGTTACCCAAATTATAATTTTGGAAACTTAATTTATTCAGCAAAAATTACAATTAAGTTTTATTCATATGCGACAGAAAATAAAAATGACTAACAATATGTAAATATTTGCTAAATATCAGTTCCCTCGTCATCGTCAAACATTTTGTTTAACAAAGCATTCACTCTTCGGCATAATTTACTCCAATTTGTTAACAGAAATTAAACATTTTCTCAAAATCAAATAAAAGTTGAGAACTGATCAAAATCCGGCCAAGATACCGATTTTCAGAAGCTTCGCCCAATTTTTTCCTATAGGAAATAGGGTATACATATGTACATATTAACTTTATGTTAAATATTTAACACATTAAAGGAGCTAGCTAATATAAAATGACGTCGACAAAAGGCGTATAAAAGGTGAAAAAATACAATTTCCAAGATATACATATGTATTTCGTTTATACTTTATATGGCTTCAAACCTATGTATGTATATATGTATGTATAGATACATATGTACATAGAGATACTGAAATCTTCTTCTATTTAATTTGTTTGTAGCTCATCCGGATGCGGTATCCTCGCCGAAGCGGTTCAGGCCGAAGATCTTGCGAAGCACTTTTCTCCCGAACACTCCAAGAGAAGCTGCATCAGTCTGCGAAATCACCCATGCTTCAGGGCCATAAAGAAATACGAGAATGATGATCGTCTTATAGAGCGTTAGTATTATCAAATGAATGAGGACTCTGCTCCTGCAATACAGAACTTTTATTTTTACAATTTTTATATGAAGACTAAACATTTTTTAACCTCTTTCCTCAAGTATTCTAACTAACCGAATATCAGTTGCATTTCGTATGGTAATAAAAAAAGTGATAAATCGAAGTGCTCGCTGTTGCAGTTAAATTCAAACGTACATACATATGCATGTATGTAGTTGCCTATAAAATCCTGCATACGCCCATGCAGGGATTATGGACAGGAATCTTACATATGTACATACATACATAAAAGTTTCAAAATAACTGCTGGTTTATTGATCAAAACGAAAATTCAGAATACGAAATTTTTTATTTGAAAGTAATTTTGCATACATTTTGAGAAAGCATAAACTTCTGGACAACAGCATTTAAACATGGAATTTGTCGCACTTATAAATATCACCTTCCTATTTTAACACAAATCAATTTACTCTACCCCATTCTATCAAATAAAAACGAAAAAAATTGAAAATTTTAAAATTCAAGTGTAGAAAATTTGCTGGATACAAATTTGTCAACCTCCTCTTTTTTACATATTTATTTGTGTTCTTTTGAAAAAACGGAAAAACAAACAGAATCATCTTGATTTAAAGCGCAAAAGTAACCACAAGTACACGAGGTAAGTGCCCTTCACATCAGGTTATTCACACAATTTACTTATGCATATAAGTACGTATGTATGGATGCGAGTAGATAGGAGCGTTGGAACGCTTATATACTGCTGCATTGGTCAGCTGAAGATTGCTGTCATTAAGAACTCGTTTAGCCAATTCAAAATTCTTTGTTATCTTCGCAGTTGCTGAAGTAAACAAAGCAAATGTACATAAGTATATATTCTGGAAGTGAGGAGAATGTTCTTTTTAATTTGTTTTAAACAAACGCAGACGTCATTTCCATTTTCATCCAAAAGTTTAGGGAATTTATATTCCTTACACTGGAAAGTCCATGGTGCATTGTTATAAAGCGTATATTGCACATATAGTAAGATTTGCAGTATTGTCGGGGTTTAGACAGGGAAACATCTGGAACGGCAACACTGTATTCGGCGGAGAGGGACGGACGGGGAAAGGAGAGGGGTTTTTGTTTCCCGTACTGGCGACACGCCATTCACACTCATTCCATTCACAATTCCAGTGTTGCCGTTCCAGATGTTTCCCTGTCTAAACCCGGACATTGTGATAATTTATTTCGTAGCTCAAAGTTCATTGTGACAGCAGCGCCCCTGCTGCCAATTATTCCATATTTGCTTCTTTATTCATTCCCTTCTTGATAACCTAGTAACTACCATCTTCCGTCCAATATATATCCGGAATCAATAACGAAATCACTTTGTCTAATTTTAAGTAATATCATGAACCGTATCAATCACAACCAATTGCATTGCCATGAATTGCATGCACCGAAAATTGAAGAATTGCGGAATCCTGGGGTAATTGATTTGTTTTGTTCGATCATTGTCATTTATTTATGTATTCTTAAAGAAGTAGGTTAATTATGCAATTGAAATTTTCGTATTTATTAAAAAGCCTGTTAATCGTTTTTTTAAATGAGTTCAGGTTGCATATGATTTCCAATTTTATTGATTAACTACTGGTAATCAGATTAACGTGAATCAGATAAAATGCTCGAAAAATGATTTACTATGTATTGACAAGTTAAATTGGTTACTTTTTAATAGAATAACGCTAAAGCAGAAAAACTATATGTCATATAATTTCTCTGGCTAAATGCAGTAAATGTTTTACTTTTCTCAGCCCCATTTCTGCAATTTTCAGTACGCGAACAGACAATTGTACTTCGGCCAAACAATATTTGTGCCCAAATTAGCGACATTTTGGCTTTCCAGCACTGAATTTTCTACGCAATATCAGCCCTGCGCCAAAATTATTCCCAGACGCTAAAAGGAGACAGAAAATCTGTTGAAATGCAAAAAATTTTTTCTTCATAAGTACGCATTACTTTGTTATCATGAAGAAATTATATTTCGCCAATGATATTCTTATGTACTCCATAAATTTCGCAAAATATACAATCTGAACAATCAACTTTGAGGAGAATTTAACAGAAAAGCAATGAAATGGAACATGAAATCCGTTTTTAAGAAACACTTATTAATGGTGAGCGAAAGAGACAACACTACTCCTGCTATTGTACATAAAAACTTTCCACTGCATATTCCAATAAAGTAAGGTATATTTCCCGATTTTCCCATGCTGCATAGCGCAGTTATAAATAGAGGCGTTGGAAACGAAAATTATCATTCGTTTTCAGACAATTGTGAGCAGCGAACTTTAAAGAGTAAAAACTCTAGTGGAAAATAAAATTTTGTGAAATAAAAAGTAAGCCTTGATAAAAAGTTTATTGAGGAAAATAAAAAGTACTCAGCCAGAGAACAGAAGCATTGTGAATTGTGTAAAGCAAAGAATTTCTATAACAAATTTTCTTTCTGTGTGAACAGGTCAAGGTGAGTGCGTGCAGCGTCTAAAATTAATTTGTGCAAACATTAAATTGCATAGAATTGTGCAATAATGTGTAAAATTGAGAAGTAGGTAATGGGAAAATTACTTATGAAATTCAAGATGGCCTCTTAATTGGAAGGATCTAGAAAAATATTTGAGGAAATTTTAAATTTAATGACTAATTCTTGGGGAAGATTTAAGCTTGATTTTATATGAAATCGCAAAAGTTTCTGGAACGCAGCAACGCACGCAACGCTCTAGATTGTTCCAAATATGAATTCGAAACAGATTCAATAGAGAAAACGCATTTATTGACGAAGGTAGATAAATATAGGACAAATAAAGGATATTGTTGTTTCCTCGATAATTTTAGATTACGGTTTTTCCAAGTACTGAAAAGAGCTTTATTTTAAAGCTTTAATTTCCCTCGCATGACGTAGCAAACTTATTCTAGCTTTTTTCCATGGAGGGACATTTTTATCTAGCGGGGAATTATTTAAATGTTGCTTGCGATCGGTGTGACTTTATTTCGCCATTTCATTTTTATGTTGCATTTTTCAAATGTACATACATATTTATTGATATGGAAAACATTTTCAGCTCGATTAAAAAAATTTGTATTGATAAAATGTTCATAATATAAATGTACATATTTATGTTTTTGTCTTGAAGAAACTTTTGTATACGAATGCATGTCTACTGTTTGCAGTGCAATGGATAATGATGGCGCAAAATATTCCGTCTTGTAAAAAATATATTCGTATCGTCCTTATAAATGTAGTTATAGATGTAGTTTTTCACAAAAGTTTTGTTATGCGTTCGATAACAGCGAATAAAATGAAGCTTTCAGCTGAATTTCTGAAGTATAGCAATTTGCAACAAATTACAAATGTGGTTAAAAAGGCAAAAATTCATAACTCTGCAAAAGGTTGGGATAAACGTTACTGGTTAGGGACTTGTAGAGGTGTAATTTACCCAAATATATTGGCGCCGCCGTCGCTCAGTGGATAAGTGCTCGGTCTCTGACGCGTGCGTCTGTGAAGCAAATCCCACCTCATAACATCGAATTAAAAAGGCAACAAGATAATGCGAGAAAGCTTGTTTTTTTTAACGAACCGGAGAAAAATTGATATATTATGGATGTATAATGACCCTAAAGTAATTTGATTGCAAATGGTTGAAGGGTCACTGTAAGCAAATCGCTCAAAGCTATAAAAAAATTTTATTTATTTATTATATGCACATAGTTAATTATAATTGAATCATAATGAAAATTATATTCCGGAAACAATGAATGGAAATAATAAAGTATTTTGTTATTCTTTCTCTTTCAGAACCCCTCCATAATGCAAATCTTCGTGAAGACTTTGACTGGCAAGACCATCACTTTGGAGGTCGAACCATCCGATACCATTGAGAATGTGAAGGCTAAAATCCAAGACAAAGAAGGCATTCCCCCAGATCAGCAACGTTTAATTTTCGCTGGCAAGCAGCTGGAGGACGGACGCACTTTGTCCGACTACAACATCCAGAAGGAATCGACCCTCCATTTGGTACTTCGTCTCCGTGGTGGTATGCAGATCTTTGTCAAGACACTGACTGGCAAAACCATCACCTTGGAGGTTGAGCCTTCCGACACAATTGAGAATGTTAAAGCTAAAATTCAGGATAAGGAAGGAATCCCACCAGATCAGCAACGTTTGATCTTTGCTGGCAAGCAACTTGAAGACGGGCGCACATTGTCGGATTACAATATTCAAAAGGAATCAACGCTGCATTTAGTTTTACGCTTACGTGGCGGTATGCAGATTTTTGTTAAAACTTTGACTGGAAAAACGATTACATTAGAAGTTGAACCGTCTGATACAATTGAAAACGTAAAGGCAAAAATTCAGGACAAGGAAGGCATTCCCCCAGATCAGCAGCGTCTGATCTTCGCTGGTAAGCAACTGGAAGATGGACGCACTTTGTCCGACTACAACATCCAGAAGGAATCTACCCTCCATTTGGTCCTGCGTCTGCGTGGTGGCATGCAAATCTTCGTGAAGACTTTGACCGGCAAGACAATCACCCTGGAGGTCGAGCCATCAGACACCATTGAGAATGTAAAGGCTAAGATCCAGGACAAAGAAGGCATTCCTCCAGATCAGCAGCGTCTGATCTTCGCTGGTAAGCAACTGGAAGATGGACGCACTTTGTCCGACTACAACATCCAGAAGGAATCTACCCTCCATTTGGTCCTGCGTCTGCGTGGTGGTATGCAAATTTTCGTGAAGACTTTGACCGGCAAGACAATCACCCTGGAGGTCGAGCCATCAGACACCATAGAAAACGTGAAGGCTAAGATCCAGGACAAAGAGGGAATTCCTCCAGATCAGCAGCGTCTGATCTTCGCTGGCAAGCAGTTGGAGGACGGACGTACTCTGTCAGACTACAACATCCAGAAGGAATCTACCCTCCATTTGGTCCTGCGTCTGCGTGGTGGCATGCAAATCTTCGTGAAGACTTTGACCGGCAAGACAATCACCCTGGAGGTCGAGCCATCAGACACCATTGAAAACGTGAAGGCTAAAATCCAGGACAAAGAGGGAATTCCTCCAGATCAGCAGCGTCTGATCTTCGCTGGCAAGCAGTTGGAGGACGGACGTACTCTGTCAGATTACAACATCCAGAAGGAATCTACCCTCCATTTGGTCCTGCGTCTGCGTGGTGGCATGCAAATCTTCGTGAAGACTTTGACCGGCAAGACAATCACCCTGGAGGTCGAGCCATCAGACACCATTGAAAACGTGAAGGCTAAAATCCAGGACAAAGAGGGAATTCCTCCAGATCAGCAGCGTCTGATTTTCGCCGGCAAGCAGCTGGAGGACGGACGCACACTTTCCGACTATAACATTCAGAAGGAATCTACCCTCCATTTGGTCCTGCGTCTGCGTGGTGGCATGCAAATCTTCGTGAAGACTTTGACCGGCAAGACAATCACCCTGGAGGTCGAGCCATCAGACACCATTGAGAATGTAAAGGCTAAGATCCAGGACAAGGAAGGTATTCCCCCAGACCAGCAGCGTTTGATATTCGCTGGTAAACAACTGGAAGATGGACGCACTTTGTCCGACTACAACATCCAGAAGGAATCTACCCTGCATTTGGTCCTGCGTCTGCGTGGTGGCATGCAAATCTTCGTGAAGACTTTGACCGGCAAGACAATCACCCTGGAGGTCGAGCCATCAGACACCATTGAGAATGTAAAGGCTAAGATCCAGGACAAGGAAGGTATTCCCCCAGACCAGCAGCGTTTGATATTCGCTGGTAAACAACTGGAAGATGGACGCACTTTGTCCGACTACAACATCCAGAAGGAATCTACCCTGCATTTGGTCCTGCGTCTGCGTGGTGGCATGCAAATCTTCGTGAAGACTTTGACCGGCAAGACAATCACCCTGGAGGTCGAGCCATCAGACACCATTGAAAACGTGAAGGCTAAAATCCAGGACAAAGAGGGAATTCCTCCAGATCAGCAGCGTCTGATCTTCGCTGGCAAGCAGTTGGAGGACGGACGTACTCTGTCAGACTACAACATCCAGAAGGAATCTACCCTCCATTTGGTCCTGCGTCTGCGTGGTGGCATGCAAATCTTCGTGAAGACTTTGACCGGCAAGACAATCACCCTGGAGGTCGAGCCATCAGACACCATTGAAAACGTGAAGGCTAAAATCCAGGACAAAGAGGGAATTCCTCCAGATCAGCAGCGTCTGATCTTCGCTGGCAAGCAGTTGGAGGACGGACGTACTCTGTCAGACTACAACATCCAGAAGGAATCTACCCTCCATTTGGTCCTGCGTCTGCGTGGTGGCATGCAAATCTTCGTGAAGACTTTGACCGGCAAGACAATCACCCTGGAGGTCGAGCCATCAGACACCATTGAAAACGTGAAGGCTAAAATCCAGGACAAAGAGGGAATTCCTCCAGATCAGCAGCGTCTGATCTTCGCTGGCAAGCAGTTGGAGGACGGACGTACTCTGTCAGACTACAACATCCAGAAGGAATCTACCCTCCATTTGGTCCTGCGTCTGCGTGGTGGCATGCAAATCTTCGTGAAGACTTTGACCGGCAAGACAATCACCCTGGAGGTCGAGCCATCAGACACCATTGAGAATGTAAAGGCTAAGATCCAGGACAAGGAAGGTATTCCCCCAGACCAGCAGCGTTTGATATTCGCTGGTAAACAACTGGAAGATGGACGCACTTTGTCCGACTACAACATCCAGAAGGAATCTACCCTGCATTTGGTCCTGCGTCTGCGTGGTGGCATGCAAATCTTCGTGAAGACTTTGACCGGCAAGACAATCACCCTGGAGGTCGAGCCATCAGACACCATTGAGAATGTAAAGGCTAAGATCCAGGACAAGGAAGGCATTCCCCCAGACCAGCAGCGTCTGATCTTCGCCGGCAAGCAGCTGGAGGACGGACGCACACTTTCCGACTATAACATTCAGAAGGAATCAACGCTCCACTTGGTGTTACGTCTTCGCGGAGGCGCATTCTAAATACAATTAGACCCGCTAAATTCAAAATTAAATAGTATTCAATGTATCGTTACTTTTCCTCTATTTTGTATCTTCATGCTTTTAACGAAGTTCAGATTATAAATTAAAATATCCGTTTCTATGTTGAAGAAAAAAATAAATTAGATGCAATATTTCAAAACGTATATTTTTTTAATTTCCAAGTAATTGATGGTTAGCGACGAGATGTTCGGGTACGCATAGCTTGTTCTATTGGCGGTATATAGAAGCCTTGGACTGGCGCAAACAACCTGTATGACAACTGCTTGCTAAACTTTTTGAAAAAGTGATAAGGTACGTTCGTAAATGCAGTAAATTCGTGCAGTGACAGTAGCAGTGCAGCCAACTTCGGTTCCCACTGCCCGATCAGCTGATTTCGTTTGCAGGATGGCTGCATTAATGAACGCGATTCAGGATGGAATTTTTGGTTAACGCATTAATTGACAGTTGGGAAACTCGAAGTGAGAGTCTTTTAATGAATTTCAATAAAGAAAGGGTAAAACGAGTGAAAGAGAGATGTGTCGTGGTAAAAACCTTGTTGAAAAAGAAAATAAGATCTATCCCAAAAGTAAATAATTACTTTAAAACAATAAAAACCTATCCAGATGATGTATTCCATCTTTATACAATATGACAAACAAATTTTGATCCATTTATAATAAATTTTCTACGTTTCCATTTCGTGTTTTGCAAACGGCAACAGTAGGATAATGATTGCGAAAACTGCAGAAATTTGTCACTGCGGTGCCAAGCCGTTGCATTAACGTTGCACGCAACAGTATTGCGCCATTTTGCTTTTACGAACGCGTTTCTTTGCAGTGCAACCGCTGGGTTGCATTTACGAACGTACCTAATATCACAAATTTTCTTTACTAAATTCTTAAATTTCAGACTGCAATTTATCGATTTTAATGTTATCGAACAAAAATGTGTTTGAATTAAAATTTTTCAGTGCAGGAAATTGATTTCAATGGAGATTATTGTAGGTAGACATCAGAGATATTTAATAATAGAGATACGCCGAACCGCTGTGTTTGCTTTTTTCGCCGCGCAGAGATCATCGGGTGCGAGCACAATGTGACGTCACATATACGTGTGAGCTTGCATGTATGCGTAAGCACGAGCACAGATTACTACCAGATATCCAACTCACGCGCTAGCGCTAAAAAATCACCACTACATTCACAAAAATAAGATAGAGTTTATCCATATTTGGTTACGGGTAGCCAGGTATTTGGTTTTTTTTATCTAAGTAATCCATCAGTATTCGTTCTAACTTATATAATTGTAACAATTTAATTCTTATTTCAGTTTGAATATATTGTGCTGATATTTTGTGTGTTCATCAAATATTTTATTTGGTTGCTTTTATCGCGTGGGAACCGAGTACTCGAAGGCGTCAGTAGACGATAGCCGTGTCGTGCAATTTATTTGTATCCCCATAAAATGCCGATCAGCTGTAAAGTAGGTGCAGTCAGCTGTAAAGGAAGCGCTATCCGCTGTGTCGAATTCCCAACCCACTGCGAACAAATTTTTGAAGTTTGACAGTTGTTGGTCCGAAATGTAAACAAAGGAATTTTTGTGAATGCAACTCTGTAAGGAATTACAAAAACAAAATACATTGCGAATCACACGTACGCAGGGTTGGATTGGGGGAAAATAAAAACGTACCCCATTTTTAAAAAAAACGTACCTTTTCCATAAATGTCGTACCATCAAAATAAAAAAAAAATTTCTATTCCAATAGGTTCGTCCGTGTGAAAAGCAAAAAAAAAAAAAAAAAAAGGTAATTTGAGAATAAAAAAAGGAAAAAGGCTCTAGAATAAAAAGCTTCGCACACGTAGAACTTAAGGCAAGAAAAGCAAGAAAAAAAAAAGGGCCCTCTGAAAAAAAACGCTTCCCACACGTACAACTTATGACAAACAACAACAACCAGTACAACTTATTCATATTTCCTCAATTTTAAGTGACTATCACAGTTCAATACAACCATGCACTTTCATTCATTCCACTTTCCCACATTTTTCTTTGCTGGCAGTACCTTGAATTACAGCCGTTCCAGAAGCTGGAATTTGTCAAAATTGTAAATGGGTACCATGTTCACGTGAGAGGAAAAGAGATAAGATATTTGGAGGCATGACTATTCATATGTTAAACAGAAACAACTAGTGTTTCATGAAGAATCTTGCAGTCAAAGAACAAAATCTCGGGCCGCGCGCATCTAAAATTTTTCTATCGGGTACGAAGTGGTACGTTTTCGAATAATTAAACACTCCGAAAGTGTCATGCGATGAAATTCCGGGGAAGTGAAGTTATATATCTAAATTTTGTGTGTGTGCCTTTTATTTTATACTAAAATTCTGCAATATGCAGTAAATATTAACACAAAGTTGTGCTCTTTTTGGCGCAATTATTTCAAGCGCATATAATTTGTTATTAAAATAATGTCATGCACACCTTTTTTCTTATTTATAATGCCAAATGTGGTCACTACAAATGTATAACTAAAGATATGTGTATTTAGTGTTTTTATCAATAAAGATTTAACTTTGAAATTCGTTTTGGTTTTAATTTGATGGAAATGCAAGGGCAGAAGTTGACATCTGCAACACTTTATGCAGTTTTATTAGGTTTATTCATCTGAATGCAAATGCATTTCAAATTCCACAAAAATCGTTCATTTTCATATAAAAATGATATTTGACTCATTCTGAAATGTAAACAATAACAGTACGGGTACCAAAATTTTCGTACTCTTGTATCATATTTTCTATGGAGTTTTGTATGGAAAATCGAGTACGATGGTACCAAAATAATTTTCGTACCCGCCACTTCGTATTCCTCACTATTTGTTTTTGTCTCGTTGTTCGCGTGCTCATTTCACAAGATTCGTTGCCTCCTCGCATTCGCCCTACAGTGTTGATATCTCAACGTACCCTGAGAAATGAAAAGCGTACCCAAAAAATAAAACGTACTCTGGGGCAATAAAACGCGTACCCAAAAAATAAAAATGTACCCAAATCAGTACGAAAGTACGGGGATTTCCTACCCTGCACGTACGCTATCAGTGAGAGAGAGGTTTAAAAAAAAATGGAAATTTTTGTTCCCTGGACGGACAGTTGGACGTCTGGATATAGTCTGTGATTCTCTGACCGAATGCTAGCCTTTCGCTTGTTGCTTTTCGGCTTATCGTTCTCAACGCTCGTGCTTACGCATACATGGAAGCTCACACGGATATGTGACGTCAAATGTGCTCGCATTTCCTGGTTTCTGCGTGGCGAAAAATACAACAACAACATCTGGCGCATCTTTATAATTCACTGTCTTTGCCCATAGCTACGGTGACCAACCGTACTATGTTATATAGGGCAGTACTCTATTTTAAGCCGATGTTCTATATGATATATTTTGGTAATAAAAACATGGAAATGTTCTCTATTTTATAATGTGTTCTATATTTGATACAGAGCGAATTAATATCGTATAAAAATATAAATACCAAACATGAATTACGAGCTCATGTAAACTGAGATTTTTAATCACTTTGACAAAAAAGTATACCTTGTAAAAATTGTGGAATTCAGTCTTTGCTTACCAGGGTCAAATGATCCTACAAAAAAGGTTTTCTCTCTTATGAACAACATTTAGACTGCGGAAAAATCGCAAATGAAAATTAACACATTTAAATCCATTTTAATTACAAAATGCAATTATGAACTTTCTTGCTTGGAATTTAAGGAGTACTTAGAGGAAAACCACAATTTGATAAAAAAAATTCATTCTACAGAAAAATATCAAAGCAATTAGAGCTAAAACGTCTTGTATGTTATGTTAAGAATTTATGTTATACAGGGTGGTTTTTTTTTGTTATAAATTTAAGTTATTTTGCAACACGATCTCATATGTATGTTTGAATAAAAAATACATTTTTAAAACGAACATTTGCCATTTTTAAATTTTTAGCAAAAAAAGGTATGTTGGTGGGAGTGTTCTCTATTTTCATTAAAAAAATATGGTCACCGTACCCATAGCGTACCACTGCTTGTTGCACGCAGCCTGCAGGGCGCCATATGAAAAAAAAACATTTTCTTTAAAACGACCCTTGTGAACTCTAGATGCTTATAGCAAAATTATGAATATTTAAGGAAGTTGATCTGCGTACCCAACAAGAAAAATTACATACATTAAAGCATGAATATTCCAACCGGAATTTGGTCTTGGGGTTAAAGGAACTATTTCCCGTTTGCTTTGGCTAAAAATCGATATTCGGTCGCTCTTTAGAAAAGTGTAATCGATAAGATTCGTATTCAGCATATATTGGAGCCTTGTCAAACGACAAATCATTCTGTCTTTGCTGCTGCGCTGCAACTACCAGCTGTTCTCCCTTGACTAAATTGCGTTGATATGGCACCCAAAGAATTCACATTGGCCACAGTGAAGGAGCACAACAAACCTGATGACCTCTGGATGGTTATTGAGGAGAAAGTCTATGATCTGAGCAAGTTCCGCAAAGAGGTAAGTTAAGTCAAGCAGCTACTGCACACCGAAATTGACTACTTTACGATGGTTACTTCCTGAATTGTATAAACAATTTTATACAACCAGCATCCTGGCGGCGAGGAGGTGTTGGATGAAGTGGCTGGTCGCGATGGTACCAAAGAATTCGTGGAGGTGGGGCACAGCAGCGAAGCAAGGTAAGCGCGGTTCGGGGTGTGGCCGAAAGAAACGTCAATAATGTCAATTGTGCTCCACTCTTATAAATTGAACATTTTAGGGAAATTATGAAGAAGTACTACATTGGCGATTTGGCGTCCAGTGATCGTAAGAGCAAATTGCCCGTCAGGTAAGTGCTATACACAAAGAACGCATGCACTTCATTTATTCATCTCAGCCACGTGATCAAGGGACTAGTTTTCTGTGTGGTGCATAAGTTTACAACCGTGTATATGTCGTTCACGTTACATCATTCAAGGGGTCGTGGACTTGATAACCAGCGTGGCAAAGATTCTTTATATTAAACATTTAGTTCTTATCACATCTTCGAAGTATTATTTGCGCATATTTTGACTGTGTTAAAGATTACTATATATTTATATGAGTTTGGGCTGCTAATCTTATGTTAAAATCTCATAGCCACTCTACTCTTAATTCAGTGTAATAATTAAGTGGGTAATCGTTCGCAAATCTCCGAGAATAATCTTTGCCATGAAAAGCTTTTCAAACCCGCTCGGATTCGGTAAAGTAGGTCCCGTTAACTTGTGCAAAAATATAAAAAGCACACACAAGTTAATGTGTGAGAAAGCTAGGCCTAAGCCTCGTTCGCGGGCGGTTGTGCCAGTTATTTATTTATTTTTTAACCGTTCGCAATTTAATAAAACTACAAAGATTGCACTAAACATGTTGGCTGTCTTAAAATGAACACCTAATTTTATACTGCCTACCTTAGCATGCTACTAATTTAAATTAAACTGCAAACTTCCTACTTCTGTGCGAGTTCGTAAAATAGCATTAAATAGTGTAAATACATAGATATCGACCCTCAGCAATTCATCTAATTTAGATTTTGGTAGTTCTGTCTGTTGCTCAGAGATAAAAAAAATGTCTACTGCTGGGTTTTTTAATCACTTTAATTTGGAGGCGTTTACTGATAAGAAAAGCTTTTCGTAGAAATTCGAAATTTGATCAACTTCAGCATAATGTTTTAATACACTGTTTTAGGTATTAATGTCAAAGTTCAAGGAAAAGTTAAGTTTTATTTACTATGCAATTCGTAGTGCATCTTCAAGTTTTTTCTATTAAAAATATTGTGTATTAAATATTCCCATGTATTATGAAATGGGAAATGTATTAATTGACTGACTTCTGGGCCGAATCCCAATCCCAATAGAAGTAAAAAAATAAGAATAGAAAAGCGACAATATTAAGAAGAGAGAAAGGAAGCAATTTTGATAGAGATAGAGAAGATAAAGGGTGATAATAAAGTTTTGGAAGAAAATAGACCAACTTGTTTTAGTAATAAACTTAAAATTTCAGTATGGCCTTATGAATATTCATGTTCACATGGCCATATGCTTAACATTTTAGTATGGCCTTATGAACATTACATTTTGCATTCGTGCTTTTTTCTCTGAGTGCAATCTAAAGACAATTTGGTGTGTTTGGGTACAATTACGATTCATTGGTCTAAAACTATAAATAACATCGTCGAAGGAGGTGATAAGAAAGAGGTAGGAAATTTAAAGTAGAGAGGAGATCGAGCCCAAAGAGAAGAGAGAAATAAAAGTAAAATTCTTTCACACCTCCACTGACAGACTGATTTCAGATAAGTCAAACTGATTTTTGAAGTAACCGCTTTGAAGTTCTGAAATAGTTAAATTAACTTTAGATTAGTCGAATTGATTTTCATTTCTGAAACCTATTGAGATTAGTCAATTCCATTAGATCAATATGACAATTATGAAATCAGTTTAATAATAATTTCTATTTGACTAATATGAAATCAATTAGACTAATCTGAAATTAGTTTGTCTGAAGATACATATTTGACATAAAACAGATCAATTCCATTAATTACTTATTTACAAATGCAGGAGCACTTGTTTCTTCAACTCTCTCATAAAACGATTAGGATTATAGTTAAATTTAAGTACATACATATGTATATGTATGCATGCATGGCATTTTGTTATCTACATCATTTCTCATATTTGCTTTCTCCTCTTTCTGTATATTTCATCATATATTTCAGTTTTAAATATTTTTCTACGAAAAGAGTGATATTTTGCAAAACCTAAAAAGCGAATTTGTAAGTGCCTAAAAGCTTTGTTAATAACAAAAAATGAGCAACTAAATATCTGAACTGTCTGTATTTCATTTGCATGGATCTGTCCAGGTTGGCATCCCTGTAGCCAGTGGAACCAGGTTTGTAACTCGAAGCCCACACGATTTTCGGACTATACTTGATCTGATATTCTGCAAAGTTCAGGAAGGTTAAATATAATTTTTATAAAGCCATTCAACGCAACAGACTGAATGTTTTTATCAGAGCTGGGTAGTAATGATTTCATTGGAAATAAAATATCCATCTCCATTACAATTCCAAGGAACTGTAGATGGTTATTAATTGTTTTGCAATTCCTTAATAAAAGAATTGAACAAACTCACGAAAGACATTGATAACTACTGTAAATATAATTAATATCCTTCGATCAAATTTTTGCGACTCAATGCCGAGCAATTTAAAATGTTGTCTTCCAATAAAATAAGTATTTAACTCTTCTCAATTTTATTACATTAAATTGAATGAAAATATTACGAATTACAAATTCCTTGCAATTGGAATTGTAATGTAATTAAATTTACTCAGTTCTAATCGGTTCCACTGCCTGGTCCTGGGTTTTCACTCATTTCATCACTTGCATGTGCGTCTCATTCGTAATATTTTATTGATTCTCTTGTAATGTGTAACAGCTTTACCATTTTGTTCTCTATTTTGCCCACGCTTGCTTACCTTCCAACACAACCTTTCACATTTTGCAGCGTGCCGTTTGCGCTTCCAACGGAGGCCGCTTCATCACAAAAACAATGCTGTTCGCTCTCATGAGCTGCACAATGCCTTGCTTTGTTTGGTTTTGGGTAGCGATCCTTTTTGAATATGCCTCGAATTTTTACAAACATTTTTTGTTTTTTATTACTTTTGTAGGTTTAGTTTTGTCACTTTTTTCATGAAACTAACTTGTTATTGTAAAATGCGTAAAATTTAAAAGTGAAATTTAAACAAATCTACATTTAAATAACGGTTTCTCCTTTCCACCGTCGTACAGGGAAATTGGCATCGCTGTGGGCGCTGTCATCATTGGTGTAGCAACGGTTTTGCTGATTCGGAAAGCATTATCTAAAAATTAATTCAAATCCACTAGCATAATGAAAATTTGAATTTTGATATTAATTATGTGTTCTTATGCAAAATTTGTCATTCCACCGTCTTCTCGCAAAATCTAATGAACAAAGTGACACGTAAATTGCATTTTTTTAACTGTCGTATTTAAGTTACGAGTAAAGCAAAAATAAAATTAACTTGAGACAACACAAACCAAATCTCGTAAGATATTTATTACGTTTGACGAATAAAGTTCGCGCTGCTGGCGATTGAATGATTGCCCTTCCCATTTGTTCAAATCTCGTTTGGTGTGTTTTTATATGCAAGCCATTTGTCTCATGCGAAGCAAGGTAGTTACATATTTAATATAAACTGTACAATAGTAAAATATTTAGGCAAAAATTCTGAAAGAGCTTTAGAGGGATTCGGCTCGTCATTTACATTGCTTTTATATTGAAGTAATTTAAGTCTTTACAAAATGTTATCTTACAAAAAAATTTTATTATTATAGTATAAGACTTTAATAAAAACATTTAAGAAAATTCTAAGTTGTAAATAGCATAACTTTATTGACATTTTTTGGAAACCGAAAAGTCGTATCTTAAAATCTCAATGAAAGAAAATTTTTGGAACTACTCTGCCGCGTTGAAAGGGAATCTTCTAGCAATTAAAAATTTACGACCTACATACTACATAATATGTGTACAAACACTCGTACAAATGTATGTTTTGCTGTATTTTTTATTTTTATATATTTACAAATGAAGATTTTAAAAATTTACGTAATACAATCAACGAAGAGTATATAGTAAACCATACATAATAAGGAAAATTACACAAACAATATGATGCTTAAGAAATAAACCAACACCAACTACAAACAGACTGCGAATTTATTCTTTGAAGGCCTCATTGAGAGCTGCTAAATTGCGATCGTTAACGTGACCTTGCAAATCGCTGCGTCCCATGAGGGAAATCACCATTTTCAGCGTACTCCAAATCGATTCTGACATCTGTTGCTGTCCACCTGGCAGTTCCTTATGCGCAGCCGAGTTTGCTTGCATGTTGAGCGCAGTCAACAAATGCTCAACCGCTTGCTTGTACGCCTTTAAATTCATGCAACAGATACCAACATTGGAACGCACGCGTATGAAGCCCGGCTCCAGCCGCAGCGCCTGCTGATATGCCTCCACTGCTTCCACGGAACGAGAACTATTTGCCAGGGTGGCTCCCAAACGATTCCACACCTTGGCATTCTGCGGATTCACATGCAATGCGGCTTGGAAACAATCCACTGCCTTGTCGAACTCCGACGATAGATTGTAGAGCACGCCCAGCGCCTCCTGCACCTCGGAGTCTACTTCTTGTGGATGCAGGCGCACTGCCTCCAGGAAGAGATTCTGTACCTCCTGCAGTTTATTGCCGCGAATAAGTGAAGAGGCAATGCCACTGCTCTCGTCTTGCAGTTCAGGGTGCTGTGGTAGCAGGTGGCTGTACTTAGGATTAACCTGTATCCATTTGGTGAGCATTTTTAGCGCGTGGTTTTGCAGGCTTTCATTAGTGTAGCAGACGGAAAGCGCCATAAGCACTCGCATGTTGTCGGGTTTCAGTTCCAGCGAACGTTTGAGCGCTGCTATGCCCTGTGGATCCATTTCGTTCTCGGCTTGCGATAAGCCCAGCAACTCCCAGATTTCCGCATTTTCTGGCTCTTTTTTAGCAGCCACCTCGAAGCAGAGTACTGCGCTGGGTATATCTCCCTTGACCAGATACTCTTTACCTTTCTGCAGTGCATTCTCCAATTCATTCATGGGATTTTCCTCGGCGAATTGGTACTCCTCGTAGGGGTCGTATTGTTCGTTGAATTCCGTCAGCCAGGGATGGTCGGACTCCTCGGACATTTTTTGCCATTCGTCCTGTAATCGCTGCCAGAATTTTTCGTTGTAATCGGACGTGGCCTGCTCTTTCTCCTCTCTATCGTTTTGGTAGTCCTGTACCCAGTTTTCAAATGATTCTCTGGACGGTACTTCATTTGCGTAATTCGCGAAAGGGTGTAACTTATCCTGATCCATAGCCACGGCCTCGTCGAAAAACTGCTCAGTTGCCATGTTAATATTAGTGGCAGGCAAGAGCTGCTGTGGTTGATATGGAGGACATATGGCTAAGTAAGGTGAGGGGCGTGAAAACTGCTGCGTATGCGGCATGATTGAGCCAGACACACCCGGCGTCTCGTCAAAAAACTCGTGTACCTGCGTTACCATTTGCTGTTGTGGCTGTAGATGCATTACTTGCGTTGAAGGATGTTGCTGTAAAGCGAACTGCTTACCCCACTGGCCGCTCACTTCGTCGATGACCCGAGGCGCCACTTGAAGTGATGCTGCACCAGCATTGACCTGTTCGATTTCGCGCATCTCCTGCAGCAGCGTGTCCATTTGGAATGATTGCGGTGGTGCAGCAACTTGCCCCAGGAACTCGTTTACTAGTTGCTCGTCCGGACGTAGACCACGTTCAAACTGAGCACGAGCGAGACCCTCGTCCTTGCGCGCTGCATCGCGTGTGAACTGACCTCCCAACTGCATTAGCGGGTTTACACCGCCGCAGTCAGCTTCCACCATCTGCCGTAATGCCATATTGGGCAGGTACCGCCAGGTAGGAATGTATTGAACTTAATGCGTGTTTATAAGCGAAACACGTAAGACTCGAAATCGCAGGCCAACAGTGATTTTTCCTAATGTCTTCACATCCAAAAATTGACTCGCAGAAGATAAGCGCAGAAAGTCTAATGTCCACAATGAAATATTAATATTTTATTGGAAAGCTGTGTTCGCTGAGCAAATGCGATTGCAGGCGATACCAGCTGTTCGCGACAAACGGTGATGTGCCGTTTTCTACATGTGTGTGTGAATGATTTTTGTATGGAGACAATAGCTGCAAAGTGGTCAGATTTTACACGACATTTATCTATGTGGTCAAAAGCAATAACGACTTAAGTCGACTTAAGACGAAATTGAGTTGACGTTACCACTGTATTCCTGACGTTGATGCGCATATTTTGTTCAAACCCCGGTATCTGTACCCATCTCAGAAAAAAAGTTATTTAAAAAAAACACATGCACTTATGTGCATTTCAAATTTCGAATTGCATTTTCTCGAAACAGTTGTTTTCGACTTAAGTCGTTATTGCATATGACCACAGATATATAAAAATGAAGCGTGGTTTGTTCGGATGCGTAAAACTCCAGAACGGCTGAACCGATTTTGATGAAATTTAGTGTATGTGCTTCAGTGGGGTCTGGGATGGTTTTGATCTATAATTGGACCCGGTTGGACAAGGGGGCGTGGCACCGCCCATACAAACCAAATTGTTTACATCGAATAGCTTTGGAACTAAAAGTCATGTAGCATTTAAATTCCGTATGCAGTCGCCTCTTGGATGTGTCGTCCCACTGGTAAAATTTTATGGGCGTAGGATAAGGGGCGTGGCACTTTTTTATCAACTCCAGATTTGTGTATAGCTTTAGAACTACACATCACACATCAATGAAACTCAGTAGGAACTTACTACATATCCATATCCTTCTGCTGGGAAAATAAGACGGGCAGTGGACAAGTGGGCGTGGCACCGCCCATACAAACAAAATCGTTTATATAGAATAGCTTTGGAACTAAAGGTCGTGCAGCTTTGAAATTCCGTATGCAGTCGCCTCTTGGATGCGTCGTCCCACTGGTAAAATTTTATGGGCGTAGGATAAGGGGCGTGGCACTTCAATCAAATCCTATACGGGTATAACTTTAGAAATATATTTCATACATCAATGAAACTCGGTAGGAACATATTACATATCCGTATCCTTGAACTGGGAAAATGGGACGGGCATTGGATAAGGGGCGTGGCACCACCCGTACAAACCAAATCATTGATCTGGATTAGCTTTGGAACTAAAAGTCGTGCAGCATTGAAATTTCGTATGCAGTCGCCTCTTGGATGTGTCGTCCCACTGGTAAAATTTTATGGGCGTAGGACAGGGGCGTTGTACTTTTCAAGCAACTACACACTTGGGCTTCAGTTTATAATTATAGGTACACCACACATCAATGAAAAACGATAGGAACTTACTCGCCGCGCCACAAATATGCCACGAATATTAGGGTCGATCACTGCCGTATTATTTGTTAAATTGAGGATATGACATATGACGATAGGAAACACTGTGAATACCCTAAATATTGTGTACTGCTCTGCAAGTTTTAAATTCTTTTTGTGAAAAATATCAGAGCTCTAAAATTGAATTTATGGAAGACTAAAAAGTAGAAAATAAAATTATATTAAAAAAAACTTTTTAAAAATAAGCTTTCATTTATTTAATGTACTAAAAAGTAGAAAATAAATTGTTTCCAAGTCACCTGTATCTTACTATTAATAAAAGCTTGTGCGCTCAAAACCTATATTCACACTTATCTTTCATTACTAGAATCTATTTACAAAAAATAAATAAAATAAAATATTGTATCAATTGGTTGACAAATTTTGAATAAATGAGCGCCCCAAGCTTTTATGGATAGTGAGATACAGGTGACTTGGAAACAATTTATTTTCTACTTTTTAGTACATTAAATAAATTAAAGCTTATTTTTAAAAAGTTTTTTTTTTATATAATTTTATTATGTTCTACAAACATATTTAGGTCTTCATTACATTCCCAAACAAAATAATATAACAAACCGGGCCAAAATTTGTATATTATAAATAATCTTTTTATTAAACAATTCAATTGTAAAAACACTTATGCACAACATTACAAACACGCACTGATACACTTGCGCTGGCTTCAGTGTATCAGCGCACAAAAATTTGCGCTATTACCCATGCCATGGCGCTGTATCATTTTGGGTATCATGACGCAATTGAGTTAACGCATTGCGCTGATACACTTCACTGCGCTAGCTTCAGTGTATCAGCGCACAAAAAATTGCGCCATTACCCATGCCTAATTAATGTGCCTTGACAACTATGTATATCTTTATTATAGAACAGGAGTGGCCAACCCGCGGCCCGCTTAGAAAATTTTTTTGACCCGCAGATTCATCACGCTTTTACAAAAGATATTTTACGGGTCGGACAAAAAAGAAAAATATTTTTATATCGTATCGTGTGGGGTATCGTTAGAAAGAGCTATGTCCGTGGATTCCCAAAAATATTTTTTTCCTAATTTTAGGTGGATTGGTTTCGAAGATATAGCTCGAAATGCAGAAAAATTTTTGGCATGAGGCCCGCGGAGCTATGATGCATTTCCAAAGTGGCCCGCGAGATCATTTGGGTTGGCGACCCCTGTTCTAGAAGGTCACCTAAGTTAATAAAGAAATAGATTAATTGAAAACTGATGTACTTATGTACATACATATTCATATTGATAAAAATAATAATTTTTTTTATATATAATTTTAGCTAAGTAAGAAGTAGCAGAAGGGCGAATACAACGCAAATTATAACATACGATTCAAAAGATCCTTCCAGTTTAAACAAGATTTAAAAAAATTTCAATGAGTTTTAAAAAGGCTTTATTATCGGAAATCCGTCTGGGTCTAATGAGGAAAGTTTCAAAATTTTATTTTAAAATCATTAATCGCGAATACTATTATGAAGATGGCTCAAGTTCCCCTGAATATTATTTTTTATACTATTTTTTCGTTCTGTAATTGCAAAAACAAATTTTCAATAAATGCCAGAACAAAATATGTATGTATTTAGTTTTATTACTTCTAATTGATGTTTATGTAGCGTTAAAGAAGAATAATTGGCCTGCATTACATGATAAAGACGTTTACCGATTCGCTTCACCGATTTTACATTTACAATTTAAATCCAACGCTATCAAAATCGACATAAGAGAACCCTATTATTCTCTCGTGCCTTCATTAAAATTTTTTTTTTTACGTGGTGGGTTTAAAACTCGACGCACAGCCAGTTTTTAACGTTTTTCGTATAAAATGCTAAACATACTGTTAACTCCCACAGTGGCGGATCCCAATCAGAAACCTAGGAGGCACGGCCGTGTGTCAACTAGGCGTAGCAGGATCATACAGTCGATTGCTTGAAGTAGGAAACGATGAGCGACTTTGACTAGTATGCCAACACCCAAGTCAAGGTAGCAACAAAGTATCAACTGGACCCCCATCTTTGAAATGCTCTTCCGAAAAACAAAATATTTGGGAACTCCATAGAAGAATTAAATTTTCTAAATCAAATCACAATTTATAGCATTTATTAAAATTTTATCGTAAAATTTACTTTTGTTTCGATTTCAATATGCGCATCTTTGAATAGATCAGATCCCAATCAACATAGGCGCCTATCAAATGTCGCTTCTGAATCTGAATCCTCATAAGCGGTTCTGCCGTGCAACATCCGCAGATTGTTGAAAACAAACACATCGCCCGGCTGAGTTTTAAACTCGACGCTCTCGGCGTAGGCCAGTTGCAGGAACTTGTCATAGGCTTTATACCAGGAGACGACCTGTTCCAGTGGGACTGTGAAGTGGCTATCCCGCTTGGTGATATTGTGATTGATGCGAGCATACTGTCCATCAATGTCCAAACTACGGAGAGAAAAACAAAAATAAGAATACACATGTATGTAGAATGACTGGACAGAAGCAAGCATACCATATAACCGGCGCACGCCAGATATTGTGAAACTCCTTGTCGCCATCGTGGCCAATGTCATACCAATCTACCGGCGCGTGCAGCAATGTCTCAAAATGCTGCGGGTGTCGCAGCTGTTCAGCTATGTAGAATCCATCGGTGATGAGATTGGCGCCGCCCGGCGACTGCGACTGCACGAGACAGTGCAATATATTAATGCCGGCCTTGTACTCACAGTACGGCATGTCCGTGTGTAGCGGTAATGGTGTCATCAGGTAAGCGTAGTTGCGCGCACTCTCCTTTGACCTCACTTCAAATTCTTCACTGCAAAAGTTGAGTTACAATTTTTTTAAATTACTTAACCAAAACTATTATTAAGCCATACAAATGTAAAGAAAACACAATTTAAAACAAGTAAGGAAGTATTAGTCGGGTTTCACCGACAGAATAATACCCTACACCAAGTAACTGAGTAGAGAGATAATAATATATTGCAAGAAATGAAATTGTGGGTATATTAAATTTACCGCCTACGTAAAGGGCGGACCACGCTCAGTTTTGACAAAACTACAATGTATTCCTAACATATGACGCGCCCAGAGCAAAAACGACTCTTATAATTTCACAGAGCAAAAACGCTTCAAAAAATTACACACCGTACATGTGACACTAACACATATTTGCATGCATGCTCGGTTGCAGAGCTCGGAGCAACCGTCGGTTTCGTCAGTGTCGCTGCTGATGCCAAGCAGAACAGACCGAGGGTGGGTTTTGTTCTGCTTGTTCACATGTATGTCGCTACCACGTGGTAAAATCCGGTTTTGAGAAATATCTATGCTACCAACGAAAAATTCTTGATGCTTTGCCGTCTTGTCGAATTTTCGTTTAGCAGGCTGTAAATTGAAAAATTACAATTTCCTATTAGCCAAAAATTCGAAATTGAGGAAGGCTTTCATGAGAGAACGTACTATTTTCAATATGCAACCGATTTTTCTATTTTAAATCAAAGCAATATTCTAATGGCAAAGATCAACGGTCGCAAATTTATTTGTAACTCATCGGGATGATTCTATTTCATTGTATAAATTAACTATTTGGTGTGAATTCATGATAAAAGCGATCAACGGGGTCACTTGCAGGCGTGTGGTCATTTGTTCGCTCGTTTAAATGACGGTCGCAATAATTTCTAAGCGGTTTTCTTTCTGTATGCTGCTGAACTGAAAGGAAGAAGTGGAATGTAGCGTTCACCTTTTCACTGATGAAACGGCAGTTGTGTCGATTTTATGATGGAAATGTCGACATTCTATGCTCCAAAGAGGCAACTAAACATTTATAAGCATTGTAAAATTGAAGAATTACGTTGAACAATTTTTGCTTCTGACCTTAATTTGATATTACATGAATGGCATAAAAAATTTTGCGAAAATATTAAGAAATGCAATTGCATCAAACTGAATTTTCACTTCTTACCACCCTCATCGCTTTTATCATGAATTCACACCAAATAGTTAATTTATACAATGAAATAGAATCATCCCGATGAGTTACAAATAAATTTGCGACCGTTGATCTTTGCCATTAGAATATTGCTTTGATTTAAAATAGAAAAATCGGTTGCATATTGAAAATAGTACGTTCTCTCATGAAAGCCTTCCTCAATTTCGAATTTATTTATTTTGTTAACTGCTTCTTAAAGATCACAAAGACCGATTTCTTCCACAAGATGTTCACGCTTTATTCTTTCAAAATCTGCAAGCGACCTTTTATAATAGAGAACCCCGCCAAACACCTGCAAGTCTCTAGCCGTCCGCAGTCAAAAGATTGAATGCCTTCAAACAGGTGAAAAATTCGCGGGAAAAACCCACACAAAGCAAAGCAGGATCTCAGGCAAGTTTGTATAAAAAACTTACACAAACGGACGAACAGCTCAAATAATGCTGTTGCCGGGTGTGCTGCTTAGAGACTGAAAGACAGCGGCAAATTAGATGCAAAATTAGGAGATGAAAGGGCTATACATACATATATTGCCAAAACGTCATCAGTTTATATTTGTATTTAATGTGATCTTTAAAAAATTTGATCTGAAAAAAGATTTGACGAAAAGTATCTGTAAAATCTAAAAAAAAGTGATTTATCAAAATATATCAACGCAAATAAAATAAATGAACAAATATTAAATAAAGCGAAATTTCCAAAAAATTTACATATTGCGTTTAGAAGTGATAAAATTTAAAGGCAAGCAAACATATTTTTTTGGCTAATAGGAAATTGTAATTTTTCAATTTACAGCCTGCTAAACGAAAATTCGACAAGACGGCAAAGCATCAAGAATTTTTCGTTGGTAGCATAGATATTTCTCAAAACCGGATTTTACCACGTGGTAGCGACATACATGTGAACAAGCAGAACAAAACCCACCCTCGGTCTGTTCTGCTTGGCATCAGCAGCGACACTGACGGAACCGACGGTTGCTCCGAGCTCTGCAACCGAGCATGCATGCAAATATGTGTTAGTGTCACATGTACGGTGTGTAATTTTTGGAAGCGTTTTTGCTCTGTGAAATTATAAGAGTCGTTTTTGCTCTGGGCGCGTCATATATGCCAAATATTGTAACTATAGAGGGTGTACAACAGAAATTATCGATCAATTTATTTCACCGCCTGGTGCGCGGATCACGCCTTACGGTTTAAAGGTATTCTTGCCAGCAATAAAGTGACCAAATATGGAAGCTCTGTTGTATATATTGTTACGTAATTCCGCTGAAGTACTCCGCTACTTCGGTTCGGATCACTGGATTGTGTAATCGTCAAGAATAATGCACAAAAAGCTTAATGCTTGTAACGGTTTTATTGATTCCAATAACAGATTGACTATTCCAATCCTTTTGTTACAAAGATTTGCACTACTTTGCAGTTGCAGTTGAATTGTCCTCGGTTGTGATTGCGATGCTTCACGTTCACTCGTTCGGAATCGATGTTGCACGTTCACTTGATACTCGGTAACTGACTCGATGTTGCACGTACAATTATTACTCAAAGACTGACTCTCGACACTGCCGGCGGCCGCTTTTTATACCTGTTACTGTTTCTCGCCAGCTACTGTCGAACATTCTACAACTTCTCGCTCGCCCTGTTTCTGGATTGTACGAGAAAATTCCAATACACAATATTTGTCAGAACTTCAAAACACTTTCGAATCAGAGGTGCTGATATTTGCTAAAGCTTTTGTTTTGCGTATGCTTGTTCAACTGTAACCGTGCACAGGGTGTCCTTTTCTTTAGCTGCCGTAGTATAACCCCCATATTCGTCACACTGCCCTCCTCTTAAACTTGTTCGTCCCGAACAAGGATAGGTTCTTTAGCCTTATAGGGTGCCAGTCTCTCCAAATGGACTACTTTAAGTTTAACTCTCTTCTTGCCATTCAACGGTATTCGATATACGACGTCATTTGATCGCTTGATCACGCAGTCTGGCTCCTCCCAATGCGTTTGTAACTTCGGACACAGCCCCTTCTTGCGCTGTGGGTTGTAAAGCATCACTAATTGTCCTTCTTCGAAGCCTTCGGAATTTGCCCTCAAATCGTATCTGGCCTTCATCTTGTCACTCATCAACCGCATGCGTTTCCGCATATATTGGTGCATCGCATCCAATTCCTTCCGCTTATTACTCGCCAAGTCCTCATTGTTATCGTAAGTGGGCTCGCGTGTTTTGGGTTCTTTAGCGGTGACGCATTTGTCACATGTCTTAATCCATTCCGCAACAGATTGCTTACATCCTACCCAGTAGAACCGTTTATTTATCTTCTCCACCGTCTTGGTGATTCCCAGATGACCGTCACCCGAACCATTGTGACATGCTGACACAATGTCCGTTACTCGCACTTTAGGAACGACAATTAAGTTTCCATGTGCTGTTCCGTCCTCGCTTTCCCATCTTCGATGCAAGCACCCGTCGCGTAGTTGTAAGCTCTGCCACTGTGCCCAGTATGCTTTAGTGATGGCGCTTTCACACGCTATTTCTTTGAATTTTGGTCGTACACCTCTTTCTTTGCAGTCCACTATTTTCGCCAGATCTGAATCATTTCTTTGCTCGGTTCTTATTCGCTCTGCTGTCCATTGTTCTTCCGGCAAGACACTAAGCAACCGAATATCGATTCGTCCTTCTTCTTCCTCTGCTCTGGAGCAATGCCTGCATTCTGTATTGCAGGGACGTCTGGATAGCGCATCGGCGTTGCCATGTAGTCTTACTTCAGGATACTCTATTTCGAAATCGTACCTCTGCAATCGTTCGAAAGATCGAGCAATTTGGCCTTCGGAGTTCTTGAGTTGTAATAGCCACCTGAGTGCCGCATGATCCGTTCTTAACAGGAACGGCTGCCCGAAGAGATATTTGTGAAAATGTGTAACACTGTTCACCACGGCCAGCAGCGCTCTTTTAGTGACGCAGTATTTTCTCTCCGGTTTTGCTAAAGAAGTGCCATAGTAGCCAATTACTTTTTCCTCGCCTTTAATGACTTGTGAAAGGACTCCTCCGATTCCAGTAGCACTTGCATCCGTGCGCAGTATGAATTTTTCACCAGGAACCGGATATGCTAGTACAGGTACTGTGTAAATTCGTTCCTCCAGATTGCTGGATGCCTCTTCCTGCTTGTTCGCCAGCTTCTTGTTTGATTCTATCATGACTCCCTTGTCGCCGTTGCTGCTCTGCTCTTTTCTTTCGCCATACCTCCGTTCTGGTATACGCCATCTGGAACGTTTCCGACGCAGGTGGCACTCCCTCGCCATGTGTCCTGTTTTGTCGCAATAGAAGCATTTTCCTGTAAATTTCTTCATCGTCCGATCCGCTGGCGAGTGTTCTGTTTTGATTTCTTGACACAGAACATCGTCATCGGCTTCCATCCTGCGAACTTTGGGCGCAGAATATTGCATAGTGCTGGTCCACGCTGCCTCGTATGTAAGTGCACTGGTAACCGTCTCGGTAAATGTCGCTTTGCTCATCATTATTGCGCTGCGTCTTATTTCTGGATCGCGAATTCCTTCGATGAATGCTTGTATCTTCATCTTTTCCAAGTGTTCACTGCCCAGGTCAGAGTGAGCTAAATGTGCCAGTCGCTCAATGTCCGCTGCGTAGACCTGCAAGCTCTCACCACTCCTTTGCCTGCGATTCTTCAGCTCGATGTAGTACAGCTACTTCATGTGCTCGCTACCGTACTTCCTTCCTACCGCACTTATTATGGCCTCATAGCTGCATCTTAGTACTGGCGGAATCGTCTGCAACACCTAGGCTGCTGTTCCTTTCAATGCCACTATCAGCGCCGCTGCCTTCTCTGTGTCGCCCCACCGATTCTGGGCGGCCGTCGTTTCAAACTGCAGTTGGAAGATGTTAAAGGCCGTTGTCCCATCATAGGTAGGTGCTTTGAGTTTTGTAGCACTGAATTCTCTTATTTGCGGCAGTGGGCTTTGAAATTGCAGCTCCTGCAGTTGCCCTTGCAATTGTTCTTGCAGCTGCTTTTCCAGATCTGCTTGTATTTTTGCCACTTTTTCATCTAGTGTACAGTCTCTGCCTGATTCAATCTTCATCACTCTCTCGTCTAGCGCGTTGAATTTTCCCTGGAGCTCGTCCACCTTTCCAGTCAAAGTCTCAGAAATCTCTCGTAGTTGTGTAGAATTTTCTTCCATCTTCTTCTCGATTCGTGTAGAATTTTCTTGTAGTTTCTGCCCCATGCTCTGTTCAACTCTTGTAGAATTTTCTAGAAGTTTCTGCTCAATGTTCGCAGAATTTTCCAGGAGTTCTTTCTTTATGATCACAGAGTTCTCGGCCATCATGCCTTGCATAGCAGCGAGCAACTGGCTCATGTCCCTACTCATTGGAGCGATGTCTTTCTCTGATACCTCAGCCACTTTTGAGTCGCACTCAAACTCATGCTCTGCCAGATCAAAGCCTCTCGCCTCCAATGGCCCTCGTAGTCGGTGCTGCAATTCGGACTTCAAGCCTGTTGTCAGCAATCCTAGCTTGGCCAGCTCCTTCTTAAGTTGCTCTACTTTCAACTGGTCGAACTTCACCATTATTCTGGATTAGCACAATCCCACTTCTGACACCAATTGTTACGTAATTCCGCTGAAGTACTCCGCTACTTCGGTTCGGATCACTGGATTGTGTAATCGTCAAGAATAATGCACAAAAAGCTTAATGCTTGTAACGGTTTTATTGATTCCAATAACAGATTGACTATTCCAATCCTTTTGTTACAAAGATTTGCACTACTTTGCAGTTGCAGTTGAATTGTCCTCGGTTGTGATTGCGATGCTTCACGTTCACTCGTTCGGAATCGATGTTGCACGTTCACTTGATACTCGGTAACTGACTCGATGTTGCACGTTCAATTATTACTCAAAGACTGACTCTCGACACTGCCGGCGGCCGCTTTTTATACCTGTTACTGTTTCTCGCCAGCTACTGTCGAACATTCTACAACTTCTCGCTCGCCCTGTTTCTGGATTGTACGAGAAAATTCCAATACACAATATTTGTCAGAACTTCAAAACACTTTCGAATCAGAGGTGCTGATATTTGCTAAAGCTTTTGTTTTGCGTATGCTTGTTCAACTGTAACCGTGCACAGGGTGTCCTTTTCTTTAGCTGCCGTAGTATAACCCCCATATTCGTCACAATATTATAGAAGTTTTGAGGATTTTCCACATATCGCTCCGAGAGAATTATCGCTATATTTAATTTACCTTCTTCATTGTGGCCACGCCCAGCTTTTCGTAGGGCAAGAAAGACCGATACCTGAACTTGAGTACCAAATTTCAATCGTTTAACTCAATTCAGAGCGATTTTACCGAAAAAATTCTATCGCCCATATAGTGGGCGGACTACGCCCATTTTTTCGTATGACGTATAAATATTAATTATAATTGAGTATACATAATTAAATTGACACAAATCATCTGTACTACCTTGCACTCATTAGTATTGGCTTGGTTGAAGGGACACCAAAATATAGTATAATCACGCAAGTCCTTCACATCTTCACATCGACATCGGTCTATGCGTGGCTTTTTTAGGCATCCAGCTTAACCTAACCTATTATTGAAAGCAAACATCGATTCCTGTATTTCGGTAATGGAACAATAAGTGCGCTCAAAGAACGGAGCGATTTTCAAAAATTAAGCGCTCCTAGGGCCACACCGAATTCGAATTCACCCTTCACCCCTCTGCGACGCAGTTATTGAACAACTATTTCTTCATAATTTCAATACGCCTGCACTTCCATTTGCTCGTAGTGTGAGTGTGAGTTGCGTTTCTGTGTGCGCAGATGCTCAGATCATCAATCATTGTGTTAAGTTCGCTGGCGTGCCCTTCAACCGACTTGACTAATCTCGGAACTTCTACTAGCCTAAGGTTCACGGTGACTGTGTACCAATTTGGTCCAAACCGGATAAATTCTGAAAGTGATTCTGATCATTTCTATATACCTAGGACGGCTCCTTTAATGCGTTACAATTTTCGGACTAAGTTATTATAGCCTATTACCGTAGGTGTAGGGGGTGTAGGGTATAAAAAGTTATATATAAAGCGCGTTTAAAGGCAGTAGTGGGTTAAAATATTATCCCTATAGAAGCAATAGTTTGAGAATATATATCTGCACTAACCCATAAGTCGTGCGTTTGATGAAGCCAATCCTTTCTGCCAACTGACGCGCCACTGTGCTCTCCGCTGGCGCTTTTATAATCATGGCGAAACCCTGTCTGGCCAATGCTTCCAACCAAGCCAGCAGCACTGAAACAAAGTATTTTAATAAAGGTACTTCAATAACATGGCATTATAGGGGGCGTACGATTACCTGTATCCTGTTGCATAACATCCGCGAAGTTAAACGTATTAAGCACTTGCTGGAATTCATTCTTCGACCAGAGCAACGGCGTAGGCTTGTAAATCTGCTCAATGTAGCGTTGGCGATTCTCCGCGGAGAAGGCGCGTTCCTTAAGCCAACTTAGAGGGAATGTGGATCTGTGTTTGTCACTCTAATCTATTGTTATAGCATCGGACACATTCGCATTCACATGCAACGCACGCACCTTCACATTTGTGCGCTCCCAATTGATTTTGCGCGCATATGTTTGTTAGTGGAAGCATTCCGGGCATTGGCAGTTATCACGTAGCCAAACGCTGGGAAAATGGAGCGTTCCTTTGCCATTCTTTTGCGCCACTATTACCAGTTTGCCGTCTACTGTGGAGGCACTTAGTAGACGCTTCAAATTGTTCGATGTAAGCTGTTTGGGCGTGTCGCCACGCGGACCTAACAATAGCCTTGCCAATTATTTGTACATTTCGAACTGAACATTGTGCTAGCGAGATTAAGCGGTGCTCGCCGTCTATGGTTTACTATAATGGCCAATAAACAGCTGTGCATCAGATAAGTGCTTATGAGTGCTTTCGTTGATAACTTATATTGTAGACAAGTAGACGCATATGATTCGCAAACGATATAAGAATCATTCATAACATATCGCTTATTTCATTACCCAAGAAAGTAATATGAAATCGTCGCAGTGGCGTGAGAGGTCGCTGGTTCGATTCCCAACAAATTCATACATATATAAAGAAAGAGAATTTGTTTTTATCTCTCGCGATGAATTGACAACTCTCCGAGATTATTGCTTGCCTTGTCTGATATGGTATAGATTTATTTATGGGCCCCGTTAACGTGTGCTAAAATAGAACGACACCGGCAAGTTAATGCGAGGAAGCTAGGCCTCAGCCTCGGTTGCACGGGTTGTTGCTCCAACATATAAAATGGCATTTCTTTCGCGGTAGAGAGTGTGGCAGACACGAAGACAGGCTTTCATAGTGGAACGAACAAGCGACTTTATTGAAATGCATATCTGATATAGGCTTCTTTATGCATTCGCACTGCAAATGTGATTATTACAACTTTTACTTCTTCACATCACAGGAATATACGGATTTAAAGTCATTTGCGCAATTTAACTTGTTCGTGTTATTTTCCGCAATATCCTTTGATTTGTGTTGCTCGCCACTTTCGCCGCGGTCGCGTCTGGTTTGTGCATATTTCCGTTTGGGCTCTCTTGATGCTGTCGACGTTACCAATTCCTCGGTACTTACGGTGATCACTTCCGCCACAGATACGGGATTCTCCAGCCAAAATGAATAGTTCGTATTAATGTGAAAACTTCGCTGATAGCCACATTGCCGGCATTTCAACTGCAGTTGAGCGTTGTCATCTATAGTATTGGTAGTGGCTTTTTTCCTCTTCCGGTGATTCGGTTTCATGGGCCCAAACGTTTCGGGCACACATAAATCTGCTGTCCTGCCAGGCTGCTGCGCCAGCGAGCAACGCTTACAAAGGTTGCGTTTCACTTCTGGATCACTGTGGGTGAATGATATTTTATGTAGTTGCATTATTTTAAATTATACTTGTACTATGTGCTTACAGACGCATAACAGCTTTCTTTCCCACATTGCGGCAGAGTTCGCCGTAATATGAAGCCAACGTGTTGTTACGTCCTGCCATCAGCATTGATGCTTGGAAGAGGAAATTCATACGACTGAAGCATTCTTTACTTTGGAAGAATTGTTTGCCTTTGTTGTTGTTAGACATTGCACCATGCAATATTGCCAGCGCTTTGAAAGATAACTATTGTATTGTGTCGGCTTTAAAAATCATAAACTTCTTAACGATCTGCAAAGAAATGAGAAATTTGAATTAGAATCTATATAATGTCTCAGCTAAATAGCTGTTAGCTTAGAGATTTATGAAATGAGTTTTTGGTACAAATTTGGAAAGTACAAGCTAGAATCTTGCATCAGGTACAAAACACAGAAGAGACCAGAAGTGTATCTAACTAATACTGTCACAAATTCTAGCACTAAACAATAAACTTTTAGCATCAAACAGCTGGACCTTTGCCCCCGAGCTAGAGCTTTGCCCCCACAGACAGTGTACGTGTGAGACAAAAAAAGTGCAATATTTTCGATCAACTGACTCTGATATTCTTCTATAGGTATTCTGTGGTACAAAATGCTTACATCTCCACAAAGTTTCAAGTTGTTCACCGGCAACCACAGAAGTGTATCTAACCAATACTGTCACAAATTCTAGCACTAACCCAATTAACTTTTAACATAAAACAGCTGGACCTTTGCCCACCCAGCTGGACCTTTTCCCCCCCGTGTGAGGCAAGAAAAGTGCAATATTTTCGATCAGCTGATTCAGTTACACTTCTGTTGGCTATTCTGTGCCGGCAACTTCATGGAACAGTTCTGATTTGTTTGAATCTTATGGTAGAATTACTCCAGCGGTAAGGTTAGAAATCGTGTCAGCTGACAAAATCTATCTTACCCGAACACAATGTTCGCTATTACTCTGACCGGATTGAGTAGTAGAAATTTCTGCGTCGATTAGAAAACTACCGCAAAAGTCGTGTCAGCTGTGAAAAGAATGTTGCCACCCAAAAAATTCGTTGAAAATTGAAATAGAATTAATGCTTTTCCTATGCAAGAGGTAATATGGCAACACTGATTAAAACGAGGGAATATTTATTGGAAATACAATCCACCTGCGCTTTCGTTTGCTTTTAATTTGTACACATCGTACATTTTACACAACACTCAACACATTGAGTCAATTATTTCGTCGTTTGAATTAATTTTTCACGATATATTTTGCTTGTGAACTTTGTTGCAGAAAAGTGTGGCCAGTGACCTTCGATTTTAGTTCAACAAAAGAAGTGATTGTTTTTGCCGAAATTAGTTAAAAAAAGTAGTACACAATATAAAGAAGTAACAATTATGATAATTATGTGCCATAAATTCAATAAAGAATGTAAAATTTCATCTCAGAAGAAAATAAACAGCGTTCTTCTTTTGTGCACAAAACCATACGGCAGCACTAGCAAAAAGAATAGACTGACAGCTGCAATCCGGTTAGCTGTTAGAGTAACTGGGCAAATTGCTATCCGGCACGATTGAATCCGACACCGCTGGACTAATTGTACCATTATCCTAGCAATGCCTTTCGTTCCGCTTGATATGTCACGTCAGTTTCGTTGCAGAAATACCCCACCTCTAACTGTAAGTGCAGTGCTCTTCAAAATATGTACAGCGGCTGTCGAAAAAAAGTAAAGCCCAAAATCAAATATTGCTTTGTCTTCTGCTTCTTTTTCGATTCGCAGTTGCACTTTTCCATTATTTTTTTGATATTTCTATTAGCCGCAAAGAGAGACAGAATAATTTAAAAAATTCCGCGGGATTTACAAGAACTCGAAAAATTTTTAAAACTTCAATGTTCCTTCGGGAAAAGAGTACCAGAAAACCAAAAGAGAAACGCTTTTCACATAAAATAAAAGGCACACACATAAAATATAGATGAAAAACTTAATTACCCCGGAATTTGACTGCATGATACTTTCGGATTGTTTAATTATTCGAAAAAGTATCTTCTAGCAACAAAAACATGTGTATGCCAATCTTTTAGCAACAAAAACATGTGTATGCCAATCTTTTAGCAACAAGAAAAATATCGGACGAGATTTTGTTATTCGACTCCAAGATTCTGCAAGGAAACACTAGTTCCTTCTGTTCAGCAGAGGAATAGTCATGCCTCCAAATTTCTTATTTCTTTTTCTCTCACGTGAACATGGTATACATTCCTATTTTTGACAAATGCCAGCAAAGAATAATGTTTTCTGATGCTAACAATCGTTGGAAATAATTAAAAATGCTTAAAATATCGGATTGTTGCATGCCTTTATTGAAACAACTATCTCAAGCTAGATCTGTACACAATCTATAATAATACTTCCATTTATAACGAACGCGATTCAGGATGGAAATTTTGGTTAAAGCATTAATTGACAATTGCGAAACTCGAAGTGAGAGTCTTTTAATGAATTTCAATAAAGAAAGAGTAAAACGAGTGAAAAAAGATATATCGTGGTAAAAACCTTGTTGAAAAAGAAAATAAGATCTATCCCAAAAGTAAATAATTACTTTAAAACAATAAAAACCTATCCAGATGATGTATTCTATCTTTATACAAGATAACAAACAAATTTTTATCCATTTATAATACATTTTCTACGTTTCCATTTCGTGTTCTGCAACCCGCAACAGTAGGATAATGACTGCGAAAACTGCAGAAATTTGTTACCGCGGTGCCAAGCCGTTGCATTAACGAACGCGTTGCACGCAACAGTATTGCGCCATTTTGCTTTTACGAACGCGTTGCTTTGCAGTGCAAGCGCTGGGTTGCATTTACGAACGTACCTATAGTACCATTCAGACCATTTATTATTATTATATGTTTTTTTGCTTAACACCCACGGAAATTGCTTCCCACAAACTCATGCCTCTCCTAAAAACTTTATATTCTCAAGGTACGAAATTTATGGAAAAAGTAAGTTTTTTAAAAATAGTAATATTTTGCAAATGGCAACCCAACATGTTTTCTAATTTTGTGCTGCTCTCTTCTGTCTCTCCGGCTTTGATATACGTATACGTTTTTTTACTAACCCACTCACACTAAAACTTGATGGGCCAAAAAACCCGCGAATACACGATCCCCTTTTGGCCGTCACGTTGTCAATTCCTAGGTGATTTACTAACACACTCTTACGGATTTAGAGCAGAGGGCAACAAAGCCGGCAGAGCTCCCATGGCATTTGCGAAATCCACCAGGGCGATTTCATATTCAACACGGTCTTTTCAGTTTTTCGGTCAGTTTTTGGTGAATTTCTCTGGTTGTCAGTACAGAGCAGAATTTTACATTTTACCTCATTCATTCGTTCGTTAAGGAGGAGCATTTTATAGTACGGTCGTTACATCGCCGTGTTCGCGAGTCGCTTTTATTATTTGGTGTTGTTAATTTCAAATTTGCTAAAGAAAAAATAATTTTAAAATAACTTGAAATACATAGCAATTGTGTACATATTGGAAAAAAATTGTATTTTGTGTGAAAAAACCACGGCGGTAAAATTCGAAGCGAAGAGGCGTACTTGCAATTGCAAGCGGACGAACGGACGAAGCTGGTGCAGCTGAAAAAGGTAAGAGACATGTAACTAATATTTCTAAATGAGAGTACTGGAAATTGTGTGCTTAAATATATAATTTGGAAATGTTCGTTGGATGACGACGGCGGGCGGACGCTCAGCTGCTTTTGCTGCCATCATTTTCAGGCGAAAAGTTACGATCTACGGTCGTTTGAGTCGCAGTGCGCTGTGCTAGTTGTGGACTCTCGACTGCTTTGGTGCAAACGCAAAATTTCTTTTTCCATTTTGCTCCGCTTTACTACTTATTTTCGCTCTTGTTGACTGAAGCCAGTACATTTCGGTTTGATTTCGCCTGGTGTCCGTTTGTGCACATTGCACATTGGCACAATTTGTTTGAAAAGATTTTTGATAAAGCGAAACCTACTGAGTTTTATTTGATTTAGTCTATTAAATAGGAAATAAAGGATAATTGCCTTACGCTGGAGAAGCAAAATCGTGTAAAATTGATCCGAGAGAAAATGGTACTGGCTGAGCGGAATTCGGAGTTGGTACGCAATGGTAGGCGATCACGCGGTCCCAGTCCCAATGGACATGGTGTGGCCACTGGTGGCGGCGGTGGAGCCGGGGGCGGAGGCAGTAGTGCTGGCACTGGTGTTGGCGGTGCCGGTGGCAACGGCACGGAAACCAGTTCTGATGATGACAACTGTAAGTTTGTGCTCCAGAGCTCCCAGAGTGTTTACTCCTCTCCGGCCACTCAATATTAAAGACACTTTTTAACTGTGCATTTACAGCGATCAAACGCAATGGCAAATCTAAAACTAAACAGAGTGAATATGAAGGTAGGTGTTATAGTTAGTACGTCAAGAACTCGGATTTAAAAAAGTTGTATTTTGCAGAGAAAATTCGCGTTGGTAGAGATTACCAAGCAGTTTGTCCACCACTTGTACCAGAGCCCGAGCGAAAACCCGAAGTGCTGAATGATCGTGCCCTGCTTGTTTGGTCTCCGACAAAGGAAATTCCCGACTCAAAGCGTAAGTTTTCCACCCCAAATTGCACATGTGCTTTTCATTTTGTATGCTTGCTTCGATTTTAATTTTTGTTTGTTAGTACGTTTATTTTATAAAGCGTAATGAAATTTGTTGGATTACTGATGTATGTATATACATACATACATATGTACATTAAAATCACACTTCAGATTATTTCGTCACTATTTTTCTGCTGCTACTTCGTTCTTTCTATATGTATTTCAATTAAGAGGGGATTCAATGATGAACTTGTCTGCATCTTTCCGAGTACTATGAAAGTTGTGTGTGACTGCATTCAACTGCTTTAAGCTTTTGGTGGCATTCGGTTATGCTTCAAGTGTAGTTAAAGCTGGGTTTACAGATGTGAAACATAAACCTTGCATGTGAAACATAACTTTCTGTGAGGGGACGCATGCGCGATTGGCCAAACTTGTCATTAGTACAATTTAGCCTAAGTATGCCGACAATGTGGTTTTAAATTCTTAACATTTTTTACCATGTTTTTCATAAAATCTACAGAATAAATTTGTATACAAATTAACATAATTATTTAATATTTTTTGTTTGTAATTGTAGTGGAAGAATACATATCTGTTGCCAAAGAAAAATACGGCTACAATGGCGAGCAGGCGCTTGGCATGTTGTTCTGGCACAAACACGATCTTGGGCGTGCCGTCATGGACCTGGCAAATTTCACACCATTCCCCGACGAATGGACCGTCGAGGATAAGGTACTCTTCGAGCAGGCATTTCAGTTTCATGGCAAAAGCTTTCATCGCATAAGGCAAATGGTAAATAACACTTTACATACAATTATTCGCATTCGTACATCTGCACAGACATACATGTACTGAACTTGCCACTTTGCCTTTCAGCTTCCCGACAAATCAATTGCCAGTCTGGTTAAATACTACTATTCGTGGAAGAAGACGCGTCATCGCCAGAGTGTAATGGATCGACAAGAGAAGGCCAAAGCCAGCAAGGAGGGCTCTGAGAATGGTAGTGACAATGGCAGCAATGAAGAGTCTGACAACGATGACAAGGTAATTATCAGCTAGAATTAAGTGCTAGTGCTTAGTTAAGTATGCAATGCTCTGAGCAGAACAGTTAACAAGTTTATGCTTAATTTAGTAATTTAGTAGTTACGCTGTTAGCTCCACTGCAAGCACTCATAAAAATGTCTGAACGCGAAAGATAACATATTGATTTCGAATTTTTTTAAATGATTTCGTTTCATGAGTTGTATGTATTTAGCCAATGTTTATATATGCGTATACAATATGTATTTACTTATTTTATAGATGTATCTATATTACACTACAATATGACTATACCAAATACGCATACACACACACTACACTACACAGCTTCATACTCTTATACATACGATGTTGCATCCATACATGCATATTTCAATTTCGCTATATACAAAGATATGATGTGTTAGACAAAACAAGGAAGCGAAATACGACCAAGAAGCGAATGAAAGAAATCAACAAGTGTTTGATTTAAAATTACATACATTACATATTTATTATACCATAGAAAAATTTAGTATAAGGTTTTTTATGGTTAGAGAAAGACTGTTTATATTTTAAACTAACTAACAAGAAAAAACAACAGATTACTTTAAAAATAAAAATTATGTTTTGTCTGCGAGATGATTAAGCAAAATTCATGTGTGTTTCCTTTGCATTCGTCAATTCTTTAATACTTGAATTCCTCTTTCAATTTCTAGAGCGCCAATTTTTACTTCTACTCCTGTTTTTCTATGTTATACCGCATATTAATAGAAAAAACTCTTAAGTTGTTATTGAAAAGTACTTTTCTCACAAGTGAATGTTAGTTTCACAATTTAAATATTTAAATGCTAATATACTTTCGCTGTTTTAGACTTTCGAATTTATGCATGTAACTGTAACGGCTGCGAATGCACTGCTTTCAAACTAGTATATACATATAAACAGTCGGCCAGTGAATTTTGGCAAAGAAAGACAAATCTATATTTAGGGGGCTTATATTTAATAACTTCTAGCTGAAAAGGGCACAATATTAAAAAGCGGGAAAATACGTGTAGCTATTTTAAAAGTTGTATATCAATATTAATTAAGAAGGACCATTAAAATTTATTTGTTCCTTGGAAATTAATATTATAGATGAGAGGCATGTGAAACACATTTTCGTGAACATTTTTGATAGAGTGTATTGAATATAAGTCCTCGATATATTTATAGTCTTTTCTTCATACAAAACGCTTTACCTTAATATGTGTGCTTTATATTTGTATTGAATCAGCGAACACTCAATGCCAATGCAATTTTATAAACTTTGTATAGTTTGTATCAATCAATAAGGCCTCTCATATATATTTTTTTTTATAAAAAAAAGCAATGATAAGGGTAGTTTCCTTTTAAAAGGGTTGAAAAGTAGATTAGAGCATTTTTTCTCGGTCAAAATAAATAATATAAACTTTGCACTTTTTACAAATTCTTTCTTTATAATTGAATTTTGAAAAAGTAATTTTTTCATAAAACATAATGGCCTACTTTCTGGAGGCATGTTTCCTACAGGCAGTCGCACTATAAAAAGAATTCCGCCTAAAGGAACAAAGTTGCAAACTTTTAAAATTGAACATAAAAGAATATAAAATTTATTAATAGGTACATATATTAATAAATATTAATTTATTTATCGCATAGTTTGGATTCACGGCATACTTTGTTTTTTGATTTTTCTATGTTGCAATTTTTTTGTGCGCACTCCTCCATTCCTTACATATGATTTTCAGCTTTTGAAAAGATACGTAAATTTTTACAAAATTTTTGGAAACATCTTTGAACCTAAGATTTTTAGTAAACGCGATTATATAATATTTACAAAATTATTTTGTTAGGCTTATTTAATAATCTCACACATTTCTGTCTGATTTTGTTCTTGTATCTAATAAACTGCAGAGATTTTCATATTTTGATAAAAAAAAAAATCATATTCACATGCATTTAAACATTCATTCGCGTACATATTTTCATACTTTCATTTTAAAATATATCTGCTATATTATAAATATATGTATGTAAAAATCTGTTATACATACATATATATGTACATATGTATGTGGAAAAAGACTCGTTTTTACTTGCGCCAATAGTTGTAACGTTGTAACTAACGACAAATTCTGGGAAAATGCAACAAACCAAGCAAGTCATTTGGATTGTTTGTGGGCGTGGTCATAAGTGAGATTTGCGTTATGTTTCCCACTTGGGCGTGGCACTTGCCACATGCTCTCGCCGCTATGATAGCGCTCAGACATTGTTTGTTTTAGATTGCCTCTCCCCCTCTCTCTCTCTTTCACTATCTCTTGCGCGCGCGCACTCTTTGTCTCTCTCAGCTGCGTGCGTGCGCAATTATGTAACTCCCAAGCACACAAATTTTGTTTGTTTACTTCTTTCGTTTTATGGAGCAAAGTATAAGCTTAAATATTTCTACTTAAAATATTAGCTTTGAAATTCTCTCTATATAAATTCCAATCTGCACAGCATTTAAAATATCAAAAACAACAACAACAACAACCACAACAAAAACAAGCTCAAACGTTCTTTCTCTCTCTCTCTTTCCGCCCGCATACGCGCCGCCTTTAGGAGCAAGCATTGGCCTCCACTTCTGGCTTACAAGATCAAGTGCACTCAAAATTGGGTGGCAGCGGCGGCGGCGGTGGCGCGGGCAGTGGCGTTGGCGTTGGCAACGCCGTTGCCATTGTTAGCGATGCCGCCTTCGGCAAGCCAAGCAAATCCGGTGAGCTTGTTGGTGCCGAGGGAGACGGCGAGTGCATGAGCGTACTCTCCCTTGCCACAGCCACTGTTGCCGCTGCCGCGATCGCCAGCAAGCAGCAGCGACAGCAAACGCCCCCCACAAACTCGTCGAACACGAACGACTCCTCGTGCGCAGGTGGTGGCCGCACCACGCCCGCAAACGGCGCCTGTGCTGGCGGCAACGGGGCCGCGGCTGGCTGCTGCACCAATTGCGGTGTTGCTAGTAACCTGCTCAACGCCTCCCCACACGGAAAGCTCTGCTCCAGCTGCCACCATCATTGGAGGTACATATCTCAAATCAAACAAACAATCAATCAATGAATTCTCAAAAGCACGCTCTATCTCTTAATTCTCTCTCGCCATGTTACCCGCTGCTCCCACAAATGTACTCGTCTAGGCGCACCGGCAATAAGCGTCCCACTTCCGGTCCGTACTTTGGTAAAAGGTCGCGTGATCGCAATTCGGAGCGACATAAACGCAAACCGCCCCGCGGCATGTATATCAATCACGATGACATTGTGGCTCTGGCCAGCGCCAACGACAATCAAGACGAATTGCTCGCCAATACCGACAGGGAAATTGTTTCGCTATTGAGTCAAGTAAGACGCTATCTAGTCGTTGCTCTGTTTTGCTTTCATTCTTTCATTTCATTGCTCATTCATTTTATTGTTTCGATTTTAGTTTTTTGCTTTATGTTTATTTAATTTCACATATTTATTTACATTCATTCTTGCCTTTCTTCGTTGATGCATAAGTATTTGTCTTTTTACAAATTAGTTATTGCTATTTTATTTGTTGAGTTCCTTTGTCAAAGTTATATACAACTATACTACATAGCTACAATATTTAAAAGTATCATCCCAAAGTTTCAGGCTTATTCTTATACTTAACGTACGACAAAAAAAACTGAAAGTTTGCAGGTTTTTCAGTATTTTATTTTCAGAGTAAAACAATGGAGCAGTCCTTCAGGTTTATACTTTTGAGTCGTACTTTGAGTATAAGAATAAACCTGAAATTATGCAACTTTTTCAGTATCTTCTTTTATGTGTAGTTAAAGTATGCAACAGTTCGTTCGTTAAACGTTTTAACTATAAAGCTCCATTGTTCCGGACTCACGAACGCGAAGGAGTTTTATTGCATTTTAATACCACATTAACACACACATTTTCAGACTGTAATTTCCTACGCTAAGCACGAAACTGAACAGTTTGGCTGTATTCTTAAACGTACTTATGCAAAGCAGTGCTGCGCTTCCAATGCTCTACTGATTTGTTTTCTGAGTGCTACTGCGATGCATTTCATAAATTAGGTTGGCAACACTTTTTAGATTGGGAACGCACTTGATGCTCAACATTGCTTTTGCCAAATGGAAATTGTAAAAAACTACATATTTAACGCATTTTTGCATTTGAGTAGCGAATAAACTTCCAGCAAATCGAAATTAATTATAAAATTGAGAAAAAGGAGGCGAAATTTACTCGCGTCCTAAAAGTTTCAGTGAAGCCGAAAAAACATAACCTAACTAATCACAAAGCATCAACAAAATTTGTGATGAGCAGTTTGCGCATTTGATGCTTATCGACAACTTGATTCCTGCGTTTAGGAACAGGATGCACGTGCAAACTTTTTATGTTTGTGTTTAGGAACATGCTGCTTTGTACTTATGCAGCGCAACTGACGTTTAGGAATGCAGCCTTTTTAACTAATACTGTTGTGTCCGCGCAATCTGTAATTACATATATAGTTTGAAAATAACTGAAGGTGACCTATTAAAAAAAAGACAGGGTTTGGGGCTGTATAAATCGATTAACGCACAAGTTTGCCATTTGAGCAAGTTTTTACAGTTGATGAGTATTTGAAAGAATGTTGATGTAAACGATAAAAAAAAAAGTAAGGAAGCATCAGTCGGGTTTCACCGACAGAGTAATGCCCTACACCAAGTAACTGAGTGGGTGGACCACGCACATTTTTGGAGCGTTTAAATGTATTATTACCAGCAGTGAAATGACCAAATATAGACGGACTGGACTGGTGATATATTATGGAAGTTATAAGGATTTTCCGCTTACCGTCTATATAGTGGGCGGACCACGCTCATTTTTTTGTATGACGTAGAGGGTCCACACCTTACCTTAAATACCAAATACCATTTCCTTAAATGAGTAATAAAAAAAAAATTTAAGCAATTTTACTGGAAATATTTCGGGGTAGTGGGACTTACTGGCTCGTTGTGGGCGTGTCCTTCGGCCGATTTTGCTTGGAACATGAAGTAGTGGAAAGTTCACTGCGACTGTGTGCCAAATTTGGTCCAAATCGGACAACTCCTTCTTTCTCTTCTGTGGCCACGGGCAGCAAGACAGACAGACGGACAACCGGAAATCAAAAGAGAAAGTGATTCTAAGCATTTCTATATACTTATGTCTATACCTAGGACGGCTCATTTAATGCGTTACAATTTTCGCACAAAGTTATTATACCGTATTACCATAAGTGTAGGGTATAAAATGCCGAAAGAAAGCAAAAAATTAAATTACTTATATTATTTGAAGAAATCGGAAAACACAATGCTAAGAGCTTCAGCTAATGCTTTTCAACACAAAATAAAAACAACAAAATCATAATTGTAAAGGTTAATAATACTTAAAAATGGCGTTTTAAATAGAACATTCTCATTTAAAAGCAAGCCTTACTTTTGATTCGATATAAAATTTTATATTGGAAAATCAAGCCACAAGCAAGTTTAAAACAAATTTGAAATATGTATTGCTTAATATTAAGACATCAGCATATCTACTTTATAATTTTATTGCCTATTGGTAATTAATTGATCATTTGTTAGACATTATACGATATAGCAGATAGCTAAATGTTGAATATCCAGTTGGGTGTCTCTCTCACCTGCGCACTGTGTGATTTCTAGGTTCAGCTGAATAAGCAAAATCTTTCCGCGTTGAAGCGAAAGAATTCTGACAGTCTGGAGGACATCCGCCCCGGTGAGAATTCCAATCGCATCAACTCACGCTGGACCAACGACGAACTCTTACTGGCCGTTCAAGGCGTACGAAAGTACGGCAAGGACTTTCAGGTGAGCACCGGCGACTGAAAATTATATTGTTGTCATTACAATTCTAATAAATTCGCGTTAAACTTCAGACCATTGCCGATACCATTGGTACGAAAACTGAGGCGCACGTGCGCACTTTCTATGTGAACTATCGCCGCAAATATAATCTGGATCAAGTGCTGAAGAAGCATGAGGCCGAGAAGGAGGCGGCATCTACTGCTGCCACCACTGCTGTATCTGCCATTGTGACTGATGCTGTTAGCGCCAGCGCCGGCGCCAACAGCAAAAAAGAAAAGGATGAGCAGAAGAAGAAGGAATACAATGTTGGTGCTATTTCCGCTGCTGCCGTCACTAACCACGTAAACGCCACCAGTGCTAGTGTGGCTGATGAATCTGATAATACGACGTCGAGTGAAACGAATGCCTCCAAATTCACCAACAACGACGAAGCCAAATCCTACAACAGCAGCAGCAGTGCACTCAAGGATAATATCATCATGGAGGTGAGAGAGCGCTTCACCAATGTCACATAATTGCCCTAAGCTTGGTTATTGATATTTTTTGCATTGCAGATTGATTTGGATGCTGATCTAGCTGTAGCTGACGTTCAGCCAGCCACCAAGAAGCTTGCTTTAACTGTTGCCAACCAAGAATTTCCCAAGGCAAGCGCCGTGTAGATCGTATGTGGGGTGTGGGAAAGCAGGGAACTAAGATTTAGTTAATTCGATTTGCTGAATGAATCACTAGAGAGACATGCAAATGCAATAGCTGCTTCTAGCGTAGTGCAGGGTGAATTACACCTACCTGTGCATACACATACAAAATATCCTAACCAATGCGACTCCTACTAACGAGAGCAAGAGTATGCTAACTTTTGGGCAAGGCAAACGGTCACAATGTACGCAGTTATGAAATAAGTTAATATTCTTAAATGTTATTTGCTTTTGACCACTTCTGCACTCTGATTTTATTTGTTCTTGTATTCAATGCCATTGGAAATTACTTTTCATGTTGTTTGGCAATTTATTTTAACGCCATTGTGTGTGCTGCATTTGAGCGTGTGATATCGCATCCTTCGCATTGCTCATTGTAATTTTATCTGGTTTTTGGCAGTGGAGCTGCCTCTAAGATTTTAAATAAAATGTATAAAGCAAACAGGAAATCACCTTTGATTCTGTGGCATTTGAAAGGAATATAGCAAATCGATACACACTTTATAAATGATATAGTATAGCATAAAATGTGAGCCCTATCAATTGATCTTAATGAACAATTAAATTCTACAGATTTTATTCTTTGGAATGCAAAAGATTTGTACATCGTCTGGCTTGATTGGATTTGCATTGCTTTTATGCTTCCAATCAATATATATACAAATATAAATTTAATTTAGAACATATATTATTTACTAATTAGTTTTCCTTTATTTTCAAAGAGTATAGCTCTAATTTAGCGCATTAAAACCAATTTGTAACTGCACTAAACAAATTTGTGTGTTTTTCTTTTATCCTACCACTTTATAAATGATATGTAATAGTTTTTTTTATATAAAGATTTCAATTTTATATGTAAAATCGTTTATTGGGTTTAGTAATTACAATATCCATAGTGTACGTATTTAATATTTGTAGCAAGTATTTCGTTTTTTTTATTAAATCGTACATATTTATATATGTATCTATATAATAATACATGCTTTGCAAATTTGTATTGACATTTCATTTAAATTAATAAAGGTACATGCAAAGTGACCATAAAGCTTGTGTTTATATTTTTAATATCCAAGATCTATTGATTCTTGACAGTGTAGGTACGTTCGTAAATGCAGCAATTTCGTGCAACAGCATCAGCAGTGGTGCCAAGTTTAGTGGCCGCTGCGCGATCAGCTGATTCAACTGCTCTGCTTTTGCAAGTTTAATGCGCAAACTTATTTTACATTAACGAACGCGATTAAAGATGGAAATTTTGGTGAATGTAATTATTGATGGTTGCGAAACTCGAAGTAAGAGTCTTTTAATGAATTTTAGTAAAGAAAGAATAAAACGAGTGAAAAAGAAAAAGAGATCGATCCCGAAAGTAAGTAATTACTTTGAAACAATAAAAACCTATGCAGGTGATAGGTTCCATCTTTATATAAGATAACAAAGAAATTTTGATCCATTTATAAAAAACTGTCGTTCGATTGCAAATTCCCAGCGAATTCTCACACAAATTAATACCAAACTACTCACAAACGTTGCACTTGAATCGGGGGATACCGGACTTTATTAAATTTGGCCATAGCGACAATCAATGGAACAAGGAGGCTTTACTCATGACACGGACTCCAATGCAAACTCGCTAACGCGGCCACAACAACAACAACAAAGCCGAAAATACGCCGAAACTGTTAAGCAGTGGTGCGAATAGTTTTGGCGCCCAACTGCTTGCTGTTGAAGAAAGGCTGAAAGCGCACGCAAAACAAGAAGTAAAGGAATTGAAGGGAATCTCAATAGCTCCTTTAATCTCATCTGCCGCTTCATCGACTTTCAATCGCCACCTGTCAAAGACATCTTCCGAACTAAGCCGAAAAATAACAACCCAAGTGCTGTTGTTATTGTAAAATTTTATAATCCATACGATAGAAACCGGGTGCTAAGGGCTTTTGATGACTACCGTCGTAAAGCTAAAAACTCATAGTGCCAATCATTTCGTACGCAGAAGTTGTATATAGTAAACTTGATTCTAGGTCAAAACTTAAGTTACAACTCGCTTTTAATAATGCTGTCAGATACGCCTATGGTCTTAAAAGGTTATACATAAATAAGCTACAGTTTTGTAGATCAGCTAGAAATTTAAACCTTGCAATCCCTGTACATAACTTTTTAAACTCTGATCGACTCTTTTTGTAAACGCCATCAGAATGTGGAACTCGCCCCCCCTTAAAAATCAAATGTATAAAAAGTAAGAACAACTTTAAGCATGCTATTCTGCAATATTTCTCTTGAACGTATCTCACTACTTTCTTCTTCTATCCAATCTTTTTCTAATTTTTCTAGCCTATACTACATCTCTCTATATTAAATAAATCTTTTTTAATAAAAAATTGTTAGATCTTTTATTTATTTACAAATTTTGTAATTAATATCTGAGTTATTTTTAATTATCCTTTATATTTTCTTTGTTGATTATAACTTGTTGTTATTCATAAGATATAAGGTACGTTCGTAAATGCAACCCAGCGGCTGGACTGCAAAGCAACGCGTTCGTAAAAGCAAAATGGCGCAACACTACTGCGTGCAACGCGTTCGTTAATGCAACGGCTTGGCACCGCAGTGACAGATTTCCGCAGTTTCCGCAGTCATTATTCTACTGTTGCGGGGTGCAGAACACGAAATGGAAACGTAGAAAATGTATTATAAATTTATAAAAATGTGTTTGTTATCTTGTATAAAGATAGAATACATCATCTGGATAGGTTTTTATTGTTTTAAAGTAATTATTTACTTTCGGGATGATCTTATTTTCTTTTTCAACAAGGTTTGTACCACGACATATCTTTTTTTCATTCGTTTTACTCTGTCTTTATTGAAATTCATTAAAAGACTCTCACTTTGAGTTTCACAACTATCAATTAATGCGTTAACCAAAATTTCCATCCTAAATCGCGTTCGTTAATGCAACCAAAGATTTCTGCAACTAACCTGCAAACGAAATCAGCTGATCGGCAGTGACAGCTGCGCTGCTACTGTCACTGCACGAATTTACTGCATTTACGAACGTACCTATACTTACTGCATTGAAAAGACTGTCTTATACATACATGTGAACACCGTTAAGTAATAAATTGAAATTTCTTCCATTCTGCGTTCTGTTACTCATATAATCTCACTGGTTATATAAATATATATATAATCCTGGACTGCTGTACCATGCGAAGAGGCACTCCTGTCTGCAATAAAATTAACTAGGTTCAAGCCAGTACTATGCACCCTCCTGTCGAGTTAGAACACATTGTATTTTCCACTTCAATAAATTCAAATTTTATTCCACATTTTTTCCTTTTACAACATTTAATGGGGGAGACGACATGCGCAGTAGCACACCCTGGACTTACGTGTACATTTTAATTGTTAAATATATTAGTTTAATAAATTGTTTAAATTTGTATCTTTATTTCATACAATACGGAAATTTTTCATTGGTTTTCATTGCTTAGCTACAACTTACATACAAGTACATACATACATACATACATACATACATAATGTATTGACTAAAGATAGATAATCGGCTTGCCGCAGAGTTGTGTACGCTTAAATAGTTAAAGGACTTGCTTAGCTTAGGATACATTAAGGAAAGAAGAAAAGGAAATGCCTGGCTAGTGTTTGTATATGTGTGTGTGAACATGCGACGTTGCTGTGTGGGTGTGTTGCAATATGTGGACGTTGCCACGCGAAACAGTAGAGCGGAACTTGCCTGCCATTGGTTGTCGTGAGATAAGTACAAAGCTAAATTTTTGTTTTTTTACGCTTTACACAATTTAAAGTTCACTCTTAAAGTTCTTTGTGTGGTTTTAGCTTTTCCTGCTGTTTTCAAAGCAATCTTTAAGTTTACAAGCTTATATTATTTACAAATGAAAATGATTAGAGAGGATTTTTTTAGTTGTTTTTGGTACCTTTACAAACATTAACGGTACAAATGTGTATGAACCCATTGGAAAATTTTTTGGAAAAAAAGACCGACCTTTTAATTGGAAATGGTGTACGCCAGTCTAGGCATGGAGACTGTACCCACTGTACATTTTAACAATGTAAGCGCGTCCCTAATTCCATAATACCAACATTTCTAAAAAATGCTGTCCCGAAAACCTTGAGATTAGGCTCAATTAATTTGAGGAAGTTCTGAATTGATGCCAGAAAGAATCAAAAAAGCGATTTCCCGATTACACCGTGCGAAAAAACAACATTTTGGTTTCACACATAAAATATTGAATTTTGAGGCATGAAGAGAGTTTTCCGATACATATCTTCAAATTTTGTAGGCAGGGCTTCAAAGTTTTGAAAGGATACAGTTATTATAAAAAATTTATGAAAATTGTTGTCGTTCAGTGGTATTAAAAGGGAAAGTATACTTTCGTTCAAATTTTGAGCATAAAAAAAGTAAAAACATAAATATCGTGTACTAAAAATTTTAAATTCGTAGTTCGAATTCAAATTTGAAAAAGTTATACTCTAGCGGCAGATTGAATTATTATGATTAATGGAATAAAATCAATTCTGAATTCAATTGAATGCCTTTCACACAAAACTTCGAATCGGTTATTTTATGTCATTTTCTAACTCACTCAACAGTATTTAACTTTTGAACAATATTTTTATTTTGGAATTCCGGAATTTTCGGGATCGAGATTTGTCGTACACACGGACTTTACTTTTATCCGAATATTATAAAAAAATTATGTTCAACTTAAAAACCAAAATGCACAACAAACAATTTGTCTTTGCTGCAGTGACAACTCTGTAATATTATGTTTCTGAAAATTTTAAGATATGTGGCCATAGAGGGCTGCGAGGGCTGCCAATGAAGGGAATTCATTCAATTTAACATATATTATGACAAAACAGTTAGTTTGAAAATTTTGAGATTTTTGCGGCAGCAATGTCGTTTTTTCGGAACTGCAAACTGTGGGGTCCTTTGATTTCGGGATTCGGGCAGGCCTAGTTCTCACAGTCGGTAATATTTTTGTTATTTTGCAGTTGTTGTCCTGTCATAGAAATTGCTGTGTTTTCAGCCAGCTGATAAATTTGCAATTCTTTTCATTATGCTGTGCTTTTGATATAAATTTAAAAAGAGTTACAATATAAAAATATTCGGTAGAACTCATTCCAATCTTGATGGATACAAGTATGTATCCACTGGCGTGCACAAGCAAAAAATCAAAAATTTTAAGCTATATTAAACCGATAAAATTGAGCTTGGATTTAAATTCCTGATTGAGGCATGGCGCAGCTCCGTCGGAATTTATAACCATATGATTTTGTGATTTTATAAGAAAACTTAATTACAACTGGTCTTTTTTTCCATTGGGATCCACCGTTTTTGAGTAAATTTGTCTTGTTCTTTTGACGCACTTTCTTTTAAAACTAACCAATCAACGTTTCTTTTTGAGTATTTGAAATTTTTGAAATTTACTTTCAGTTTAATCTCATTTCAGTTGGGGTCTTGATATTTCAGTTTTAAAAGAAGTCGTCAAAGGTCTTCGATTATGTTTGGTACTGCAACATCGGCGCTGAGAGGTTGGGATGGTGGGAGCTGTTCATTCGCAGGGCGGACAAACTTTTGTTGTACCATTCATCCTCGGCGGACATGCCTGTGGGAAAAAGTAAAACAAGAAAGTTCGTGTGAGATATTTTTTTCGTAGTAGAATAAAAAGATACTCGGTGTTTATTAATATCTAACAGTGGTATCTGGTAAATTAACAGCTGCGGTTTGTTACTACTAATAACAGCAAAAAATTGGAATTGAAGTCACACGGTTTTTATAATTTTTAATAGCTGAATCTCGGAAAATGGTAAAAGTGGTCATTGGCATCAGTCAACAACAAAAGCTTCCAACACAAATTTTAATTTAAAATTATTACCACATTTCTTACAATATTGCTATAAAATAAGCTGATCAAAATACAACTCTTTCTCACTTCGGTGTTTTAGCAAATGGCTGCTAATAATTTTTCTCTCAGTGAAAATTAACAGCTCAGTATCTGTTAATGTAAATCATGTTAATGTATAAGTATAGAGTATTTGGACCATCCACTAAATGTTTGTGTACAGAAGAGCTATTGAAATAACAGATATTTTGTTACATCGATAGATAGAAAACAGTCCGGAACGGTTGATTTTATTGTCACGCTTTCTGTCATACAGCTGACGCAACAGCCTGTAAATGGGGCGTAGGCAACGCTTCTCTTAAGGGTGCCTGTTCTTTTCTTGCTGAAGTTAGTGGGATCTTAAATTTATTCTATAACCAAGTTTAAACGGGATCGAGCAGCTTTATCAAGGCTGAAAATACTCTCAAAGAGTTGCCAATTCGTTGCGAGATATGGTGGCACACAAAGAACAATTTCTATTTTTTTAAGATTGTATTGGTATTGGCGCCATCGGCGCCGCGGTGGCTCAGTGGGCTAAGTGCTTGGCCGCTGATGCGGAGGACCTCTGTTCAACTCCCGGTCCGGGCAACATCTAATAAAAAAGAAAATTTGTTTTCAAATTATTTCTTTGCGCGGCGCTACTTCTCGCGGTGAATTGGCAATTCTCCAAGAATAATCTTTGCCATGAAAAGCTTCTCAAACCCGTTCGAATTCGGTAAAGTAGGTTCCGTTAACTTGTGCAAAAATATAACAAGCACACACAAGTTAATGCGAGAAAGCTACGCCTAAGCCTCGTTCCGGGGCGGTTGTGCCAGTTAATCATTTATTTTTGTTGGTTCTGTGAGGCATTGAATCTGGGACCCCTCGCATTAGAAGACTACGCGTCCACTGAGTCACTGCGGCCTTTGTATTTTTATACCCTACACCTATGGTAATAGGGTATAATAACTTTGTTCGAAAATTTTAACGAATTAAAGGAGCCCTCCCAGGTATAGACATAAGTATATAGAAATGCTTAGAATCACTTTCTGTGTTGATTTCCGGTTGTTCGTCTGTCCGTCTGTCTGTCCGTCTGTCTGTCTGTCCGTCTGTCTGTCTGTCTGTCTGTCTGTCTGTCTGTCTTGCTGTCCGTTGGCGCAGGAGAGAAAGAAGGAGTTGTCCGATAGAGACCAAATTTGGCACACAGTCGCAGTGAACCTTCCACTACCTCAAGTTATAAGATTAGAAAAATCGGTCAAAATACACGCCCACAACGGGCCAGTAAGTCCCACTACCCCGGAATATTTCCAGTAAATTTGCTTAAATTTGTTGAATTATTCATTAAAAGGAATGGTATTTTGTATTTAAGCTAAGGTGTAGGCCCTCTACGTCATACAAAAAATGGGCGTGGTTCGCCCACTATATAGATGGTAAGCGGAAAATCCTTATAACTTCCATAATATATACACCAGAGCGTCCATATTTCGTCACTTCATTGCTGGTAAGAACACCTTTTGATTCTCCAAAAATAGGCGTGGTTCGCCCACTCAATTACTTGGTGTAGGGTATTATTCTCTCGGTGAAACCCGACTGATGCTTTCTTACTTGTTATATATGTATTAGATTATATCAGCAACGCAAACAAGTCATGGGAAATAATATGTGGCATATTTCACATCCCCGATAATTTGCGTTTCTTTTTAAGCAAAAAATAATTTCCGATTTAACTACTGCAATGCTCCGTTCTCATAAGAGATACGAAATTAATCATTAGCCTGGCGACAGCCACGGTGACTTGCATTAAGGAAATTCATTTTATTTCGCCATATTAACTTCTTAGGAGGCATGGAAACCGTTACCTCGCTTCGATGTCTTTTCATAATTTAAGAAAGTGTTCTTTAAGGAGCTCGCCTAACAGCCACTCCACCCGCTACAAATGCAATTCAGTGCGGAAATTCATAAGTTAGAAATGTACAGGGCCACGAAGAAAAAAATGATTGCATAATTTCCGGTCTGTCAGTTAAGAAAATCCACTTGCAACAAATTGTATTGCCGTCTTTTCTTGGTGGGCTTTCCCTAGTTGCACAAGACTTGGACGTTGTGCATATTATACTATAATACATATGAATACATATATATGTATATAAATGGTCAGCTTCGGGAAGCAGTTTGTTTGAAAATTTAATTATTCAGAAGCTTAAAGATTTTTCTGTTCGTGCCATATTGTGCTTTTTTTTAAAGTGAACTAGCTGTTACCAGCGGGTTTCACCCCGCGCTCTTATAAAAGTACGTAATGTGAAGAGGTGCTTGCATACGGAACTTCAATACTGCGCGACTTTTAGTTCCAAAGCTATTCGATATCAATGATTTGGTTTGTACGGGTGGTTCCACGCCTCTTATCCAATGCCCGTCCCATTTTCCCAGTTCAAGGATACGGATATGGTGTCAGTTCTTGCCGAGTTTCGTTTATGTATGATGTATAGTTCTAAAGTAATACCCAAATGTGAAGTTGATTGAAAAGTGCCACGCCCCTGTCCTACGCCCATAAAATTTTACCAGTGGGACGACACATCCAAGAGGCGACTGCATACGAAATTTCAATGCTGCACGACCTTTAGTTCCAAGGCTAATCGAGATCAAAAATTTTGCTTGTATGGGGGGTGCCACGCCCCCTTATTCAGTGCCCCCTTATTTTCTCAGTAGAAGGATATGGATATGTAGTAAGTTCCTACCGAGTTTCATTGATGTGTGATGTGTAGTTCTAAAGTTATACACGAATCTGTAGTTGATAAAATAGTGCCACGCCCCTTATCCTACGCCCATAAAATTTTACCAGTGGGACGACACATTCAAGAGGCGACTGTTCCAAGAGGCTATCCAAGTTCTGAGACTATCCAAATCAGTCGAAGGACACGCTCTCGATTGGCCCGTAAGTCCCACTACCTCAGATTTTTTTCCATAAGAGAATAAGGAATAATACTTGGTATTCGAGTTAAGGGGTCGGTCTCCTATATCATACGATAAAATGGGCGTGGTCCGCCCACTCGGTTACTTGGTGTAGGGTATTACTCTGTCGTCGAAAACCGACTGATGCTTCCTTACTTGTTTTATGGTGATTTAGTGTTAAGACGTTTGATGGATTGAGGAACGATCTTTCAAAGGAATTTGGATTAACTATATAATTTAACAGCTTTATTCATGCAACTAACAATAGATTTCAAACTTTTATGAAAGGCTTTCTCTTCACAAACACGCATTGAATCTATTAAAAATATTGATGAATATGACTGTTATAGCGATTGACATATGTATATTTACTCACCCATGGAGTCCTGTCGCACGCCCACTGATCCCATATTAGTGCTGTGTGCCATTGAGAAGGGTTGCGTCATGCCGGGGTACGATGAAGCGCCCATTTGAAAGAGATCCTGAAATGTAAGGCAACAGTTTGTTTATGATAAAATTAATATGAAAAAAGTTGTTGCATAGTTCCCAAATTTTACCCAAAGTGCGACTCAAAAGCATCAAAGTGAAAACCCGGCTTCATACTTTCCGGATTAAACCTTTGCTCAAAGTATAAGCTTAATTTATATCGTAGTACAACCGTTCTTTAAATGTTTATTCCTAAAAATCTCTAAGCGTTTCCGACTCACACGTCAGGGGAATAATTATATTGAATGAATACGAAAACTTTAAAACTTTTTATTTCTTACTTTTCAATTTGTTAGATAAAAAATGTTTGGTTAAAATTGTTTGAAAATTGTCAGTCACTTTCGGTCGTTAGTTGTATTTTGCGATGCTCTTTATCTTTTTCTTACCTGTGGATATCGATTTATTGAATTGTGATGCGGATATGGTTGATAGCCGCGGGACACACTATACCCTTGTATGTTTCTCATCATTCCATTGCAGGATGGGATCACAGATGGTGCTAATGCTTTTTGTAATTGCTTCTCCTGTTTGCGGTATTTGGCACGTCGATTCTGGAACCAAACCTGCAAAATGTAAAAGTTTTAATATTTTAGTAAGAACAGTGAGCAGCTCCCCCTCAGTGAGTGCGCTTAGAATTCAGTATTACATATTATATAAACAAAAGAGTGTCAAAATGGTAAAAAAAAACAAATGGACGACGTCCTGCGAGCGAGGCTTAGGTCTAGCTTTCTCGCATTAACTTGAGTGTTTTCGTACTATTACAGCACGAAATAACGGGACCTACGCATTTATTTTACAGTCGTGTCCGAACTGGATTCAGAAGCTTTATTTTCATGTCAGAGAATACTCACAAGGAGTTGCCAACTAGCTCCTGAGGATAGCGCCGCGTGCAAAGGAACGATGCCTCTTTTTTTATTAGATTAGTCGACAGGGATTTGAACCAGCGACTCCACGCATCAGAGTTGGAGCACTTATCCATCCTCTGAGCCATGGCGGGCTCCATGTACAAATGCTGTTTTTTCAATCCGATGTGAAGCAAGATTATTTAAAAATTTTGATATTTGGCTTTTTAATTAAGGCAAATTCGACACTGAAAATAAAGCACTTGCAATTTTAATCTGAAAATCCGGCACTTGTTAAAGTCGAGTACTTAAATTTGGTGCCGACGCTATTTGATAAAAGCTTCCTGAAAATGTTTTTGTTTGTGAATAAATATATGAAAATTGCCATAGCATATTATTAATGAATAAGCTATGGCCCGTTGAAAATTACGTATGACCGAAACTGTAAATCTTAGAAAACAGTGGATATTTCGGGATTTTTCTAACACAGTATCCTTCGCTTAATTGACTCCATTTTGGTTTCCCCGCTTAATTAAACCAACACATTAATGAAAAAAAAAATAAGTATACAAAACCTTTTCATTATAACCCGCATAATTTAATCCTGTTTCCCCGTATATGTGGCACATAAATTTCATTGTTTAATCGACCACAACAAAATCATCGAAAAGTGATGTGGCATTTCTTTTACATTTGCAACATTTGTGATAGATGTTGGTGGACGAAATTGTCCAGAACCTTTGATGGCGGCAAGCGCAAGTAACGGAAAAAACCCGGATAAACTAATTTTATTTGTATGAAAAATGTTTAAATAACTATGTTGTATTTTAATTGAATGAGCTGCTCAACTTAGCGGGATTTCTGTACTTTAATTAAATGAAAAGTTTAATCCTGAAACTATCCGAACTGTTAAATGCTTTTCCTATAAAGTTTTAGCGTTTCCTACTCACATGTCAAGGAAATTATAATATTGAATAAATTTTCTTGGAACTGATAACTCCTTGAATGGGCAAATGGAACTAACAGCAAATCTAATAAATCACGTAGCCTCGTTTTGTATATTAGTAAAAATTATTGCCAGATGGCTCCTTTTAATTAGAAATTTGTATGAGCTTGAGTATCTCATTTCGTGGGCATGCCAATATACACCCACACTCATGTAGTTTAAATACTATATGCATGCCACTCGAAGCAATTTCTTCGCACAAAATAATCCCGCACCCGGTCCGACATTTTGCTACACGGTAATTTTACTTTGAAATTTATTAAAAAGAAACAACAATATACAAAATAGAAACCAGAAAAAATGACATAAAGTAAAAGGGAAGAGCAAAATATATGATGAGTAAAAAAATGTACAAAATTGAAATTGGAAATAAGATGAAGGAGCTCTTAGACGATGGTATTAAGGACGGCTGCCTGCAACGATGGCGAAAGCGTTGTTACTGAGTGGCAGTAGTGGGAGAAGAGCGATGACGCTGACGACGGATACGTTGCCGTACTCAGGCGCAGCTGATGGAAAAAATCTTAAGACGAAAGTCAAGCCATGCCAAGACATGTCAAGGAAAGGAAAATAGAAGAAGTTAAGTTTTCGTCATGGTAAGCTAAAAATAGAGAGAAACACTAGCGTAGCCAAAAAAGCTTTCGGGATGATCTATACTGAATGTTCGAAAATCTATGCTTTCTGTTAATTTCGAAGTCTCCAGAAAACCAGAAATTATATGCAGGAAGTAACTTATATTCGAGTTTGCTGGTTAATTGTTTCCGAAATGCATTTTGAGCTAATGCGAGAAAGCTAGGCCTAAGCCCACACGCACTGTAGTGTCAATTATTCCTTAGTTTATTACTACTCAAAAGTCAACAGCAATTTCGGCTCGACTGCGTCTGGGACAAACTATAGCCATTAATCAGCAAGTTCTTCGAAGAGAACATACGCCCACGCACCCGCGCTGTGGCGGAACCTTGCTTTAGCACACATCTTGATTAACTGCTCTACTCTATCAGGAACTACACAGCATCTATTTGGTCATTCAAGTCACACTTTACGAACCCTCATCGGAAAACACATAATATAATTAATTTAATGAAGTGCGCCACCCTAATTATATGATATGTAAGTTTTACAAAATTTTACATTTATTTATAGTGGAGCCTAAATCTCTAGCAGCAAGTTCTCCTTCTTCTTATATCAAAAAGCTTTCAAATTTCCTTCTAAATAAAAAATAAATATTTAAAAATATTTCGCAGAGTCTAAACCAAGAATATTATGTTTAATTTCAAAAGTAACAGTAGTAAAATCCGAAATGCACGCGAGCGAAGATGCGGCCAAAATATTTGATATGGGGTCCATGTGCCCCCTATGTGTGCCTGGCTGCGCTACACGAGAGGCGTAGCAGAGAATGTCAAGATGGCTGGTGATGTTGCTCTGTCAGGGTAGAGAAAAGCCTTGAGGACACGAGCTGGAAAAAATATATATGTATATACATATGTACATACGTATAGAGCCAAGGAGCCAAGGATACAGAATTATTTCAAAATGGGGTTCCGCTTTGAGAAAATGTTTTGAGCTGCTTAAACGGAATGTTTCGGCAAAAGAAGACTGCAAGCAGGCCAGGAGTCGATGGGCAAGAGTGGGGACGGTTGGGGGGGAACATGAAGGCAGTGAGGGATGTTAACGGTTTCAGCGTGTCTTTCAGTTATTTATTTCAGCGTTATTATATTTGTCTATGACGATGTGCATCTGCGGAGCCTTGTGCGTGTGTGCGTGTGTGTGTGTATAAAATATAAATAAAAAAAAATTTTACAATCAACCACGGCGGGGGTGGTTAATGATGGGTGGTGTGCTTCGGCATGGTGCGGTTCTGTTCGCTTCGCTTTGGCTTGGTTGAGTTTGGTTGGCTGCTTCGCTGATTTCGTGCGGATGGATGTAGTATCTCAGATCAAGAATACTCTTAATAAGCGCACAAACACACATACAACATTTGTGTGAATCTGTGTGCGTCTGCTCGTTCACATTTCGCAATGCTGTGCGCCATGTGGCGGGCGCTGTTGCCGGAATGGCGTCCTGACTGGCGGACTGGCTGACTGAATGGTTGGAAATGTGTTTGCACCAGAACGAAATGTGGGCGGAGTAACTCAATTAAGGATCCATTTGATGGTGCACACACACACACACACAGCTATACGTTGCCATACACACGAGTGCACACACACAGACCCCCTTTCGTTGGCATATACAGCAACATTTTCTTCTCGTCGAGCTAAGTTAGTTTTTCTTTCTTGTTCTTCTTGTTTTGTCGTTAGACTCTACTTAAGGCTTATAAAATTGCCAGCACAGGCGCTTTAAAGAAGAGAAATGCCAGAAATGTTTATGGCAAAGTATTCGCCTTTGCTTAATTAGATGAGCAGGAATTAAAGTGCGTTGAATTGTTGTTGTTGCTGTGCGGAAATATGTATTAAAATTAAACGCATTCAAATTGGATTTTGCAGATTTAATGGGATTTTAGTTTTGTGACCTAGAAATTTTTTGCCTTTTTGTCCGTTTGTCTATCTTTAATCAAATGAATGGGAATTTAAAGTTCGTTTTTTATTAACTGAAATTCTAATATATGTAATGCATAAATAATTAATTTGCAGCTGCTATTACTTTTAAATATGACTCAATATAGCCATTAAAATGAAGCAACCATCGCCGAAAGTACTGGGAATTTTGGTTATGTATCCTGAATCTAAATTTCAGCGATTTTAAATGGAAAAAACTACAAGTGAATATAAGAAATTATTACACAGACTTTACCATTGATGCTTTTACTTCGAGTAATTAGTCGTTTAGAAATTATTAGAATTCACATTAAAAGTCACTGATGAGGTTTTCTGGCAAAAACCGAAATAGCTAAATACAAGTACAAACTTTAGGAAATTAATTAATTAATTTAGGAAATTACTTATACACAAAGGGGCAAATAAATCAAAGGATGGCAGCGCTGGTTTCAACGCTTTTGACAGTTGATAGTCATATGTTCCTTTGCAATAAATTGCGAACACACACCACACGTGTTTTCGGTGCAGCGCCTCCGTAATTCGTAATTTTATAAATATTACGACGCAACTATGGTGCAGCATCACAATAATCAGCTGCTATATGACCTGCCCATGTGAGCAATAATTCTAATTATTTGTTGTTGTACACTTAAAATCGCTTTGTTTCAGAACAGAAATAGACAACTAGGTATTGTCATTTCTCTTTGGCAAGTCAGTCCGAATAAAAACTATTCATTATTACACACCTATATTGGCGCCGCCGTGGCTCAGTAAGTGCTCGGTGCCTGATGTTTGAAGTCGCTGGTTTAAATCTCAGCCGACTCATATCATCCAAAAAAAAAAAACAAGAGGCGCTGCCTCTCGCAAGTTAGTTTGCAACTCTCCAAGAGTATATTTCACCATGAAAATAAAGCTTCTCAATCGCGTTCGAACACCGCTGTAAAAAATGCCTAAATCCCTATATCTTGTGCTGGAATAGTATAGATGGGCCTTAGCCTCGGTTGCAAGGGGTTTGTTGAGGCGCCATTTATTTATATAATTTTTTATTGTATTAAGAGTAGAGTGGATATTTCAATAATGAAGAGCATACTGCGGAAAGCCGGTGTGCATCGCAATGGTACTATTTTCTTCAGAACCTGTCACCTTGTTGCGGACGCCGATGATTTTGATACTGGCGGTCGCACCAAACAAGACGATACCGCTGCTTTCTCGGCTATCGAAAGAGAATTAGCCAAAGGGGGTCTGGCGGTCAACGAGGGCAAGACGAAGTACATATATGATTTCTACAAGCAAAGAGATCCGGCGTCTTGACTCCCATTTAGCAACTGGAAAATGTATCTTCGAAGCTGATATGGAATTTACATATGTATGGACACTGCCATTACCGGCACAAACAATGTCAGCTTGGAAATTAATCGGAGAATAACTCTTGAAAATAAGTGCTACTACGGACTCGGCAAGCAAGTGAGAAATAAAGTCCTCTCTTGCCTGAGAAAGCTAACGCTCTACAAGATGCTCATCCTCCCGTATTGCTGTATGGCTCTGAAGCATGGGTAAACCACGCAGATTTGTGCAGGTCCTCTTGAAGTTTTCTAGATAAAAGTGTCTTTCGGCGCTATCTGCAATTTTAAGCTCGATTCGAAATTTTATGCCAGACAAAATTTCTCATCTTATAATAAGTATGGTAGCATTAGTCGAGATCAATGAGAAGTAGATTTTGGGGAAGGCAAACCATGGAAAATTTCTGGAAAAATAAAATAGTATTTTTATAGGAGTGTATTCGCCAAATATTGATTTTGTGGTGTGCATCCAATAGAAATTATGGACATGTCCAATTTATCAGCTACGTAGTGGGCGTGATCCCCTATTTTCGGAGAGTTGAGAATAATGCCATCGCCAATATAACCACTAAATACTGACGCTCTGATGAATATATAATGGGTGTTATGAGAATATTTCATATCCCTCCTATATACCTACAGTAGGCGGACCACGCCCCTTCTCTGCACGACATGTAAGGTTAATATCTGAACTTAAATATAATATACTAGCTGTCCCGGCAAACGTTGTTCTGCCTAAAATAATTATTTTATTCCAAGATTTGTTTTGAAATGTATCTCAATTATGGTAGAAATTTTTTTAATAATATGTCAACTTTTGTATTATATGGTGTGAATTTGAGCCAAATCGGTCCAAATAGGAATTTTCGAAAAACGCCGCAGCGTCACTTAGGAAGGTCTAACATGAAAAAAAACCATTCAGAGCACCACACGAACATATGTTGTGAGTAGGGACACGAAAATAGTATCGATATTACTCAGTATCGATATTATTGGTTTCGATATGAGTATTTTTTCAAGTACTTTTGAAGTACTCGATATTTGAAGGTATCGATCCCTCTCATCCAATATCGAAACCAAGTTTTCATCATTAAATTACGCCAAATGGCGCAGAAGAACGCGCGAAATTTATTAAAGCAATATTTGCTAGAAGGTGAATTTTAAATGTTTTAAAACAATTTTTACTTGAAAATTAATAAGTTGGGAAAAGATGAAAAACATGTATCCATTTTTGTATAAAGTATCGCGGGAATACTTACACATACCCTCAACATCGGTTACATCCGAAAAACTTTTTCCAAACCGGAGCTACTATAAGTAATACATATGCGTAATCGACTCGCCGACAAAAAATTAAATAAAATTCTATTCTTAAGCGGTTTAGAGGATGCAGAATGGAATACTTAAAAGTTCCCTTTGCTTTAAATTGATTGATCTCAATAAGTAGATAATTTATTAAAATAGTTTTTTCTTTTAAGGCTGATTGAAATAATATAAAGGACTGTTGTGCAACGTTTCTTTTTTCTTTGTTAACGTTTTTTGACAAAATTCTGAAATAACTAATTTTATTTACTATGAGTAGTAAATTTCGATATTTTGAATATCAATACTTTTCCACCGATATTTTGAGTACATCGATACTTTTCAGTCGATGCCGAAATGAGTAGGAATCGATACTTTATTTTTCGATATTCGTGTCCCTAGTTGTGAGTATAAGGTCGATCGCTTCTGTGGTTCAGCCGTGATGCTGCAACATACATACGCACAAACGATTTTATATATTAAGATAGTTTTTTCTATGGGGGCGTGTTTAAAGTCGATTTCGATAATCTTAGAACTTGAACTAGGAATTTGGTTCAAATGGGATCATCAGGAGGGAAAGTACTTCTGACTATTTATATATACTTATGTCATTAAGGGACGACTCCCTAAAAGCGTTAGAATTTTTGAACAGAGTAAATACACAGTATAACCATAGCTGTAGGGTATAAAAATATCAGCTTTACTCTTGTGGTTTTCTGAAATCCAATTTTCTGAAATCCTCTTGATTTCTGAAATTTCCTAGTGACTTTCTGGAAACTTTTTGGGATAACCGAAACTCACCTTTGGTTTCCTGAAATCAGCCTGTGGTTTCGTGAAATATAACTGGAACGGTTTAGTCATTGATTCTTACTGAACAACAATGACGAAACCCTGATATAAAATTAAATATCTGGCAACTGGAATTAGTACCTACAGGTTCCAATGTAACTGTGTACTAAATTTTATCAAGATGATGCAAGTAGAAGCGATTAGCGAATGGGATTCATAAGCTTTAAGAAATACTTTTGAAGAAATGCCAGATCGTGCCATACAATAACAATTTTGAAGAAATGTTTTTTCGTAAGTTTGAATTGGATATCCATTGAATTACGCGATGCCATGTGACATCAGACACAGAGCTAAAAAAACTATTTAAGTTTACAAAATAACTGTACATAAAGTACTTTTTTACAGCCATAATGATGATGCTTATTAAAGATTTATTCCAGACGCAGCGAGCAAAATCATCAGCAAGTGCATTATTCTATGCAGTTATCATTAGGCCATAATCACAGATTAAACAAGTGATAAACCCGTAAAAGCATCGCCTCAAATGACAAATGCTCCGGCGGTCGGACGGTCCGTCTGTCATCAGTTCATGCACATCGTCATTAAGTTATTAGCGAACGTAAACCATATTTTGCTACAAATGTTCAAATGTTGTCAGATCTTCGCTGGGTGGGGGAACGCAACAACCCCTGCAATTTGCTGCTACGCCCCGCAAAATTGCTCGCAAACCGACTTATGTCGCCTTAGCACAATCGCGTCGGCTCACTGCAAAGTGAAGCAACATGACACTCGCTGTCGTCGAGCTAGCGCTACATCTGTTTGGAAAATATTTCGAGTACATTTGAAAATAACCTTGCATACCGCGAGGCGTTCAAAGGCGTTGCTCTACTGGTGCTCTCTTCCACTGCCACCGGCTGGGACCGTGTGTGTGTGTGTGTACTTGCATTTGTGTAATTGTACACCACATAAGCCGAGCAGCAGGCACAAAGTGCACGCAGTTCGAACCGCATTCAGCCGGGGTACGGGGTAGGAGTCATGATAAAACTATAAATTAATTATTACTGCGGGGCAGATGAAAGCCAAGTGAGATGGAAGCACAACAACAGCAATAAGAAGTTGTCCTCCAGCCAGTGGCAGGATGAACTGTAGTAGTATAGAGCGCGGAGCGGTGGTGGGGGTAATTTGTGTGCCTGTACATTTGTTGACACATGCACTTTACGCCGACACCCATGCGCCGCAGCGCCGCGGTATGTGTGCGTATGTGAGTGCACTGGCTCGGAATAATCACGGCATAATCGGCGATCGTGATCACGCAGCAGCACGTCTTTACGATTTCGGCTATAGGCATATGCGGATATATAGCAGGTTAAATGTGATATTGTTTAAGCGTATTTGTGGCACGATTTTGTGCTTGTGTGAGTGCTGTGGTGCACTTGTGATTGTGTATTCGTGTTCGCCTTGGCTTACTTGTATGCGCGCCTCGTTCAGTTTTGTCGTTCGTGCCAGCTCCTCCCTGCAGTAAATGTCGGGATAATGCGATTTGGCGAATGCAGCTTCCAGTTCGGCTAATTGTTCCTGAAATAAATAAAAAATACGAATTCCAATCAGTGATTTTTTCAACTTTTATTTTTGAAATACAAATAAATAAATGCACAAAAAATTGATTTACTTCTGGTAATTGATATACTACGCGTCCGACACAGTCCAGTTTAAATCAAAAGTGGTAAATGTTCTGGGACATTGTTAACTCTTATTGCTTATTTACAGCCCGCGAACGAGGCTTAGGCTTAGCTTTTTCGCATTAACTTGCGTGTGTTTGTTGTATTTTAAGCACAAGTTAACACGATCTATACATTTATTCTAAAGCCGCCTCCAAATGGGAAGCTTTATTAGGCTCTCTTAGCGTTTTGATAATGGCAAAGTGTACTCTCGGAGAGTTGCCAAGCACCTTGCCACAGATGGCGCCGCTGGAATTCAAACAAGCGACTCAACGCATCAGGGGCCGGGCTTAAAAAACATCGTTGAATCGGTCCATATAAAAGATATGACAAAATTATTAGCTATAAACTTACTTTGTCCGCGAAATTTAACGATTTTACGTTCTTTACGCTAAAAAGGCGCCGCGGTGGCTCAGTGGACAAATACTTGATCGCTGATGTGAGAGGCCTGGGATCAATACCTGTCTCATACCATAGGAGAGAATAGGTCTATCAAATAGTTTCTTTGCGCGGCGCCGCTACTCGCGATGAAATGCAATTCTCTGAGAATATGATTTGCCATTAAAAGCTTCTTAATCATTTCGGATATGGCTATTTATAGGTCCCAAGTTGATTCCCAGAAAAATTAACTCAAAGTGACCTCTTGTACAGGGGAATTTGGTAATATATATAAGAAAAACCTACAAAAATTTATTGATTTATAAAATAACGACACGCAAAGATTTGCTGATTCTAAGTGGTGTAACTTTTGACACCAAGTACCAATAAAAAAAAATATTTTTTGGATCCAATTATAGCTAATATCCTCTTTATCGTAAGTGTTAAGTATGTTAAGATGGACTGTGCTCGGGTAGTAGACTGGCTTATAAGACAGCAAGTATTAAGATATGAAAACTTTTTAAGTATGTACAAGATTCATAGAAAGAAAAGGCAAAATATGTACATATGTACCAATACGTGAGAAGCGGAAGAATAAATAAATTCGAGGCATGCTTTTCTATAATGTAAATAGAAACTGCTTAAGTTGGCGGATTATTGTGCACTGGCGAAGAATTCTGCGTACAAGTATGAATTGGGGAAACTGCCCTTATACATAAGGATGAGTTTTGTACATTCATAATTATAGAATCGCTGTCACTCTACGTCTGCCTATGTACATATGTATGTCATTATTGCAGGTAATCTACACTAAACTAATTTAATTAAAATTTCTGTCATGTGTGCGAAAAGCTTGTCAATGCTTGCCACTGACCTGTGTGAACGTCGTTCGATGTCTTCGTCTCGCTGGCGTCGGGCAGGATGCTGTGGTGGGGGTATGGCCGGCATGTTGACTCAACGAAGATAATCCACTTCCGGGTGAAGTTATGCCACCGGAAACCGTCGAAAGGCCGGTATTCGGTTCGGGTTTCAGTTTCTTAAATGCACCTTCCGCTGAAATCACACCAAAATATAATTATTTATAATAATTTTTAAACAAAAAATGTTCATGACATTCGCGAAATTTATTTGTACATTCAGCGAATAGGTACACAGAACGTTACTAGTGCTGACCTGCACATGGTATCCGAGACTAGGGATAGGTGATATATACAAAAGTGTCAATATTGATATGCTCAAATGTTTACCGATGAAGTCAACAGAAGTTTTTTAATGTATCGTGATTCACATATGTCCAGAGACACAATAACAAATCAAAAAATGAGTGGATATCTTCTTATTTCGACATCAATGGCAAAGTATCGATATGCCCATCGCATATTAGACAAGCTCCTGCTTCCAACCGTCCACAAAATAAAATCTTAATTCCTTATGTCTCTTAAGGTTCCGTAAGGACTCTAGACGACAGCATCTTTGAGAGCTGTTTGGAGCACGAGGATATCGCTACCTACTTCCTTTGCACGCATCCTGCCTTTTCCTGGCCACGCCTACAGTTTCTGGAGTCAGACCAAAAATATTCCTCGCCACCATGCAAAATCCACCTCTTTGCAAAAAGAACAGAAAGATTTCAGTAAAAGGTAATCTAAAATACTTCTCAGTACAATGGACAAATGCCTGTTTACGTCTTGGTAAATTTTCTTATTCCGATAAAAAAAATTATGTATTAGCAACGCGTCTTTGGAACTAACTTCCAGCAATGTTTTTGTCAAAACTTGAATTATGCTCTATTTGAAGATTCTCTTGGAGATTTGGCGATGCTTTGCGAGAAATGGCGTCGTGCAAGGTAGCAATTTGAAAATGAATTTTGTTTACCCTCTGCCAGGAAGAGACCGAGCACACATCCACCGAGCCACTGCGCGGTTAATTGTCTTGATTAATGTTAATTTTGTAAACATGTGGTCGTTAAAGCTATCGTATTATATATATATTTATTTGCTAAGTATGACTAATTCGGGTGATTTAAAAGTTTGTGAATTTTGCTTTTGTATGTAACTTAATAAATTTTGGATCATATAAAAAGAATCCGCGGTTCTTCGTTACAAGATGATACTGGTACAAACAAATCTGGCAACATTAGACCGATTATGTCAAACGAATACATATTTGAAAGGTGGCATTTCAGGCTACATTTTACGTGAAGACCGTTGTGTAATTCGTCGCTGGTATAAAAAGCTACATTGAATTGAAAATGAGTGAAATATCTGAAGAAATCCCCCAACTCGGGGTGATGACTCGGAACAAATTGATGGAACTTGATTGGGAAGTTTCAACACATCCTCCGTATAACCCGGACCTTGTACCGTCTGACTATCATGTTTCGATCTCTGAAAAACTCTCTTAATGGTAAAAAATTGACCGACCGAGGGGCCGCTGAAAATCACATAACTAAGTTTTTCGCCGTTTCTACACCGCATAAGGCCATAATAATAATAATGGCTAATATATATTTATTTGATTTTTTATAATTGGCTTCCAATAAAAATTTTTTTAAATTCATACCAAAAAACCGCGGATACTTTTTATATGACATACATCACATTATGAATATATTAGACAGTGAATAACTCATTTGATTTCATATTATGAAAATTTTTCTCCGGGCTAACCCACGTTTACTATGTCCTGTACTAGCTATAACCCATCAAAACCAACATACGACTGAAATATATAATCTTTAAAAAAGTCAGTCAGTCGCACCCTGATGTATGTAAGTATTTCAAGCCTATATTTATACTCAAAATATGTATACGAAATCAAATATAAAACTCAAACTATAACCTTCAGCATGTTATTCTTTAAGAATAATTAATTATAATTGATTGCCGCAACAGCTCAGGCTTAGGCCTGCTTGCCATATTTTTCACAAAATTAACGGGACCTACATTACCTACATTAACCGCATCCGAATGGGTTGTAAAGCTTTTTCATGGCAAAAAATATTCTTTGAGAATTGCCAATTCATCGCGAGAAGTGGCGCCGCGCAAAGAAGCAATTTGAAAACAAATTCTCTTTGTATTAGATGTTATGTGCCGGATTGAGATTTGAACCCAGGCCCTCCCGCATCAGCGACCAAGCAACTTTTCCGAGATTGAAGAAGTATCGAAGAGTCGCTCATACAAATAGCGGGCTGTACGTGCGCGCTTCCTCTGGGTGCTGTGGATCCCATTCCCTGCCAGTGGTAGCCGATACATCTGCCGTGTTGCCGCAACATCGAAAGTAGAATTACTCTGAATGTTAACTTTCTATTTGTGCACTCTATTTGGATTTGTAATTCTCGTGTTCTTTTTCTTTTTCTTTCTGCTGATTAATTTTTTAATTTTTTCATTTCATTTCTTCATTTAGATTTAAGTATACTTAGTCCACTGAGCCACCGCGGCGCCATAATTTAAGAATACCAAAAACTATTTATACATTTTTTTACTTGTGATATATGAAATAACATTTAAAAACCTTAAGTATGAAACAATTGTTATTGGCGGCGATAATATCGGAATTTGTTAGAATCGTCCGTAAAACAAGTTATTTTCAAGAAAAAACCTGAGGTGGCTAAGCATATCGATGCTCGATGTATGCAAAAATATGTCGCCCATGCTAAGTCGACACAGGTGTATGCCGTATTTGCTCAAAGCCAACAACGAGAGGATGAATTATTATGCAGGGAACGTTTAACGCTCGTCAACTGCTGACCCTAAAATTATGCATAATTAGGATAACCTCACTGCGGCCGCAAGATAAGCAAAAAGCCGACGGCTCCGTGCGGTGTCGACGCCAATGGCGGCCGCGATGACGGCGCATGCCGAGCTCTGAGGTCGAGGACAGCGGCGGTTGACTTAATAGCCAGTTCTCGCGTTAAACGTCAACAACGGCTACGTCATCGAAGACTGCGCTGGCTACCATTTTGCGTGACGTTGGCTGGTGTCCTTCAGGAGAAGATACACGCACGCCGTGCACGGATGGGGCACATTCTCGGCATGAATATGCAATGCGAAATAATTTATGCAAATTTCACATTAATCGGGGTAAAATTTCATCATGTTAAAATTCACCGAAATGTTTGCATCCTGCTGTCCTGTCCGTTCGTCTAACCTTGGAAAGATTCGGTCTTGCTTAAGAGCGTGAAATGACATGGTGTCCCCGTCAAAAATGGGCTCACTCACTGACTTAAATGAAAGCGTTGGCAAATTGAAAAAGCAGGTGTAATTGCCTTCCTGAGGACTCGTTAGAAAATTCAAACTAAATTTCAACTGTAGATTATGGCAGACTACTTATTGTATGGCAGTGAATGCATGATTTCAAGAGCTTTAGTATTTGGAGAGTTTTAATATGAATTAGGGTTGGGAATGTGATTGAAAATGTATCGTTCCGCAGAAGAAAGAGGTGTTTTTTTTCCATTGAAAAAGGGCCTTACCTTTAGTAAGTCCACTTATATCGGAATTTTGTGCGTAAAATTGCTTTAACGTGTCTAATGAAATTTGGTATTCAAGTTACTGTATCAGGCAGAATAGGGGTAAACCTGGCATCAAACCATCAGCGATAGCAAAAAGGTCGTTTTATACACTCATTCTAACTGATACTAGGGGTATTCATTTAAATGCGCAAAAGCCTGACAAACGTGACAAACTTGACAAATTTATCACCTGATAAACGAACTGTGAAATTTTGTATGAAAGTTCATTTGCACAAATGTGATAAATTTGCGCGATGATTTCGCTGTGCAAACGATGTTTGTAAACTTAGAAGGAAACAAATGCAACCTTGCTTAGCTATGATCTATAACATTATGATAAAAGTTTAGTATTGAACAATCAAAATTAACGCAAAATGGTTCCATAATTTTTTCTAAACAGCTCCATCTTTACTTTTTCACTGATTCTCGGCATTTTAGTTTTTTCTTTTTGACAGCCAAACACCATTTGTACAAACACTTTGCCAAGTGCGTTTATTTAACACGTTTGATATATTGATAAATTGGTGCAATGTTCAAACTTATACGCTTAAATGAATACCTTTACACTAAGAGAAAAATTTCGATCTAAAATTAAGTGCGGTCGTACTTAATTTGAAATCGTTCCATTCTTAAGCGGGAGATTTCAAAATAAGATCGCTAAGGATTAAATCAAAAATAAAAATCTTAAAATAAAATTAAGAATCTTAAATTAAGAGTAAAACTCTTAAAATAAGAATTGAAAATCTTATTTTAAAATTCTACAGTTTTGAATTAAAATAACATTTTTATATTGAGATTGAAAACAAGAATGCGATTTAATAACAAGCCGAAGCGATTTTAAATCAAGAATGAACGCGTATATCACTTCTTCTTCTGCTTAGAAGTATTGCGTCAGTCAGATTTATTCTTTTAACTGTGCGCACGCGTTTTTGGTAGAAGTGAAAGTGTTAAATCTTTATAAAAAATTATGGAAAATTTTAATATATGACACGGCATAATCAAATGCAAAAAAAAATTTTTAAGTCTTCTACGCAGCACAACCCAGTCGCGGAAATCAAGGAATCAATTGCAGTAGCATTCAAAACAGCGTTAAGCAGAGAAATTCAGAGAAATTCAGATTGGAGTGTAATTTGCGATAATTGGAAAAAAAAACTTTTAATATGCGACAAAGGGATTTAAAACAAATGAGATGCTATGAATTTCTTCAGTCTGGCCTCAATTAATATATTCAAGAGCATAAGAATTGGTAAATAATACTTTAATAACTTATATAGGTTTTTAAAGTTTGTTTCAAAATTGCAGATAATAATTGGTTTTAATATAATATATCCCTAGGCGGAACATTTGTTATATTAAAAATGGGAAAATTTCAAGGAAAAACTTCAGTGATTTTATGAAATCAATATTCATAACAAATTTTGCAAACAGCGGTTTTCAAATGCAAAATCGATAACTAGCAAAGGTAAAAACAGAATAACATTTTTAATGAATTATTTTTTATCAAGTAATATAATTTCTTTTAATTTTTCAGACACTGAGGATTATATATTAATCATATTTCTTAATGCTGTTTTACCATCTTCAGAAAGATTCAAAAACCATACGGGAAGATGCTTTGTTTTGTGATTGGTGTCGATAAATTACTACAAAAGGCAAATTGATGATATTGTCAACAAGTATTATTCTGCTGGGTTAACAGTGCAGCCATTTCTTAAAGTTGAAGGTTTGACGACGCAGATGTTAAAGGTTTTTACATTGATTTTGATAGTACCATGTGTGAATTTAATTAATTTCTTGAAAGCTTGGGTGTATGTTTCAAAATCTTTCGGCAAATATCACTTCTAATTATTATTCGTAAAATGTATATTTTTGTTCGGTGCCGTTAAGAATTCTCAGAAGCGAATCTTTCTTATTTGTCATTTTAAAGTTGACCATCTAATAACGATTAATCTTCTTATTACAACAAATACATATGAACTGTATAAAATAAAAAACATTGTGCTTGAAAATGAAAGTATTTATGTACTATGCTACCTAGTTTATACACACAACTTTAGTCACCATTTACAATCTTACGAATTTGGCAGTAAAAGTACAAATATTAACATAAAACGTATTTCTGATTTTGTTAGTCCTCCTTTACATTTATACTGTGTAAATAATGGTATAACATATGGTAACAATGGTATCTTTAGTTCTTGAATCTATCACGAAACAGTTTTAAAATGAGTCTGTTTCGATCTTATATTAAGAATGTGCCATCTTGAATCAAGATGTTCTTAAAATTTGCATAAAACAATCTTATAACTAGACCCCGACCGAACCCGAAATTTTGGCCGAGACCGATACCGAACTTCGGCCTTTTTTTTAAAGTTCGGCCGAAACCGAGACCGAACCTTTCGAATATATGTATATGCAAAAAAAAGGAGAAAAATTTTAATGAAAAAAATGTATAACTACATTTTTAGGAAAAAAATAAATTTTATTATAAAAACAATTAATTTGAGGTATAAATACCTACCTATTAAGCATCTGATTTATGAAAAATCAATAACAAGTATTATTGAAAAATTTAAATTTTGTTTAAAACTATACAGTTTTTTCCTCAACTGTTCGGCTGAATACTCGGCCTTTTGTAGCCGAGACCGAACCGAGCCCGAACCCGAACCTTTTGGCCGAACTGTTCGGTAACCGAAACCGAGACCGAGCGTTCGGTCGGGCTCTACTTATAACAAGAATTTTCTGCTTCTTAAATTTTAGTACGAATTTAAGATTTTCGCGCTTGGTTTAAGAATTTTCAATCTTAACAGACTTTCGTTAACGTTTCGGCTTGATTTTGAACGGTTATTCTTGAATTTAGATCGTTTTTTCCCTGAGTGTACTAAGACTATTAATTTTTATAAAAATATCTTCAATAAATGCAACGTTATATCTATTTTGTAAAATATTGTTAGTTCGCCCCAGCCGGTTGGACTAAATAAAACATAGTTTTCAAGTTGGGTAGTAGACAAATAAACTGATTTGCAAGAGACACTACATATTCATATACATAATCATTCAAACAACTCCAAAACGTTTCAAGAAAGGTCCAGTCAAACAAATAACAAAGCGGAGCTAAAACAAGTAAGGAAGCATCAGTCGGGTTTAACCGACAGAGTAATACCATACACTAAGTAACCGAGTAGGGCAATAATCCACTGAAAGAAATGAAATTGTGGGTACATGTAATTTACAACCTATATAGTAGGCGGACCACGCCCATTTTTGATAAACTTCAAGATATATCTGACGGCATTATATATGCCAAATATTGATGCTCTGACAGGTGTACAACAGAAATGATGGACATATTTATTTTACTGCCCCATGGTGGGTGGGCCACGCCAATTTCTGAAAAATTAAAAGGTGTTCTTACCAGCAATAAAGTGATCAAATCTGGACACTCTGGTGCATATATTATGGAAGTTAGGAGGATTTTTCGTCTATCGCCTATATAGTGGGCGGGCCACGCCCATTTCTTGTATGGCACGGAAGACCTATATTTCAACTTGGAAACCAAATTTCATTCGTTTTAATTCATAAATAGTAAATTGAGAGCCATTTTACCAGAAATTTTTTTCCGCCTATATAGTGGGCGGACCACGCCCATTTTTTCGTATGGCATAGAGGACTGATTCCTAAACTTGAATACCTAATACTTTTCATTTTAATGAGTAATTAGACAAATTATAACAATTTAATCGAAAAAAACCTGAGGTAGTGGGACTTACAGGCCAGTTGTGGGCGTGTCCTTCGGGTGATTTTGCTAATCTCAGAACTTGAAGTAGTGGAAGGTTCAATGCGACTGTGAGCCAAATTCGGTCCAAATCGGACAACTCCTTCTTTCTCTCCTGTGCTCACAGACGGCCAGACAGACAGACAGACGGACGGACAGACAGACGGACAGACATACAACCGGAAATAAAGACAGAAAGTGATTCTAAGCATTTCTGTATACTTATGTCTATACCTAGGACGTCTCCTTTAATGCGTTACAATTTTCGCATAAAGTTTTTATACCCTATTACCATAGGTGTAGGGTATAAAGATTCTACTCTAGAGGAGTCTGCTCCTTCCAATATACAAAATTGATTGTCAGAGCTTAAGGAGGCCGTATGAGCTGCCGAGATGGCCGATGTTTCACAGCAAAAAAGCCGAGTTTAGCGTGGATTGATAACAATAAATTAAGTCTCTTCGGACTATTTTCTCTTACAAAACATACAAAAATGTTCGTTGGTAAATAATTTGCCTACAATGAAGAGGTGCAGTCTTCGGTTGTGGGCTAAGGAGCCCGACGGTTATTACTATCTCACTACTTGTATAAACAAGGTATTGAATCTTTTGAACATGGCTGGGAAAAGTGTATCGAGCTAAAAGGAGACTATGTTGAGAAATTAAGATATTTTCCCAAAACTTTTAATGTTTTTTGGTTAGGTCGGGCACATCTCGGACAATACTCGTAATAGAGTTGAGTGAGCACTGCCAAAACATCTACATTCACATGCAATTTTCCGAAAGAACCAAAATTGTTGAAGAAAATTATTTTGCACCGTGTAGCATTTAAGCGTTTGCGCAAGCTAAAAGAGTCCACTGACATGAATAGAATAATGCAATACGAAAGCGTCTTTATAATTACCCGATATTGGTGTATTCATTATTAAAAATTTATTTCGCCACCCATTTGTATTTTTTTTTATGAAATTCCAAAACCAAAAGAAATTTAAATTGCGGAAACTTAAACTTTTTGCGAGAGCAAATAAGGGGAAGAAAGATGAAAGTGACGTATACAACTTTTTTGCTTATAATTGTTGAAATATCAGAGATAAAGACCAACAAAAAATTAAGCCGTTTCTTTGAAAGTGGTGTAAGTCCATTTTTTACAAGAGGGTAAATAATGGCAGTTATAGATAAAACTGGTTATGATATTTTTATGGGTAAGCAATTTGTAGTAAACAAATTTAGATTCTAGTATTTGGAAGATGGAAGTTTTAGCTCTTAACAATATTGACACTAAGAGTGGTAATCATTAAAATAAAATGATACAATACATTACAACAATTTTATTTCAGAAAAGGTTGCAGCTCACAACGCTGCCATTGAGCCATAAAAGTTCATAAAGTTAACAAAGCTGACGAAGTTCGCAAAATAGCAGCCAAAAAAGCTTACGTTGGGTCGGCTTTCATGGAAGTCCACAGGAGTTTTGGTACTATGGAGCAAAAATTTTAAAATATTCACTTTCGTTTTTTACCCTGGAATGTGGAAAATTTTCTTCAACGAAATTAAATTTAAGGCCTAGAGTTGCTTGTTTCGAATTCGAGCATCTTGTAGCACTCCAAGGACATGAAAGATTTGAAAATCTATACAACAAATTTAAAAATAGAAAATAAAACGTTTTGATTATTTTTACGCACAAAAGCAAAAAAAAGTGCTCATAAAACAACATTAAAAAATTATGCCTTTTTAGTCCTTAGAACGTTTAATATACACAAAGAGGATGAATAATAATTTTTAATTGATTGGCGTAACAGCCCGTGTGGGCTTATGCCTAGCTTTCTCGTATTAACTTGTGTGTGCTTGTCATATTTTTCACAAAACTAACGGGACCTACTTTACCGAATCCGAACGTGTTTGAGAAGCTTCACATGGCAAAGAATATTCTCAGAGAATTGCCAATTCACCGCGAGTGGCGCCGCGCAAAGAAACAATTTGAAAACAAATTTTCTTTTTATTATTTGTTACCAGACCGGGAGATGAACCCAGGTCCTCCGCGTCAGCACTTAGCCCACTGAGCCACCGCGGCCAGAGGCTGAATGAAGTTTTTAAATAAAGGAACGCCTATATTCTTAGTCGTTGTTGACTTTAACCCAGTGTTTACCCTTCGCTGAGTTCTTAATAATCTCTTGTTGGTAAATTTAGTACAAGTCAAAGCAGCAAAAAAAATTGGGTTTTCGAACAATGAACAGAAGAGTGGAGAGATTAGGTGGAGAAAGCGCTACCAGGGATAGGAAAGGTCGCGCACAAAGCAGAGACGCCTGGAGAGACTTGCAACGTGAGGCCGAGACTGCAAGAGGTTGGTGGAATAAAGTGTAGAGTATCAATGGATGAAACTGCCACAAACGAGCAGAAATTCACAATCGACGTCAAAATTAGAGCACTAGAGCTAAGTGAAGCAGGTAGCGGCAAAACCTTTGTGGAAAAAGTTTTACTTGCAAAGGTAGCAAGCGCAGGTGGAATCGTTGTTCCAATGGTATTTACTGGCGTCGCAGGAAACTTAGTTGAAGGAGGTTGCGACCTGCACAACCAATTTAAACTATCCTTCCTGAGACATCTTTATCGCGTGTCAAGCCTTATTCGGCGCATGTTACATACCTTGATAGAGCTCACCACAACATTATTGAACTAATATACCAAAAATTAAGCTCAGCTCATCAGAAAACTTTTTACGATTCAAATAAGGTTCTTAGATATTTAGTGAAAAACTTTTCAGAATATCTAGTAGATATTATCTACTAACTTTGGTTTTCACTCACGGTCACATATACGCAGCTTGGAAACAGGCTCGCTCCTTTGAAGGAGTACCAATTGTTATGCACTACGCCGAGACCTGCGAACTGTTTAAAACCGAATCGATTGATTCTTAAATCAAATGAGTGGAGTTTTTGATTTAGCACTCAACGCTCAACGTCCCAATATAGTATTTTGTGTTTCAGATTTTTTCAATCAAAAGCTCAGCGTCGAAAATTCGAACCCAAAGGAAAATCACGACAATGACTGTCATTTTTGTTCCACGAATGTCTTTGATGGTCTTTAGTGCAAGAACTGTACGAAACATAAAGTATTCCGACGTTCGAAGCCAGTTGAACGTGTATACAATGATTCCTTACCGAAGTATCCAGGTGTCAGTGATGTGGAAACTTCTGATCCCACTACGAGCAGTGGCAGCGAAATGTTGTTCGACGAAAAACATTTACTAACACGAGCTGAAGTGAGCATTACAGGTAGAGCCCGACCGAACGCTCGGTCTCGGTTTCGGTTACCGAACAGTTCGGTCAAAAGGTTCGGGTTCGGTCTCGGTATAGTTTTAAACAAAATTTAAATTTTTTAATAATACTTCTATTTGATTTTTCATAAATCAGATGCTTAATGTAGGTATTTATACATCAAATGAATTGTTTTTTATAATAAAATGTATTTTTCCTAAAAATGTATAAATTTTTTTATATTAAAATTCTTCTTCTTTTTTTTGCATATACTTATATTCGAAAGGTTCGGTCTCGGTTTCGGCCAAAATTTCAGGTTCGGTCGGGCTCTAATTACAGGCAAATTGTCGCGGAACTGTTGCTGAATTACATGAGAATCGATGATCGTATGTAGCTAATTTTCTGCTTTCGCAACTGGATTTCTTCCCGGAAAGTTTAAGTGATACGAGTGACGAGCAGGGCGAGCGGTAGCTTCAAGATTTGCAGGGAATTGAGAGAAATTACCAAGGTTTCTGGGACGAGGGCATGATGGGCGATTATATTTGAAGTCTAATACAAAGGAAAAAGATACACCGTACTTCATTCCAAAATTTTGAATTTTGTGTGGTCGAAAATTGCAAAAAATCGGCAAAAATTCTCAAAAAAAATGAGGACTTAAAGAAAAACGGGCTCCGGATTCTGAATCGGCGTCGGAAATTACTTGGGAGTACACTTCGGCTGCTCAGGTACAAAACCGTGTGTTCATGTGTTATAGCAAAAAAAACTTCATGTTTCCAGCAAATTTTTTACGATTTTAATTCAAAAAATATAGCTTTATACTTATTAAATATTCAATAAATCCACCAAAGTTGAATGGACATAATCGACTCACAAAAATAAGTTTTATTCGCTCATTTATATTACCAAATTCGTCTAATTTGATACAAATATTTCTATCAATATACCTAAATAATATACATACATACAAGAAAGGGGAGATGCTCAGAAACTAGCTTTTTTCCGATCACGGTTGAAGGGCATTGATAGTAGTGGGTGAGACCGCAGGAGAAATGGTATGCAGCGAATTATAAACAAATGTACTGCTTTTTGGTGAACCCTGCATCCACACTTGGCTATAATCCATATCAAAAGACCTATCACACTCATTGAATACCCTTTAGTTCAAATCGAAATTTTATATTGGACACTGTTCTCGTTGGTTGCGCTACGGATTGCCATTTTGAAATTATACACCGCCAACGTACGAGTACATACATATGTATATATGTAGATAACTGTGTTTAACTTTTGCGCTTGGAGTTGTAATAATTTTTGAAATACCCCGCATAATTAACACTCTTTTGCAGGAACTGTGCAAATTTGTCGAGCGTACTGGTGACAATCTGTATTGAATTTCACAGATGAAGGGTTGATGTGCACATTGCATTCTCGACGCCTGCGGAAGCAGCCGAAACGAGTATAATCCGGAGCGCGTGTGCTCGATTGTACGGCGGAACAACAATGCCGTAGGGTCACAGAACGGATGAGGAGTGAAAATTCCTATTAGCCATTGTTCGGTCCAGAGATTAAGTCAAAGTAGGCACACAAAACAGTTTTCCAGGCCGACAGTTGGTCACTTTCGAGTGAAACAAAGAAATAGCGTGAGTAAAGGAAGGATTAGATTGACCTTTTGTTGCGCGAATTGTCACTTGAACGAACACATGCACAGTAGCCAAAAAGACGAACACATTGAGAGGATAATTACCGGATATCGTGTGGTCGGAAAGACGCGAGGGCGGCGTATGAGCGGGTGTGTGGTGATGCGAGGAGGAGTCCATGCCCGGTGTCGGCAGGCCAGAGTACAATGAGCTGAAATCCTCGGGCGTGCTGCTGCACTTGCGCTGTTGGTGCAGCGACGACTTGTCGATGGAGGAGCGAGTATCCTGCACCGACGAGGCCAGACCGAGCAGGCGATTCTCATGTGACGAAGTGATACCCATAAGGCGATTGTCTTGGAAGGACATGAACTTGGTATCCTGCCCGACGGCGCTGTGCTGCATGTTGGCATGATCCTCCAGCAGGCCCTGCTGCAGCCCCAGCAAACCGCCTACCAAATTCGGACGCAGCTCATCCATGTTCAGTTTGCTCTGACCACACGCACTGGCGGAAAAATTCAGCTGCCGGCTGAAGATGGCCGGAAAGATGTTAAACTGCTGTGAATCGGCGCTGGACTGCGGACTCAGTCCCAGACTCGGGGGCGCTATGTGCGTTATGGGCGTGGCGGCGGGCGCAGAGTTAACGGTCAGCGTGTTCTGGCCCGACGACGAGGCAGGCCCGTTGCCAATGACCAAGGACGAGACGGAATTCGAGCCGGTGCCACTGCCGGCGCTGCCGCTTGAGCTGCCGTTGCCAGCCAAGCCGACGGAAGTCGGCGTATGCAATTGTTGCTGCTGCTGTTGTTGCGCCGTAGACGCCTGCTGCTGCTGGGCCGCCGGTAGCTGTTGCAGCGTGTTGGAGTTGCCAAGCTGCGCTGCCGCTGCGTGTGACAAGGGCGCGCCGGCCTGCGTGTGGTGCGGATGCAGCACCGGATGATGATGGTGATGATGATGCGTGGAATGCTGCGCTAGAGGAAGCTGCGGTTGGCTGCTGCTTGAATGGCCGACGACTCCACCAACGGGACTAGGGCCGCCGGCACAGCTGTGTTGTTTGAAATCCAATTTGTGGCCGGCGTAGAAACGCGAATCGATATACGTTTTGAAGAAATCAATCGTACTTTGTGGCGCAAAAGCGCCTTAGACGCCGATTAATTACGGATGCGAATGATTTTGTGCGGCACACTTTAAACGCGCACTTTTCTTGTTTTCTTCTTCTTTTTTTTATTTCGGTTTTAATGCACAAGCACAATATTTTACACAAATTAGCTTGCAGCTGCTTACGCCGTACCCTGTCTGAGGGACTGCAGCGCGCGTTGCTGGAAACCACGAAGGCCGAGCACTTTGCAGACGCAGTCGAAAGTAGCTGCCGCAACACTTCCAATGTGACTAACACAATTAATTAATTTAAATTACAATTTCAATAAATTAAAATTGCACTTTTCTGTCGTCCTTGGTGTGTGTGTGTGCGCGCGCGCGTTATTTTGACGTTGACTTTGACGACGCGCTGACGACGTCCGTGTGTGGCTTGCAACTGCTGCCAGACAAAACTGGAACTGGCACACTTTGTGCTGTATTGTGTAATGGCTGCCACCGCCGCTGCTGCCCAGGCCCGAACTGTCTGAAACGAGCAGGCGACGTACTGTCGACGAGCAACAGCAATGTCACACAACAACAACAAAGTCGTTAACTTTTTTAATCGCGTCAAACTGATGCCGAAACTCCGACGTTGCCGACGTCAACACGAAACATAAGTGATAAGCGCTGTGCCGTTGCACCGTTGCACTGCCCAACGCCGTCAATGTCGGCCGACGTCGCCGTGTAACAGACACCAATTTCTAATGTTTACAAATAATGAAAATTCGATTTCCGCTGCTTAGGGCGCGTGGCGGGGGTAATAACAATAATGAAATTTCGTATGCGTTTAACTCTATCGCAATCTGGCGCTGCTTGCTGCTTGCTGCCTCTGCCACTGCCACTGCAACGACCGCAATTGCCACAAACTTTTCGCGTGAACGCTGAGACGAAGCTCGCCTGCTGAAGTAGGGTGGCGTTAGGCACCCCTTGCTGCTGACGCCTTGTGCCAGCTAGGGGCAGTTATTTGTTGTTGTTGGCGAATGAAGCGCAACTTTGTGTTGTAATTATTGTACAACAATTTCACACACGCATAAAATACACAAACACACAAAATGGCAGCGCACGGAAAATTGCAATTAAATTGGGCAACCCCGTCAACACTTTGTTGTGGTGTCTCCTTCGCTCGCTCCTTGGCTGGCTGGCAGTCTCGTACGTATTCGCGGCCGATCAAACTTAAAATGATATGCGATTTCAGACGGTATACAAAATTATAACGAAATTAAGGATCATGTGCGCTGCCGCGGTCACCATCACAAATTCAGTCGCTGTCGCAGTCGCCGTCAATCATGCCCACCCGTCGCTGTCAATGCAGCCACCGACAAGATGTGCTCGGCCTTGTGCAAGGCGGGCGCTAGCCGTCGACGTCGCAACATCGGTTGGGCGGCGGCAGCTGGGAGAGCGAGAGTGCTGGGTAGTGGGTGCGTGCATGTGAGCGCAATGACGTTAGTGGTAGTGACAAGACCACGAATCGTTAGTCCTACTAATAATGTGGAAAATAATAAAACTACATTGCTCAAATGGCGCGGCCTTCGTGTACGAGTGTGTGTTGGTTGACGTTGAACAAGGACAGCCTCAGCTGCATTTACACTTCTTCAGCTACTCTCGCCAGTCGATGCTTGCGCTTGCTGCCGTCTGGCGTAGTTGCTCATTAGCTGGCCGTCGCTTGCGCATAGTATTGTCTCTTTTTAACTGGTCTAATTTCGTTAGCTTCGCTGTTGGTTACGCTTTTTTGTTGGTCATCCCCTACGACGTTAAGGGCTGTGTTGATGCGCCCGCCGACTGACTGGTTACGGCATTGATGCTGACAATATGCATGTTGCTGTTAGTGTTGTTGTTATTACTGTTGTTGTAGCTACAGTTGGCAAATGTTTACCACTGGTTGTAAAAATGAAACAACATTTATTCTATTAGTACGTACGATTACAAAAACCAACAGCACTACCACGACAACAACAACAGCAACACTGTCATGACAACAACAAAAATGTCTGACATACTTCCTCTTTATTATAAGTCAGAGAAATGTAGCAGACGGATAGAGATTAATTTGTGCGCTTTTTTAAGTATAAAAATTGCCAAAGTTGTGAATTTTTTAGTTCAAACTACATATTTTGTTTTTACATTATTTCGTGAAAGTGCAATTAGTCATTATGACGTTCCTAGCTACATACAAATGTAGGTGTGAAATTGCAACGGCACATACAAATTAAATATTTACAGTTTGAATTGCACTGCTCCTAAACTGTTACATTGCTTTAGCTGTGCAGCTGTGCATTACACTTAAGATATTGGTACATGGGCGTAGTAGTGGCGGCGGACGTTCGTGAATAATGTAATGATATGGGAAACTCCGGAAGGAAGACTATTCCACAACCGCGTTGTACGACCGCAGAACGAATTATCTCTGTAATGCTTGGTGCGTTGGAGTTTTGCTGAAACGTAGAATGGATGAACACCGCTCGCTCGTTGGATACGGTCTAGAAGCTGCAATGGGGTTCGTGAGGCTCCTACCAACGAGCGTGAATTGTACTCCATTTTGGGCCTTATATAGGTGGTATAAATAATGCAGAGATCAGCAGGTGTAAAATATTTTTCTTTTCTTTCCTTTCTTCTTTAGCAGTATACAAAATGTGGTCGTTCAAAGCAGGTCACATTTGATCGCTTTTATTTACTGAACCTAATATTAAAATTTTCTCCCCATTTTCTCTGCATTCTCACCAATTCATGTCTACTTAATCCACTAAACCGAATCATCCCGGCAAAAATGTTTTTTGTTCTTCAAATTCCACTTCGATCAAGTATCGAATTACTGCTTTAAAACCGGGCCTGCTGCTCGCGCCATTCGACCGTATTTTCGTGATATGTTGACGTGAATCAGCAGGCAACAGGTATATTTCCGTAGGTTTGGATGCTTTAATATTTTTGAACCAATTGGATTGATTAATTTGATAACTGTTCCAGCAACATAAACATGTTGAGGGCGGTTTTCTTGGCAACAGGAACAGTTTGCAAGGCACTGCACGGTGATATTTATATACCGTACTGTACTTGCAACTCAGCCACATTCGCTGTCCCTTTTTAACACACGCAAAACATCGGAGAGATGCCAGCAACCAATGAAATTGGCGGGCTGTCGCACACAGGCTAACAAAAAGAGCTCTTATGCGCAATGAATTAGCTCCTGTTAAATGTGTCAGGCGGGTGGGTAGACGGGCTGAGCAGTACACTCGAGCCACGCTTAAAACAATGCGAAGCGATAGAAGATGCGAGTGGGTGGGCAGTGCACTGCTGATGTGATGTCGCACATCGCTTCTCTTTTTCTGTCAGCGGCGCCATTAATGCTGCGGGCGTGCGTGGACGGACAGAACGCGGAGATGCTTATTGCGACTGGAACCATTTTTGATTTCGTATTCGCATTTGTATCGCAGTATTTTCTGTATTTTTCAGCAACGTTTTTTAAGTAAAACAAACAAATGAGTTGACAAAAAAGCCAGCAAAACAAAGTCGCAATGAAAAGCGCAAACTGGCAAGCGGACGCGCAGAGCAGTGGAGCGCAGCGTGCAAAATGGAATGTTGCGATGCGAATGATATGCGATATGCATGTATACAGATGCTCGTACACATACAGATATACTTACATATATGCATATAGCATGCGGACTTTTGCCCCTCTTCGTGCGCTTTAAAATGCTCTGTATCTGTGTGTGTGAAGCTTGACAGTTTTTCACTCAGAATTCAAGATAAATCCTCTTAATAGGGTGCAATGTCGAGATACCGAAAATTCACAAAAAAAGTTGTATATTTTTCTAAATAAAGCAGAAGTCGAGGCAACGGCAGCGGCGATGGCGACGGCGACGGCAGCATGAGCGAAGGCTGGCAGCTGAAGAGCAACTTTGAGGCGTCTTTAGCAGCGAGTTGTTAAAAAAGTACATATTTTTAAGCACTTAAATACTTTATGAACGAACGATAGAATGGAATTAATAAGACAGTTTTAGAGTGCAAAAAGTGCGCTTTTCCATTTCTCTAATGGGATTCTGTGCAAGGGACATTTCCGCTTGAAGCTGGTGATTACGAAATTGTTTTGTCAGAAGTAAGAGTTTTTTTGTTTGGAGGCCAGAATTTTAAACCCAACTATGTGTCCAGCGCCACGTTTCTGTTTTATCAGAAACAGTATTTACGTTGTTATTCTTCAAGATTTGCAATTTTGTACTCAAAAGCAATGACCGCTTAGATCTAAAACTTCTGTTTAAAACTTATGCTAGGGAAAAAGTTGTAAAGCTTACCGAAACAAGGTTTTACTTAATAATAGGCTATTACGTGACAAATGAAAATATTTACTAAAATACTAATCGACTAACTGGGCCATAAGTTAAGTTTCTGCGCCAAAAGAGAGCGTGAGCCGATTGCACCTATAGGAAAGTATACTTTAGGTTGCAGCACCACTATAGAGTAAAATAAAGGAGTTGCACACGGACGAATTATATCGATTATTTTGAAAAATTTCTGAAGACTGTGAAACTAGAGGAAAGTTACTACCCAGTCACTGCGTACGCTGAAGATCTTGTAATCACTGTCAGTGGAAACGACCTGCAAGTTCTCTGCAATCGAATTCAAATTGCACTGCGTACAGTAGGAAGTAGCTGTGAGGGACACTCAATGTCAGTAAATTCATCTAAAACAGAAATGATTGTGTTCACGACGAGCAGGAAGGTTCCTGCCGTCATGTGGCCATATTTCCTTGGGGCTAAACTTAAACCTGTCGATAGACAAAGTATCTTGTTATCTGGAATTCTATGGCAATGTAGGCGTATTTTCAAGAGGCCATGGAGATTCTAACACAAGATCTTGAAGTATATCTGCATTGTGAGATCGGATTTACTATAGGTGGCCCCCGCACCTCAAGGCGCATAAAATATGCTTGTTGCTTTACAGGAAATTTGTTTTCAGCTCAAAAAGGAGAGGAATGGAAAGACAACAACTACTAAATAACCTACCCCAGGAGATAGGAAGGGAAATAGAAACCATGAAACCCAAGAATTGCTTGGGAAGAAGGTTTAAACCAAAGTTTGTCTACACTGATGGGTCCCTGATAAACTCGTTCGCTGCAGCTGCAGAAGCCGTATTCGAAGAAGCCGGAATTGGAGCTATCTCTGCCGCTAAGCAGTTTTAGTCCTACTTCTCAGGCAGAGGTATTTACTATTGAAGAAGCAGGCTCATGAAAAATGGACGAAGGGGTAGGAAAATCAACATTTGCTCAGATAGTCAATCAACCATTAAAGAAGGGCTGCTTAAAAATCTTGGACGAATGACTGAAACTACTCTGGTATGGGTGCCTTGCCCAAAAAGGTATTCCAGACAACGACAAAGAAGAGGCTTTAGACAGGGCCGGATAGGAGATCAGCTTTATTTGACCGGAAAGATCACTGAACGGGTCGAAAGCCCAAGGCTTGTAAATGACTGCTAATGCAGAAGGTCGGAGAATCCGAGATATAACGGGCCAGACGGCTTAAGTGATATTATGTTGCTTTAAATCTACCTTAAGCTAATTTTATATAATTTTACCTGATGTAAATAAAAAATTTTTTTTAATATCGAAAATACAGCCGGCAAACTTTTATTTTTGAGATTTAAAATTTAAACTTGTAAATATTTAGATAGTTATTTTATAGCTAATGTTGTGTTCTGTAAAATAACTATGTATATAAATACAAGTTTGAGTCTCAAAGCTCTCATTAAATGTTCACCATGAACTCAGCATTAATGACAACATGACCATACGCATTACTAATCCATAGATACAAAGGCGCTCTTATTTGGAAGTGCACAAATTTGTGTATCATTTCATTTTGTATACATAAACATCGCCAACTACTCGCTACCCCTCCACCTCCCACACCTGACGTCCTCTCTACAGTTGACCAAGCTTTTAGCGGGCTGAGGTGATCCCAGCCCAGCAAAGCACATCATAACAACCATTACGGTACAACTACCTTTTAGGTTAAAGTCTAAAACAACAAAGCAACAACAACAAAATGACAAAAAAATGGCCAAACTGAGCGCCATTTTGCACAAAGAAAGCAGCAGCACACAAAATCCAGAACGACACAAAAAAAGCTAAGCATAGAAATGTAAAAAAAGTTTAAAAAGGGAAAAGCGAGGCAAAGGAACGGTAAGAGCAGCAAGAAAAAAATGTCAAATGAGGCTGAAAACGTATCCCCATTGATGTGGCTTTTTAACTTTTCATTATTTACCACTAAAAGCATCTTTTAACAAAATTTTCAAAAGAGGTCCCGAGCTTGCCTGGACAAGAGCGTTTCGAATTTGACGGGCGCCGTTTCACCTTTATTCTTTAGCGGCGCTTTTGTTTATTTTGCTCATACCTTCTGTGTGTTTCGATGTCTGCTTTTAGCTGACATATCCTTGCTCTTGTAACGCACTCTTTCTATGTGTGCATGCGCGTGTGTGTGTGTGTTTTGTTTCAATTAATGATATTCGTATTCATGGAAGAAGCGTGACTTTCTCAACATTGTAAGTGTATCATGCCGCATTACCTCTTATATCTAGAAGGCAAGCACAGGCTAAGACCCAGAGAGCAAAATATACGCACACACAAGCAAATATACACACATATGTGTGTGTGTGTGTGTGTGTGTGTGAATGCAGTCATGCAATAGCTTCAAAGCAACTCGTCAAGACTTTTCTTTTTAAATGCATGTAAGTAAGTACATTAAAAGCAAATTTTAACGCAAATTATAAAGTTATTGCTTCAATTTTCTAGATATACGCAACGCGACGCGTATTCAGGCGATTTTATGTTTAATATGTGTTGAAAATTGTCTTGATTTTTTATATTGTTTTAAGCTGGAAACTGCGAAAAAATTCTGCGTTCTAAATTTGAATATTTTTGAAAATTTACGAATTTTTGAAAAGTTAATGTATAAACTATGTTCATATGTGAAAATGATTCGAATGTGAAATTGATTTTTTTTTAATTTTAGAATGTACATTTTTTAAAGCGATATGTGAAAAAGTTCTCCGACATTTTCTGATATCAGAAAATAACTCATTTTAAAAATAGTAGGAACTCGTTTGTTTTACAAAACTTGGTTTTCCGTCCTAAAAGCCTAAAAAGAGAATCAAAACATACACTCACTGATATCACTTTTATTCAAAAACTAGAAGATTCCAGTCGAAAAGTATAAGTGCTCTGTCCCAGATGCGTGGAATCGCTGGTTGAAATCGCAGCCGATTCATGACATCTAATAAATAAAATTATATAAAAAAACCTTTTAAATATAACCTTTAATTTATTTAATGTACTAAAAAGTAGAAAATAAATTGTTTCCAAGTCACATGTATCTTACTATTAATAAAAGCTTGGGGCGCTCATGTGTTCAAAATTTGTCAACCAATTGATACAATATTTAATTTAATTTATTTTTTGTAAATAGATTGCAGTAATGAAAGGTAAGTGTGAATATAGATTTTGAGCGCCCAAGCTTTTATTAATAAATTCATAAATTCAATTTTAGAGCTCTGAAATTTTTCGCAAAAAGAATTAAAACTTGCAGAAATGCTCTTTTTGAGGTTAGAACTCAACCAAATGAAACAACGAAGAGTAAAAATCAGATAACCTCTTTGCTTGGTTCAACTTTTAGTTCCAAAGCTATTCGATATCAATGAGTTTGTTTGTATAGGCGGTGCCACGCCCCTTGTCCAATGCCCGTTCCATTTTGCGAGTTGAAGGACACGGATATGTAGTAAGTTCCTATAGTGTTTCATTGATGTGTGGTGTACCTATAATTATAAACTTAAGCCCAAGTGTGTTGTTGCTTGAAAAGTGCCACGCCCCCTGTCCTACGCCCATAAAATTTATTGATTCATGCATTTTCTTGGTGTTTACGCATGTATGCAAAGTTTCAGATCTCTAGGTAGTCGGGAAGTGGGTGAAAAATTGATTACTAGATTTGACGACATACATACATAGATAGATAGATAGATAGATAGATAGATAGATAGATAGATAGATAGATAGATGGATAGATAGATAGATAGATAGATAGATAGATAGATAGATAGATAGATAGATAGATAGATAGATAGATAGATAGATAGATAGATAGATAGATAGATAGATAGATAGATAGATAGATAGATAGATAGATAGATAGATAGATAGATAGATAGATAGATAGATAGATAGATAGATAGACAGATAGATAGATAGATAGATACCTGAAGTGAAGTTAATATAAAGCTTATAAAAAGACACTTTCCGAGAGTATACTTTGCTGGGCAAATAAAGGCTTCTCAATCGCGTTCGGACACGCCTGTGGAATAAATTAAAAATTGAATTCTTCGTATTCTAAAGGCGCCGCCGCCGCAGTGGCTTAGTGGAAGTATGATTGATCGATTGGTTTCTGAAGCTTGGTCTTCGTGCGAGACTCAAATCATAATCCTACGGTAAACATCATAAATGAACTGTCAAAAGCGAATTGAGTGTTTCAAATGTGTTCAAATGTAAAATCTGAATACACAATTAAAAGGTATTTACATATTTCAATGATAAAATTTGCGATCTCAAACTATCCTATAAACATTGACAATTTCAGAAATTAAATTTGAGATTCCTTTAATTGACGATAACCTTACTATAGCTACCATAGTTAATTGAATAATTTATTAACTCCTATTAGATTAGGATAGATTTACGAGTAATATTGTGTGGTAATAAACAGCAAATGCCTTCGGAGAGCAGCTTACACATTGTGATGCTTCTTTTTGAATGGCAAATTTAGTTTTTCTTTTGGTATGAATTTTATTTTGTTACAATGCGTTCGCGTCATGAAGAGAATAGTTGCTAAAATATTTAAATATAGACTTCCTCATTCTATTGTTCTGGTAACTGTGTACCGTGAATTTCCAATTTTCCGGGCAATCCACTGAAGCATCCTTGACAAAACACTTGCTGTAAAATCAAGAGCCCTTGCACATATACATACATACTATATACACACGCGCACGCACATACACACACACAAAGAGGCACACATATTCATGATGAAATGGTGTCCTGCTGTTTCCTGAATACCGCTCCGGGCGCGCATATGTCAACTTTTTGTCGAGCCGTTGTCGTCGCACTCTGACGAAACTCAAGAGCAAAGCTGCGCCCAACTGAAACTTGAAATTGGAAACTTTTGAAGAATGTCCTCTTATCAAAATCGTATAATTTGAATGTAATTTGCAATTGCAATAGTGGCATGGGAGAATACGAACAGTGGAAACTGTAGCAAGGGAGTTGAGATGTGTATGGATGGAAGAAGGAATAGTAGATGAGAGTATAAAATGTATTTTATCCATTGTGAAATGGAAACAATGAGAGAGTATTTTTTAATAATATATAGGGTATCTACATCCTTTTCAAATTGATTTCATAAATGATAGGATTGATTGCAAAAACGGACAAGTTTATTGCAAGAAATAGTTAGATTGATTTCAGAAACGGAATAATTGATTTAAAATTAGTCAAATTGTTTTAAGAAATGGACAAATATATTTCAGATCAGTCAAATTGATTCTAGAAATGCATAAATTAAATTGAAATTGATCAAATTGATTTCAGAAAAAGTGAATTTGATTTCATATTTGAGTATGTACCTACATATTTTGGAAGCTCTGTAATATTAAATGGTTTTGCAAATTTTAAGATGTGTGGCAACTAGAGGGCTGTCAGTGGAGGGTATTCATTCCGTATGTAGTTTTCAAAGCGACCAGGTAACCCATCATTGTTTTTACTTAAATTCCAAATACAATTTTTTTTGTTAGATTATACATAGACGAATGTATTATGTGAAAATGATTTTTCCTGAACTCCAGTTTTCCTGTAATCTTTGACCAAATATCCACTAACCCTGATTTTATCGAAATTTTAGCTTAAATTTTAAAGTATATTTCATCATCTTTGGCTGTCGAAATATGTTGACGTCACGAAAACTTAAAAAAAGGTTTGCATATTTAAACACGAACGGAAACAAGAGCAGCCTTATAGAATTCCGCTTTTCTTTTTAGAGAAATTGAGAGAAAACAAAGTTTTTAAAATCCAGATTTAAAAGTCATATAACTTTCGGAATTTTTATTGTGCACAATTTTTAAGGTTCTCCTACAAACCATAGTGGAATAATATCAAGTGAACCAGATAGCAATGACATTCTATTGTCATACCTGATAATTGTCAAAAATATTAACCCGTTTTCAGTTTGAGTTTGAGTTTGCGTTTGAAGAAAAAAAGTAAAAAGAAAAAAATAAAAATGCCCAACTGTTGTTATTTGTGCAAAGGCACTTACGATGAAGAGATGCCGATGTTTTCTGTGCCTAACGATGAAGATTTGCGACGAAAATGGTCTAGAGCCTGCAATATCACCTTTTCTTCCTCAGCGCATGTCAAAAAACTGTTTTTTACATGCCGCATGCACTTTCGGATAAAACATTTGAACAGAATTCACAAACGAAATAAACTTAATAACAAACTCAAACGTGATAAAAAATATTAAAAATTGTTTTATAAACACTATTTGTTATAAAAAATGTAACACACGTGCTGGAAAATAAAAATTGCTTGGTACGTAAAAATGTTGAGTAACTTATTTGTACTAATGTCTCGGATGGGTTAAGACATATAACGAAGAAGGAGAAAAGAAAATCAAAACATTTTTTGACAATTGTAAGGTATGACAATCTATCTGGTTCACTTGATATTATTTCACTATGCTACAAACTACAAATATACATATTTACATAAATATTTAAATACCAACTTTTCAACATTCTATTTCAGATCAATAGGAAGAAGCTAACTTTCGGCTACCGGCTAACAGTATCTACGAGAGTGGTCTAAAAAGTTTCCGACCCAAGAAAGAAACAAGACATTTTTTCTTCAAATAATTTTTTGTTCTACATACAGTCTCCTTGTAAGTATACACACATCTTACAGCGATGCTATGCTTTTCAGTTGAGCAGCTATTGTAGGAACTCTTGAGCAGTCAAAAGTCCTTCAATATCGCATTAGGATCAGCAAGTATTTTCCTATGCACGCTCTATTTCCTTTCAATGCAGTGACAGCAATTCAAAATCGATCAGCATGCTAAAGAGTCCTGTCGCTTCGGACTCAGAGGGTGTTTTTTGGAAGGGGAGTGAGGGCGGTCCGTTCCGTATGGCATGTTATGGTACTTGTGCTAGGCCGCAGTGCATCTCGAATGCTCAGAATGTAAGCAGAAGACACAATAGCAATTATTGCCTAAATAATTGCAAATGATTACTGCTGCACGGCGGGCGATGTTGCTCTTGACTGGCGAGGGTGAGGTGTGGACAAGTGCACCACACACGACAGCGACAATGCGACAGCCAAGTGCGGATTACAAGCTGCCGGGGAAATCCAACATAAGGCCAACTGTGAAATCCGCTCGACTTTTTGCTTATCCATTGATTTCCTTCCCCGAAGGTGGGCTTCAGTTGGGCCTTCATGCTTTCTCGTGCTCATTCCGAGTGACTGGCAACACCTCGGGGTGTCGCTCTCGCACGGACACGCACCACAGTTGTGCGGACCGAGTGTGCGGCCGTCCGAGCACAGCTCGAATTTTGCTCCGTTTTTGTAATTTGAAGAAGGCCAGCGAGGGGGTTTCAATCCAGAGCAGGCGAGCCATATACATATGAGCGAGCGGAAGCGGAAACTGTACACGTACCTACAAAGAGACAAAGTGGAAGAGAGAGAACGCAAATTGAAAAACTGAAATTTGTAATTCTAGATCAAAACAACGGCATAAACAACAACAAATTGCAACAGCATTGACAGCCGGGCCGAACTGCAGATACGGTTTTACCAGCAAGCGGGGTAGGCCGCCGTTCAGTTTAGAGGGCGCGCCGAGTTTGCCAAAATTCTTTCTTTATTCACATTATACAAAAAAACAAATTGCTATTTTAACTTTTGTGGTTCGATGCTTTTTTTCAACAAACATGCCACCATAAAATTACCAAATATTTTGGATAGCAACAAATAAATACCAAGTATGTACCAGACCTGTAAAAGATTCAAATCAAAATCGATTTACAAATCAACTGATTTAAATTTTTGATTTAAAAATCAACTCCACCAATCGATTTGAAATTTCTGATTTTCAAATCAGGCACCACCAATCATATTGATTTGAATCAAAAATCTCAAATCAGTGATTTGCCCTTGTCTGATTCAAATCAAAAATCAAAAAAGTTGATTTTGATTTGAAATCAAAAAGCACCAATCGATTGGCCGCTGGGCTGATTCAAATCAATTTTGGCCAAATCAACACAATTAGTGAGCTACACAGAGCTGCATTTTTCTGTATTAGAAGGAAAGTTGTGGATTTGAGTAGCAGGTATAAGATGCTACAAAATAGTATGCACAAGAAAAAAACAACAATTTATGTTTTTTTATTTCAAAATATATGAATGTATACGAGGAGTGTCTGTATATAAATACATTACTTTGTTCTTTTCCTAAACCATCAAATTTTAATAAATGCATATGCATATATTTGACATATTATATGTATATTATACTTAACATGTTATGTTTCCTGGAACAGCAGGTAGAAATTCATTACACTTTTGTGGCGGCAGTGGTTTGCACAAAAGTATACCTCTTTTGTGCGGGTGCTAAGAACGGATCCGAGACAGTGATGCCTATTTTTGTTCAAAACCTCTAAAAAGTAATGCGATTCACTCAGGTTAATTTCACAGAAGGCAAACTGCTTCGAAAATGTTACGGACTAATAATAGTGTCTTCAAAATAAACAAACAATGGCACAAAAATAGATATCAGACGATAAATGCATTTTCATAAACGTATCAGCTTTAAAAATGCACAAAATCTGGTACGAATTTCACGACGTTGACATCACTGATGGAAGTGTCATATGAAACAGGGTTGCTTTTTTTCTCCCAAATAAATACTTTTCTTGCAATTTTCGGTGAAGAAATATGAACGAATAATTGCATATTTCACTATCATTTCAATAAAATAAATGTATTACTTTAAGTTGTTTGTATTTACATATGATTTGTTCACGATTTCAAGTAATTATTCTTATTTTTGAGGAACGAATTTATCTTTGATATTTTTGGTACTATTTCGAAGTATACATTTTAATACTGCTCTGTCATCTATTTGCACACTTGATTTCAGGACTTGATTTGAAATCAAATCAAGATTGGTAAATCAGATTTGGAAATTTGTTGATTTAAATCAAGTGATTGGTAAATCAGATTTTCACTTTTGATTTGTGAGAGCTGATTTATAAATCAAAGGCCACAAATCGATTGGGATTTGAATCAGAAAAAGATGAATCGATTGGCTATGCTTGATTTGAAAATCAGTTTTTAAATCAAATAGGGTAAAATCACTGATTCAAATCAAATCTGATTTAACTCTTCACAACTCTGGTATGTACATATTCTTTTGGCTTCTTATTTGACCTTTCTTTTGTGGAATGATACCAGCTTAATGCCATGCCTTAATACCGAACTTAATTTTATGTTTTGAGACTAACCTTATGGCAAATTTAACATAAGTAAACACAATCCGCCTCAAAGTGTAAACAATTTTTAAATATAATATTTGAAAATGAGAGAAAAAAGCACGCAATAAATGCAAATATTTTGATTATTAAAGCTGCCTTTAAACAAATTGTACTTGTTCATGTATGTAAGTCAAACATTCTTTTTGATTTCTGCTAGTTAATGTATTGCTAAGAAACCGTCATACTTAGAAATACAAAGTGTCCACTTTGAAAATTTGTAATTTGCCTACACGCGGCGGATTGTGCGTCGTGGGCTCTTATTCACTGGCTGCGACCCTGATCTAAGAATGTGTACAACAAGCGCATCAAATGAATTGTTGCATTATGCCACAAAATTTGGAATCAATTTGCTGCCATGGTGAGCTGAATAAGTATGCCCGCAACGAGGCACAGTGTAGCAAATTGCTCTATAAGAAATACAAAAATGTTCAGCTAATATTTGACGTACATATATATGCAAGTAGGTATGTACTATTATTGCGTTTCGATGAATTTTAAACAATGGAGAACCAATTTCCGACCGATTTCGAGTATTCTGACTGCCTAAAAAAATTTTCAAACTTTTTCAACCAAAGAGAGTTTGGGAAACCTTCAATTGTGCTTCATTCTGGCCTAAACTTGAAAACTGAATTCGAATATCATACATAAAAAGTTTGTCAATGCCAGGTCGTAACGTTACGACCTGATCTCTAAACTTTCTCACTATTCTTGCGAATGGCCCGCTCTCCCGTAGCGAGCAACAGCTATCTAAAACATTACTACATAGAATTCAGTAAAAAACTCATATGTATTGTACTATATACAATTTGGGATACACATTTTTTTTCGGCGCTTCTAACTTATTTTCTTGGTCTCACATTTCCTTCCTATTTGCTATTTCCCGCTTGTTCCATGGACGACATTATTACAGTTTTCAAATTTTAGACTCAGATGTGTATTTTATATGTTGCGTATTCTGGCGCCATAGTGTGGGTAAGACACCAGACTCATACCACATTAAAAAAGTGCATTTGTTGGCAATTGGCAACTCTCTGAGAGTATTTTCAACCATAAAAACAATCCTGTTTGAATACGGCTGTACAATTAATATGTAGGTCCCGTTAAAATTAAATAGAACGAGCACACTCAAGTTAACACGAGAAAGCCTTGGTTACACGGGCTTATGCACCAACTACATATTATTTATTTACATTTAAACAAATATTATAATTATAATTAAAAACGCTCTGGTGGTAAATTACTCAATAGTATTTCAAAACTACTTCATGCATACTTTATTATTCCTTAAGCATGTATTTTGCTACACTGTACGAGGGTCATGCCATAGCCTTTAACTGAAGGGAGCGAACTCTTGAATTGTTTTTGCTTTTAAGGTTGCTCTGGTGGTAAGTTTGTCCCCGAGGACGAGCATGACAATTGTATTGGCTTTCATGTGTGTATGTTTGTACGATCCATTGTGTTGTCATAATTGAGATGCATGGCCTTTTAAAGGACTTCATTACTGCCAGCCTCATCACTGATGTCCACACTTAAGCTGGTCACATTTGGAATCGCTGCAGCTCGGTTGAAATTTAGGCACTGCGACCGCAATTCGAATGTACTCTAAATGATGGCTTATAAAGGCTCTTTTGTGAAGGTGTATTTTGCAAAAACTCTTACAGTTATTTCTGCGAAGTATCTTAAAGAACCAGCAATAACCAGGATTGTTTCATTAGCAATCACTTTTATATCCTTTTTTTAATTTAAACCAAGTGTTGCATCGACATAAAATGAATCTTATTCCACGAAACCGTAGCGTAATATGTTGCACCATGGACGTACATACATATGCTCTTTAAATTTCTCCATCAAGTTATTTCTTGCCAACGTCATCAGTCAGGTTTATTAAATAAGCATGGAATAGTACACAACCACACAGGGCTCAGAAAAAATTAGTACATATTTATCATCCGAATTTAAACTCTTTCAATAAGATATCATGGTTCATATAAGTTCTTTGTGTATGACCATCGGACTAAAGTAGTTGCCCGCGGTGTTATTGAAATATTCTAAACAATTGGATCCTCTTCCATTTCGGTCTTCACATAACTCGTATGGGCGGTGCGCCGTCTTTGTAGACTGGGCAATCAAAATGAAATCTCAAGTTTGGTGAATGAGTATACAACCAACCTTATTTAATAGCTCGGGAATCTCACCCCATTTGTCTTTTTTGGAATAACCAGAACCTTACAATAGTCTCCATTCTCTCTCAGTGTCCCAACATATACACGACCAGATAATAACTGACTGAAATCCCGCCAGCTACCAGGAGAGTACGCATTACGGTGGATCACTTCATTTAAGAGAGTGGCTAATAAAGTGTCCTTCAAACATCGTCTAGAAATAACCTAATCAAGGTCAGAGAGGAAGGAACCAGGAAGGAGATCCTTTTGCGGTGACGAAAAGGAACCCAGCAATAATAAGTCGAGGCTTAGTGGATAGGTGCTCGGTCGCTAATACAATCCCAGCGACCTCATAACATCAACAAAAAAAACTTCGTTTCTTTGCGGGCGGCGCCGTCTCTCACGAGCTAATTGGCAACTCTGCGAGAGCATGCTTTTCCATGAAAATAAAAGCTTCCCAATCCTGTTCGGACACGGCTTTACAACAAATGTGTAAGTAGGTCACGTTATCTTGTGCTAGAATAGTACGAGCACACTCAACTTAATGCGATTAAGCTAGGCCTAAGCCTCGTTCGCGGCCTGTTGCGTCAATTATTAATGAGTTAAAACTAACTAATTCTCAGGACGAATGTATAATTAGCTTCTCTTACCACGAGAACAGACAGTTTTAAGGACTGCGTCTAAGCGTTTGTGATGCATTTCTGTAAGTGCTCTTCTCTTTCTGCTATTTGGACAGAGTGATGCCAACTTACACTGCATGCGGCGGCAATAAAAACTGCACAATGCCACCTTAATTTCCGGATTACGCCCATTCATTTAACTCGAACTGAGCAATATTGTGCGATATTTGGATTCTCATTCTCATTTCAACGTGAATGCACAAATGTCAGGCAAAATTGTATGAAAGCAACAAACAGAATTCAATCAATTACGTCGCACAAAAAATACATATATACATTTTTATTTTCAGTTTTTGTCGATGTCAATGTTGTTGTCATCATTAAATGGCAATAACAAATGTGCTCTTGCGTACGATATATTTGACATATTGTTCGCCATTTTTCGTGTGAGAATTGACATTTCACGTCGAGCCGAGCGGTGAATGGGCGTAACTCACCACACCAAGGTGCCATTTAATTCAACAATAAAAAATTAAGAAAACAAGTAAGGAAGCATCGGTCGGGTTTCACCGACAGAGTAATACCCTACACCTAGTAACCGAATGGGGCGATAATGCACTGAAAGAAATGAAATTCTGGGTGCACCTAGTCTTGTTCAAATCGGACAGCTGCTTCTTTCTCTCCGGTTGCCAAAGACGGTCAAGCAGACAGGCAGACAGACGACCGGAAATCAAGACAGAAAGTAATTTCTATATACATACATATGACTACAGTTAGGACAGCTCCTGTAATGCGTCACAAGTTAATATACCCTATTACCATAGGTGTAGGGGGTGTAGGGCATAAAAACGAATTGCACATAAAAAGGCTGCGTTTAACAAATGTTTATTGTATGCGTGTCGGTTGTTGTGTGTGTGTTTGTGGTGCACATACCTACACAATGCCATGGAAATTGGCGTCGCTCGCCGACTCCCAGCTGCCTGGTTGCCCGCTGTGCGAAATTAGGAAGCTCTTGGTTGCGCGGCCCAGCTACTGGTACTGCTCCCTGCTCCCTTTAAGCCGGGCACACGCTTCAAATATCTTTTTGTGCTCGCGCCGCGGCCGTTTCATTGTTGCCACGTCGTCGCCGCGAGTGCGGGCACGTGGCACAGTTTTTGACTTTTTTCGTTTGACGTTGACTCTGGCGCTTGCTCGCTTTGGCCGCACTGCCAGGACTGCGCAGACACGTGCCTCGACGCCTCAGTAAATTGGGCGTGAATAGTGCGAGTTCGGGTGTGAGGCGCTTCGTGTGAGCATCAAAATATTTGCACTCTCCTGGCAAACATGCGGCTTAACGGTCGATTTAAGTGGCTAGCACAGCGTGCCGTCAATTGGCAAACGAAAGTGTGTGCATATTCGTGGTTGAACAATCAAAAATCAATTATTATTATTCTTAATTATCCATGTTTAATACACACAATATTTACGAAATGGTTATGCGTAATATTTTGGCCGTTTCTTTTTCTGATCAGAAATAAAAAACAATAATTGATTTCGCTATTTTATAGGAAAAATAAATATCAATTATTTATCGTTATTTTCAATAAAAAAATACAATATATGTACATACTTATTTATATAAAACAAGTAAGGAAGCATCGGTCGGGTTTCACCGACTAAGTAATACCCTACACCAAGTAACCGAGTGGGGTGATAATCCACTGAAAGAAATTAAATTAATAATTGATTGGCGTAACACATCGTGTGGGCTTAGGCCTAGCTTTATCGTATTAATTTGTGTGTGCTTGTTATATTTTGCACAAGTTAACGAGACCTACATTAACCGAATCCGAACGGGTTTGAGAAGCTTTTCATGGCAAAGAATATTCTCGGAGAATTGCCAATTCATCGCGAGAAGTGGCGCCGCTCAAAGAAACAATTTCAAAACAAATTTTCTTTGTATAAGATGTTACCGGACCGGGAGTGGAATCCAGGTCCTCCGCGGCAGCGACCAAGCACAGTCCACTGAGCCACCGCGGAAATTAAATTGTGGGTGTTTGAAATGTACCGTCAAATGTACACTCATATGACATATTGACAAACTAAAAGATATCCCTAATAGGACTATATGCCAAATATTGATGCTCTGACAGAAATTATCGGAACATTTAATTTACCTTCTTCATGGTGGGCGGACCACGGCCTGTTTTCTTAGGGCGTGTAAGGCCGATATCTGGACCTTAGGTCCCCATTTTAATCCGCTTAAGTTCGTAATTACTCAATTGAGAGCCATTTCGACGAAACAATTTTGTCGCCTATATAGTAGGCGGACCACGCCCATTTTTTCGTAAAACGTAGATGGTCCACACCTTACCTTAAATACCCAATATTATTCCTTTAATTGAGTACATATTTAAAATATTTAAGCAATTTTAACGAAAAATTTCAGGGGTAGGTCGACTTATAGGATCATTATGGGCGTGTCCCTCAACCGATTTGGATATTCTCGAAACTTGAACTAAGTTAAGGTTCACTGTCACTGTTTATTAAATTTGGTTTAAATCAGACAACGGCTTCTTTCTTTCCTGCGACCACGGCAGTCAGACGGATGGACAGACAGACGGACCACCGGAAATCAAAAGAGAAAGTGATTCTGATCATTTCTATATACATACATACATATGTCTATACCTAGGACGTTACAATTTTCGCACAAAGTTATTATACCCTATTACCATAGGTGTAGGGTATAAAAATGCACACTTCTCTTAATCGCGCATCATATGAAAACTACTAAACCGATTTGAATCATTATTATTTTGTTTAAAAGCTTTTACCTGAATTTGGTCGTACATACAAAAATGTACGCAAGAGAGGGAGTGGGGCGCGAGTGCGGGTGATTTATATTTTTTTGTTTTTTTCCAGAATTGCATGCGCTTCTAAAGTTAACAACGACGGAATAGGTTAAAAAGCTAGAAATTCATACTTGAACTTTACTCTGTTACTCCGTTTGCCTCTCCGTCCGTCTGACCGTCTGTGGTCGCAGGAAAAGAAGCAGTAGTCCGATTTGAACCAAATTTATTACACAATGACAGCGATCCTTAACTTAGTTTACGTTCCGAGATTATCCAAATTGGTTCAATTACACGCCCACAATGGGCTTATAAGTTCACCTACCTCGAAATATTTCCGCTTAAATTTTTAGTAGCTTTTTTAATAGTATCAAATTATCGAAGTATACCAATGCTAATTGAGAAGAATCATTCTGCTTAATTTTTCGTTCGAAATTATCATAGTTAATAGCTAGCCAGTTTTGAATATAGGCTCTCAATATTATAAAAATACCGATTTCAAACAAAGTTAAATTTATTTATTTAACTCCATGTGAGATGTGAGCGCGCTTGTCCCCCCTAATTTTCATATGTCTGAAAATGTCGACGATAGGCTTTGATTAATTAACATATACAATCATACGCACACATACGAGTACGTACAGTACACTCAAGTTTACATACATACTTGATGTGTGTGTATGCCATAATTGATTGTCGATAATTCATGCGAACTGAAATTGCCAATTGAACGAGAAAGAAGCTAGCAATATTGCTCCACTCCAAGCAGGATGGCGTACACTGACGTGTGTGTGTGCTGGTGCAGATATATATTCTCTTTGATGTGCCACCATGACCAAACGCAAATAGCATCATCATACAGCGCGCCCTAATGCATCCCTCCAACAGCCAGCCTCCTACCCACCCGTCCCGCCATTCGAGCAATCGATTGACAGAGGCAAATACGTCCAAACTGGAGTTTTACATTTTGGAACTTTCTGAATTGCAGGAATGAATTATTAAATGAAACGCATCAGTCGTATGCACACACACACACACACACGCGCCTTATTATGTGTATGCATGTTTTCTGTGGCCTGCAGCGTTGCAGGCTCCGCACGGCAAATTGATTATCAAATGTGCGGCTGTGTCTGATCCATGGAAGAAGAGTACTCGTAGTTATTTAGCATACACGAAAAAAAGCACACATTTTATATGCGCACCAACACATACTCATTATAACGATTTCAACGCATGCTTTGAACGGCGAGTTCCTGTAAAATTCGAAACTCTAGAGAAATAAGCGTGGTATCGGCAGTCAACAGTTGGGAGCATAATATCGCAGATAGCAATGGGTCTTCACTCAATATGAATCGGGGTTCGGAAAAATACAGCGTTGTGCTCGGATTTTAGCACGGCGCGGACAAAACACATCAGGGTCTATACGTGACCTATTTAGTCAGATAGTGAAACCTAATCTAAGATTCTTAAAAATTCAAAACTTTTTTAGTACGTACATATGTATGTATATACATATATCTGAAAAACATTAAAAATTTGTTTATAAAACCGTTTTATCAATGCTTAAGCCTAATACTTCTTTTTTTAAATTTATTAACATCTCATTTTTATTGGTTCCCATGAGTACAAATTTGAGCTCGTTCCTCACAAAGTTCACCTTAAAAATAATTTGGCTGTATTGGGTATATTTTCCAAATGTTTACCTTTGTGCGTGTTTTAACTTAAAAAATACTTGGTTTAATACTCCTATACGGAATATCAATAATTATGGGGATTACGAGTCAGATCTTGATTGATTTAAAATATTTCCTATGCTGCTAAGGACTAAAGGCTCTGCACTGATTTCGTCTGAAATCAAAATAAAGCTTATAAAAAGGGAAAGTAAATGCGTTAGAAAATTTATACTGAAAATAAACAAAGCTTTTCCTAAGAAATGAAAAATTTAGAATTGAGGCTTCATTTCAAACAACTTTATTGAATTCGATATTAAAAGCAGACTTACTTAATAATTTCGTAGCTTTATTGAATTCGATAATAAAACATGTGTACTTAAAAATTTAGAACCGTTTAATTTTAAATTCGACAAATTTTATGTCCCAGCTGGAATATAACTAGAAATACTGGATAAAAGCAATGCCGGTTGCAACAAACACGTATGTATTAAAAAATCATTAGTTACTAAGACTAAATTTGAACAAGTAAAGTATACGATATGGCAAGTTATTAGTGAATAATAAAAGAAGATAATAATACGAAAACCCAATGGAAGCGGCTGATGGTGTGAGTATTAGATTTGTCGAGGAGTAAACATATAGCCAGCTTTATAGTACTTTTTGAACGCGTCTCATGCGGTGCTGGTCGTCTTGGTTGTTGTGATTTAATGATGCGATACCATGGAGTCTTTGGCACAGAGCTTGTCCATTTGCTCGTTGTAGAACGAATTAAAGTTGATGCGATGCACCAGATTAATGAAACGATCAGAGGGGTTGTCAGAGGCGACGTCGTTTATTTGCTTCAGCAGGCCGATGAGCAGGCCCGTGAATTCCAAGTCGCAACGCTTAACACGCTCTGAGAAAGTGTCCGTGGGCGCTAAAGATGATTCCGACTTTAAAGAGAAAATCAAGCAAATTGCGAGAGTTTAGTTATGGATTACAATAAGACCTGCAAAGTAATCATGCGTTTGATCCCGTTGTAACTACGATTATATTTTTGAGAAAATGTTAAGCTGCGACTATAAGAAAGTGCAATCATAATTTTACTAATCTTTTTGTACGATTAGTTTTAATTTTTACTACACCGAAATTATTACGCGGCGCCATCTCGTGCGAAGAGTTGACAAGTCAGGAGTATTTTTTGGCATGGAAATAGTTTAATTTTAGATATATTTCAGTGGCCTAAATCCGTTTTTAAATTATTCCAGAAGAGCAGTTTAAAGTTTCAAATTCTCATTGCTATTAGGTTTTTGATTGATTATTGCAGTCAAATAGATTTACAAACGCTGAACCCGATGGCACTAAAAACTATATAGATAAGTGCTTGGTACAAGCTTAATACCTACCAGGAAAATATTTTTTACAGGGTATTGAAAAGATAATTTCGAGATGTAATAAATGTGCCGAGGTTATGGGGGAGAAATAAAACACATTTCTAATCAATTCGCTGTATTTTTCAAACTGATAGCTAGAATGAATTGAACTCCACTCGTATAATTCGCAAAGGAATGAATAATGTAAATATATGGTATACATATTTAAAATATTTTTTTTTTTCAAATTTAACTTAAATCAGCAAAATTAATATATGTACTAGTAGAAATAAAAGAAAATATTTCATTGAAAATTTTTTTAAATATTTATATAATAAATTTGCCTGATTTAATACATTTATTTTTATGTTTAAACGACTTTTACAGTCTGTTGTGTTGTGATCGTGTAAAACATATACCTGCTTCTGACTCGAAAAATCGAACTCCGAATCAGAATTATCCTCATCGTTGCTGTCGCACACCATAGACTTAAGCTCAGCGTCAAGAAAGAAACGTTGCGACTTCTTGTAAAGCCAAAGGAAAGATACAAGACAAAATATTGTTTGGTAGTGGCATTTAACTAAATGTATGAGCAAAAATTGTGATTATGGAAGTAAAGCGGCAGTAAAAAAGCTACATAAAAACTTAAGAAAGCAATTAGTGCAAGCGAAACACTGCATTTGTGAGGTAAAACAAAGGTATGCGTGATGCGCGGTGCCAAAAATAAAGGAGTAAGGTTAAACAAAATTTGGAACGCTTACTAAAAACAAGTGGAACTGAAAAAAAAACGTGAAATGTCTACGAAAGTACGCACCTGTATAAATTCGCAGAATTTCAAGCAAATGTTACATAATTTAAAAATGGAACGATTCAGTTGGGCTGTATCAGTCAACATGCAATTCTTGAGGCATGAGTCAAGAAAATCCTGATGGAAAGAGAGCACCTCATCGACATTCTCAACCTTCAATGAGAACAAAAAATTAATTTCGGCTTTAATTTTTAATTGTTTGCTGGAAGCACGTACTTTGCTCATGTTCTGTATAAAGATATGCCAATTGGGCTCGATGATCTCTATCATCATGTAGTATTCTAAATTCTGAACTGCGTTCATCATACGTTGACGCAAAGTGAATGCCGAACGATAGAGCTCAGCAGCCTGTGGTGAAAACTTTTTAGCAATTGAATTTTCCTTCCAGATTCTGCAAAGAAAGTAGCATGTTTATTAAAAAGTTTATACTATATACATATCAGTAGAAACTGACTTGCACAATTGTCGCTCGACATGCTTGCAGTAGAACAATTGCCGAAAAAGCATTTGATACTTTGATATGGCTATGTGATTTAGCACTAAAGAAATGGGCCATTTTACTTCGTATCTGAAAGCGAAGCATTCTAATCCGTTCAAGTCCAAACGATCGTGAGACTGCCAATATTCTGCAAGGTTGAAGAACGTTTAAATAAATCTTGCATAAATCCGCAGAGCGCACACAAACCACCTTCTTCATTATTCATAATCTTCGACATTTGAGTTACCAAATCGTACGTCAGCAGCTCACAATGCAAATCATCTTTATAGGGGTCGTGCTTGGCCGAAGAGAGACGCAATGTTAAGCCCAACAAATTCTCTAATTTCATGGGAAGCACTTGATCCACATTCTTGGACAATTCCTCTTCGCAAGCGTCCATGAATTGCGCGATGAAGTCGCCTTGATGTAACAACAAATAACGCTTAACTGACATCAAATGGCCCATTAAATCGTTCTCCTTAAGCAAAACCTCGAGTAGATTTTTCGACGCGAAGCGATAGGCATTTTGTATGACGGTTATGTGATTCTGATTTGTGGGCGAAAATTGGAGATGCATTGTCTGCGGCGGCGTAACTTTTTTGCCGCACTGACGTATAACATTTAGATATTTGCCTGTGCGCAGAATTATGTCCGAGACTTTGTCCAGGAAACAGGGAATACGCTCACGCCGTATGGTGTAACTGAAAGAACAGAGGTTGTAGAATAAAATATAAAAAAGGTTATTTCTTTAAAGTAACTAGAAGTTTTACTAACAGGAATGCTCCACATATTAGACTCGATTGAAATTGAAATCGATCGTATTAATTTGTATGCAAATCAGAATAACAGGCATTTGCAGGCCATTCACAGTGAATACAGTAATAAAGTAAAAATATGTAGTACCGCTTTTCCCAGTAGTCTGCCGAATAATGTTCGGGCAACTCCTCACGTCGTATGACCTCATTGTCTTCCACTAGAAATTCATGCTGGGGATCATTGATGACGCCTTTTTGCACCCACAATTGCAAAATATTCATGTAGGGCACGGCAGCCAACTGTGTCAACTGTATCAAAAACTTCTGAGATTCTTCATCGCCGGTGAGTGAGCTGATCTTCTCAAAGAGTAAAGTCAAAGCTTGACCACCGCGAAAATCATTCTGTGCGAAAATAGCAAATAGCAGATAAACACTATATACATATTTTAAAATAGCGGTAATACATACCACCACTATGTCCGTCACAGCGCCAGCTAATACTTCCATAGTGTTTAAAGTGGGCCGCACATAGAAGAGCATTTTATGGAGAGTCAAATTTCCAGCATTCAACTCCGACTCTAGTTGTGCCAGCAGTAGCTACAGGGACGGGGAATTTGAAATGAGAACTTACAATAGTCAGACAGGCACTGGTCTAGCCACTCACATAATAATCGTGCACGAGATTCTTAAGTGCTTCGCTCAGCGCCTGCAGTACTTGTCCACAATTGGCGAAACTTGCTCGCTGTATGAACTTCTGCACGCAAATGTAGTGCGAGGCCAATGGCAGAACTTCCTGTGCAATGTCACGCAACGAGCTGTGTATCTGCTCAGAGATTTTGAACTTGAGTGTGTACATGTTGCCACTGACATCGCCGTCACTTGAGCGTGCCAGTTCGTCCGGTGTTATGTAGGAGCCTCGCATGCCTGTCAAACAGTAAAGCAAGTCGTAGAGCAGCAAATTTTCCTGGCTGGTATTGGGTATGGCTGCAATGTTGCTCTGCTGGAACTGGAAGTTGTCGATAGTGTGAAAGTCCCACAGCGAATCAGTGCGATTCTTGCTAAGGGCGGGAAATAGGGCAGGTGCTTGTGAGACAACCGCCGTAGCGGCAATGAGCGAGTTATTCTGGCCAGCGCGAATTAGACCAGCGGAAGCAGCTTGCACAACACGTTCTTTAATCTGCCAAACGGAAAAACCAAATATGTTTTATTGTCGGATATTGATTTTTTGACAGCGGTTTTTAAATTAATTTCTGTTTGGATACCTCAGACACACTGTCCGGTGTTACGGCGTCAAACATTTTCTTGGTCAATAGTGGTGTCGAGGTAGAAAGATCTTTTTTGCGCATCAATTGCATAATATTTGCCTCCGAATAGTAATTGAGGAAGTGCAGCAAGCAATAAAATGGATCCTTTCTGTATAGCACATAAACATAGCAAAAAATTTACATTTTCAAAATCGAATGAATAGAGCCAAAAAACAATTACTTTTCCAGTAGCTTAGCTGCTTCCAGCAAATGCTCGCTCGCTTTTGGTTGATTCTTTGAGATGATTTCCAGTATTTTTAGCAGTTTTCGATTGGAGCGCTTCTCTTTGGTGGTGCGAAATTCACGAAGTACGTCATCAACATTAAAAGTGGCGCTATAAATTTAGAGGATACAGAGTAGAAATTATTTAAACAATATCATGGAATCAGATGTTGCATTTTAAGGGCTGATTCCTGTAGAGTAAATCTAGTTAATGGCTTTTTTGAAACCTTCAACTACATACTACGGGTTTACTCAACAATTAGCAAAAAATTATATGTACTCTTTTCGTCTAGACAACTTCTTTGTATGTACAGGTTTTAGGACTAGGCTTAAAAGTGTGAATTATGAAAAAATTGTTTCGCCATCTAAGGCAGCTGGATGCTGCATGATTGAGCAACTTAGTCTTCGAAGTATTGAAAGCAAAAAAGCTTACACCTGGATTTTCCCGAAGCGTACAAACAGTTGCTAGAATATTTCCAGCGGCTAGGCGCCAAATTCGACAGAATAATTTAAAAATTGTAAATACTTGCAGCGCGCGCGCTTTGTAAGTGGTGAAGCACTTCTATAAATGCCTTTCACATAAGACTCAGTCAGAAAGGAAGCAGCAATTTTCACAATATACTGTGCACAAAATCAGGAAACTCCTCTTCAAAATATAATTAATTTTCCTTTAAAATTACTAATTTACAATTTGAAAATTTTTCAGCGCAGCTGTTGCTTTCTTGACATTCCGTTACTTACTTGGACTGCTCGATCAGCTTCTTAAGTGCGGATCGCATTGGATCCTTTGTATTTGCCTCATTCATATTCTACAAGTGTCTTTTCACCGTTTATTTTTCTTTGAACTGTTTATTGGTAAAATCTGCAACAAAAATGTAGAAACAACTTGAGCTCGAAAAACTGAATGCTGTTGTTGCAATTTGCATTTATGACGAATGGGATTAACGGAAACACAAAACACAGCAGGACTCAAATGCCGAGGATTCTATAATAACGCAGTGAATATGTTCAAAAAGTTTTGATTTGTGTGTTCGAAATAGAATTAAGTGAAATTGTTGTTTGTCGAAAAAGTGAACTTTTATTGTGTTCAAGAAATAAGTAAAAATATTCGGTACTTTTTCAAACCGTAAGATAAATGGGTACTTAATTTGCTAAAGTCTTAAGTCTCAGTTAGTATTGACGTAACGTATTTTTTCGTATAACGTAAAAAATCTCCGAGTCCGCTTTTACACGAGGCGACTCGGGTCTACCGATTTTTTGACATTCCGCTTTGAAATCGCGCATAGCTTTTACACGAGTCGACTCGCCCCACTCCACATTTTGACACTAGAGTTTGCAGCTGGTTTTATTTGTGTAATTTGTAAACATTTAAAGCACTTATTCCACTCTTTGCTCATTTTATTCTTTATATTTACTTTTATGCCTAAAGTTCTGTAAATTTTTCAGTTTATTTGCAATACGTATTCACTCGATTTCAAGTTTTAATTTACAGTCGACAGCGCGAAGCGCGAAAACGAATAAAGAGGAACGTCAGAAAATCAGAAAATCGCAGCACAATCGCTGCCCGAGCGATTTTGCGCGTTCCCCTGTCGTTTCACCCCTCTTTCCTACATTCTTCCGTGTCTCCGGGGCCGAGTCGCATCGTGTAAAAGCGGACCGAGATCCTATTTCCAATGATTTCTGCGTTACGATACGTCAAGAGTGTCCGCATGGATAAGGCTCGGGTAAAGTAGGTTTTGTCTGCAATACGAAAAAATACGATACGTCAATGAGCCTTTATATTTTTATTGCTAAATTACACATGGCGATTCTTCTCACAGATTTGTATGTACATATTCTATTTCTATCACCTGTTCCCTTTTGATCTGTGATTCAATCTGATGCCTTTTACTTCTCTGAAGTTGCTGGTTTACTTTAGATTTTCTATTGTTTCAAATTAAAATGCTTAACTAGAGTTAACCTTTTTGCGGGGCACAATCACCTTGTTGTGTTCCAAGTCATTTCGTCACATTCTTTACTTTTCATTCGTAAATTTTTACGGCAGCGGAGCGAAGCATTTTATTTTGTGAAGCAAATTCTAAATATAATTCTGCAAAAAAGCAGAATAGTTTGTACTTTTAAGCAAATTACAAGAAGGGGCAAACAAAAATGTCTGAGGCGCAAGCTGAGAGTCAAGGACTGCAGCAGAAATCAAAACGACCTTCTGGTAAGTGGTTAAATAAACAGTTAAGGAGGGGAATGGTCGAAGGTGCGCTGTGATTGTGACTAATACACTTATGCACTAGTCACAGTCACAGATATTACAGATATTGATTAATTTCGCCCTCCTCACTTTAAAGTTATTAAATCAGTTAAATAATCTTTGGTACGTTGGTGCGTGCGTGTGTGTCACACAAGATAAGAAGTGCCCACACCCATCAAACCATAGACTTGAGCTCTAACGTGAGAATATCGCCAACTGTCTTTTGCTTCTTTACAGATACTGCTTTTAAGCAGCAGCGCTTACCCGCATGGCAGCCTGTCCTTACGGCAGGCACTGTTCTACCCACCTTCTTCATAATTGGCGTATTATTTATTCCTGTCGGTGTGGCGTTGCTTTACTTCTCGGACAAAGTTAGTCAACATGTTATCGATTACACCGATTGCCTTAAGGTGGGCCAGACCAATCTCACCTGCTCTCAGTACCTCGTCGCGAATCCCAGTGCAACGTGCGAGTGCAAAATTGATTTCACTCTTTCCAAAGATTTCGTGGTAACTATCCTCGCGGTGCTGATATCCATTCGCACTGCTTTTCAATATAAGCTACATACTATGTGGAGAATGGTTATGCATGACTGAAATATACAAATTTTCGCGTTCAGGTAGTAGTATATAATTTAGTACAAGTGCCAAAAGGAATAGCAAATTATTTTAATGCTTCAATTACGCACTACTTTTTCTCCATCATGCGAAATATTTAAAATCATATATTTAGGTAAAATATATTTCTTTTATTATTCGCAGGGAAATGTTTACATGTACTACGGCCTTACCAACTACTATCAAAATCACCGACGATACGTGAAGTCACGCGATGATGAACAACTGTTGGGCAATTTGTCGCCAAATCCCTCCACGGATTGCGTACCATTTGCTTATACGGACGAGCAGGTGCCGATTGCACCGTGTGGTGCCATTGCCAACTCCTTGTTCAATGGCAAGAGCTCTTCGTTTTCATAATGTACACCAGTTCTAAAAATATTTTTGTATTATTTTGCAGATACGCTAAGACTGCAATACGGTAATCAAGAAGTGCCACTATTGAATACTGGCATTGCTTGGCCGTCGGATATACGAATGAAATTCCACAATCCAGCTGGTAATCTACAAACGGCATTACAGGGCTTTGCAAAACCAATTAGCTGGCAGAAGGAGCTGTGGCAGTTGGATCCTGAACAGCCAGCAAACAATGGATTTCAAGTATGCTTTCAGTTCTAAATCGTTGCTTATGATCTGGACCTTTACATTATGTTGCTCCTTTACTGCAGAATGAAGACTTTATTGTTTGGATGCGGACAGCAGCTTTGCCCAGCTTTCGTAAACTCTATCGTCGCCTCGATTTGTCGAATGTCAATTTCCAAAATGGATTAAAGAATGGCAATTATACGCTGCATGTATTTTATCGTAAGTGCATGTTGTTTCTCTTCATTACTCATTAAAGTAACAAATGTGATTTTGCTGTTTTAGAATATCCCGTATCGGCGTTTGACGGCACAAAGAAAATGATTTTATCCACAACATCACTCTTGGGCGGGAAGAATCCATTTCTGGGCATTGCCTATATTGTAGTCGGCTGCATATGTCTCGTTCTTGGCATTGTGCTGCTCCTCATACATATCAAATGTAGCAAAAGGTTTGTACATTTCACCGAATCCGGTCAAAAATTGATTTTTCGAAAGAGTATATACTTAAAAGTTCTTTGATTTCATATAATTTGGTGTGGGTGAAGTTTAGTGACCTTTTGATTTTACGAAATTTCAATATCTGTGGTCATATGCAATAACGACTTAAGTCGAAAACAACTGTTTCGAGAAAATGCAATTCGAAATTTGAAATGCACATAACCACATCAACATAAGTGCATGTGTTTTTTTTAAATAACTTTTTTTCTGAGATTGGTACAGATACCGGGGTTTGAACAAAATATGCGCATCAACGTCAGGAATACAGTGGTAACGTCAACTCAATTTCGTCTTAAGTCGACTTAAGTCGTTATTGCATATGACCACAGATATAATATAGCTGCACTAAACCATGTATGTAAATAATTTAAAATACGCCCCAGTGAAGTTAGCCTTCTTTAGAATGGAGTCAACGATATAACGAACGACTGGACAAAGTATCGCATGCTCGTTTTATCAGGATTTTGTTGTTATTATTTTTGCCTGCCTTCCAATGAGCGATAAGCACTCCAAGCGTCTGCAAACTAAAAACACCCAGATACTTGAGTCGTTTGCCTTTTAATTTTACATATGTTTCATTTTTCATTCCAGCACCACGGAAATGATAAATGTGAACCCACGCACTCCCTACTCGTAGGCAGGCACTCCGGCTGGACAAAGCAAATACAGTCAAAAGAAAAGAATGCGGGTGCCTATCAAATTTTTTTATAATAATCTTTTTTTTAAGTTTTGAAACTGTTGGTATTTTCCGATGCCTAGGCGTAAAGTGTATTTATGTATGTAGTTGTTATAGTAGTTTTGACATATTTTCAAATATGCACACGTTTTTCGCGTAATTCCTCACACCTAACTAGTTTTCAAAATACACATATGAAATTTGTTATATCTATTATCTATAACTATTTTTTCACGTATTTGAATTACTTGTCTAAGGCATTAGCGCGCACTTCACTGTACTTTATATTTGTAATCACTTTTGAAGAACTTTATTTATTTATAAATTGTAATGTATTTCTAAAAATAAACAAATGATTTTATGTTACAAAAAAGTACCATTCTTTTATTTTAACTTTAAGCTAGGGGATGCCGCGATTAGTCTTTGAAATATTTTTTAGTGCTGATCTTTTTAAGTAAATGATTTTAACGATATTGGATTTGTTCAAGCCCTGGGTGTTTTATTAATTATATATATATATAATGAATGATTTTAAAGGTATTTAGCAAATTTGATTGTCCTCCACTGTGTACTCATTTCAAGTCCAAATGGATACCAAATATAAGCCTCTCCTTGTCATTTTAAGTATTTTAATTTAGAACGGCAGGGTTTCTTGGTTCGTCTGTTGTGATAGGCTAACAAAGATTTTTTTGTTACAGCTGTATAATATGAGGGTAAAATGATGACAGAAGTTAGAAACGATGGTTTTCGGAGCACAACAAAGTGATTCGTCCCATATACAATTTTTGGTGCCATTTTAGGCAATACTGCAATTAAGAAAGTTGAAAACTCTTTCATCAAAGTGTTCAGTCAAAAAAAGGAGCTTTCAACAGAAGCTTGTCCAATTTTCAAGTTTTGCGTATCAATTTATCAGGACGCTTTGCTTTTTGGCGCCGCCGTCGCTCGGTGGAATCAAATCCCTGCCGACCTCATAACTTCTAACAAAAAGTAACTTAGTTTATTTGCACGCGGCGCCGTCACTCGCAAGCTAGTCGGAAACTAATCAGTATATAAACACGCCCACTACAGTATATTCACGTAAAGGCTTAAATACTGAAAAAACTTGAACTTCGACCATTTTCCGCCTAGTTTTCCAAAATTTTTTGCATATTTTTTCTGAATATGCAATGGATCCACGAAAATTTATACGTCCACTTTTCATATAAATCATATTTTATGATCAATTAAAATGTGTTGTTTTCTCTCATTTGTATTATAGAACTCGTCTTATGTATATGACTCCAATATGCAAAAGTTGCGTGGCTCGATAACTACCTTTTTGCGAACACGGGTGAAGTAGTACATTTGTAATAGTCGGTCGCATTTGTTTGTACCTACTTTACTGACTAAACCAAGTAATTGGAAAATTTTCTCATAAGTCAGGCTTTGTTTATTCAATATAACCCAACTGTCAGTCTGATTATAAAGTTTTTAAAATCAATTGAGCACATAAAAAAGTGTAAACGGTAAAACAAACGGCGAGATGGCTGATGCTGCAGATTACTCGAAACGTCCGCACGGTAAGTGTTGGCTGACAAGCAGTAAGTTCAGACCGACCAATTATACTGCTTCTATCCCATTTCCAGATACCAAGTACAAGCAGCAGCGCTTACGGATCTGGCAGCCTGTCATCACAACACAAACGTTTCTGCCCACCATCTTTATTGTCGGCATCTTGTTGATTCCTGTGGGAATTATACTGCTCTACTTCTCATTCTCAGTCAACGAATTCGCCGTTGACTACTCCAATTGCCGGAAGGTGGGCGAGCCTGAGGTCATCTGCTGGCAGCACCTGGCCGCAAACCCTGGTTCAACCTGCCAGTGTAAAATAGATTTTGAGCTAAACACTGATTTCAAGGTAACGAGATGGAAACACATACTGTTTAAATTTTGAACTAATAAATTTGTCTATTAACATTAAATTATATTATTTGGGAATTCAAGTAGAGAGCGGAGGAGACCGGTTTGATTTCCAAGTTAATCAACAAAATTTTCAACTTTTCTTAGAAACAGATTTTGCAAAATCTTCCTTGAAATTTTTTTTACGAATACTGCTGCGTTTTTCAGATTTTGCTTCCACAGAGTGCACAGACCGACTTGACTGTTTACAACATTAAATTTAGCTAACTTAAAATATGTAAATATTACAGTTTAGTATCTCAAAACACAAATTGAATGAAGTTAATTTTCTAAAATTTGTATGTTACTTTACAGGAAACTTTCAATGTACAGTGTCTCATAAGAGTATTCTGAATTATATGAAAAAGTATGATCTCCTTTCTGTAAAATAAAATTCCGTAGAGACCGTTTGTTTCAATTCCGATAAATATTTGTACCCATAAACAAAAAAGTATTAGGAAAAATATTTTAATTTGTAATTCATAAAATATTTATGTATTCGTTTTCATTCATTTATTTCCCCGTTAAGCGTTCGCATGGTTAATAACCAAGATATCGTCGCAATATGTACTTTAAAATGTTCAACCAGACGATAACTACGTGATGTAAGGCAAATTGTCAAATTATTATTAGTAAAGAGGAACCTCAAGGAAAACTTTGTTCGCAATATATTTTAGTTGTGATCTAGGCGATAAATCGTCGGTGCTATTATTATTTAAGTTTAGCTGGCGCCTGGACATTAAATACTTAGGGCTTGGGGGCCCAACATCTCGTCGTTCTACAAGAAACTAGGTCCTAGCGTTCCTCTTCCCTTCTGACTTACATTTAAGCATGCCAGTCCGGAAGTAGGGGTCATGGGAGAATCCGAGTCAAAGTTTGTTTGACCCAACCTATTCACACCAGGATTCCAACATTGAAATCCAGACCTGCGCTTGGAGAGAGCGCTACTGGCGACTTGGGCTCTGTCGACACTGGTTGGCTTTAATTTTTTTTTACCGGGGACTATATTCTTAGCGTTTACAACATTTATTTCTTACCTATTTATATAAGAATGTATGTATGTGCTGAAGAACTCTTAACATGGAACTACTATAAGTATATTATATAAATGATCTATCGTTTGCACAGCGCGACGTTTACATGTATTACGGTCTCTCGAACTACTATCAAAACCATAGGCTCTACGTAAAGTCACGCGATGATGAACAGCTAATGGGCAAGTTGTCAGAGAAAGCTTCCTCTCATTGCCGACCATTTCTCATGAATGGCAGTAGGACGATTGTGCCGTGTGGCGCAATTGCCAACTCCCTTTTCAATGGTTCGGTTTATTTTATGTGTAGAACCTTTGTTTCTAAAAGTTGAATTATATTGAAATTTCTAGATACTTTAACACTCCAGTACCAAGGCGAAGAAGTGCCGCTGCTGAACACGGGCATTGTCTGGCCATCGGATAATGAAATAAAATTTCGAAATCCACCTGGGGATCTACGCACGGCGTTGGAAAACTATTCGAAACCATTATTTTGGCAAAAGGAGCTGTGGCAGTTGGATCCGGAAAATCCCTCAAACAATGGACTCGAAGTAAAAGCGTAGCTGTATTCATTGGAGCATTTATTTTTAAAAGGTGTTTGAGTTTTCAGAATGAAGACTTTATTGTTTGGATGCACACAGCTTATTATCCAGTCTTTCGCAAACTGTATCGTCGCATTGATCATTCGCAAACCGGTTACCAAAATGGCCTGAAGAACGGCAGCTACACACTAAACGTGCTCTTTCGTAAGTAATGCATTTCTAATGACATATTGACCGAGGATGATATTGAAAATGCTTCATCGTGGCCGCAGACTATCCAGTCCATTCGTTTAAGGGCACGAAGACGATGATTTTATCCAACACTTCGGTGATGGGCGGCAAGAATCCCTTCCCCGGCGTTATGTATATTGTGACCGGCTGTGCTTTACTGTGCATTGGATCAGTGTTGGTTTTCGTACATTTGAAGCACACAAAAATTGTTAAGCCTCTGTAATCAGTGCACACGCTTACACTGATATACCGCTGGTATATATTTTTTATATAAACAATATAAAAAGCATAGCATGCACTCAAGAGATACCATAGGGATAGATACTATAGAGAAAGAAACCTTTGTTATAGGATTACAATTTATATTCCTCAGTGGCCGTATTAAAAAACAAGTAAGGAAGCATCAGTCGGGTTTCACCGACAGAGTAATATCCTACATCAAGTAACCGATTAGGGCGATAATACACTGAAATAAATTAAGTTGTGGTTGCATTTAATTTACCGCCTACATAGTAGGCGAACCACTCCCATTTTTTGAGAATTAAAAGCTTTTCTTACCAGCAATGAAGTAAGCAAATATGGAACCTCTGGTGTACATACATATATATTATGGAAATTATGATCATTATAGTCTATATAGTGGGCAGACCACGCCCATTTTCTCGCTCATGTAAGACCTATATTTCAATTTGGGAACTAAATTTAATTCGTTTAAATTCATAACTAGTCAATTGAGATCCATTTTACAGGAAAAATTTTTCCGCCTATACAGTGGGCGGACTACGCCCATTTTTTCGTCTTACCTTAAATACCAAATAGACAAATTAAAGCCATTTTATCGAAACAATTCCGAGGTAGTGGGACTTACAGGCCAATAGCGTGTCCTTCACCCGATTTGGCTATGCTCGGAACTTGAACTAGGGTTAGGTTTACTGCGACAGTGTACCGAATTGGGTTCAAATCGCACAACTCCTTCACTCTCTCCTGTGGTCACGGAAATCAACACAGAAAGTGTTTCTGATCATTTCTATATACTTATGTCTATACCTAGAAAGGCTCCTTTAATGCGTTACAATTTTCGCACAAAGTTATTATACCCTATTGCAATAGGTGTAGGGTATAAAAATGTACCGAGACTTCAAATCTTGCATATCGAATTTTCTTTCTTGGTTTCCCATTGTTAAACATAAGACTATGTGAGTATGTACTATCTTTTCTTGTTATTTACAGTGGAGTGAAGTACCTGCTAGTGCGTATTTGCGATTATAGAAAAGGCAGATGCTTGCTCCCGGCATGTCCAGGAAAATGTTTTTGCAACTCTTAAACAAATTTTTCATTTTTATGACAAAGTGTTATTTGGTGAAAGTGTTAAATTTGTGTTGAGGGAGGATGAAAACATTTTGTAACGTTCATGATAACACTGATGTATAGAAAATGAAATCTTACAATTCATATTTCAAAAAATTTAATAAACAATTCTTAAATAACCTTTCTAGAAACCTTAAAAGATTAATTTGCAAATGTAATACGTTCATGCAAAGTAATTAAACTCAAACAAACTTAAAAAAAATGTATGAATTTGTTAATTTGGCCGAAGTCGATTGATCAGTCGGACACTAATGCACAAACATACACATATGTATGGGTGAGTGTGTGTATGTAAATATTTACATGCGTGGTTGTGGGCTAAGGTAGCGCATTGAAGGACACAAAAATGTGCCGCAGCAATTTGCCTGCGTTCCGCCGTCGCTGTTGCTGCCGCCGCACCGTGATTCGATCCCATACAACGACAGGACAAAATTCAAAGGAGTTCTCTGATTTTGAACAAATTTTGACAGTAAATATTTGGTTGCTAAACTAAAATCTGAACTCGATTTTAATAAAGCTGTTTTTGTTTCGTTATACTTCGTCATATTTGGCAAGCCAAATTAATTGAAAGAATGAGCTGTTTGATTTTCAGAGGAGAAATTTTTTTTGTCATGTTATGTTGGAATTTATTATTAAAACGTTAAGCGTTTACTGTTGGAATAAAATTTTTTCAATTATTTTAATTTTCCTGTATAATTGTAAACTGAGATCGGAAAACCTTTTTGCGTGTTCTGATAAAGAACGCCATTTCCTAAAACTGAAAAAAAAATTCTGGGAATATTTCGTAGATTTTCTCTGCTACATACAAATAATTCGTAAATTTTCAGTTCTAATATTTTGCAGAATTTGTAGCTTTGTGGATCTTGAAAAAATAAAAATAGGCAAACCTTTAAGAAATCATAAATGCAAATCTGGAACTTTTGGCAGGTTCCTGTTAAACACTCGTTTTTTAGTTTTTAATCAACGGCTTTTAAAATTGATGTTCCAGGATTTATGCATAAAATGTGTCGACTTTGAAGAGCTTTTGAACTCACACTGATGAATTATTCACCAAGGTTTTTTGGGATTTTTAGTTGAAGTCGTTTGACTCTATACATTTATATGGTACTTCGTCTATGGGACGAGAATCACTGTGCGGCCGCCCCAAATATCTTCACATACAAATCCGTAACAATCCTTTGTATCGATTTCATGTTTATGAAATGGCAGTAGTAGCCCACTTTAGGAAAATGTGCGGCCCGTGTGTGTGCAAGTGTATGTGTGCCTGGCGCAACACAAAAAAGCACAACGTCTACTCAAACAGGCGCAGGCGCACTTCCGGTTACGCTAAGCGAGTCTCGTGACCGCGCTCCGTACTCCGTGGTCCGTCCGGAGCACATAACACGAACGGCAGACTACCGCCAAGTGGAGACGGCCACAACGGAACGCGGACGGCGGACAAAACCGAAGGAGCACAGCGCAAAGCATGGAGTGGCGTTTTATTGTTATTGTTGTTTTCTTGGAGGCTGGTACTGTTTTGGTTTTGCACCTAACGGCAACGGTAACAGCGTAAAAAGCATTATTTGTAAAAATGGCAAAAGGAGCGTATCCAACGGATACTGTGAAAATTTGGCGTACATTTTGCAAATTTTCTATTGTGATACGAAATAGTTTCGGAAATTCAACTGAAAGAAGTGTAAATAGAATCGTTTAGAAATTTATATGTTAATTTTTGATTGTACCTAGTACAAATTCGATACTATTGTATATGCAGTTTACTTTGCATATACACACAGACACGCAGATACACAGTACGGCAGTATATAAAATCAAATGTTGTAGTGTATATACAGCTCTTGTGCACTAGGGATGCCAAGTAGCTGGAAATTTGCGGGTCTTGGTAGTATCGGTGAGTAAAGTTTATTAAAACGAATTCCAAAATAAATCAACAGCAATAAATCCCGAAAGTCGAACTTTCATATTACCCGCATAATTGGAATCATTGAAACTTTGGCATTGCAGGAAGAAAATCAATTGCAGAAAAAATTAGATAAGATAAGTAAGCAAAGCAAAACAACTGCTTAAAATATGTAGGAAAATTCAGCAAAAAACCAATAAATTATTTTTATCCTTGTAAATACTGGCAAGCGAATCTCATTGCAGCCATCGATATTCAGTATCAGCAAATACGGAGAAAAAAAAGGAACCACGTATAATAAAGTGATTGAGGTATAATTTTAAATGTACAACATTTGAAAGATAAAAATCGTGCAAAATAGCCCCGACCTTTTTAGGCAAAAACACAGAAAATTTCGATTTATTTCATCAATTATTAAAATTATTTTTCTTTACGCTCCTTTGTTAGATAATTTAAAATCGAATAATTTTGTTAGTGCAGCCGGGGCAACTGAACAATTACTTGGCATCCTCAATTTACACACACTTTTATGGATTTTTGTATGTTTTATGTAAGTGCCACCCTATCCCTAGCCCCCTTCCCCTATACAACTAACATGTGTATGTACTATGTACATATGTATACTATGTGCTGTGCTGCCTGCTCCTGCTGCCTTTGCACGTGACCTAATAAGCATGTTTTTGTTTATTTTGCAATAGTATTCAGTGGCATGCTGGCCCGTGCGTCTGTAGTAGTGTGCGATTATGTAAAACGCTTGTCAATACGACAGACAAATGCGAGTGGAGCATTGTGGAGCTTGTAAACAGTGTGAGAAGTGTGCAATTTCCAGCGTTTTTCATGCTCCGAAAATCGCTTAAAGCGGCAAAGTGAATTTTGTGCCGAAAAGTGTCCTGCAAGTGTACTAAGTTTTCAAATAGGATTTCAAGTTGTGCAATTCTTCGGAAAAGTTTAAAACACATCAAAAAATTGCGCCGAACAACATAAGCTTCGACCATGTGCATGCATATACTCGGTGCTCCACCGTGCTGCTGTGCCGCCGCGGCGTCCACAACGTCTGCTCCGTTTACTCCGTTTGCGGGCTGTTCATTTTACGCAGTGTTATATAAGCGTGGGCGTGCCACGTGCTTTGCGTGTGTACGCAAGCCACTACCGCGAGGCACGGCGCTGTGTACGCTTATTTTCGGCGCAATAGCGTAGATGTGTAGCTCCAAAGCGGGCAAGTGCGGTGGAGAAAGGGTTTGCCAAAATCGTTCTTAGAGTTTAGTAAAAGCAGTTACAATAAAAGACTCTGGCTTTTTCATTATATCTGCGAAATATTCGAGATATTCGAGATATGTAGCAATTATGTTATATAGATAACTATACATCCAATGCAGTGGACAGTTGTCATCAAATTTACATATTAAAGGGCCATAATCGGTTAAAAAATTACTTCTTATAAGCTTTATTTTTATTTTTGATTCATTTGAAAGGTAAATTTCTAGAATCAAATTCCGAAGCGGCTTAATGAAATTCGAACAATTGACGAAGTAACGGAACTTTTTACCCTGCGACGTCCGGCCGTCCCGCAAACCATTCCGAAACTCCAAGCGTGTTTTATTAAGCCTTATTTTCAAATAATTTTTTGGTTCAGTGTATAAAGCAGAAATAAATAAATTTTAATTCTTTTATCTGTTTGATTTAAAGAATTGCAAAACATTTTATAATGTTAAAACTAGCTAAAATAACAATAGCGAGCACACCTCTCCCCTGCACACTAAGAATCGCAGTAATATCTAGATAATATTCGAAGCTCATCATCCCTGTATTGCTCTATGGCGCTGAAGCATGGGTGATTTCGCAGAGTGATGCTGCCTCTTTTGGAGTTTTCGAGAGAAAAGTGTTACGCAAGATCTTCGGCCCAATCCGTAGTTGGTGAACACCTCGCTGGCTAGATCTTTTCATACCAACAACGAAGGAGCTCCAGCGAAGAAGGTATTTGAGGCGGCAGTTGGCGGATGGATACAGCGGGGGAAGCCGTGCCTGTGATGGAAAGATCAAATGGGGGAAACACTGTCAACGCTTTTCATATCCAACTGGAGAAGGCACGCACGCAGCAGGGACGCCTGGAAAGAACCCAACGTCAGGTCGTAACCCGGTAACGGACTGTCACTGTCCAAATAAAGTAAAAGTAAGTAATATTTAACATCCTATGTATGAAATCTAGGTTTATTTGACAAAACAATGATCAATATGCTGTTTATAATTCGTGTTCACACAGGCATGCATTTTTTTCATCATCATGGGGTCATCTACAAAGTACCTACTATATTAGACTCAAAAATATGAAGGTAATTTTCCTTTTTCATAGATTGCCATTAACAAGCCCGTAAGTGAGTGGACAACATGCCGAGAGCTTCGTAGAATCGGATGATCCCAAATGTGATGTAGTGTTTCAACAGGACGGAGATCGAAAGCACACGGCGAAAATCGTCAAGGACTGGCTCAATAGCCAACGTTTTAAGAAAATGCCATGGCCTGCTTAAAGCCCAATTCTAAACCCGATCGAAAATGTATTAACTTTGCTGGAGAAACGACTTGCATGCTACGATACTGCACCGAAGACATTAGATGTGCTTTCTAGTCGAGTTCCGATAGAGTGGAGAAATATTCCACAAGAAAAACGGAACTCTAAAAAATTGAAATTAGTGGAAAGCATGTTAACAGCGTTATTACAGCCAAAGTTCTCTGGAATAAATATTAAAATTATTTTGTAATCTCCTTTTTTATGCACGTTCAAAAGTGGCTAGATTGTCTAAACTAAGTTAATAGGTTTAAATTATGATTATATTTTTAAAATATAAATATCAAAAATTAATTTAGGTATGAAAGTTTCAGAACGATTAATGCTTTTTTAAGGATTTTACAGGCATTTTAAGGTCAACTTGAGTAACATTTATCCACACGTGCTCGCCACTGTATGTCCCGCTAACTGGGGTTAAAAATAGACCGTGTACACACAAGTGCCACACAATGCGAGAAAGCTTGGCCTAAGCTTCGTTCTACAGGTTGGTGCGGCAATTTATTTTTAAATATATATATACATATGTACATATACATATATGTATACAACCGCTAAATGTATTAGATAGAAACTGTAGTGGCGGAAACCTTAAAGGTTTCCGTGCCTCTAGCGCTTACAAACTCAGCTGAAATCCATATCTAGACAACATTATAATAACTAAATCCAGACACAAATCCATGGACCAGCAGAAGTTTTGGGGGTAAGCATTTGTAACTAAAATCCAAACTCGCTACGACTATATACAATTTATATATGTATACTATACAGTTAATAGACAATCTGCATATTTAAAAAGCAGTCAAGTGCGAGTCGGGCTCGCTCACTGAGGGTTCCGTACCAGAAATACCCTTTTTAGCGTTCGAATTTAGTGTCTCTTTGCCCGTCTGGCCATAAAATTTTTTACATTTTGTCCTACATCTTCGAAACCAATTCACCTAAAATTATAAAAAAAAAACATTTTAGGAATCCACGGACGTAGCCCTTTCTAACGAGACCCCACAATATGTAAACAACAAAAATTTCTCGCTTAGGAAATTTTTTACTATGGTAATCTTAAATAAAATTAAAAAAATAGAAAAACAAATAAATCGAAAAAAGCTGCAGTTTTCTAGTAATCTATGACTAAAGACCTACTAACTCTGATTTTATCAAAATTTTAGCTTAAGAAATGTAGAAAGCCAGGGGGTATGGTCATTTTTTCGACATTTTGTCCTATATCTTCGAAACCACTTCACAGAAAATTATAAAAAAAATATCTTTGGAATCCATGGACGTAGCCCTTTCCCCACTCGATATAAACAACAAAAATTTTTTTCTGAGAGGGTCATCTTAAATTTTAAAAAATTTTAAAAATAAAAAATTCGAAAAAAGGGGCAGCCATTCAGTCATGCGTGATCCAATACCTAGTAAGCCTGATTTTATCAAAATTTTCGGTTGAGAAATGGCGTGGGAAGATGGGATCATGTGGGGACAGGTCTGTTTTTTTCACCTTTTTAACTATATCTTTCTAACCCGTTAACATAAAATTTAAAAAAATACATTTTGTAATCTATGGATGTAGCCCTTTCTAACGATACCCCACACGATACGATTTAAAAATATTTTTATTTTTTTGTCCGACCCGAAAACATTTAAAAATTATAAAAAAATATTTCTTAACTTTTTATAGTGAAAATGTGTTTAGGTTATTAAGACCTAACATCGTGCCAAATTTCAAAAATCGTGGTTTCTACGATTAAAAAAAGGTCGTTTTATATACACACTCCCAAAACAAAAGTGACCTTATAAGTGTTCCCGTTTTTTCCCTTTTAGGGGAACGGAACCCTAAAAACGAAAATTCATTAAAACTGCAAAATCCTTTTAAAAGGAAACAAGTTGAGAAAATCAAACAGTCTTTTTATATACAGTTTCACTTGTATATCGTTTCCATGGGTTAGAAAAAAGTTAGTTTTTGTTGCATCGTGAAATTAGTCAAATTTTGACCGCTTGAATCCGAGGTATATATGCTTATTTTACATATATATAAGACCATAATTAACGACATGACTCGAAAAGCTCACAGAAAATTTATTCCGAGATGACCAAATAATAAGTAATGTGAAAAACATTATGAAGCATTGAAAATACTAAGGATCCAAACCGCAAAGATAATTATTATTTTAAGAATAATTTACAAACAGTTAGGGCTCTGCTGGAATATGCATGTATTTGACTGATAAACTCTCAGCATAACGGCGACGGAGCTGCGTTGCGCTGAAGTAGTCACGGACCACAGATAAGCCACGTGAATGACGTGCGGGGCGTGGCTTGGAGTGATAAAGTGAGTGCCGCAGTCCGGTTCAGCTCCAACGCGTCACAAAATGGTGCCCTCTGCCAGCGTGCATTTGCGCAATTTTGAGAGAACGCGTCTTATCGGCCCGTATTGCCGGGGTTCTGGAAGCGGCCCATTGTGCATTGTGCTGGCTGAAGCGCGGTATTAAAGAGCTAGAAATGAGCGACGACGTTTAGTTTCGAAACGATCGCTCGCGCGTGAAAAACTTAAATATTAATTTAAAGACTGAAAATTCTAGTTTGATTTATACTTAAATTTGTGAAGAATAAAATTATTAAATGCTTAATAAGAGATTACAAGTCGGTCCATCATTTGGCAATCTAGCTGTTTTTGGTTGTTAGCTGCCTTGTGAAGGGCTTCCTTGTGGTTGGAAGTCAACTGTATCCATCACATAAAATACTTGAAAATTTCTGGTTTAAAGTTAATTTTCTTATATAGCATAAAGCAAATTTTTTTGAAATGTTGTACCAAATAGTGCAATAATTATTCGTGGGATATTTCCATTACCTACTTACTTATTCCATTTTCGGAAGCAGAAAGAATCAAAAATTGAAAAATGTTTGTGATAATATATTAAATTCAAAACAAAATCTGTTAATGAATCAGCAAAGATATATATACATATATGTAAAATTTATGTTTCGAGAAATTTTTAAGCAAAGGCGCTTTGTGAGAAAAGTTCTTAAAGTTAGAACAACAAATTCTGTTGATTCGGGTTAAGAAGCAAATTTTTTTATAAACATTTTTAACCCATTGCTACATCTGAAAGCTTCTTCGTTCAACAGCTTTTGCTTTGTAACAAGCATTACAGCGAACAACTTATCCTTTTTATAGGAATGTAAAATTTAATTTTTTTGTTAAAAATTCCACCATAAAAATTTTCTTTCGAAGGCGTGGCTTTTCTTCAATTACAATAGTGTGAAATAGAAATATAAAGTAAAATAAGAGACGTTATTTATATACATATTTGCTATATAAATAGAGGTTGTCTACATTACATTTTCGAATATTTTTTCCTTTATGTCACTGATCCATTTTGGAAAGTTTTCCACAAAAATGTGTAATATTGCTGGATTCAAAGCTAGATTTTTCGTGACGTTTATATGGTATAATTACGATAAGTTTAACTTTTCCTGAAATTTTAGGAATCTGTTTCATAGAAAATGTATGTATTAATAATAATAATTGATTGGCGCAACAGCGCGTGTGGGCTTAGGCCTAGCTTTCTCGCATTAACTTGTGTGTGCTTGTCATATTTTTCACAAATTAATGGGACCTACATTAACCGAATCAGAACGGGTTGAGAAGCTTTTCATGGCAAGGAATATTCTCGGAGAATTGCCAATTCATCGCGAGAAGTGGCGCCGCGCAAAGAAACATTTTGAAAACAAATTCTCTTTGTATTAGATGTTACCGGAGATGAACCCAGGTCCTCCGTATCAGCGACCAAGCACTTAGCCCACTAGGCCACCGCGGCTTTAATTGATTTAAATTATGTGCTGAAACTTTCGCACCCCAAGTCTCAAGAAAGATCCTGGTCGGTAACTATAATATCCGAAGTGTTTTAGTTTCTGTACGTTTCTTTAATTCACAAAGAATTTGGAAAAATAGTAAACCACTCCAAAAACTTGATTTTTTCACAAATATAATTTTATTAGCTTACAATAAATATTTGTTTAGAATATAGTCTGAAATAAAATAATAAAATTTTTCTAAAATTATAATTTTAATGAAACGAAATTTAGAAACGTAACTCAATAATTAATTTAACACTAATAAATAAAAATAAGTTTAGGAACAAAAATGGATCTTACAATATTAGTTAAAGATAAACGCTGCAAATAAAAGGTCCAGATTGGTAGAAGAATCAGAGTACCTACGCTATCGGACAAAACATTTGCAACTAAAATTCAACATACATACTTTTCTCAAAGAAAACTTATGTGTAAATAATATTGAAATGATCTTTGATTTCATTTAAAGTTATAACCTTCAACACATATTTTAAATAAAAATTTAGCCAATTGCACCACTACGTCTGACTCCAGCAACTCGCCGCTTGATTCAATACTTGTCGTATGTCGACTTTTTCACTTTTTGGGAAATGCAGTTTTAAGTTTAAAGTACTCCCATTTTTTTGGCACCGTAGATTTTTCTGAAAATCGAGTATTTGGTAGAGTGAAACCTTGTTATTAATACTGTTTATTCCAAAAGATCGACTATTCGATATTTAGGAAGATATAGCCAAATGAATTCAGTATTATATTGTCGTATCTACCATTCTGAACAAATTAGTTTGCCTACCATCAAAATGTGTCGTATGTATACTAGAAAAATTTTTTTCTAAAACTTTTTTTTTTAAAACTGCAAATATAATATACAATGCAATGTTTCTGCTTTAGTAACTTTTTAATTAGTTTGTCCAATCCGGAGGCAGAAATTGTTATAGCACAAAGTTGAAGCGCTATTTCTTATTAAATCTTTCAAGTTAAATATTTTTATAATCGCGTAAGGAAGCATCATTTGGGTTTCACCGACTAAATAATACGCTACCCAAGTTTGGTGAAAATCCACTGAAAGAAATGAAATGATGGGTGTATTAAATTTACCGTGTACATAGTGGGCGGACCACGCCCATTTTTGACAAACTACAAAATATTCCTAGTAGGATAAGGTAGGTAGGTAGGTTAAGTGGTCGTCTCGAGGACATCACTTAGGCCAAAAGGCCCATTGTGTTACCACGTTGGGGATTTTCACCTATACACTTCCCATCTATGGGAGCCACTTTGTGGCTCTGGTATATTTGTCGATGTGTCCTGGTGGCGTTTTTTCCAAGTCTGCCAGACAGCTCAGGAAGTAATGTCCCAGGAATCGGAAGCGCGTTCTTGCTAGCGCTGGGCATTTGCAGAGGAGGTGTTCAACAGATTCCTCGCAGTCTTCGTCTCTGCAGCTTCTGCAGAAGTCGTTGTACAGCAGTCCCAGTCTGTTGGCATGTTGACCAATGAGGCAGTGTCCGGTTATGATTCCTACTGTAACGACCTAAATTGGAGGGCCAATTTCGCCCGTACAATTCGTGGGTCCAAAGTTACACCTCTCACCATAAGCCCAACGCCCTGCATATCACAAGAACAATGACAACAGCATACGAGAACCACACCAGCATAAATAGACAGAAATACCAACAACCAGATGCACAGACGCCAAGCTAGCTTGGACAACACAACAACAACAACAGCAGCATGCGCGAAAGAACAATAGCATGCGTAGATGCCAAGCCACACAGCATGCATGGGAACAACAACACAAACGCAGTGCAGGCCGCTGGAAAGCAAGAACAACACAACGCCAGTGTAGGCCAGGCGAGCTCGGCTCGGGCTATATAAGAAAGGCCGCGAGCTGACTCTGGGCAGTTCTTCGCGGGTCTCTGACCAGCACGCATCGTCAGGTCGACGGTATCGCAGACCTGGACGATGCCATTGAGTTGCACTCTTTGGCGTAGCGGATAAGAACTGTCATTTTTGGGGCCCTAATTACTTAGGGCCTAATACATGTAGTTAGTTTTTATAGTTTTATAAACATAGTTGAGCCAACCTCCCAAGGGTATCTACGGGAGAGCGGCCACTACTTTTCTGTGAGCAGCACCGGACTGATTCCGACCGTGCCTGCTAGTGGTAACACAAGTAGCTTGAGCCAACCTCCCAAGGGTATCTACGGGAGAGCGGCCACTACTTTTCTGTGAGCAGCACCGGACTGATTCCGACCGTGCCTGCTAGTGGCAACTCAAGTAGCTCGAGCCAATCTCCCGATGGGTATTCTAAGGGAGTGCGGCTACCTATGCTGTGGGCAGACTGCTGCTAGAGTAAGTTTCATAGTTGCCACCTGGCAAAATATAGTAGCCTTAGGACTTTAAGACTTTTGAATATTTAATATTAGGAATAAATGAGTTATAGTTTAATGAACATATAAATAAAACTAAGATTTTCTAGAGTATAAACTTAGCCATTGTGTTTTCCTTCCGTCCCAAAACAAATAAATATTTTTGTAAACGACCCCTGGACAGCCGCTGAGGCTTACCCCAGCCTATGAAGTCTTCCGGCTCATCCGGAGACCCGACGTTGGGAACGTCGTTACAAATGGCGCCCGAGCAGGGACTCGAAGGAAAATACAAGCGAGAAGAAATATAATGAACATAGCAAAGACTAAGAAACACAGACTAGGTAAAGGAAAAAAAAAAAAAACCTTACGTAGAACCCACAGCAAAAATTAACTAGAACGTCACAGAAGAAAGCAGAGACAAAGTATAAACAAATCAAAGACAAAGCATAGACAAAGGATAAACAAAGCAAGGACTAAGGAAAGAAAATAATATATACATAGACGAAGAAAAACTAACGTAGAGCACTCGGAAACAGGTTAACTAGAACTTCAGAGAACAGCATAACTAAAGACGTAGAACACAGGAAGTACACAAGGAAAAGACAAAGCAAAGACAAAGTATAAACAAAGCATAGACAAAGTATAAACAAAGCATAGACAAAGCAGAGACAAAGTATAAACAAAGCAAAAAGAAAGCATAGACAAAGGATAAACAAAGCATAGACGAAGTAATGCACGCGAAACAAGTCAAGCGTAGACAAAACCAAGTAAGGCTTAGGCAAAATAGAGTGAGACAAGGGGAAATTTACACGCTGAAGGGCCAAGAAGTCTAAACTAGACACACAGAATGCCCCAGATCAGCCTGCAAGAACAATCCGGCAAGGCACCAAGACCTGCCGACTTCAACTACTGAATCCTTCCAGACAATGCTGGACGATCTCCTTCTAGGGATGGACTTCCTCCGACCGAGTCAGCGCAACGCTGACGATCGGGGAATCCAGCCACAGGATCACGGAGCAGACCGCCCAACGTCTGGGAGAAGCCGCTGCACCAGGGCCCGCACGCGGGATGTGCCAAGCGAGCAGGAAGATGTTAACTCCTTCCTAGCAACCGAGTTGAAGGCAATGGAGGACTTCGTGGAAGTGCCCACCATTGCCAAAACATTAGACGACCAAAAGGGACAACCGGAGAGGTATGCTCAATGTGGTCGCAGGTGACCGTTCGCGTCAACCACAAGCAACCCACCGGAAAAACCCCGTCGTGGAAGATGCCTACCATGCCAACAGCAATAGCCAAACCAACAGAAACCCGCAGTACCAGTGCTCAGCTAAATCATAGGGGAGCCATTGGGCGACAATAGACACACAGAAGAAGACATACGAGAAGAAGACATACGAGAAGCACCTCGAGGAGCTGAAACCCTTCGTTGGCGAGCCCTCGGACTAACTCCGCCGAAGATATCGCCCAACCAGGTATAACCAAACGCCAATAATTGTTTTTCCTTTTCTCTATTTACTAGACGAGCACTCTGCGACGAGAAACCAATGCGCAACCCACAGGACAAGTTTTGGGAAGAGAAAATCGTGTGCAGAGTACGCGTGGTCCAGATGGGACTTCCGGGGCCAAGGCAAAGCAAGCGCCTCGATTTCTCCCGGGAAGTATAGGGGGGGTGTAACGACCTAAATTGGAGGGCCAATTTCGCCCGTACAATTCGTGGGTCCAAAGTTACACCTCTCACCATAAGCCCAACGCCCTGCATATCACAAGAACAATGACAACAGCATACGAGAACCACACCAGCATAAATAGACAGAAATACCAACAACAAGATGCACAGACGCCAAGCTAGCTTGGACAACACAACAACAACAACAGCAGCATGCGCGAAAGAACAATAGCATGCGTAGATGCCAAGCCACACAGCATGCATGGGAACAACAACAACAACACAAACGCAGTGCAGGCCGCTGGAAAGCAAGAACAACACAACGCCAGTGTAGGCCAGGCGAGCTCGGCTCGGGCTATATAAGAAAGGCCGCGAGCTGACTCTGGGCAGTTCTTCGCGGGTCTCTGACCAGCACGCATCGTCAGGTCGACGGTATCGCAGACCTGGACGATGCCATTGAGTTGCACTCTTTGGCGTAGCGGATAAGAACTGTCATTTTTGGGGCCCTAATTACTTAGGGCCTAATACATGTAGTTAGTTTTTATAGTTTTATAAACATAGTTGAGCCAACCTCCCAAGGGTATCTACGGGAGAGCGGCCACTACTTTTCTGTGAGCAGCACCGGACTGATTCCGACCGTGCCTGCTAGTGGTAACACAAGTAGCTTGAGCCAACCTCCCAAGGGTATCTACGGGAGAGCGGCCACTACTTTTCTGTGAGCAGCACCGGACTGATTCCGACCGTGCCTGCTAGTGGCAACTCAAGTAGCTCGAGCCAATCTCCCGATGGGTATTCTAAGGGAGTGCGGCTACCTATGCTGTGGGCAGACTGCTGCTAGAGTAAGTTTCATAGTTGCCACCTGGCAAAATATAGTAGCCTTAGGACTTTAAGACTTTTGAATATTTAATATTAGGAATAAATGAGTTATAGTTTAATGAACATATAAATAAAACTAAGATTTTCTAGAGTATAAACTTAGCCATTGTGTTTTCCTTCCGTCCCAAAACAAATAAATATTTTTGTAAACGACCCCTGGACAGCCGCTGAGGCTTACCCCTATACCCAGCCTATGAAGTCTTCCGGCTCATCCGGAGACCCGACGTTGGGAACGTCGTTACACTACGACAATCCCTATGGAGGGTTTGCTTAGTAGGATCAATTCACTGGATCTGCTCTGGTTGATCGTAGGCCAGATCTGCCTTGCTGTGTGACATGTCTGTTCGTGGAGCCATCTCGTGTTTGCTCTGTTTATGTGGTTGATTTTTAGCATTAGTTTGCATGTGGAGAGTGGTATCCCAACTTCTTCAGTTATGTTGATTCTATGTAGCTCTGTGCCTGCTCTTGCGAGCTCGTCAGCTATGCAGTTTCCCTCTATGTCTTTGTGCCCAGGCACCCAGCAAAGGTGTACATTGTACTGCGCGGATATCTCGTTTAGAGATGTTCGGCAGTGAAGGGCTGTTTTAGAGCGGGGATGTGCGCTGAGTAGAGCTTGTATTGCAGCCTGGCTGTCGGTGTAAATGGTAATGTCCCTGAGGGAGATGCATTTGCTTTGAGCCAAGCGGCTGCCTGTCTGATAGCTGCAAGTTCCGCCTGAAAGACGCTGCAGTGGTCCGGTAGTCTATATGACGATCGTAGGTTCAGATTCCTGCAGTATACACCGCTGCCGACATTGTCGTTCATCTTTGAACCGTCCGTGTAGAAGGTTGGTGGTCCTAATAGGATTACATATTCCAAGTATTGATACTCTGGTCGACTTACGACAGTAACTATAAGTATATATAAATTACCGCCTCCATGGTGGGCGGACCACGCCCACTTTTGGAGAATTAAAAGGCATTCTTAAAAAAAAATTTATACATTTTTAGGAAAAAATACATCTTAATATATAAAAACTAGTGATGGGAAAAAAATTCATTAATCGATTAATGAATCATATGATTAATTTAAACCGAGCGATTATTAATTGCAATTAGTGGAAGGAAAATGAAAATAATCGAATATTCAAATGATTTTTTAAATATTTTAACTAAACCGTGTAATTTTGTGGTATGTTGATATGTGAATTGTAATGCGTTTGAAAAAGCAGCTTGAATATTGGGCTGATTGCACTTGGGGTGACTGTTCTGCACTGATTTTGCTTTTTGGCTTGTGCTTGTGACTTCTTTGCTTTCCTCATCACCCTCAGAGTCTTCATTGCATACTATTGGTGCCTAATATTCTACAATTAAAATGAATTTAATTGTAATTGAAGCTGAAACACTTACTTTGAGGGATTCAGCATATTTTGGGTGTTTTAGCCTAGTGTGCTGAAGCATGTTCGTTGTATTCTTGCACCATTTTATTCCTTTCTCACACAACCGGCACTGCACTTCCTTGTCGTTAATTTTGGAATAAAATTTCCACACTTTGCTTTGAGTTGGAGCCATAGTTTTGTTAGAAAAAAAGCAGTCAAGTGCGAGTCGGGCTCGCTCACTGAGGGTTCCGTACCATACCCTTTTTATCGTTAGAATTTAGTTTCACTTTGCCAGTCTTTCCTTAACTTGGTTTTGATTGTTTTCTGTAAACAGCAGAGATTTAAGAAATATGTACCTCAATAATTTTCATACATATCTTCGAGAGATATTTTCATATGAATATTATCAAGAAGACTCCTGAATAGGGGCTCATGACTTTTTAAGTCTCCAAAAGACATCAACGCCATAAATAGGTCAACATTTTTGACGTAGTTAGGCATTTTGCTTTCAGTTGAATAGCTCAAACCAAAAGAAACTACGAAAATCAGATCGAAACTTTTTATAAATTTTAGAACACAAATAGTCAAAATTCTCAAAAGTAAGACCTCACATGCGTTCGCAACGAATGACTCAAAGCAATAGAGGAAAGCATCCCTATAAGCAATTCAGTAGTCGACTACGAAAATAACGCACTTATAGTTGACTTTTCAGTAATCGACTACAAAAATAACACACTTATAGCTAACTTTTATGACCTAACTATAAGCTAACTACAATGTAGTGCAGAACTGCCCCAAAATCAAAGCGAGCTGTTTGCTTTCTTCTATTTTGCTATTTGCTTTTTTTGAATATTTTTCATTTATTTATGTGCATTGTGAAATTGAAATTGAAAAATCAAAGCAAGCTGTTTGTTTTCTTTCCTTTTTGTTTTATATATTTGTCAAAAAACTTTTGCATTGGAAAATTTCAATCAGTTGCTCAGAAGGAAATGGAAGCATTTATCAAAAACCAAATATTTTTTGCCAAATTATGGAAATATGATGATATATTATCTTAAACAGGCAACGATTTTACAGCATACTAGTTTAGTTGAATAGCTTCATATGAAATTAGTTAGCTATAACTAAAAAAAATTAGCTAACTTTTAGCTAACTTCTAAACAACTAACTTTTAGCTAACTTCAAAGTAACCGACTTTAAGTTAGTTGAAAAGTCATCGAAGGGTAATCGGGACTGACTACTGCCTAGGACATCGCAATGTTAAAAAAGTCAGTCATTTCCACTGAAAGTAGTCGAAGAATAGTCAGCTATGGTTGCGAAGTAGTTAGCTTATAGTGCACTAAAAGTTAGTTGAGTTGCCGGTAGGGATGCTTCTGTGCTGCTTATATACAGCAGTGCTTCTTCCCTGTTTGGCTCTGATTGGCTGTTGCTGAAATTAATTATATTTAATTTAATAGGAGTGAATTTCCTTGCTCGTCTGGTCTGCTATTGGTTTTCGTTGTTTTCGGTTGAATAGCAGCGCTCCTCCTTGCCCGTCTGTCCCCGGAACATTAGTTGATGTATTTGATGTGATTTAATGAAATATCTATATAATATTATTTTAACGGGCCTAAATCAGGCATAAATCCAGGTCATTACACATTTCGTATTCTATAAATACGGCAAGATTATATTAATTATATTAACAAATAAATCGAAAAGAGCTGCAGTTTTCCAGTAATCTATGACTAAAGACCTACTAACTCTGATTTTATCAAAATTTTAGCTTAAGAAATGTAGAAAGCCAGGGGGGTATGGTCATTTTTTCGACACTTTTTCTGAGGGGGTCATCTTAAATTAAAAAAAAATTAAAAAATTTAAAATTCGAAAAAAGGGGCAGCCATTTAGTCATGCGTGATCAAATACCTAGTAAGTCTGATTTTATCAAAATTTTCGGTTGAGAAATGGCGTGGGAAAATGGGATCATGTGGGGACAGGTCAGTTTTTTTAACTATATCTTTCTAACCCGTTTAGATAATATAAAATAAAAAATACGTTTGGAATCCATGAATGTAGCCCTTTCTAATGATACCCCACTCGATATAAAAAAAAAATTTTTTTTCTGAGTGGGGTCATCTTAAATTAAAAAAAAATTAAAAAATTTAAAATTCGAAAAAAGGGGCAGCCATTCAGTCATGCGTGATCAAATACCTAGTTAGCCTGATTTTATCAAAATTTTCGGTTGAGAAATGGCATGGGAAAATGGGATCATGTGGGGACAGGTCAGTTTTTCTCACATTTTTAACTATATCTTTCTAATCCGTTTACATAAAATTTAAAAAAATATATTTTATAATCTATGGACATAGCCCTTTCTAACGATACCCCACACGATACGATTTAAAAATATTTTTATTTTTTTTTGTCCGACCCGAAAACCGTTAAAAATTATAAAAAAATATTTCTAAAAATATTTCTTAACTTTTTATAGTGAAAATGTGTTTAGGTTATCAAGACCTAACATCGTGCCAAATTTCAGGTTTCTACGATGAAAATATGGTCGTTTTATATACACACTCCCAAAACAAAAGTGACCTTATAAGTGTTCCCGTTTTTTCCCTTTTAGGGGAACGGAACCCTAAAAATTAGAAATTGTTAGAAAGCGTCCGTACCAAGCTCTTTTTTGCGCGAAAAATTAAATGATATTAGAGATGTCAATATTTTGCTATTACGTTTTCTTTCGATTATTTTAGCAACTAATCGATTAACGTTTCGATTCATCGAAACCCATTTTTCGATACAATTAAATCGTTAATTGAAAGAAAAAAATCGATTAAAATGCATCAAATGATTAATCGTCCCATCACTAATAAAAACGTTTGTGCGTATGTATGTCGCAGCATCACGGCTGAACCACAGAAGCGATCGACCTTGTACTCACAACATATGTTCGTGTGGTGCTCTGAATGGTTTTTTTTCATGTTAGACCTTCCTAAGTGTTGCCACGGTGGCGTTTTTTCGAAAATTCTTATTTATGGACCGATCTGGCTCAAATTCACACCATATAATACTAAGAATGTTGACAGAAAGTGGTCGACAAAATTTTCACCCGATAGCTGTTGTCGAAGTGGAAATATTCACGAAAACGTATTCTTCCTGAAATATATTGAAACACATTTCGAAACCAATCTTGGAATAAAATAATTATTTTAGGCAGAACAACGTTTGCCGGGACAGCTAGTTTTATTATAAAAAACAATTCTTTTGAGGTATAAGTACCTACATTAAGCATCTGATATATGAAAAATCAATGAAAAGTATTATTAAAAAATTTAAATTTTGCTTAAAACTATACAATTTGTTCCTCAACTGTTCGGCTAAATACTCGGCCTTTTGTAGCCGAGACCGAACCCGAACCTTTTGGCCGAACTGTTCGGTAACCGAAACCGAGACCGAACGTTCGGTCGGGCTCTAGTTACAACTAAGAATTATGCCTTTTATTTCACCCATCACTTTACCAAGCTGTAATAGGAAACGTTAATAACTACTCTTGCAAGTTTACAAGCAATGATTATTTTATAAAATTTTCAAAAGGGATACCTTGTCTCCTTGTTTTGTATTCAAGATATGACTTTGGCACGCTAGTATTGAAAAAGTCACACTGTGCGGTGGCAGCATTTAAGGGTTTAAAATACAAAATATGTGCAAAATCGGACGTCCAAAAAGTTTCAGCAATATTTCCCCCGTAACAAAATGTTTACTATGCAAACCCACTGCAATGCGAAAAGCTGAACAACCCAAGACTCGACCCGAAACAGTTTCCCCACCTAAGACCAACACCTACTACTAAATCTATTACAAACGAACTAAGTCAGGAACAGGGCTGCCACATGTTCAATATTTGAATTACTGGTGATGAGGAATGCATTTATTTCCAGCTTTAAGAAATATGGCTCCTGTTGTTTTGGTTTGTAAAATGTGGTTCGTTAGAAGGGAAATAAAGAAAGGAAGTGTTGGAATACATTCAGAACTTTCAGACGAAAAATATAACCAGGTACCTACAAATAAAATTAATCGAATTATTTTCCATTAATAATAATGTAAAATTTGTTGTGTACAAAACCAGCAACAGATGTAGTCTCTGAAGAGCTTTTGTTAAATATTATCGACGATACTCATATAAAAGGCAATCACAGAGGTATTCACGAAAATTATGAGGAAATAAAAGATTTATGCTTTAACCCAAAACTGTTAAAAAATATATATCGATATGACAGCTGCAGAGTATGTTGTGAAAATAAGTACGACAGAAAACCTATTAAGAAACAATTTCAACATACGTATACACCGGAAAAACCTAACGCGATTGTTGATTTAGATATATTTCAAATTCATACTTGATCACATTTCTGTCGGAGTCAATTTCGTGCGGCTCCTGCGCCTTCTTTGTGATTGTGTCCAGTTCTTGCAGGCACGTCCGACAGAAGGAATGCGCTGTTGCTCTTGTTATTGGAATCATCGCCTACCATTTGTTTTGTCACGCGAGTATCTTGCTCTTTAGTTTTTTCTGGAGTTGCAGGCTTCGCCACAATTGTTTGTTTTCCACAGCTGCAAACTTGTGTATTTTTCTTCTTCTTCTGTGTTGAATATAATTGACAACACCATATAAAAACATTTTGAGTGCTTGCGTATTCTCTGCATTCTACTCGATTCAGCCATGCGCGATATTAATTCGTACGTATTGTTAATTATTCGCACGCAGAATCCAGAGATTTTCTTTATAACTCTCCCTGGTTCCCACCACGTTCCCACGCAGACCGAACTCAAGAAATAATTTCAAACAGCTTTTCAATGCTGGCAGCACATTGCCTGCCGTCTTATGGTAGAATTACTCTAGCGGTAAGGTTAGAAATCGTGTCAGCTGACACAATCTATCTTACCCGAACACAATGTTCGCTATTACTCTGACCGGATTGAGTAGTAGAAATTTCTGCGTCGATTAGAAAACCAAAGAGAGTATAAGGAGAAGAGGTAACAACCCGTTCCAGTGCTAAAAATGCGTGACTTTAGTACAGAAAAACTAGTAGAAAACTGACTCATTCTACCCAGAAACCTGCTCATTTTTCTCGAGCGATTCCGGCCATTATGTTGCCGCTTGTGTGGCGGATATTGAGTAAATTCAAGAACCGGTTTGTTCGGCGCAGGATAGATTGAGTTTCTTTCGCATTCCGCATGCAGTCGAATTCGACAGTATCGCTGCTGATGTCAAGCAGAACAGGCCAAAGTGTGGATGTTCTGCTTGTTCTCATGTATGTTCCAACACGTGGCAAAAACCGGTTTTGGGAAATTGGTTTGCTGCGAGTGCCGTACATTTCTCAATTTCTTGATTCTTTGCCGTCTTGTCGAATTTTCGTTTTGCCGACTGCAAACTGACAAATGGCAATTTCCTATTAGGCAAATGATATGTTTGCTTGCCTTAAAATTTTATCTTATTTATTTGAACGCAATGCATTTTTCCGAAATTTTGCTTTATTTAATATTTTTTCATCTATTTTATTTGCATTGATATACATATCTTGATAAAGCACTTTTCTCAGATTTTGCAGATACTTTTCGTCAAATATTTTTTAAGGTCATATTTTTTTAAAGAGCACATTAAATATACATTAATTAATCACATTTATCCAATATACATACTTACATCCCTTTCAACACTTATTTCTGTCCTTAAGCAGCACACCCGACGACAGCATTATTTGAGCTGTCCGTCCGTTTGTTTACATTTTTTAAACACACTTGCCTGGGATGCTGTTTTGATTTGTGTGTGTGTTGCCTGTGAATTTTTCGCCTTTTTGAACGCATTCTACCTAATAAGTATTTTTTATGTCGCGACCACTGCGGACGGCTAGGCGTGCAGGTGTTTGGCGCGGTTGTCTATGATAAGAGGTCGGTTGCAGATTTTGTAATAAAGGAACGTCATTATGTTGTGGAAAAAACTGGCCTTTGTGATATTTAAGAAGCATTTTACAAAATAAATAAATTCGAAATTGAGGGAGGCTTTTATGAGGGAACGTACTTTTTCAATATGCAACCAATTTAGCAATTTTAACACAAAGCAAAATTTCTGAGGCCAATGTCGACAAAATCACTTGCTCACTCACTCATTAAAATGACGTCGCAATAATTTTTAAGCGGTTTTCTTTCTGTATGTCGCTGAATTGAAGGAAAAAAGTGGAATGTAGCGTGCCTCTTTTCACCGATTCAACGGACGTAGTTTCGTTTTTGTGGTGGCAATGTCGACATTCTATGCTCCTACGGAAATTCGTGCAACTGAACATTTATAAGCATTGTAAACTTGAAAAATTGCACTGAACAATGTTTGCTTTTGATCTTAATTTGATATTACAGGACCAGCATTAAAAATTTTCGAAAATAGAAAGAAATGCAATTGCAACAAACTGAATTTTCAGTTTTTACCAGCCTCATCGATTTGATCATAAATACACACAAAATAGTTAGTTTATACCATAAAATAGAATTATCCCGATGAATTACAAATAAATTTGTTGAACATTATTGCGACGTCATTTTAATGAGTGAGTGAGCAAGTGATTTTGTCGACATTGGCCTCAGAAATTTTGCTTTGTGTTAAAATTGCTAAATTGGTTGCATATTGAAAAAGTACGTTCCCTCATAAAAGCCTCCCTCAATTTCGAATTTATTTATTTTGTAAAATGCTTCTTAAATATCACAAAGGCCAGTTTTTTCCACAACATAATGACGTTCCTTTATTACAAAATCTGCAACCGACCTCTTATCATAGACAACCGCGCCAAACACCTGCACGCCTAGCCGTCCGCAGTGGTCGCGACATAAAAAATACTTATTAGGTAGAATGCGTTCAAAAAGGCGAAAAATTCACAGGCAACACACACACAAATCAAAACAGCATCCCAGGCAAGTGTGTTTAAAAAATGTAAACAAACGGACGGACAGCTCAAATAATGCTGTCGTCGGGTGTGCTGCTTAAGGACAGAAATAAGTGTTGAAAGGGATGTAAGTATGTATATTGGATAAATGTGATTAATTAATGTATATTTAATGTGCTCTTTAAAAAAATATGACCTTAAAAAATATTTGACGAAAAGTATCTGCAAAATCTGAGAAAAGTGCTTTATCAAGATATGTATATCAATGCAAATAAAATAGATGAAAAAATATTAAATAAAGCAAAATTTCGGAAAAATGCATTGCGTTCAAATAAATAAGATAAAATTTTAAGGCAAGCAAACATATCATTTGCCTAATAGGAAATTGCCATTTGTCAGTTTGCAGTCGGCAAAACGAAAATTCGACAAGACGGCAAAGAATCAAGAAATTGAGAAATGTACGGCACTCGCAGCAAACCAATTTCCCAAAACCGGTTTTTGCCACGTGTTGGAACATACATGAGAACAAGCAGAACATCCACACTTTGGCCTGTTCTGCTTGACATCAGCAGCGATACTGTCGAATTCGACTGCATGCGGAATGCGAAAGAAACTCAATCTATCCTGCGCCGAACAAACCGGTTCTTGAATTTACTCAATATCCGCCACACAAGCGGCAACATAATGGCCGGAATCGCTCGAGAAAAATGAGCAGGTTTCTGGGTAGAATGAGTCAGTTTTCTACTAGTTTTTCTGTACTAAAGTCACGCATTTTTAGCACTGGAACGGGTTGTTACCTCTTCTCCTTATACTCTCTTTGTAGAAAACTACCGCAAAAGTCGTGTCAGCTGTGAAAAGAATGTTGCCACACAAAAAATTCACTTGAAAATGAAATAGCAATAATGCTTTTCCTATGCAAGAATTTGAACGGCAACACTGGTCAAAACAAGCGAATATTTATTGGAAATATAGTCCACCTGCGCTTTCGTTTGCTTAAAATTTGTACACATCGTACATTTTACACAACACTAAGCACATTGAGTCAATTATTTCGTCGTTTGAATTCATTTTTCACGATATATTTTGTTTGTGAACTCTTTGCAGAAAAGTGTTGCCAGTGACCTTCGATTTTAGTTCAACAAAAGAAGTGGATTATTATTGCCGAAATAAGTTAAAAAAGTAGTACACAATATAGAGATGTAACAATTATGATAATTCAGTGCCATAAATTTAATAAAGAATGTAAAATTTCATCTCAGAAGAAAATAAACAGTGTGTTTCTTTTGTGCACAAAACTATACGGCAGCACTAGCAAAAAGAATAGACTGACATCTGCAATCCGGTTAGCTGTTAGAGTAACTGGGCAAATTGCTATCCGGCACGATTGAATCCGACACCGCTGGACTAATTCGACCATTATGCGTCAAAGCCAAACGACACGGCGGATGTGCATGGAACCCATTATGTTCCGATGGCTAATTTAATTTAGTACTTTATTAATTTCAAAGCAGACGTCATTAACTTTGGAAAAATTTGTGTTCAGTGTCTAATACAAACTCTTAAATACGTTAGTACTTCAAATTATATATTTCACTACTGTGATATTCACCTCATGCAAAACTACATGCCATATAGTTCATGATCCAAGGTTGTACTTTCCAGCTCCCACTTACCTATAATCCTTTTTAAACCAACTACATGTAAAGTGTATTGGGGTATTTTTGTTTCATAAAAAAATTTATTAATTACATTCAAAGATATTTGAATAAATTGTAAAATAGTAGTTATGAATACCTAGTGTCCCGTTTTATCTTTGAATCTGGCAGCTCTGAAAATAGTTCTAACAGCCGCTGTACATACGAACACAAGAAAACATCAGCAGAACGAAAAAATAGAAAAAGAATGCATTGTTTCCCCCCTAACCCGCTCTGAAAAACTAAACCGAATATCGTTTGCCTATGCCTGTGGCGTATTTGTGGGCTTGCGCTGCTTCGTCTTGTGTCGTATTTCGTGAAGGAGAAAAGTAGTTTTCATTTCGCGTGAAAATGTCGATTTTCCTCGGGAATCATGGAAATACTGTGAATATTAAGTAAAGCGATGTGAGTGACCTGGAATCCGACGAATTTTTGCAGAAATTGTCAACAAAAACTACGCAGGTGCGTTACGCAGACGTGACGGGCGGACGGAAAGTCACTGGGCCTGCTCGGCTGCTCCACTGGTTTTATTTGTGTGATTGTTTTCCAAACAGACTGCTGGCAGTGCCAAAAATCCAACTGCAATCCAATTAAATTCGTTCTTATTAATATTCCGCGTGCGCCCCCAACAAACTCACTTGAAAATCCAATTGGATTGTTTTTCGATGTGTGAGCCCGAGAATTTCGTGTGTACACTGTAAGATGCTGGTTGGCAGGGGGTGTTTCTGCTGGTGCTCATATTAGGTAATAGCTGACTGGCCTTGCTAATCGCTATGCTCCAACTGCTGTTTGGCCGCTTGGAGCACCTTTTGCTGTTTTGGGTGCTCCATTGTGCGCCGGTTGTGGACGACCTTTGCTTACTTGCTGTTGTGCGCCGTTTGCCTGCTTGCTACTCGCTGCTGCCGCTGTCGCTCAGTGACTGCCTCTTATGTAGTAGCTGTCATGTGCTGCGCCGTTTCACCGGCGCTGTGCCCAATGACACGTCTGCGAATGTCCGGATTCCATGCATGCTCACTGGCGCCGAGCGTGATTCATTGCTGGGCCTCAGCAGTTTGTATGAGTTTTGGACTGGCGCGTTTCGCACAAAAATTATGTTTATTTACATTTTTGTCGGCACTTTGCCGTTGCCGTCGAAAGCGCAGGACGCGCTTTTTTCGTGCTGTCGTCTTCAAAACAGCCCCTTAACACAGTAAGAACAATTGTCAAACACCTAAAGGGATTGTTCGGTGCAGGTGGTAGCTGCGGCCACACCGCAAGAATATCTTGCTACATTTCTCTAATAGCTGCATATAAGGAGGAACTTTAATGAGAGCCAAGTGTTTAATTCTACGGGTTTTGTTTTAGTATCAAAAAAGCGAAGAATTTCAACATGCAGAAATAGAGCGACACTTATTTGAATCTTACCTATTTGCAATGTATGACTGTCTGGAGTGACTGTTTCTCTGCTCTATCGGCAAGCATTACCTTTAACTAATGGGGTGCTCAATTACGGTTGCGGGTTAAAATTAACCTGCCTTCGGTTAAGCCCAAATCTCTACCTAAATAAATAAGGCACTGTATAATTGTATGTAACAATCAAGTACAAACCTTTCTTGAAGAGATCTGCTACCAGTGGTACCAATGTTCGACATATAACTTTTGTTCGAAAAGGAAATCGATCCCAATTGATGATATGTTAGATTATTTGAGCGGTTTATTTTGAAAGTGGGGTAAGTCCACTTTCTGTTATTGCGAGATATTTCATTGTTTACATTTCACTCTCAGTGTCACTACTATGAAGAGCTAAAACTTCCATCTCCCAAATACAAGAATCTGAATTTTTTTTACTATAAATTGTTTACCCATAGAAAAATCCAAGGCACATTAACAAGGTATGCCAACTAGGGAGAGCCATAAAATTTGGAGCCTTGAGAAAGATCATAATAAGTTTTATCTAAAAATGTCATTATCTACATTTTTATAAAAAATGGACTTACCCCACTTTCAAAATAAACGGCTCATTTGCTGGGTTTATTTTGGTACCAATCTACGTATGTGTGACTAGCAAATAAGTGATCGGCCTCCAGACCAAAAGTCCCTGGTTCGGTTCCTGGCCGACCCAATTCACTCTTGCAAAAGGATTGATAATTTTTCTTTATGCATTGCCATTTCTCGTGTTGAACTGGCAGCAGTCTGAGAGTATTCTTTGCTTTGGCCAGTTTAGTTGAAATAGTTTTGGTAAAATCGACAGACATGGGACAAGAACACTAGAGAAGAAGATTAATCTTCAAAACTATTGTATACTTCTAGGTTCATTCTTTTGTATACACAGATTGCTATTTTTGAGTTTGCTTTAAATAAAAATTTAATTCTATTTAAGTAAAGAAAACGAATTCCCAATGCCTAGGTTTGAACCCACGACATCTTAAACGCCGTAGGGGTGCACCGGTGCACCCTAAAGATATTTAAAAATTTAATGTTAAATGTGACTCGGAAGCGTTAGTGTTTTAAGAAAAATATATTTTGGATGAAAGTTGATTTTTGATTGGTCATAGTTAGTATCTTAATTATAACAGCTGTTTTTTTTAGCTCGGAAGATATCGTAGAATATTTTTGCATATTCACAAATAATGGTACCTTCTAAAATAGAAGAGAATAACCAGAAACGTTTTTTCACATATTTCCTAGATTTTGTCTCATAAGCTGTCAATTTAAATTTTCCTTCTTTAAAAATTACATACTTAAAGTTTTAAAAACTGTAGTATTTTAAGTTTTTAAACGTAAAAAAAAAGTAAAACAACCAAAAATTCAACTGATAAATTTTAAACGCCAATCAGCAGGTTACTTTTAAAAACTTGTTTTTAAACCCTTTTTACTTAATAGAATAAAATCCTTAAATCGAACGTTCCACCATTTAATTGAAAAATGAAAAGATTTTCTACTTTACTGACCAACACTAATTATGTTTTCGACAAGATTTTTTGCCTTTACCTTTAAGATTAAACAAATATTTTGTTTTGACACCTTGAGTTTTTTAAAAAACTGTGTGTGTGTGGTACGCATCAATGTGGTGCCTCAGAATACCTGCTCCGTTCAACGGCTGTAACTTTCGACTACGACTTTAATTTCGAAAAATTCTTTTACCCACAAATCGAGAGACGTTATAGAAGCCGAAAAGAAGCGAATAAAAAAATGGAATTCATTATGTACCCATCATAGCAGACCGACCCTCCTTTATTTGAAGAATCGTAGTTTGTTGAAGGAGAATATATTAGTATTGTACAATAACGATTTGCAATGTTATATTGCAGTTTGCCTTAGATTCAGAGTTTAGCTATCTTTAAATTGAATTTTGAAGTTCTCGAAATTCTAATCAGAAGCATTTTTCAAATTGCATTAGAAAAGGAATTCTTTCAATAAAAGTATACACAAAGGATGCGTCCAATTTGACAGAGTTTTTGTCAAATTTGTTGTGTACAGAGGGTTGAAATGGTAACTACCTTCCCTGCCAGGTTAGAATAAACCACCCTTCCAGCATTTCCCAACTGGCTTATCCGCACGTACGTCACAGCCTTGTGTCAGCGCATTGCAAAGCCAAATCCGCAGTAGGTACAGTTCCAACTGGAAGCAGCGGCAAGCGCAGTGCCGAAAGCGTAGTCAGCAGAGGAATAGCACGGCGCACAAGCACGCACGCTCGCCCTGGGTAGCTGGCGAGGCAGAGCTGGGCAGGTTGACTAGCTGCGTCAGCGAAAAAGCGACGTCGCACTGAGCGAGCAAGCTTCTCAGTCATTCACCCTAAAGTGGCAAACGGTCGCAAAGAGCGGAGCTGTCGTCGCTCGAGCCACTGCACAAGTGCACGGTATCGATTTTTCATGTTTGTGTCGTGCTGATAGCTGCGTCGCCGCGTCGTACGTGTGAGCTAGATACACTCAGACTTGGCGTTGGCGCAGTGGGAGGGAGTTTGCCGTGCACATAGCGCGCACCAGCGAGAGTGGCTGGCTACGGCTGTGGCACATGAGCAGTGCCGATGGTGGCACCACTACAGTTTTTCTAAATTTCGAATCCGAAATGGAAGCAAACACAGACACGCCACACCAAAAATAGGCAATATTCGGAAATATCATGCGATTTTGTTTTGCTGTTGTTGTTGCTCTAACCCCATTATTTTACTTACTCATCGTAGCCGTGTTTCTTTATTCATTCCGGATAAAGAATGGAAGCAAGGAAAAGATACAAGTTTATCTAGAAGGTAATGACCAAAGAAAAAAGTTCGAAGCAGTGTTGCTGCTGACCAGCTATTTCTATTTATCAAATTTCATCAAAATAATCATTTTATTAAAGAAAATCCGTGCAATAATTTTCGCAGATTTTGTCATTTCCACTGGATATTTTTTATAAATAACTTGCGAATTCCTCCGAAATCCCACACGGAAGCAGTTTTCTGGTGTGGTCAAGATCAAACAATAAAATATATAATTTCGATTCCACTTCCGGTTTCTACCACTAAAATGCAATGGCTAACAGCAACAACAAATATGTACATATACATATGTACGTTCTCTTTCCTGGGAGCGCAGCAGGCACACGGCAATAGTCACTCACGCTGAGGCAGCGTATTGTGCTTTTGGCCAAAATTGCAACCCCCGCTGCTGCACGACTGCACCAAGCGACCAAATTATACACTCCTTCTCTGCCCCTACGTCATCAGCCTGCCTGCCCGACTCACTGACAGACTGCCGGTGGCGTTTGCAAGTGCGCGTGAATTTTCTGCCCTTACTGCCTTGCGCCTTGTGTGGCTCTCAGTCATCGTTGTTGGCCCTCGCAATTGCCGCTCTTTATTGTATGTATTGTGCTTTGTGTATGTTGGCGCGTTTCTGGCGCAGGGTGAATTTGCTCCGTGCCCGACCACCTAGCAGCTAGGTTGTGTGGTCCCCTTGCCGTACTTCGGGGCGCCAGCGCAAACGGGCTTTTGCTGTGTACAATGTGTAGGCCGCTTAAGGGTGCAGTGCATGCGTGGCCACTGCGTTGGGGGTGGCTGTGTCTGCGACTGCGCTGCCGCTGGCTGCTTTGTTGCTGTGGCAGCGGCCCTTGTTTGTGTTGGAGTTGTGACTTTATTGGTGGTGGTTGCGTCGTTGTCGTCGTCGTCGTCACTCTCGACGCTGCTGACGCATGCCTCTTATTGATTTTTCCTGCGTTGGCAGCTTTTGTCTGCTCAGTCTGTGGGGTGGTACGTTGCCGTGTGGAAGTTCTTCTCTTTTCGCAGTGCGTTTGCGTTAAAGTTTCGACAAATTATTCTTTTAAATTTAAAGCAGCAGCATTATCGGCCATTGCAGTCACTGCCAAGTGGTATTTTAAAAGTGCTTCCATATTTTTGCAAATTATGCAAAAACTTGTTTATAAAAATGTCATCTAAAACTCTTTGAATGCCGTTTTTCAAACTTTCTTTACAATATGTTGGAATATTTTCATATAAAATTTAAAGTTTTCGTGTGTCTCTTATCTTTCCGCTTGTTTACGCTGTGCTATTTTAATTGTTTTGTTTTTGTTGTATGTAGTGTCGTGGATCAGGCCAGAAATATTTTGTACGCAAGCGCAAATGTTTATAAACAAAAAACAACAACAATTGCCTGACTGCTTGACGACGACCTCAATTTGTTCTTATCGGTATCGTTTTGTAATGATGTGCTTTGTCTGTGCATAACACATACATACATACATAGAGATGCGCGTGCGCCCACTTATACAAACGCACATGCACCCACACATGCATGCAGCGAAATTATAATAGATTGCATTTCCAAGTAACTCGCAATGGCAGACACTGCCTGGCTATGGCTAGACTACGTTTCAAATCAGACTACGATTCTTTTAACAGCACCTTCACCTTGAAAATTGATTTGTGACGTATGCATGTATGTAGTTTATTTTGATCGTTGCTGTTAATATCACTTCTCAGATATTCCTCCATTCCTGTTGTTCTAATTGAAAAGCGTAAAAACAGTGCAATCATTAGAAAAAAGTGCAATTGAGTTCGTTTGAAGTTCGATTGAACTAGCAGCCTTTTTTAGACGGACTTTCCTTGGGTGCATTGTGGTTTCATTAAATTATTTCCATTTAACAGATTACGCAATTTTTTGAAAAGCATACTGCAAACTCAACGTTCAGTAGAAGTACAATATTATCAGATTTATTTATTTACGGTTTTAAGTTCTTCCGGGTTAAGAAGCTCCTAGCTTTTGTTAGCTCCAGGTTAGAGTAAGAAAATTCAGTTTAATTTAGCGATCGACCAAACTCGTTAAAGTCACCCAAATGAACTAGTTCGTCTTAGCTCAGTTGTTTGCTAATTCACGAGCTGACTGAGTAATAAATGCGAAGGAGATCAATGAAGAGTATTTCGTTTATTTTGAAAGTGAAAAAGCTTCTACAATTGCTTTTTTTTCCTTTTTTTGTTATAAAACATTATAAATTGAATAGAACTGATGCGTTTTATTTACGGGCTTGGTAATCCGAATATCCAATATGAAAGACTTCTTCAATATCATTTGCTTTTCTGCTATCCTAAATTCAGCCTTGATCCGAATTGATTTGAACCCTACAATTCTGTCAGGGGTTCGACCATTAATGAATCACGTCACAACAATAGCTTTAACGTTATTTTTATGATCGAAATTAGTCATTGATCGCCATTTTTCGATAGAAAAAATTAAAAACAATAATTGATCATAAATGTTTCGATCAAAAATCAAAATAAAACCCTCACATTTATTTCTTGCAGATCTCCATATAGTCCACAATAAACCAAACGAATCCGGTTTGTACATCGAAACGGGGTTAAGCCTCGTCGAATACGCGGTGCCGCGCTGCAACGTAGGTCCGCAAGAGGTCTACGTTCCGAGAACGTTGTCAACAAAACCAAAGATTGGGATTTTTCCCAAGCCACCTCCCACAACACAGTAAAAAACCGCGTGCATATTGACGTAAGCACCGGCACCGCCGAAGAACGTCATGAATGTGACTACGATCTCGACGGGCATCGCCAACCAAGCGACAACCACTAAGACATACAAAATCGAGATGCTCGACGACGGTCAACTGAGCATGGCCTCGGACGACGACGACGATGATTTGGTGAGCAGCGACTGCAGCATCTACGACGGCGACGTGATGCAAATGCAGGCGCAGGACGATGTTGCTAACCAGTTGGCGGCCGCTGGGCCGGTGGGGGTGGCCGCTGCTGCTGCCATCGCTTCATCGAAGAAGCGCAAGCGGCCGCATTCGTTCGAAACAAATCCATCGGTGCGCAAGCGACAGCAGAATCGGCTGCTGCGCAAACTGCGTGGCATCATCTACGAGTTCACCGGGCGCGTCGGGAAGCAGGCCGTGGTGCTGGTAGCCACACCGGGCAAGCCCAATACCAGTTACAAAGTGTTCGGCGCCAAGCCGCTGGAAGACGTAATGCGCAATTTGAAGAACATTGTGATGGACGAGTTGGAGAACGCATTGGCGCAGCAGGCGCCGCCTCCACCCCAAGAGGATCCGTCGCTGTTCGAGCTGCCACCCCTAATTATCGACGGAATACCTACGCCGGTGGAGAAGATGACACAAGCGCAGCTGCGCGCTTTCATACCGCTCATGCTAAAGTACTCGACGGGGCGCGGCAAACCGGGATGGGGTCGTGAGTCCACTCGTCCTCCCTGGTGGCCGAAGGAGCTGCCCTGGGCCAATGTGCGCATGGACGCACGCTCAGAGGACGACAAGCAGAAGGTAAGAGTGCGTTACCCACCCCTTTGAAAAGTACCGTTGCATACTAACCCTGCGCTATTTTTCAATCAGCAGATAAGCTGGACGCACGCCCTGCGCAAGATCGTCATAAATTGCTACAAGTATCACGGGCGCGAGGATTTGCTGCCCACATTTGCGGACGACGAGGACAAGGTTGCACAGTTGATATCGCAAACAGGCGAGGAAGAGGAGGAGGAGGAGGACGACGATGAACCCATGAGCACATCCGCAATGCAGACAGTACAAGCCGTGCAATCGATTGCCAATGCCAGCACAAATACAACCAACGTAAGTACACGGCATGGAAGTGGCGAAAGTCGTACAATTTGGAGAAAGATGTGCGTGTTTGATGTTGAGCAAGGAAGAAGGTTGATTTGGGTTTGATTAGGAACTGATACAACAAGTAATTACGTTTAGATTGATGTCAGGGCACAATTTATATTTAGAGAGTGGAAAAATTTACAGAATTTCACAAACCGCCTTTATAATAAGAAATCTAAGTACGCAGTTTTGATCAGCATCCAAAAATATTTTGGACAAGGTTTATTAGATCTCGGAAGTATTTTAGCTGTTGTCCATATACCACAGATAGTTGTGCACTTCACTGGCGAGTGCTGAACTTGATATTGTTCCTTTAAAATCAAATCCCTTAAATTTACGTCAAAAATCTATCAATATATGTACTTTGGCAAACAAACACTCTCTTCTTATCTGATATGCTTTACTAAATCCCAAAAAAAAAGCTCGTATAAAATATTTTCTTATGCAAACCATTTCGCAAGCAGCAACAGGTGAATGTGGTGAAAATCAACAGCGCCGGCACCGTGATCACGACGCACAGCGCACATAATCCCAACAGAGCGCCGGCACCCACCATCATACAGAGCACAAACAACCAGCACGTGACGACCACTGCCACGCTGCCAGCCTCGACGAAAATCGAAATCTGCACGGCTCCGCAAGTGTCGACCGCCTCCCAACAAACGAGCACGTCCGCCGTACAAACCATTGCAAACGCGCAGGTTTGCATCGATCCGATGTCTTTGAGCGATGTTGATGTTCGTACTAACCAAAAATGCTCTCTAACCAATGTGATTTCTTCTAATTTGTTGTTTTTGCATTTTTATTTTATTTTCAATTCGAGTTTAGTTGCAATGTTTTCCTTTTTGTTAGTCCTTTATGGTCCCTTCCTTTTTAATGTTCTGCAATTTTTAGCAATATTTTTCCACGTTTTTTAAATAATTGTTTAGTTTGCTTTGCTTGCTTCAGTCAAATTTTTTTGTTAATGGTATTTTGTTGTTGTTGTGTTCTTCATTTTATAACCGTGCTCTTCCCATTTTACAGTACACTACGCAAACCGTGCTGTCCACCATACAAAATGCCGATGGCACAGTCTCCCTCATACAAGTCGATCCCAACAATCCAATCATAACTCTACCCGATGGTACGACGGCACAGGTGCAAGGCGTGGCAACGGTAACATTGCATTTTTACTAAAATGGTTGATCACTTTGTTGAAACCTGCCAATACTTTCCTCAATGCAGCTGCATCAGGGCGAGGGCGGTGCCACCATACAAACCGTGCAAAGTCTTGCTGATATGAACGGCCATGAGAATATGACTGTGGATTTGACTGAAGTCGCACAAGATGGGCAAATCTATATAACCGCCGAAGACGGACAAGGTGAGTTGGAATTAGTTATAGACTAGATATGGACGTTATATCCAAGACGACGATATCGATTTTGGGCAAGACATATTTTTTGGTCTCTAAAATCCTGAACATCCTTCCATTTTGACTGTTATAAAAAAGCATCTTTCTCTTCGTGGAAATCCCATGTGATTTTCGAATCATCTGGTTTGATTATCTGTCAAAAAAGTTGTATTTGAATGCTAATGTTACATTTTATTGAAAACGAAAGTTTTAAAAGCTCGCAAACTCGTGTTGTCGCATGCTCATTAACCAACGCATGAATAGACTTGAATATATATTGAATGAAACTAATAAATGATCAGGCATGTGATGGAAATCGAAATCGTACGAAAAGGCGAGCGAAATCGACTTGCCTTGTGATATGTTTTATTTTCAAAATCAAGTGTCGTTCGGTGGGATTTCAAATCGAAATTAAATCGTAAAAACCGAATTTCATCACAGGGCATTTTATTGCTTCGAATTGCTCATGTTGAATATACATGAATGCCGACATTGGAAATGAAATCGTTCGATTTCCATCACACGTAAAACGAATTCGTACGATTTGAAATTTCGTTTTCGTTTTGAATTTGTACGATTTCCATCACATCCCTGATTGAGAAGAAAATCGAACATCGTCAACTCAAATTGTTCGCTGCTAATATTTAACAAGTTTATGAACGTCAGATCGACAGAATCGGAATTCATGAATAATTTTTTTTTTCTGTATTAATTCTGATTCCGAAAGAGATATGATTATTTTATCTACACTGTTATTTTCAGAATAGGTTAAATTGATTTAACATTCAAATTTATAACATTGTAATCAAGACGGCATTAGTTTGATTGCGAACTTTATTGTAAAACAATTTTTCAGCCCCAGTCAACTGTTTGAAAGCAAGCCACTCTTTGACCTTAACTCTTGACTCTTAACCTTTGATTTCAAAACAAGCGAGTGTAAAATCAGAAATCAACTGCGAGTTCAATCAGAAAAGGCAGAAATGTTTCGCTGTGTTTGATTGAAAAAAGAAACTTTATGAAACGATTAGATGAAAATCACGTTTTAACTCACAAAAGAAATAGCTCTTGCACACATTTATTTATTAACCATCTAGATTAAATTTTTTGTTGGAAATGCCGTGTTTCTAAATTGAAACTTAAATTGGAGTTATCTTAAAGTAAAGTCGACTGAGATTCTAATTGTGCTCATTCTTGTTTCATTCCATAAATTAATGCGAAACACATTTTTACCAATACTATTGCTTCTTTTGCAGGCTATCCCGTTTCGGTGAGCAACATGATAACCGTGCCGGTTTCAGCTTCCATGTACCAATCCATGATGGCTAACATACAGCAGATACACACCAATGGAGATGGCACACTGTGCATTGGGCCCATGCAGGTAGATTCTCATAGCAATAACAACAACAATAGTAACAGCAACAGCAGCAGCAATAATAACAACAGCAATTATCAGTGCTATTCGATAATGGCGGCGACGCCAGCAGCAGGAGCGCGCCTGCTCGCCGGCAGCCAAAGTGCGCCACTGAACGCCGCCCAGGCGCAAATGAATATAGCCAATAATAATAATAATAGTAGTCGTGGTACTAGCACTAGTAGTAATTGTAGTAGTAACAATAGTAGTAATAATACACGTTGCCAAATATTTAATCAGTCTAGTTTAAGCAATAATTCTAGTCAACAGAACCACCAACAGCAAAATCAAAACCAAAATCAAACAACAAAAGTGTTTATCGCCAGCAATTTGCATGCAAATCAGGCAAATTTGAATTTGAATTTAAATGTAAACCATAACAACAATAACATCAGCCTTACAGCTGACAGCAATGGCAACAATAATAATATTATTGGCAACAATAACAATAATAATAACAACAATAAAAGCAGCAACAGAAAGCAAACAACTGCAGCGACAGTAGTGCCATTTCCAATCGTATTTGCCACTACCAACAATTTGAATCCACCGACAACAACAACACGAATTGGTGCAACCGCCTCCACAAACATATCGACAACGGCGGCTGCAATAACAACTCCTACCACCACCACCGCAACCACCAGACGCACCAATCACAAGCGGCGAAAGCAATCTTTGGCCAACAAAGTGGTGCCCATCAAACTGGAAGAGGAACACCAAATGCAAATTGTTGATGTTGCGCTGGCGACTGGGCGAGGTGTTGGTGGCGGTAGTGGCGGACGTGCTGCCGACGGTGCATTGCCAACCAAAGCCATAAAACTAGAAAATGTAGAGAATTAATTGAATTATTTTCGTTTAGTAGTTTCAAACGCAGTTTCAACTACAAATAGTTTCGCATGCATAAATAACTACAAATAACGTTACTTTCAAATGTCTCCCCTGCTTTAAACGGTTACAGTGTTAGTTAGTCAAGTTAAAAGAGGGTTTGGTATGAGTAGCAGAAACGCATGTAAGCGTATTTTAAACTTTTACCATCTAGTCACACCAAAGTTATCAAAAATTGTCGAGAAACACGCGAGTAAACGAAACTAAATATTTTGTTTGAATTTTTTGATTAGAATTAAGTTTGGGAATTTGCAATGTTGCTCCTGCAAAAGGGACACTAATTTAAAAGTTGACATATTGTTTTTAGTATTCCGATTTGGATATAATCGAAAAATGCAAAATTGGAACAAGAAAGTTCAAACAAAAATCTCAAATGACTGGCACCAAAGAATATACAACATCCACCCCTATCAATGAATCCGCCGTGATTCGATTTTCGTAGAAACTTCGAAAGTATTACAACTGAATTCGAATGCCTACGAACAAAATTTCTAAATTATTAGAGCGGCGTTACTAAATTCATTCGAACCGTTAAATCGTAAAAATGTTCTACAAGTTTTGGCTGAAAAAATTGTTCTTGCCTACGATATTTTTGTTCGGATTAACTTAAGCTCAGGAGATGCCCTTGATACAAACAAAGCACTTGTTGGTTTTGAAAGTGTAATAGGCTAGTGGAAGCGGGAAAGTGAAGTAGTGGCGGTAAAAATTTGCCTTAAATCCGAAAATATGTAGTGACGTGGGATGCTTTCGCAGGAAAACTATTCGCAATCGGGACGGACGCAGGTTCAGTTAGTGATCGCGTATCGTATTTAATCGTATCGTAAACAAAACCTGTTTCGCCCGAGCTCTATACATGCGTTCGCTCTTGACGAATCGTAACGCAGAAATCATAAACGAAGTAGGTATCTCTGCGATATTTACGCATTACGTATAAATACGATACGTCATCACTAACTGAGCCTTATAGAGCGAATTCTCTATAATGCGTGATGCTTAATTGGTGGACTCCATAGAACAATTTTTGTATGCGCTTTATATATGTATGTTGTATATTCTTTTCTGGCTTGCAGCATTATTTAACGAGAGCGAGATAGTAAGCTATAGAGGGGCAGAGGAGGGTTGCTAAATCCGATTTTGATTTTGCTTCTGCAATTTTTTTTTTTTTTTCTTTAAAATTAGACTCAAGCGGTATAAATGAAATGGTACCGTTTTCAAAGAACATATTCAAAATCAATTTCATCTTGTGTTTTATTATGCAATTTTACATATGGTGCGGAAAAAAATTCAAAATTTTGAATGATGGTTTTAAAGACTTATGATCAATTGATAGACAATTATTCTAACAACTCGTTCCATCCAATATTTGGAATCAAAAACTTTTTTGTCAGAATCAGATTCTCAGATTTTTCTAGCCTTTACTGGCTAACATGTTTCGAGAATGACGTTTTTGATATTGATAAGAGGCAGCAAATGCCTTTCCAAATCTAAAACATGATGAGAAATCTCAGAGCAAAACTCTTTAATGGAATTCAAAATGGTTACTTGCGGTGGTACTTTGGAATGCGAGCGTTTTTCAATGAAACGTTTTCAAAAATACGTTTGCCTAGTGTGTCCTCATAAGGAGGAATTCTTGCCGGTGGCTTGGATTTCGGAATCGCAAGTGGCCGAGCGCAGTTTGCTGCCTTCGGCGCATGGCACTTGACCACCAGTGAAACTTAGCTCCGACTTGCCACCTCGTCGCAAACCGAAACGGTACAAATTCAGGTGGTGGCGTTGGCCTGAAAAAACTTACTATTCTGAATTCCAATTTATATCTTCTATTTAGTATTGACTACTCTCATTTACAATTGAAAATTATGTAGAAAATTAATTTGTCTGACCCTTGGTATTTTTATACATCATGTAGACTTGTGCAAATAAATCAGTCCATTTTAATCGAATTCTGGAAAACCCGTGCCAAATTGTCGATTATTAATATATGCATAATCGCTTGAAACTTTTTTTAATTTAATGCAACTTCTGTGCTATTATTTAGAAAGGCACAGAGGGGTAAAAGTTGCTACCGGGCTGTTTTTAAAACTACTACATTTTTCTCTGCTCCCTCGAAGCTTTCTAGCTTTGCATTCAGTTTAAAGTTTTTAGAACTTTGTTTGAGACGCCACATTTAGCACACACATACATATTTACCTGTTTATAAGCTTGCCATTATTTATTGTTCTCTCTTGATATATGATTTTCATAGCACTTTTTTCTATGAAATTGAATAATTTATAGTTTTGTTGTTTTCGTGTTATGTTTTTATATTATTTCTTTAAAAAATTTTCTAAATTTAGTACATATTCAAGCCAAAGTGTCGAAACGAACCCACACATTAGAAAGAGAAAAGCATAAAATGTTCCTAGCAACAAAAGTAAACCGCTAATTGCTAATTTGAAACAAAACCAAAAATTGTAGCACGTAAATTTTGCATATTACATTTATATATATTTAATACAAAAAAAATTAGTGTGTAGCGAAATAGGAAGAGAAAGTTAGGCAGAGCAAGATCATCGATTTGCTAAGCACGAAGTTTTATTTTCCTTTCACATATTGGAAACGGTGTAAGCCCTACGAAGTGCAATTAGTCCCTTGAGAATTATTCGTTCTCATTTTTATTGCCAAAATTGTAAAATTCACCGGGCAATCCTTAAAGCAGTGCAAATGCATATTTTTTATTTGAAATTTATATCTAATTTAATTATTTGAATTAAAAATTCCTCGTTTCGTTTATATAATACTATAATAAGTTCAACTTAGTTTTGTTTTTGTTTAGTTTTTCTTGTTTTTGTTAATGCCTTAAATTTATAGATTTATATTTGATTATTTTAGAAATATTATTATTATTCTTATTATTTTTGATTTCTATGAAAATTTATGCAATGTATTGTTGTTGTGATTTTATGTAAATTTGTTCGCAAATCATTTTATGATTTTGAATCTGTTTTTACAATAAAGAGTGTGAAATAGCTTTTGTTTTTCTGATTAAATATCAACTTGATGCAACAAAAAAACAAAAATGCTTTTGTTTACTATTTTTGATTTGTACTTTTTTTACAGCCTATTGTATTAGTAGGGATTCATGATAAAATTATGCTTGTGTCCCATAATGGAAGGAAAGGTTTTATAAAAATGTCCTTAAATTGATGGGGGTCCTTGCCAAAGTTGGGCGATTTCGCATTTTATGAAATTTTCTACATGAAGTAGAGATACCCGAGACTTATCGCATTAACTTGTGTGTGTGCACTAGAGATCTGCAGCGAATCACTTTATTCCGGCTTAGAGTCACGCAAAACAAGTGCAAGTGAGTAGGCTGAGTGGAACTACGGTTTTTGGTTCTTGGAAGAAGAAGAGAGATAATGCTGTTGTCAATGCTTGTGTCATGCAAAGCTTTCTTGTGTTCTCACTCTCTATTGACAGGTATCAGAGTATTTATGACCACTCCCCGTAGATCTCTAGTGTGCACGTTTACTTTTGAGTATAAGTAATCCAGATAGTATCTATAGCCTATATCGATAGTCTGAATGCAAGAACCTCGAAAATATTCCAGAAAAATGTTTGTGTTGTGCCTCGTTTAAAATCTAGTTCTACATATACATATATGTGAATCCATTATAATGTTCTATAAATGGTATTGCCCGAATGTGACATTCGACTGCGGTTTACTTTCATTATTTCAATTCATAGCTACAAATGGTATTTTCCAGTTTTTATATTATTATTAATTTTGTATGCTATATTATTAATTTTTTATATGATTTCTCCATTTCAGTTTCAACTTTTTTTAAGTTTCCAACTAGAGCTTGTACATAGTATTTGGGTGCTGTGCTAACCAAAATCCCAAATCGGAAAATTATTTACCAGCTGTTTTACAGAGATTTCGAAAATGGAAAAATATTTTGTAAATTGTGAAATTGTTTCAGATTGTTGTTTTGCCGAAAAATTTTACAGAATGGTGCTTATTTTCAACATCAACTTCTTCTGTCTTCTTTTTGTGCAGGTTGAAAATGGGGATCAATTGGAGACGATTACCGTATCACCGGGCATGCATCAAATGATGATACAGGGCGCGCCGGGCACCGAGCCGCAAATGGTGCAAGTGGTAAGCCTCAAGGATGCCACGCTGCTGTCAAAGGCCATGGAGGCTATCAACAGCGGCAATATGAAGGCCGAGGACACCATCATTATGGAGCAGTAATCCAGCGGCGAGCGGTATTGAAACGACAGTGGCCAAAGTGCAAGTTACAAATGTATTTAAAAAATTATAAATATTGTATTTCATGCTCACAAAATTTTCCTTCAATTATTCTCGTTGCATTTTGTTTGGTTTGATTTTTAGTATATATTTTGTTTGAACGTACTATACATATATAAAAGACAAGAAAGTTATGTATTGTAAGTATGTACAATACTTGAAAGGTGATCGCAATGTCCTTTGTGGTTTACTTGTTCAATGTTTCTGTTATTTTATTTGTTTTGCAAAATTGTCTTCCTTTGAAATAAAACTTTTTTAAGATAATTAAGCTACGATTTTTCACTCAGAAGATGATATTTGAATGTCTTGAAGAGGTTTTATCAAGTAAGGCTACATATATATTTTCTTACATTTTAAATTCATGTACAAAATGTTTTTTATATACATATCTTTTTGGTGTATTGTTGCAACTATTTGAAATTGTAGTTGAAGTTTATATTGAAACTCCTTGACAATTTCTTAAGTGATCATGTTAGCTGGGAAATTTTCGAAAATAAATTTTTAGAATGTAAAAAAATTCATGGTAATTGAACAAATTGGAAATTATATGTTAATACTTATCATATTCGATTGCCTAGAAAAAATAATGCATTACATTACATGATTTCAACATTTTATCGATAGAATTATCTTACAGGGTATATAAGAAAATAAAATTGATTACATCATTCGTTAAAAATCAAAAATTGCCTATGCAAATTGATTTTGCTTGCCATTTTTTTTATATACATACATATTTAACATTTTCTAAATATTCATGGCTTCAAGAGTTTTATACCCTTAATTTTCTTAGTGCAGACAGTTCGTCACAACACTGAATTCGAAAAAAAATTTGAAAATAATTTTTGCCTTCTGCAAGAAATAATTTTGTTAATAGTGTAACCGTGTTAACTGAGAACGGAAGGAGGTTGGAGATTAAAATTCTTTTGCTTTTATATATAACGCTTCAGAAACGTTCTAACTAAACCCAGTTTCCGAACTTCAAATCGTTTGTCAACCAAACTGCTGTTTCAGTAGGAAAATTTGTTACTTTCTGTATTGCTATCATGATCATGAAATTAAAATCGGAAGGGTTACTGACTGCTATTTCGCTATTTCAGTTGAACCGAGAAACAAATACCAACTTAATTACAACTTTAAATTGCTTGCAACAACATTTCCAATGTAATATGAATGCTCTTATGTTTAAGTTAATTTTGTTGAATGCCATAAAATTGCAATTGCAAATTTGTAAAATTGATATTCGCCGATTCCATTGTAATAAATGAATTTTGTAATTAATTTTAGCTACAATGTATATACATATATAGTCGCCCTTTAAGGCACTCCTAGCTAAATGAGAAAACCAAGTAATACTTAATAACTAATGTAAGATAATATCGAAAGACGCATATTCAAACAATGGCCAACAATTGCCCTTGCATTGTATTTGTACCGTAATTGCAATATTTCAATGTAATTTTGCTTTCATGCTACTACTCTAGTCACTTAATCTAGTGCATTTCCCTGTGAATTAATTATCTTTATAGTGTTAGTCGCATTCCTTTCCACACTTGTTTGTTTTTTAAATATTCGGAATCGTAAAATGCAATTCGATGCTAGTCAGAAAAATTAAAATGTATTGTATTTAAAAATGAAACCTGTATTTATGAACTATTTTAAATAAATATTTATTACAAAATACTACACGTTTTTCAAGTGGTACAAGTATTATACTCTTAATTCTCTTTTTACACAAATTTCATTTAACACGCGTTAAAAAGTTGAAATTTTTCTCTTTTTAGACAAATGGACTTGTTTTAACCCATACTCTCCCAATGTACTCGCCTGAGTGCAAATAAAATTATATAAAAACAAGTAAGGAAGTATCAGTCGGGTTTCACCGACAGAGTAATACCCTACACCATGTTCCCAATTGGGGTGATAATTCACTGAAATTGTGGGTGCATTTGATTTACAACCTACATAGTGGGCGGACCACGCCCATTTTTGGCAGACTACAAGATATACCTAATAGGACTATACATGCCAAATATTGATGCTCTGACAGGTGTACAACAGAAATTATCGGTATATTAAATTTACCGCCCCCATGGTGGGTGGACCACGCCCATTTTTGTGGAATATGTAGGTATTCTTACCTGCAATGAAGTGTCCAAATATGGATGCTCTGGTGTGTACATTACGGAAGTTATGAGGATTTTCAGTTTACCGCCTATAAAGTGGGCGGACCACGCCCATTTTCTTATATGGCATCTAGGACCTAAAACTAAACTTGGGAACCAAATTTGATTCGTTTTAATGATTAAGTAGCAATTTTCCAAGAAAATTGTTTCCGCCTATACAGTGGGCGGACCACGCCCATTTTTTTGTATTTTGCAGAGGGTCTACATCTCACGTTAAATACCAAGTATTATTCTTTTGAATGAGTAATTAGACAAATTATAGCAATTTATTCGAAAAAAATTCGAGGTAGTGGGACTTACAGGCCCGTTGTAGGCGTGTCCTTCGGGTGATTTTGCTAATCTCAGAACTTAAAGTAGTGGAAGGTTCACTGCGACTGTGTGCCAAATTTGGTCCAAATCGGACAACTCCTTCTTTCTCTCCTGCGCCAACAGACAGCCAGACAGACAGACAGACAGACAGACGGACAAGCGGAAATCAAGACAGAAAGTGATTCTAAGCATTTCCATATACTTATGTCTATACCTAGGACGTCTCCTTTAATGCGTTACAATTTTCGCACAAAGTTATTATACCCTATTACCATAGGTGTAGGGTATAAAAAAACTTTTTAAAAATAAGCTTTAATTTATTTAATGTACTAAAAAGTAGAAAATAAATTGTTTCCAAGTCACCTGTATCTTACTATTAATAAAAGATTGGGGCGCTCATGTGTTCAATATTTGTCAACCAGTTACCACAATATTTTATTTAAATAATTTTTTGCAAATAGATTCTAGTAATGAAAGATATTTTGAATATGGATATTGAGCGCATAAACTTTTATTGATAGTAAGATACTGCTGACTTCGAAACAATTTATTTTCTACTTTTTAGTACATTAAAGCTTATTTTTAAAAAGTTTTTTTTTATATAATACAATTGGGGGTCACCTGTCGTGTGTGCCTGTATACACGACAGCTAGTATATAAGACAAAACAATTAGTGCCCGCCTTATTTTCTCAGTAGAAGGATATGGATATGTAGTAAGTTCCTACCGAGTTTCATTGATGTTCTAAAGTTATACACAAATCTGGAGTTGATAAAAAAGTGCCACGCCCCTTATCCTACGACCATAAAATTTATTGATTCATGTATCGTGCTCGTGTTTAGGCTTGTATGCAAAGTTTCAGATCTCTAAGTAGTCGGGAAGTGGGTGAAAAATTGATTACTAGATTTGACGACATACAAACATACCGGATGTGAACCTAATATAAAGCTTATAAAAAAGCTTGCAATTTTGCCCACAATTCCTTTCAAAATTCAAATATTTTTGGTTGTTTCTTATTCTACGCTTTTTAAAATGCCACTTTTTTAATTTTTTTAAAGAAAAACGATCGCCACGTCGATCACTTAACATTTTGGAGTCGCGTTTAGAATTTATTTTTCCAGAACGTTAACGCTATTTGGAAATAATAACGAAAATGTGTAAATGCGCAAAATAATCAGGTTAGGTTAGGTTAATCTGGCTGCCTAAGAAGAAGGCCACGAATAGACCCTGTTGGGTCCCTAGCGATACCAGTTGGAGTGCCGTTTAGGAGTTGTCAAAGTAGTGATCTGTCAGAATTTTAATGTTTTTCACAAATTTCCAAAGAGGCTTGATGCCCAGTTTCGAGATCTGTTCGAGCCCTGAGAAGAATGGTGCTCCTAAACAAGTCAGACGAGTTCTAGCGACGGTGGGGCAGGAGCACAGTATGTGTTCTAAGGTCTCCCTGCTACCCGCTTCTTTGCATTTCCTGCAGCTTTCGTCGTTCGTTATACCCATCCTATGTGCATGCGCTGCTACAAGGCAGTGTCCCGTTAGTGCACCTATGATAGCTCTACATTCTATTCTTGGGAGATTCTGTATAAACCTAATATACCTTTCTTCATAGGACTTTAGCATGGTTTTGGAGGTCGCGCAGGTGCTGAGGTTGTTCCACCTAGCCCTCGTTTTCCTTTTCATGCATTCCTCTATTTGGCTGTAGAACGCTTGCAGAGGCATCAGTACGCTGCTGATATGCTCATCTGAAAGGCAGACGCCCTGTTTGGCAATAACATCCACTTCCTCATTTCCCTCTATGCCTTTATGCCCGGGTACCCAGTAGATATGTAGCCTGCGATTCGCGGCTAACCTTTCTAGTGCCACCCGGCATTGCAGGACATTTTTGGATGATAGACTATGGGATGTTATTGCCTTGATAACTGCCTGACTGTCTACGTAGAAGTTTATCATTGAGTTTATGGTGGTGCTGGTGCAAGCCAGTTCCGCAGCTTTCTTGACGGCGAACACCTCGGGTTGAAAGACGGTACAGTGATTGGGTAGACGAAACGATTGCTTGCAGTACACACCAGCTCCGACTCCTTCTATCATTTTAGAACCGTCTGTAAATATGTTAAAGGATGCGCGACGAGGTTCCAAACCTTTGCGCCACCCTTCCTTCTCGATTGTGACCTTTATCCTTTTTCCGAATCTCAGGATCGATGCCATGTAATCTATTTCGGCCGCTTGGCTTCGTGTTATGGAGCTATGTCCAAAAGAGCTGCTTTTGAATTGCCCCAAAGCCCTCAATCTGCCTGCGGATTTAGCCGCTAGGTATTCTGAGAAAAGGTCGATGGGTGGTAAATTGAGTATGGTGTTAGTGCTGCAGTTAGAGTGGCTTTAATGGCTCCCGTTATGTAAAGCGCGGCGAGACGCTGAACCTTCTCCAAAAGCTTACAGTAGGTAGATTTCTTGATCGCGTTCCACCACACCAAAACACCATAGAGTAATATTGGTCTTACGATGGCTGTGAAACACCAGTGCGTAAGCTAGGGAGATAAGCCCCAAGTACAGACTAGCATCTTCTTGCATGCGTATAGGGCATTACTGGCTTTTTTCACCCTTTCCTCCACATTGGGCTTCCACAGCTGTTTGTTGTCCAATATTACTCCTAGATATTTGGCATGCGATTTAAGAGCGAGGGTGATACCGTTAAGCCTTAGTGGTATCCACGGCGGAACTTTGTACCTCCTAGTAAAGAGTACCATATCCGTTTTATCCGCGTTTACCCCCAAGCCGGCTCAGACCGCCCAGTCGTGAATTGTTTTTAAGGTAGCGTTCATAAGATCACTGAGAGTATGAAGGCACTAACCTGTTATGACTATAGCAATGTCGTCTGCATATGCTACTAGCTTCGGTGCCTTACCTTCGAAGTACTTAAGAATCCTGTTGACTGCCAAGAGCCAGAGTAGTAGAGAAAGAACTCCTCCTTGTGGTGTCCCTCTGTGCGCCTCTTTCAGTGCGACCACACCGTTCCATTCTGCCTTTATTCTTCTACAGCTTAAAAGATTCTGTATCCAGAGATAAACGGCATTGTTGATTTCTGGAGCTTCTATGCCCTCCAAGATAGCTTCAGTAGTTACATTGTTGAAAGCGCCGGCTATGTCAAGAAATACTACAAGTGCATAATCTTTGAACTCCATTGCCTTCTCTATGTAAGAGACAAGTGAGTGGAGTGCAGTCTCCGTGGATCTGCCTTTTGTGTACGCATGTTGCGATACTGATATGCTCCCGGGACCCATCGCGGCCCTTATATGCATATCTATCAGTCTTTCTTAAGTTTTGAGGAGGAACGAAGTAAGACTTATGGGCCTAAAGTCCTTCGAGTAGAGATGGCTGCTTTTCCCTGCTTTCGGTATAAAGACAACCCTCGCCACTCTCCAGGCAGCCGGTACATAGTTATACTTCAAGATCCCCTAAAGATCTTGTTTAGCCATGGTACTATATGGTCCATGGCCTGCTGCAGCATGGCTGGAAATATACCATCAGGCCCCGGTGACTTAAATGATGCAAACGCATTTATAGCCCACTTGAGCCGGTCAGGTGTTATAGTATCTGGCGGTACGTTACTCGCTAGAATACTTAGAGGTTCAGAGATTGTGGCATTTGTGCAGTCAGGAAAATGCACGCCAAGAAGTGCCTCTAGTGATTCCTGGCAGTCCTTTGCCCAGTTTCCGTCGTCTTTCCGAATAAGACTTGGCATTGGCGGTTGTCTAGTCAGCAGTTTCTTGAGTCTAGCCACTTCACAAACTTTCTCCATGCCACCACAGAATTCTTTCCAGGATTCTCTTTTGGCTTTGCGGATTTCTTTTTTGTAGATTATCAGTGTGTCTTTGTACTCGCCCCAGCATTGTCTTGAACAACTCGCGCTCGTGTCGCCTTTGAGCCCCCAGTGTCTTGTTCCACCATGGCGGCTTTTTCTTGCTTTTCGTGTGGGTTGGTGGGCAAGCAATGTTGTATGCCTTAATGAGTGTTGATGTTAGAACGTTAAGACCGTCCTCGATCATCGCGTGCGAGTTAATAGTGCTAGGCTTACCCAATTTATTATCGACTATTCGTTTGTAGAGAACCCAGTTAGTATTTCTGGGATTCCTCACAGAAACGCTAGCCTGCTTTGAAGAGAAAGTAACCACAAAGCTTAAGTACCTGTGGTCAGAAAGAAATGACGTTTCGACAACTCTTCAGTCCGTCCTCTACGGAGGTAGAAATATGATCAAAATATATAAAATATTGTACATACAAGTACTTAGGGGAGAGGGGGGTACCTTAGTCCTTGGGGCACATTCGTCAAAGGCGATTTCGGTATGAAGGAGTCAACGGACATAACTGTTTATTAGTAAAAACTTACCCATAACTAGCATAAATATCCCTCACAAAGTTTGCCATCTCTATCTGAACAGCTGATAAAGTTACATTTCATTTTGTGTTTTCGCGCTTCGTTCCCGAATATTCAGGTCGGTAACGTAAGAAGCTTGTGCTGTATTTATACCATAATTTCGAACAAAATTGTATTAGTATTACTTTAATACTAATTATTTTGTAAATAAAAGTGTATTAAGTGAAAATGAAACACTGAAATTAGAAGTAAAAAAATAAAAAGAAAAAAAAGTGACACCAGGGTGGACTCGTCTTTTTTTCATGGGGCACATTCGTCAATATAACTTCACAGGTACTAAAAATCGAAATCGAGATGAAGCTTCCAAGACCCTCGAACCTGGCTTAAACCTCACGTAATCACACAAAATTAATATTAGGGTCGATCTCAGCACTTTAAACATTATATATAACAAATAATTTATAAAAAAAATTTTACAATAAGTACATTTTTTTAAGCTCTTAAACATGATTATTTTTAAATTTGTTAATGCAAAATATAATAAATACGTGTTGTGTAACCAAAAACATGTCTTATTTAGTCTAAACAAGATTTTGTATCACCTTATGGTACTTTAAAGTGTGAATGCCGAAAGTGCCCCGCCAAATGCCGAAGCTACCCTGGCATGGGGGCACATTCAGCGAAATGACTTTTTTTACTAATCATGAAAAATATAATACAAACGGAACTTTTTAAAGAAATTTTAGTATACCATTTTATTGTTAAATAATGAGGTATTGTAACAGTCTAATCGGTTTTTAAATATATTGATTACCTTCTGAAATATGTATAGGCCTTCAAAAAAAAAGAGACGAAGGTACTCCCCTCTCCCCTATGTATTTACAAATCTGGTAAGTTGTCTTTTACTGAAATTTGAAATCTTTATTTATGAATCAGGAAAATGTATTCCAGAATATCTCAAATATTGGTTACTATTCTTTTAGGAATAAACATACATTTTTTTTCTACATATTTCAATTTATTTCAGAATATTGAAGCAACAAGAGTACACTTAAATTATTATCCGCAATCTTGGATGATGGCTACTTGCATGACCTATTTAATATTTTTAAATACTGTGAATACAGAATATACCGTTTTCATAAGCTGTAAAAAGAAAAAGAGACGGAAGTAAAATGTATTATAGTTGTTATGTACACAGGAACAAGAATCAGAATTTAAATTCATGAAAGGAAAGGGCGAAAATAGGGAATATGAAAAATTTCATGAAAAACCAACAAAAAAAGGAGTATTTGTTAAAATTTGTTTTGGAATTGAATCCACTTTCAGCTTTTTTCCAGCCCCAATCGCTCTTTAAGCCTATCGCAAGCGGCACGCACGGCATCTACTGGGGTCTCCTCTCAAATCGAGAAGATTCGTTTCTGAAACTCTTCCAATATTGCAGCCATGTAATTGTTTACTTTCGTAGCATGCACGACCAAATACAGAAATCCAAACATTGAAATTAGAGGAGCTGACCATAAGAAGCAAATATAATCGGCGAGAAAATAAATTCCGGAATCCCTTGATCAAAATTTCAAGCCCTTACAATCCCAATTTCTCAGAATACATAGCGGCTAAGTCCGCAGGCAGACTGAGGGCCTTGGGGCAATTCAAAAGCAGCTCTTTTGGACATAGCTCCATAACACGAAGCCAAGCGGCCGAAATAGATTACATGGCATCGATCCGAAGATTCGGAAAAAGGATAAAGGTCACAATCGAGAAGGAAGGGTGGCGCAAAGGTTTGGAACCTCGTCGCGCATCCTTTAACATATTTACAGACGGTTCTAAAATGATAGAAGGAGTCGAAGCTGGTGTGTACTGCAAGCAATCGTTTCGTCTACCCAATCACTGTACCGTCTTTCAAGCCGAGGTGTTCGCCGTCAAGAAAGCTGCGGAACTGGCTTGCACCAGCACCACCATAAACTCAATGATAAACTTCTACGTAGACAGTCAGGCAGCTATCAAGGCAATAACATCCCATAGTCTATCATCCAAAAATGTTCTGCAATGCCGGGTGGCACTAGAAAGGTTAGTCGCGAATCGCAGGCTACATATCTACTGGGTACCCGGGCATAAAGGCATAGAGGGAAATGAGGAAGTGGATGTTATTGCCAAACAGGGCGTCTGCCTTTCAGATGAGCATATCAGCAGCGTACTGATGCCTCTGCAAGCGTTCTACAGCCAAATAGAGGAATGCATGAAAAGGAAAACGAGGGCTAGGTGGAACAACCTCAGCACCTGCGCGACCTCCAAAACCATGCTAAAGTCCTATGAAGAAAGGTATATTAGGTTTATACAGAATCTCCCAAGAATAGAATGTAGAGCTATCATAGGTGCACTAACGGGACACTGCCTTGTAGCAGCGCATGCACATAGGATGGGTATAACGAACGACGAAAGCTGCAGGAAATGCAAAGAAGCGGGTAGCAGGGAGACCTTAGAACACATACTGTGCTCCTGCCCCACCGTCGCTAGAACTCGTCTGACTTGTTTAGGAGCACCATTCTTCTCAGGGCTGGAACAGATCTCGAAACTGGGCATCAAGCCTCTTTGGAAATTTGTGAAAAACATCAAAATTCTGACAGATCACTATTTTGAAAACTCCTAAATGGAACTCCAACTGGTATCGCTAGAGACCCAACAGGGTCTATGCCTTCTTCTTAGGCAGCCAGATTAACCTAACCTAACCTACAATCCCGGGATTTCAAACGCATTTTTGGATTGACAGGCCTAGGCTGACCGCATTCTATGATAACATCTCCTAAATCGAGGTGAATGAGATGAATCAGAAGACAAAGAATTGGCATGCGGCATTGATCAAGAATCTTCAACAAGCCCGATATTCATAAAATGCATCGCCAACGGATTACCACTTTTTAAAACACCTCAACTCCTTGCAAGAAAAATGGTTCAACCTGGAAAAACTCCTTCCGATCATTTGCGGAGTGCTAGGTCGCTGGTTCGAACCCCAGCGCAACGAGGCTTAGACCGTGCCTTTAACTAGAATACCACGAATTATTATTCTCAATGAGTAATTAAACAAATTATAGCCATTTTCCCAAAAAAAAATTCGAGGTAGTGGGACTTACAGGCCCACTGTGGGCGTGTCCTTCGACCGATTTGACTCACCTCAGAACTTAAACTAACTTAAGGTTCACTGTGTACCAAATTTGGTACAATCAGGCAACTGCTTCTTTCTCTCCTGTGCGGACAGACAGACAGACGGACAACCGGAAATCAACACAGTGATTGTGATCATTTCTATATACTTATGTCTATACCTAGTATGGCTCCTTTAATGCGTTACAATTTTTGCACAAAGTTATTATACCCTATTACCATAGGTGTAGGTATAAAAATATTTGTTTAAAGCTCGAAATGGAGCTGAAGAGTAATCTTCTTTCGATCAAAAATAAAAATTATTTTGCAAACGAACCCCGGCCAGCCGCTGAGGACACCCCAGTATTTATCGCCGTCCGGAGACTTGGCGAAGATAACACCAAAGGCCAATACGAATACAAGTAGATTTGCCATGGTTTCTTTTTAAAAGTTTCTTTGCAAATACCTGCACAAATGTTGGCAGCTCCAATGGAATTATGTTTCCCGCGAGTACCTTATTCAACTTTTGCGATCGCTGTAACAACAATAACAATGCTTTTTTGAATTCCATATTTTGATCCATCCAATTGCAGGCGTAAATTTGATGCGTTAGATTCTCGGATTCATCACAAAGCTGGTCGCCGAAGTAGCAAAATATGAACGCCTCTAATGTGACAACAGAGCCGAACAACGCAACGTGCACCACCATCTTCGAGGCGTTCATGTGTCCAGAGAGTACATATACGCCCATCGTGCATAGTACTTGACCGGTTTCAACGAACTGGAAGAAGCTTGTGAGGGATATAGTTCTCTCCATGAGTGAGAATGCCCTGAAATATGCACAATAAAAAAAATAATTTGTGGTAGTACTATTTTTCCAAAAGGTGGAAGTCGTCATGGAAAATTATTTCCCGCAAGTTTGTTAAGTTAGTTAAGTGTTTTTATAAGCTCGATTTTTAATGCCTTGGATCTTAGATTTTAAACCTGACAGGCTCAATTCAACGCATAATTGTTACAAATTATTTCGTACTTTTGTCGTAAATAGAGTTTAATTGGGATTGTTCGAATGGTCTTAGAAATGAAGTAAAGTCCATGTATATGAAAACTGCAGATGCCTGGATTAAAGTTTTGGACCCCGAAATACCGGGATTGCAAAACCATTCTGGATCGAGATTGCTTGTCTCCATTTAGAAGGTAACAAATTTTCGCCGCTTGATTCAATACTTGTTGTATGTCGACTTTTTCACTTTTTGGGAAATGCCGTTTTAAGTTTAAAGTACTCCCATTTTTTTTTGGCACGGTAGATTTTTCTGAAAATCGAGTATTTTGTAGAGTGAAATCTTGTTATTAATACTGTTTATTCCAAAAGATCGACATTTCGATATTTAGGAAGATATAGCCAAATGAATTCAGTATTATATTGTCGTATCTACCATTCTGAACAAATTAGTTTGCCTACCATCAAAATGTGTCGTATGTATACTAAGAAAAAATTTTTCTGAAATTTTTTTTTATTAAAAAACTGGAAATCTAATATATAAAAATGAATGTTTGTTTGTCTGTTTGTCTGTTTGTCTGTTTGTCTGTCTGTCTGTCTGTCTGTCCGGCTATACAAAGCTACACGCGTTGACCGATTTCAGCCAAACATTATACCAATATTGTTGAAGACCAAAGGAAGGCGACTGTATATAAAATTTTTCGATTCATCAAGAGGGCGTGGCACCTCCCATACAACTTAAATATTTGATTTGGTATATCTTTAAAACCACATGTCATACAACGTTAAAATTTTTTTTTTTAGTTATGCATTCACGTAAACATTTTTACGTAATTTGGGTTTTATATATGTACTAGCTGTCCCGGCAAACGTTGTTCTGCCTAAAATAATTATTTTATTTCAAGATTTGTTTTTAAATGTATTTCAATAATGTTAAGAATTTTTTTGATAATATGAAAATTATGTACAGGAAGAATAGGTTTTCGTGAATAGGTAATCTACATACACAGATTCCCCGTATGATGTGGCACTCGGGTAAAGCCGGGTGAATCAGCTAGTATGATATAAAATACAATGTTTCTGTCAAAGAGATCTTTAGTAACTTTTTAATTAGCTTGTCCAATTCGGAGGTAGATCTTGTTGCAGGACAAAGTTGACGCGCTATTTCTTATTAAATCTTTTAAATTAAGTATTTTTATAATCGCGTAAGGAAGCATCAGTCGGGTTTCACCGAATAAATAATACCCTACCCGAGCCGGGAAAGAAATGAAATGGTAGGTGTATTAAATGTAATGTGTACATAGTGGGCGGACCACGCCCATTTCTTACAAACTACAGAATATTCCTAATAGGATTACATATTACAAATATTGATACTCTGGTCGACTTACGACAGTAACTATAGGAATATATAAATTACCGCCTCTATGGTGGGCGGACCACGCCCATTTTTGGAGAATCAAAAGGCATTCTTACCAGCAATGAAGTAACCAAATCTGGACGCTCTTGTGTATATATTATGGAAGTTATGATGATTTTCGGTTTACCGCCTATATAGTAGGCGGACCCCGCACAGTTTTTCATAGGGCATGTAGAGCTGACATCTGAGTTTGAATACGTAATTTCATTCGTTTAAGTTCATAAAAAGTCAATTGAGAACCATTTTACCGAAAAAAATCTTACATACGACAAACATGGATGAACATTTTTTTCTGCCTATTTTGCGAACAAATTTGTCGTATGTTAGCTTTTCTCGCATATACGACAGATATTTACGCAAAAATTGAAAATTAGCCAACATACGACAAAATAGAGTCTGAATATCTCGAAAACGGTAGGAGATATAAGAAATCTGAGAACACCAATCGATTTAGCTGGGTTTGGAACCCCCCATGCCATCAAAATGTGAAAAAATCGACATACAACAAGTATTGAATCAAGCGGCGAAATGCGCTCATGTGACGTAATGCATAATAATAATAAATGTAAAGAAAGATATTTTTACTCAATTATCTTTTGATGGTCCTCAATGCATGCGATGAGTTTCTTGTAGTTTTCTTGCTGCGCTACTGCCAGAGCTGCAGCAGTGCTATGTTGAGCCCAGTTGTGGCGTCGTTGGTCGTTGCCAAGTTTTTGAATACGCAAACCTAGTGCCTTAATGTGCGATGTTAAAATGCAGAGGTATGCCTGTGGATACATGGAGATGGTCACATTTTGCGAGGCCAGAACTCCTATCCCGTACACTTGGTAAGCGCAGGTGAGGAAGCGATGCTTCTGCCAGTCCCACGGGAACCAGGCAGGATACAAGAGGGACACACCGCTCGAAAAATAAGCCACGAGTAGGTAAAAACTACAGCCAATGGCGGTGAGGCTAGAGTACGCCGCAAGCCAACGCCTGGCCGTATTAACGCCCGACTGCAAAACGACCTTCTCATCCGGGCCGTGAGCTCGTTGATCTAGGTCCGTCAATAGCGGGTGCACCCGCAATAAATTCCTTTGCTTTAAAAATGTATATGCGTACTTCACGGAGCATGCCAGGATCGCAGTGGCTATATAGAGTCCCTCGCACAACTCGTCCAGATTTCTGGAGAGGGCGCAATTGATGACGAGCGTCGTCGGAACTAATAACGTTGAGGTCACATTTAGGAGCACCGCATACACGAGATACGGAATACGCCATCTGGATCCGATTTGCGGTGGTTGCAAACCGCAGAATCGCCAAAATTTCCAAGTGTTCTCAAAAGCCATGCAAGTATTAACATTTACCGCCATTTTCGAATTTCGCAATTTCCGCCCGTGTCCCGAGATGTCAACTGTGACTTTTGATTGTCTTGCCGACCATATTTATGGGGCACGAAGATCGATACTTTCCTGTGCGTTTGTGTGTGTGTGTGGTGGATTTATGCGGCGGTGACTCCAGCTGTTGTCGGGCGCCTATTAGTAAAATTGCTCACAATTGAAATCGTTTTGCGGCATAATTGGAACTTTTTTGCTCGACACGGACCAAAAAGCGTGAGTACAAATTTCGCTTGGCCAGATGTTTCCAATTGGAGTTTTCAATTACTCTACCTTTTCAAATAGCTCATTATAGAATGTCAATGTGACAATCAGTGGTTAGTGTGGTGAGACTTGATATATCCCAAGAGAAAATGCTTTCGAAATTCCTGAATTGTTTCAAAACAGAGAAATATTTCTAACATCTCTTTATTCTTAATTAAAAAAATTGCAATGGCTTTCAAACAATAAAAAAATGTTTTCCAATAATATGGGTTTTTTAAATATTTATTACACTAGTTTAATGGTGAACGTAAGCAGTTTTGTATTTGATAAGATAAATCACAACATCATCGTAACGTAATATTAATTTTATACTTGCAGTACAAACAATAAATGCATTTAAGAACATAAAATTAAATTACAAGTTACCATTATTAATGAAAGAAGAAACATCCACATACAAGTTTCAAATTTGTAGGAAAATTTAGGCAATCATAAATGAAATATAAAAGCCATATAACCCGTGTGCGAATTTTACACATCACACATATACCGGGAATTTTCGGGATAATAAATGGATTCTGATGATGGTAAGCGAACCATGCCCATTTTTGGAAAATTTAAAGATATTATTACCAGCTATGAAGTGGCCAAATATGGACGCTCTGGTGTATAGATTATGGAAGGTCTGAGGATATATTCAATTCCCACCATTTGTTTGTCGATTATAAGGCTGCCTTCGATAGCCCGATACGGGACTGTCTGTACGCTGCAATGTCTGAGCTAAGCTGGTGAGGCTCTGCAGGATCCTTTCGATACCGTGAGAGCTTCAGATTAGGCAATTTCTTATCTTGCGACCTCTGCGATTTCCTAATGGAGAGTGTACTGCGGAAAGCCGGTGTGCATCGCAATGGCACTATTTTCTACAAAAGTGTCCGCCTCTTCGTGGCTAAGCTCACAGTTTCCACTAGATTGTTTTTGGAGTAGGCATTCAGCTTCCTAGTCATCGCGGCCTGAAAGGCATTGATCGGAATCTTTATTTGCCGCTTTGAGGCATCTTTTCTACAGCTACTGAGTTATCAGCGCTGATTGTGAGACCCAATTGTAAACAAAGCTGCGCGAATTCTGTCTCAATACGCGCACTTAAAAAAAATTACGTTTTCACTAGAGCTTTCAGGTATTCGACTTTTTCAAGAAGTCCGTTTCCGAAAAGTGCTACCCATTCGTCAAATTAAACCGGTTTCAGAATGGGTTTCCAAAAACCAACCGGCAAAACGTCCACAACTTTTAATTTTCAAATAATTGTCATTCTATTTTAAAAAAATGTTTTTTTTTCAATTCGTTTATTACCGATAGTATTACTTCAATTGCTTTTTTAGTGTATTTAAAAATATAAAAAATTATTAATTTAAGTAAGATTAGCTGATTTATTGATTAGTTGATTATCTATTGTATTTATGCGACATGCAAAAGGCGAATGTCTTAAATGTTAACACCTTAGAATAAATAAATTAAATTGAAATTGAATTGAATTGAATTTGGAACAAACCGAAAATACTTGAAAATTTAATAAATTTCTTCGAGTAAAATTAACCGGTTATCGAATACTCGAATTTTCAATAACCGGCCTAATAGTTTGATTTTCATGAGCTGTTAACCGTATTTGACTTTAAAACACTAGTTTTTACAAATGCTATCAAATTGCTTCGAAGCGCTGGCAACTTATTCGATTGCATGAATTTGAATTGAAGATTGCGATTAAATTCGTCATTGAAGTGATAAGAGAAAATAGAATAGATGCGGCTTTCAAGCGTCTTGTGCTAGAAAATTGAGGGACTTTTCGTTTCGATGCTGCGACAATGTGGAAATAGTAGACTTTTGCCATTGTAGACAACACGTTTCCAAATCGAAGATTTTTACAGAACTGGCAAAAACATGAGCCCCTTCAAAATTGCACTAATTTTGTTGGTGATGTGCGCCTTCGCCAGTCGAGCGGCCATAGTACCACGGAGTCTGGAGAACCACAACAACAATAACAATAACAATAAAAACATGCTGGACGACGATGACGACTCGAAATCCAAGGAGCAACTGCCCATAGCCTCGATCAAGTCACGCGCCATTGCCATGGACCGGGAACTGTGCAAAAAACTGTCTCGCTACCATCCACACTTTCCGCGCTGTCAGGAGTACTGTGCGCGGCTGAACCACTGGATGGGCATGTGCCGGCGCGACAGCTGCCACTGCTACTCGTGAATTCAGGAAACTAGGAAGTGGAACAATTACAGCTGAAAGTGAAATTTTAACTAAAAATTTATGTGAGAAACTCAATAAAAAAGTGCTGTTTTGCTTTTAAAAAAAGCTTTATAAAAAATTCAAAACATTTTAAGGTGTAATTAAAAATTTAAGTCCGCAGATGCTTGTCCACTTCGCAGTGGTTCATTGGCAAGTGCATGGCAACGTTGGGTCTTTGTGGCCACTCTGCCATTGCACAGTGGTTGAAGTTCATGTAACGACGAGACAGAATTAGGAAAGCTCTGATTTGTATGCAATCAAGGTTGCCTCTGAAATCAAATCTGAAATAGAAGTTGTAATTTTGGCCAGAAGAATGAGTGGTTTGCTTTGTAAGACAATTTTCAAAAGGCTAAATTATTTCGACTTCAATTCTTTTGTTTTAGAATAGGAGTGATATAAATGAATTTTGATTTTGCATTTTTATTGATTTTTTGTATGAAAAAATTTGTATAAAAGTGTATAAAAAGTGCTTGGATCAATTTTCGAATTGAAGTTGTTCATTGCTGTGCAGCGCTTCATCACTGTGGTTACTCCGCTACTGTTGCCGCGGTAATAACAACGTTGGCGCATGATGGTATAATTCAAACACAACTGCCTCCGCCGCTGCTGCTCCAACTAGGCTCAACTCATAGCGTAACTCTCAGTCACAATTGTCTGCGGCGACATGCCAGCGAAAACTTGGCCACTTTCACGCTGATTGGGAATTGCGTGAAAATAACACAGGAAGCGGCGTTGCACGGATTCATAGGATCTTCCGACAGCTAAAATAAACAGCCGCGACGATAATTGTAGCTGCAACCTGCTAAGTGGCTGCTGTGTTGTGCCTTTTCACTGCCTCTCAGACGCAGCTTTTTACATCCTAAAACCAGCTTCATTGAGTAAATCAAGTTCTTGCCGCGGTTCGGAAAGCACGCAAGCGAGCACAAGGCCTGTCGACGTCGAAATGTTTGTCCGAAACCTAGAAATTTCAGTCCCAGGATCCTATAATTTTCGGGATCAGAATGAGCATGACTTTATTTCTTTTTAATGTCTTCCAAAAAGTTACAATTACGTAGACACAATTTACAGAAGTGAAGTAAACATTGACTTAAAATATAGAAACAGATCATGTGATGTCAAAAAAGTATTTCACAAGCTTAAACTTGACAATTAATGCATACGGAAAACAAGTAAGCAAGCATTAGTCAGGTAACCCCGACAGAATAATAACCTACACCGAGTATAACGTGGGACGGTGGGTCCACCAAAAGAAATGAAATTGTGGGTATATTAAACTTACCGCCTATATAGTGAGCGGACCACGCCCATTTTTTTGTATGGGATGTAAGGCCGATACCTTAACTTGAATAAGTCAAATTTAAGAAATTTTTACGAAAAATTTTCGAGGTAGTGTGACTTACAGCTTCGTTGTGGCCGCGTGCCTCGGCCGATTTGGCTAACTTCGCAATTTAAACTAAGTTAAAGTTCACTCTAACTGTATACCAAATTTGGTTTAAATCGGACAACTGCTTCTTTCTCTTTTGCGACCACGGACAGCCAGATAGACAGACGGACAGATAGACAGACAGACAGACAGAGGACCCTTTTTGTCCAGCCTGCGAAAATTAGCCAGAGAGCGCGAAGCACGTGCTCTTCTACTGCCCGCGCTTCAATAATGACAGAGAAGAGCTGGCTAAGGCCTTTGGAGTATACCCAACAGTGGTTAACTAACTGCACAAATGTGCGAAAAAATAGAAAAGTGGAACGCCGTGTGTGAAATGGCAACAAAAATTATGATAGCGCTACGAGATGCAGAATGACGAAAATCAATCCTGCGCAACAATGGCTTGCGAACTACCATCAGGAAACAGACTTTGGACAGACCATTAGACAGACGATCGAGCGATTACGCTCATAACGGCCTCCCGACGTAATACTTAACGGTGGTTCCGGGAGGATCTATCCGTACGGACATGAGGTGGTTTTAGCGGGTTTGGGCCCCGTTTTCGAGCGCTTTCCACCTACTAAAAAAAAAAAAAAAAAAAAAAAAGACAGACAGACAGACAGATGGACAACAGAAAATCAAAATAGAAATTGATTCTCATGATTTCTATGTAATTACGTAAAAATCTCGGGTATAGCTCGATATAGGAATTGGAATATATAAGAGAAGTAATAGCGATCTCAATTTAATTTCCAAAAAAACTGCTGCAAGAAAGAGTTTCGCTTCAAATGAGTTTTTTTTCTAATTCAATCAAGCTTTTCCTTTATGAACAAGTGCTTAGTCACTGATGCAGGAGACCTGGGATCAATACCTGTCCTATACAAACTAATTAAGATGAATTTATTTTTAAATTCTTTCTTTGCGCAGCAATTTTCCGATAGTATTCTTTGTCTTGAAAAGATTATCAATTCGTTTGGGCACGGCTTTTTGTAGGCTCCGTTAATTTGTGCTAAAATATAATGAGTATAGGTACGTTCGTAAATGCAGTAAATTCGTGCAGTGGCAGTAGCAGTGCAGCCAACTTCAGTTCCCACCAAAGATAATATAAGGAGAAGATATAACAACCCGTTCCAGTGCTAAAAATGCGTGACTTTAGAACAGAAAAACTAGTAGAAAACTCACTCGTTCTACCCAGAAACCTGCTCATTTTTCTCCATATATTATCTTTGGTTCCCACTGCCCGATCAGCTGATTTCGCTTGCAGGTTGGCTGCAGAAACTTTGGTTGCATTAACGAACGCGATTCAGGATGGAATTTTTGGTTAACGCATTAATTGATAGTTGCGAAACTCGAAGTGTGAGCCTTTTAATGAATTTCAATAAAGAAAGAGTCAAACGAGTGAATAAAAGATATATCGTAAAAACCTTATTGAATAAAATTATATAAAAAAAAACTTTTTTAAAATAAGCTTTAATTTATTTAATGTACTAAAAAGTAGAAAATAAATTGTTTTCAAGTCACCTGTATCTTACTATTAATAAAAGCTTGGGGCGCTCATGTGTTCAATATTTGTCAACCAGTTACCACAATATTTTATTTAAATAATTTTTTTGCAAATAGATTCTAGTAATGAAAGATATTTTGAATATGGATATTGAGCGAACAAGCTTTTATTAATTGTAAGATACAGGTGACTTGAAAACAATTTATTTTCTACTTTTTAGTACATTAAATAAATTAAAGCTTATTTAAAAAAAAATTTTTTTATATAATTTTATTTTCTACTTTTTAGTATTCCATAAATTCAATTTTAGAGCTCTGAAATTTTTCCCAAAAAGAATTTAAAACTTGCAGAGCAGTACACAATATTTAGGGTATTCACAGTGTTTCCTATCGTCATATGTCATATCCTCAATTTAACAAATAATACAGCTGTGATCGACCCTAATATTCGTGGCATATTTGTGGCGCGATGAGTTGTTGTTGTTTTGCTTGCAAGGCGCGGCGAGTAAGTTCCTATCGTTTTTCATTGATGTGTGGTGTACCTATAATTATAAATTGAAGCCCAAGTGTGTAGTTGCTTGAACAGTGCCACGCCCCTTGTCCTACGCCCATAAAATTTTACCAGTGGGACGACACATCCAAGAGGCGACTGCATACGAAATTTCAATGCTGCACGACCTTTAGTTCCATAGCTAATCGAGATCAAAATTTTGTTTGTATGGGGGTGCCACGCCCCCTTATCCGGTGCCCCCTTATTTTCTCAGTAGAAGGATATGGATATGCAGTAAGTTCCTACCGAGTTTCATTGATGTGTGATGTGTAGTTCTAAAGTTATACACAAATCTGGAGTTGATAAAAAGTGTCACGCCCCTTATCCTACGCCCATAAAATTTATTGATTCATGTATTGGGCTCGTGTTTAGGCATGTACGCAAAGTTTCAGATCTCTAAGTAGCCGGGAAGTGGGTGAAAAATTGATTACTAGATTTGACGACATACCGTGAACAGAAAGTGAAGTTAATATAAAGCTTATAAGAAGAAAATAAGATCTATCCCAAAAGTAAATAATTACTTTAAAACAATAAAAACCTACCCAGATGATGTATTCCATCTTTATACAAGATGAGAAACAAATTTTGATCCATTTATAATAAATTTTCTACGTTTCCATTTCGTGTTTTGCAAACGGCAACAGTAGGATAATGACTGCGAAAACTGCAGAAATTTGTCACTGCGGTGCCAAGCCGTTGCATTAACGAACGCGTTGCACGCAACAGTATTGCGCCATTTTGCTTTTACGAACGCGTTGCTTTGCAGTGCAACCGCTGGGTTGCATTTACGAACGTACCTTATGTTAATGCGAGAAAGCTAGGCCTCACGAGTTGTTGCGCCAGACATATAAAAAATTAATGTTCACGAGTTTTTAAATGTGCAAGATACCTGAGGTATCCTTTGTTGAAAGACAATCATTGAAAAAGTGCCGAAAAGTTTATATGCCTTTTCGATCTTGGTTACTTGATCTTGGACATTACTCTGTTGGTGGAACCTAACTGAAACGAACTAAATGGTTTTTCCAGTTATAGACAGAGTCATGGTCTTCGTGTGTTCGTTCAAACCGTTTCGCTTAGCTAACGTGTTGCAGAGGTGACGAACCTGTTGGCCAATTTGTGCCGTCATGCAGCTGCAGCTACATGATTTGGTCAAGGCAACACCATGCCACTTGCGGCGCCTCCCATTTCGCAGATCTGATTCACTTTCCTACTTTTCTATTTATCGAACATTGTATTACCTGCTTTTGGCGAAATGCCCGTTTTGGCATTGTTCGTTCGCTTTCGTGAATTGTTGCTGTGGCCGCCAGTGTTTGCTGTAATTCAGAGGCTAGTTTTGTTACATAACCCCAACGGACGTCGAGTGGCCAAATTATATCATTTAACTTGTTGTCGTTTTTAGAGAAATTGTTTCCTGTTTCGGCGGCTTACTGCCTTTCCAAATATTTTCCTCACAAATTTAAGTGGACAAATTTTGCTCTGTTACGTGTGTGTACGCAACTTTTCATTTTATATTGAAACAGCTGTTTAACTGGTGACTGCTTCTGCAAAAGAAAATTTATAGTGTTAATTTCCATGCGAATTGCATGAAATCCAATCAAATGAACAACATCTCGCCGAATTAATGGTATATCCATTCATGGGCATACGCAGGACTTCATAAAGGGGGGCCGGGGCCCAACCAATTATTTACTACGAGAACATATTATTCAACATTTTCCACATCTTTCGTCTTGTACGAATTTGCATTCCTTTTTCCGCTACAATTAAAACTTATATATTTATTTTCCAAAGTTTTTGAATTTTACCCAGACTTTCGGAAATAATACATATTTCTTTTTCTCTGACGGCATTTTAACTTATATGACCACTTCGATACCTGACACCCCTATTGCCTATTACACCGTAGCAAAAGATAATTATGATAAATTGAAAAAAATTTGGATCAGTATCACGCAAGGCGTAAATGTATCGCAGAAATCTGAGTAAAGCGCCAATCAGTCACAGCGTATCGTATTTAATCGGATCGCAGACAAAACCTACCCTACCCGAGCTCATACATGCGTTCGCTCACCGCGTATTTAATCGGAGCGTAACGCAGAAATTATAATCCAAATTGGTATTTCTCACACGTTTACGTCTGCTCCGATGCTTAAGCGCTGATCAGTCACCGCGTATCTTTTGTGAGCGGAATTAATCGTAACGGCAAAATTTGGGCCGTTCAGTGAAAATCGTATCGCAGCTGTGGCTCTTTTGCAGGTTTCTGTCTTGGTTATTGCTGCCGTGCTGCCATATAGTTTCGTGCACAAAGTAAGCACGCTGTTCATTTTGCTTGTGAGGTTAAATTTTACAGAATTATCTAAATTTTTAGATATATTTATTGTGGTCTACTTTTATGAATTAATGTTAACAATAATAATCCGGTTTTTGTTCTAAATTAAAATCGAAGAGCAGTGGCAGCACTGTTTTTAGTACAAAGCAATGTCATTCTCTCATCCTCTCTGAGCATCAGAGCAGACGTAAACGTGTGAGAAAAACCAATTTGGGTTATAATTTCTGCGTTACGGGTCGATTAAATACGCAATGAGCGAACGCATGTATGAGCTCAGGTAGGGTAGGTTTTGTCTGCGCTCCGATTAAATACGATACGCGGTGACCAGTGTTGCCGCTAGAAAAATATTTTTTTACCAAATCCTGTCGAAAAAGTAACCAAAATCGAGAAAAAGTAACCATAATAAAACAACACTATACAATATAAAAAAAACGTATATACGTCATTTTTATTTTAGCTTCAAAAAAGTAAACTTTTAAAGTTTGCGTAAATTGATGAACTTGTTTTGCAAATTTTGTGGTCTCTGCGCTCATACAGTCATCAATTTTGATTTGGTTCCTTTTTCTTTCTACGTTTTTAATATGGCTTTGCGAAACGTTGTGTTTTTGCAGAAAAGAAAGATGATTTGACAATTTTTTGTCGCAAGCAACGCAAGAGCTCGTTTCGTTTACATTTTGGAGCCAGGGAAATTGTTGCTTCCAGTCAGGACGAAACTTCCTTTTTGGAATACATTTGGTTTCAACATTCCTGTATTAAAGCAAGAATATTTTTGTAAAAACATTTTAGGTACCTATAAGCACAATAAACCATGTCACCTGCTTTCGTCGCTTTCGCTTTCGAATTCCATTTCCTCAGCACGCTTTCTGATCAGAAATCTATAGAAAACATGTTAAAATAAGAATGTCTCACTTATTAATCCAAATTACCCACTTTTCCATGTTCGCCTTTATGTTTGTAGTCTTTAAATTAAAAAATAAAGGCTTCCAAAAGACCGCTCTTCCCAAAAACCCGCTTTTTATTTGTAAGCAAACTAGAGATGATAATATGACAATAATATGATGTTTCGATTAATCGTGCTGCCACTATTAATCTCAGTGACAGAAGTTATGCCAACGATGCCACTTCTTGCACAAAAATAAAAGAACTTATGAAACAAAAAAAATTTTAGTTATAAGACGTATTAAAGATATATTTCAGTTAATACTTGATCCGAGTCAAAAGTAACCAAAAATAATCAAAATTTACCTCGTAACCAAACGCAAAAAAAGTAACCAATTTTGGTAAAAAGTAACCAAAACGGCAACACTGGCGGTGACTGATCAGCGCTTTAGAGAGGATGAGAGAATGACATTGCTTTGTACTAAAAACAGTGCTGCCACTGCTCTTCGATTTTAATTTAGAACAAAAACCGGATTATTATTGCTATAATTAATTCCTAAAAGTAGACCACAATAAATATATCTAAAAATTTAGATAATCCTGTGTCATAGATTTTATAAAAAATTTAAAATTTATCCTCAAAAGCAAAATGAACAGCGTGCTTACTTTGTGCAAGAAACTATATGGCAGCACGGCAGCAATAACCATAACAGAAACCTGCAAAAGAGCGACAGCTGCGATACGATTTTCACTGAACGGCCCAAATTTTGCCGTTACGATTAAATACGATACGCGCTGACTGATTAGCGCTTTAAGCATCCGCATTACGGTACGTAAGGATATATTTTGAGTGAACGCATGTATAGATTTTTAGTAAAGCATCTTGTGTCAGCTGACACGATACGAAACTTCTGAAGTAACCGCTGCCTTAGTTCACCCGAATTTTTTAATGTTCAATACATTGCTTTTTAGTAAGTTTCAACATTTGTATACGATAGAACATTGCAAGTTTTTCTAGACTGCATTAGGTGTCTGGATATTGGAAGCTAATTAAAGCCGAACCATTCGATACAGTGGTAGTGGACAAGAGGTTGAATGAATGGCTCGCAATCAAGGAAGTTATGTAAGGGCTACTAGGCAAAATACCCATAAAAGCGCAATTAAAACAATGTTGGATGCGTTCGAGAAACTTGGAGTCAACAAATCTCTAAAAATACATTTTATGCATTTTCATTTGGAATTATTTGGTAAATAGCTCGTCATCGAATCAGGTGAGCAGGGTGAACGGTATCATCATAATATGATATTATATCCTTACCCCTAAAATGAGGCAGCTCTGACGCTTCACTCAATTTTGCATAATCTCAAAAATTTCAAAAAAGAAAAATATATTTGAATCACATATCCTTCCTTTTTTTATTTGCTAAAAATATGAACTTATAAAAAATTCCGTAATTAATATCCTCTGAATTTTGAAATGGTAAAACTCGCCCGAATTTGACTACCCAGTTAGAATATGTGTGCTAATGTGTGTAAGGAAAGATATCTGAAACTTTTGTTACACGGCAGATAAATCACTTTGACTAGGCTACAAAGGACATAGTATGTACATACACAAGCCTTCGAAAATGTTGACGGCCTATTGTAGTCGCATTATGCTGAAGTGTGTAGGATATTTCGTGTCAAAAGGAAATAATGAGATACAGTACATTAGAAAATTGTCTGTATAAATAAGTAGCATCATTTGTTGTCATCGTCTAAGGGGCGACATTTTTTCATCATTGCGCGTGAGAACTTTATCAGTTGTATAAATTATCGATGACTAAAATTGATATATTGAATTTCACGACGACTCTCTTTCTTTTGCACGATAATTTTATGCGCTCCTTTCGTTTTCAATTCAGTTAGTGTACTTCTTAAGATATTTGAAATTTTAATTAAATTAAACAAAATTGAAGGCTACGGTACTTCTTAAGATATTTGAAATTTTAATTAAATTAAACAAAATTGAAGGCTTTTCCTAAAGTGTTTCTTGTTGTCGCGTTTAATTCAGGAGTTCTTAGGCACGTAAGACTTTGTAACAATGAGCTTTGAAAAATTCCGGGATTTATGGCATGAGAGGCGAATATAGCGAAAGCCTGACATAAAGGTGGAGCTTTAACTTTATTTTCCGAAAAAATGAATTTGTACTGAAATCACATATTCCCAATTAAAAAGCCAACTCCTTTATTACCAGTACAAAAGCGTGAGATATATATAGTCGAAATTCGCAGCTGGATCGACCATCGGCATCAATGGGGAATGTTTTACGGGCTAAAATAAGAGAACTAAAGCTCAGAAAGTTAATTGTTCATCTAGTTTAGTCGCCAGGTGAGATATAAGAAAGGCTTCCTCAGGGCATCTAAATGCATTAAGCTATAAAAAAATAGATAGGTATATTTTATGCTATAAAAAAATAGATAGGTATATTTTTTTATACTATGCTGCGATTTTTATTAAGAACAATTAAGGAAAATCAGAGAATACAAAACTGAAGAAGGAAGAAGTAGATGATTTTCTCGATGAGCATCCTTGATACCGGTTTTTGCGTTCGGGAAATCACACACAAAAATTACGATACAAATGAAAAAAAATTCGTTCGAATGGTGATCCAAAATACCGATAAAAGCGTTAGTGAGGGATGTCCACACAGTTGCGCCAAAAAAATCACAACTGTCAAATGATTGATTCAAAGATAGCTGCCCCAGGGCAGTCTTACCGGCTTGAGGGATAATTATGCATAAGGCTGTATATGATTGCAGTCGACAAATTTAATACGACTTTTCATTTCCTGAAGAATTTGTATTTGTTACCGCGTTAAACCGAGAGGGTATCAGTATAATCTCGTGACAAGAGCTTCTTAAAGCTACTAAAAGAACTGTGCAATTGAAGCTGAACTCCCATCTTGTGGCTCTGGAAGTTTTATGCAAAGATCGGGACATAAAGTCGTAAATTAACTTGCGGCGTCGGCTGTTTCCATACGGCGCTGGCGTGCGCCTTGCTGCCGCAGTGCAACAGCACGTGCGGTCGACAGCTGCCAGAGGCACTTGCTATTTGCTATTTGGTGCATATTGCAACAAGCTCTGTAAGCGGCAGACAGCCGCACAAAGGCGCGGCACGTATAAAACCGAACTCGAAGCCGGACGCAATTTCACTTTCAGTTAGACTCGCCGCCGCGTAGCACAAGCCGCAAAGTTGGAAAGCACAAACTAAAGTGGGGAAGCAGGAAAAGCGTGTGTGCGCCGCGAGTTACGAAATCGAAAGTGAGGCGCGGCAAGCGTAGCAAAGTTGCGTGCAACTGCAGCGCGGGTGGAGATACGGAGTGGCACGGATTAACACGCCACGGCAACAGCGTTAATGCACTTTACCTTTGCATGCAGTGAGCCGATTTTGTGGCACATAAACAATGCCCGCTTAGTGCTTTTGAACTTGAAAGTTGAGCGAGAAGTGTTTTCCCAGCAGTGAATTAAATTCAATTTACGAAAATATATAATTTCAAACAAGCTAAAATTCCACTTGGAATTAATTACCTTCGGTTGACAGCACGTAATTGAATTATCTATTCGCTATTGGCAACTGCCCCGCCCACATTCAGCAGCAGTGCAGTGCGCCTATCAAAAACTTCAGTTTCCCGCTGCGGCTTTTATTCTGCTGGATTATAAATTGGTATTGCTGTAAAATTAATTTTGCCGAAAATAATTGAATTTGCAACATGCGGCGACTACAACTGGCGGTAAACAACCAATGATGATTTACATTTGCAACCTGTAAAGTATTTACTTATTTATTTTCCCAAATATTTGTGCAGTCGCTCGTCTGCCTTTTTTCGCATCTAAAACACCCACTACGAGTACAACCTTTTAACGGCCACAAAAGTAAATCACAAATTCGGCTGCCTCCAAGAAGCCGATAAATGCAGTTAGTTGTTCTTCAATTTGACTGGCATTTAGGTATCTAAATATCATCTAGGATACACTAGCGAAACTGCGATCCAAGTATTAAAATTGCGTTCTTAGTTTTTCTTTAGAAGATGTGAAGAATTTCTAGAGGATCTTGCATATTTGAAGAGTATGTAGGATTTAAAAAGTCTTTCAATGGAAATCAAGTGAAAGAGGAGAACCACAGGAAAAGATAAAAAATTATGAACAATTTATAAGGATGTTGAATCCCGTCCTTCTAGTCTTTTTATTCCGGATTATACGTGCGTCTCTTTTTAGTTTCTACAAAAACTTTTTAATTGCAAGTATGTACAAAATAAAAGGATTATCGAAAATTCGATTTTTCTGTATATAGCTCAAAAGTGATTTCTGAATGCAGCTGCTGGTGACTGTAATTGATTGTAAGGGGAAACTGCAGTGGCTCAGTTGATAAGAGCTCGGCGATGCGAGAGATCGCTGGTTTCCTCCGAAGCAGACAAATACCATCCATCTTCTCTCACGAAGATTTGGCTATTCTTCAAGAATATTATTTGCCATTAAAAGCTTCTCTATCCATTAGGACATGGCTATCTGTAGATCCCACTAATTCGTGCTAATAAATACAACAAGTTAATGCGAGTACGTATGTCTTGGTTACATGGTTTCTATTAACGTATTTTTCATACATTTGTAATCTAGATGCTCGAGTATATCAAACAAATTGCAATTAGTGATATTTTGGCATCTTTTTCTCAAAATTCCGATGACATAAATGCAAGTCAGGAAGCATTTTCTTCAGCGGAATCTCACCATGATATTTTCCAAAAATTAAAAAATTCCGAAGAATTTCTCTTCTAGAAGAAAAAATTCATGAACTTTTTTTTAAACGTGCTCAACGTAGGGCCCCGCCTAAGGGATTTTATCCTATCTTGAAGCGGCGAACAGAAAAAGCATTAATAGCTATTTTGAAAAAATAGTTTAATAAAATAACATAAGTCGGAAACGCTAGAACTATTGCATACTTAGTTCCTCACTTACTTGTACCTTTAAGCCTGAAGCTATGCAACAGATTGTTTTCAGGTCTATACTTTCGAATCGTATCCCCATGTCTGAGGGGTAAAAGCTAGTGTTCCAACAAATTCCAAAAATTTTCTATCAAATTGTGAACCTATATTAAATAGAAAGCTCGAAGCTCATTAGACAACATTTAAATATTTAAATAAAGCTTATATTTGATTTTATAGATATGTACTTTGAACTGTGTTGAAAATGATTTAGAAGAGAATGGTTTTGAATTTAATACAATTTCCAATGCTGTTGTTGATTTAAGCTATTTCATTTCAGGTATATCACATGAATGTAGGCATGTGTGTGTAGACACATGTCATACATGTACATGTACAAGAATAACAATTCAAATAAAATAAACCAAGAAATCGTTTATTTATTTGTTCGATACGGTTTTCATTTAATATTTTCGGTGGCTGGTATATTGCATAAAATAAATAATAAATATATATATATATAAAATCCAAAAATGATTTTATTATGCATTTGTTTGTGTTGTTGTTTTACCGTTATGCCAAGCCTTCCACAATATTTTTACATTGCATATCATAAATTATAGACAGTAGGTAAATAAAACAACAAATGTTTACTAATAGGAATAGTCACAAATAAAACGATGGTATACTGAATTGTGCTCGAAAGTACCATAATTTTCATGTCTTATTTCGATTAAACCGCATCCGTCCAATTAAATTTTGAATTACAAATTAATTTCCAAAGAAAAGTGGAAAATGGCATGCAACCTTTCATAAACAAATTTGACAGCAGCGAATTCCGCAGAAAATGCTCACGCAGAATCCGATTAAGAAATATGCATATATGTACATATGTTCGCTATATGTAATATGTTCGCTATGAGAAGTACTAATTTTCTTATTAGCGGAATAATGGAACAGTCCATTATTTCAAGGTAAATAGTTAAACAAAGTGACATTGATATAAAATCATTGATACGTAAACAATTTCGAAAAAGTCGACGTAAACACACAAAAGTTGTAAAAAATGGGTTTGGGTTAATTAAAAATACAAGACTTTGTTAACATGGCGCGGCACACTAATGTTCCACTATTGTCGAAAGAGTTAAAGCTATTAACTATCTGCACAAATATTTTCTCACTATTTTCAATTTTTTCCTAGGTTTTTGTATTTGTGCTGGTACTCACGTTTGCTGCTAGCGACGAACTGACCGAAGGCGTGGCAGCAAGAGAGCTGTCCACAAAATTAGCCAAAGCTGGAGAAGAAATCAACAACAAGAGCGGGAAGCGTGACTCCTCCGAGCAAACTGGTAATTGTGCTTGTTTTCAGTACAAGCGCGCAACAAATTTCACGAATTTTCTACAGCAGGTTACGCGGCGAACGGAAAGGATGCGCCATTCAGGCCAATTGAAAGCCCCTACTACCAGGAGGCGCTATCCTTCCGGCCTACAACAGTGCGTTATGTAGCCACGACAGCGGCTGCTGCGCCACAGGTATGTGCCCCCTTCAGCCGCGCGCAATTACTTTGAATAATGCCACCGTGTTGCTTCCATGCGCGGAGTGGAGTTACATTTTCGGAATTTCGATACATGTTCAAGGGTTGGCATGGGAAGGATGCGAAACGAAAACATTTCGAATTCACAATGAAACAATAGAGAAGCCCGTTTCAGTGTTTGCTCTGAATAGACACAATTTGACGGCTTTGTTCGCCGAATGGCGTCGGGACTGAATGGGATTTTCAAAGCTTTGTTGTTTTGTCCTGAACATTGACAGGGGGAGTGGTGTGAGTAGAATTGGTTGCCAATTTTGCGCGTGGCACAAGTCTTTTGTTCCCGTTGGAGAGAGTTGCTAATTCGATATATTTAGAACATTTGTGATTGTACCGTGCAACAAAATCCTACTTTTAGCTTCATACATGAAAAAACTCAATATAAAAGTAAACATGAAAATAAAGGTTAAATATAGAAAACTTCCGTACTCAGTTTCTTCGATCGCTTCGAACTTTTTTTCGCCGCACTTCAGAGTTTAAAAAGGAATAATGATACACCATTGGCATATTTTTATGATATAAATGAATAGCAGTCAATATTAGACAATAAGTCAAATTTTTAGAATATGTTGTTAAATATTTGACAAAAATTCAACCTTTACTTTAATATCTGTAGAGATTTTTTCATGTCCTAAATTTGTTGTCGCTCGGTCTCCATTTCAAATTGACTCTAAGTTAAAACGTAAAAGTTAAAGTTTAAAAAATTAGACAAAATGGACAAATTAAATCATCGGTCGAAATACTACGCTTTATCAAGTAATCTAGTTGGGGAAAATATATTTGTATGTACATATGTACATGAGTAAATCTGCGCAGCAAGCGCCACGTGGAGGCTATGTGTCAACTTGATAGTGGAGTAACGACGATCGCTCTGGGTGACCCCAATGACAAAACAATCAAAAAATTTACCCTCACTCTCAAAACTCATACCTGCATTACTTTTGCTTCATTTGCTATTATTTTTAGGGAACAAACATTGCGCTTTTAGTTCTGACAACACGATAAATATTTTGGATTTTGGTTGGTGGAATCAACGTAAAAAGGAATCATTGGGTTATCCAGTGACTTGGGCGGACATGACTACACGAATTGCTATGCATGCGCTAATTTCAAGACCAATGAAATCTTATAAAAAAAGATATAGAAGAAAGCGCGTCATCAAGACAGAATTTGACAATTGCTCCAGTGCTAGCTCCGCCAAGTCCAGCTCATCAAGAATTAGAGGACGAAGCTTCAAAAGTAATACGGCTAGCGCAAATTTTTTAGAAAACCATAAAAATCAAATTTAACAGTGCGGGAGAATATGTAGAAAATAACACATCAATGGTGAAGATAAACAAAGTTAAAGAAAAATAATTTCTGCCTGTGGACTGGGTTGTGTCTGAAGCGCTGCAGCAAAGCTCAACTGTAAATAAATTTCCAAAGTTCCTTGTGGATAAACATGTTATATGTGAGTGTGTATGTGTATTGCTGCTGCCGGTAGGTCACAACTTTTCTCAGAGCGTTGCCATTCATTGCTGCGACCATAATTTCATATTGCAAAAGTTGTGCGAGCTTAACAAGTTGAAAAGTACCGCATGGCAAAAACGGCACTGCTGGTTGGTATTTGGGCAAACTTTTAGGGGGAAGGGGAGGGGGGGAGGAGTGTGCGGATTGGTGCAATAACTGTTGTATGCACCGAGTTGTTATTGCCTAAGCTCTCTCCCTGTACAGCAATTGAGCATTTATTCTATAATTCCGGAAAGAAGTTGCAGGGACGGAGGCGGTTGCCTGGCTCCTCTCAGGGTTGACTTCTGAATCGTGGCCCACAAATGCAGTGCCGTAAGCCTGTTTGAGCGTCTTGTTGCCAATGTGCAGCTTAACGGCCAAAAGTAGCGCTACAAACAAACCAATTTGACTTCTGAGCGCTTCCGGCCAATAAATGGACTGTGGAGTTCGCCCTGCCCCACCCGGCTCCAGTTCGCTTTGCTGCTCGCAACTCAAACACAGCTGACAAGTTTGCTGAAACTTTTGCGTTTGTGACGTCATGCAGTTGCGGCATGAGCTGATGCCGATTCATCGCAAACGACAGCTTATGTGGACATACACGTTCTTACATACAGAGGCAGTTAGTAATGCATGCATGCATGTGTATGTACATTCATAATTGCCTTTATAAGTATCATTTGGTGTGCTCCAAAGAGCCTTGAAGCGCGCCATAGCCGGCACAAGAGTCACAGCGGCGGCGGCAGTGACCTTTTCATGATACTCTGTGGAACAACATGTGACTTTTCTAGTCCCGACACGACCACCGCCCTTGTCAATTTAATGCCGCATTCAAGCTGAACCTTTACAGCATTCATCTATTACCAACAATCCGATTCGAATACAACAATGAATTCGAATAGTAAGGTGCCGACGAATTAACTCTAAATTATTTGTATAATAGAACAAACGGCCCAAAAGGCCTATTGTGACGGTTTTCGATGGATGCGTATCTTCAAACGAAATTTGTTTGAACTGCGTTTAATTTAGGTTTAAACCTGACCTGTAAAATTAGTCCTTAATTTCCGACGACTTTTTTCCCAAATTTGGCTATTTTCATTTTGATTGCTTGGAACTGGAATGAACGCCCAGTAGACTGGATAGCTAATTACACGGTTTTGTACCTGAGCAACCAAAGTGTGTTTCTAGGGCAATTTTCGTCGCTGATTCCGAATCCGGAGTCCGTTTTCCCTAGGACCAGTTTTTCGATATACATAATTGAAATGGCAATTTTTTGCAGTTTTCGACCCCACATGCCATTTTTATTCAATAAAAAATCAAAATTTAGAAATGAAGTACGGAGTAACTTGTTCGTCTGTTCTCCTGTGGGTCTGGTTCATGTTATAGACTCCAAATATAATCGCTTATTATGCCCTCGTCCCATAAACCTTGGTAATTTTTTTCATTTCTCTGCAAATGTTGATGCAACTGCTCGTCACTCGTATCATTTAAATTTTCCGGAAAGAAATTCAGATAAGAACGCAGAAAATGAATTTTTGGCGACATAGGAGTACTGATTCTCCGGTAATTTAGCAACAATTCCCTGCCAATTTGTCTGTAGGTGTCATTATTTCGTTTACCAAGGAAGTTATGAACCATGCTCTTGAAAGATACCTATGCTGCCTTTTCTCTGCAAATAAACGTCCCTTTAAATTCTCGTCATCCATCGGTTTCTTTACATCAGGTCCAACAGAATTCCTTCTTTTATTTTGGCGTAAGAAATCTTGGGAATCTGACGAGTTACTTACTGGAAAACCTTTCGGTCTCAGTCGAAAGCTTTAACGAAATTCTTGATGAGGCTCAGTTTAATATGTCGTGGAGAAAGTAAAAATTCGGACGACCTAGCGAAAATCTGGCCACGGGCTTGAATTCAGCGCGCAAAAATACGTTAGGAAATGCTCAGATAACGAGAACCGTATCGCTGTTATAGCGCTATTTAAGTTTGAATTGAAAAAAGGTGATATTTTAAAAACGCTCCGCCCGCTCATAAACGTGTTTAAGGAGACTAGAGATGTTAAAGACCACCACCGGTCTGGCCGTCCGCGTACAGTTCGAACGCCACAAGTCGTTAAAGCTTACAAATCAAGAATTCAGCGAAATCCGCTCCGAAAATCATGGCGCGGGAGATGAATATCCCACAGAAGTCTATGAGTCGTATATCAAAAAAGACTTGAGACTTGGGGCTTTAAAACTTCGTACCGGATATTTGTTGACTGCAGCTTTGGAAAAAAAGAATGGATAACTTGCACAGAAAAATCTTGTTTATCGATGAAAATTTTTTTCTCGTGAAGGAAAAATTTAACAAGCAAAATGATAGGGTGTATGCACGGTCATCTAGGGAAGCATCTGAACTGTGGGGTGTCTCTTACGATGGGGTCACTGACTTGCATTTCTGCGAACAAGGGGCCAAAGATTTACAAGATACCGTTTTGGAAGCCTTTGTAAAACCACTTAACCATTCTCTGTTCCAAAACCAATCGTAGACTTTCCAGCAAGATTCTGCGCCGGCCCATAAAGCAAAAACGTCCAAACCTGGCTGCAAAACAATTTACCAGCATTCATATCCTCTGAAGAACGGCCTTATGGCATTCCTGATTTTAACCCGCTGTATTGAAAATTGTAGACAGTTTTAGAGGACATGGTTTGCCACAAAAGATACCCCAACATTGATTCTCTTAAGATAGCTTTGATTGGTGCTGTGGCCAATTTTCCAATGGACGAGCTGCGAGCGGCTATTGATGATTGGCCAGTCCGACTTAAGTCTCGCGTGTAGGCCAAAGGCGGACATTTCGAAAAACATTCATTATTTTTAATTTTATAACAAAAAACGTGTGTAACAGTATTTATGTCCCTACTAGGTACATTTACACAATTTCCTGTCGTCGGTTTTCTTGAAATATCTTGCTGAGGTACTTCCCTTGCAGCATTAACTGTGCATATGAATGCAAGAGTGTGTGTGTGCATTTGTTTGTGTAAGGCATTTATTGCACATACATATGTCAAGCGGCATGTCTGAGATAAATTATCTCTGACCAACGTCCGCATACTTCAGCCCATCTCTCGCCCACTCCGTAGCACACATTAGCTTTGCGGTCGCTGCTGTTGTCTATCGTCTCGTGGCGAATCGCTATGTCGTGAAGAAGCAGTGGCATTCGCTCCGACACAAATCCACTTGGTGACATTAAGTGACTGGAAAGCTCCGGTTTACCAGTTTCCCAGCAATATTTCCGGTTTGATTGAGCAATGAATGAGGTTGGCTGCCGCGCGGACTCGAGAGCAGTTTCGTCGCTTCTGGTTAAAGCGCAAATTTGGCATTTAAAGCAATGCACTTTATAAGAGCTTCCTCCAAATTTTGGAGTCTCAAAGCACGGAAAATGCATGCACGCTAAGAGGGGAGAGAAACGCGTGTAAAACTGGAACCGGATGTCACAGTTGCGAGCAGAGAAGCACGGCACAGCGCAAGTGTTCCTTCTAAGAAAACTTTTTCAGCTTTATATTTTATGCAGACATTTTTAGGGGAAGGGGGAGTATAGCATAAGTCACTCTCAAATGTGCAGTTTTAGTGATATTTTTTTCATTCGCAATTTCATGATCCGCTTCCGCTTGCTTCGTAGTTGTCTTAGCTTAACGCTGAAGAAGAGTTGTGCTGAAACATTATTTTAATAATAGCTTTTGAGAATATGCACACACTCTTAGTGATTTCACTTTGCATTTTTGCAACTCAATGGATATGTATGTATTTTAGACTATTTCTTCCGTATAGGTTAGGTTAGGTTACATTTCTTTTGAAGATTTATAAATATTTGACGTAGAAGAAGCGTTGGCTCCACCGCATATCGCATAATTTCTTCGCCTCTCCCTTTGAAGCACACATCGATTGAATTTCCTCGAAATGATTCGCAGTTAATTCTGTATGTAAATAATGAAAAGGTTCTTGACCTAGGCGTAGCTGGTATTCCGACAAACGGGGAATACAGTACTGGTACCTGCTCACATTGCATGCCAATCAAAATCTTATTTTCTATAGTTTCTCGGATTTCATTGGTCTTAAAATTATCACATGCATAGCATGAGCTGTTATGCTAACTAGGACCTATTCAAATCACTGAAACACCGAATGCATCCTTTTTTAGTTGGGTTCGACTTTGCCCAGAACCGGCCGGGGTACCAGTTTGGCCTTCGGGGGGCCATGTGCCCGTGGAGTGTGACAAAAGCGGGTAGGAGCGGAAAAGGAAAGAAGGGTTGAAGAACATTTTAAAACTTCTCCTACGATGCCTGTTTGAAAATGCTGATGTAATATTCAAAAATTTTTTGTAAACTTTTTGGGAGAAAATGTCTAAAACGTTCCATGGATTTTAATGTTGACAAATTTATTTCTGGTCAGATTTACATAGTTTGTGTGTTGGGGTTGGGGGTGACATCACCCCCTACTCATACCTGTGTATGCCTAAGAGTGTGCGCTATAAGTGTGTTAGGTTTAATAAAATATTTTGTAGGTACCTACTTTTATGTTATTTACAAAAATACACACACAAATGCACTTTAATATACTCTTTGGATGCACTCAGCGCCCGACTTCAACGGACACGTGAGTGTCTGCCTGTGTGCTCCTTGCCGCTTATTTATTGACGCCGGAATTTTGTTTAAAACCGCAGCACAAAAGCAGCTTTACGCGATATCTTGCCACATAGGAAGGAGCAGCAGTGGCGCAGAGGCCGCGCCGTCATTGCGGAAGTGCATGCGGTGTACTTAATATACCCGCACACACTCCTCCGCGCACACATGGATGCACATCAGCGGTGGATTGCATACAATTTTCGCCGACTCCGCTGCATTTCTTATGAAGGGGGGCGGTGCATTAATTGCGCAACGGCGTGTACGAGTGCATAAAAGTGCAAACATTGAAAATGCAATCGCTGAAAGGCATGCAGCAACAACAATGCCGCTCACTTTAAATATTGGCATATCAATTAAATTTTCAATAACGAGCGTGCCGTGCAAGACGCCAAGGAAGAGGCAGATTGCGCGGGGAGTCTGATTACACATAATAATTATTCTTATATGAAGTTCATATTTACATTATTGACCTGTTATTAAAGCGTGTGTGGCGGCGCTGCAGTAGCTCAGTGGATAAGTGTTTGGTCTCTAATATGAGAGGTCCCCAGCAGACTCTTACACCGAGAGGAGAAATGCTATAATATTATTTAAAAGTAGATTGGTTTAACAGATTTCGCCGTTAAATTCCATCCGACAGTCGAAATTAACCGTCACTTCGCTGTTAATTTAGTTCTAACAGTGGTAGCTGGTAACTTAACAGCTGCAGTCTATGGTTATGTTAACAGCAGTGAACACGGTAAAAGGTCACATTGTTTTTGCTAATAACATCAGCTGGGTTTCACCGACAGAGTAATACCCTACACGAAGTAACCGACTGGGGTGATAATTCACTGAAAACAATTAATTGTGGGTGTATAAAAATACAAATTTTGCCTTCATAAAAGACGGACCACGCCCATTTTGGACAAACTGTAAGATATTCTTTATAGAACCGTTTATGGCAAATATTGATACTGTGGAGCTCTGAAGGATGCACCATAGAAATAATCGGTATATTTTATTTGCCACCTCCAAATATGGGCGCTTTGGTGGATATATTATGGAAGTAATGTGGATTTCCTGTTACCGCCTATATACGTAGTGGGCGGACCACGCCAAGTTTTCGTAGGGCATGAAGGCGGTAAATTAAATAAACACAAAATGTTTATTCCTTCAGTGGATTATCACCCCACTCGGTTTATTGGTGTAGGGTATTACTCTGTCGGTGAAACCCGACTGATGCTTTCTTACTTGTTTTTAAATATTGATTGGGCGAGGTTTCGCGCCGCCGCGGCGTAAGCCAGTGGATAAGTACTCGGTACCTGAACTGTGGAGCCGTTGGCTCAAATCCCATTTTAAATCACTGGCATAAGCTTGTATTTCTTATCGGAGCAACTTTCCCCTACAAGCCAAATGTTATCATATGAACATTGACCGCTCAACTCCACTCTACTGTATGTATGTATGTATATATGTATATATTTTCAGACTTACTACCAGAAGGCGCCGCCAACTAATCGTGTGCTGTATACCCAAAACGGCGGGGATGCAAATGCAGCTGCCGGTGCGTACCGAGGGTCCATCAATCCGGCATACCAACAGCAGCTGCAGCAAGGACCTGCCGTACAGGAGTTAAATAAGCCATCCCACAGGTTCGCAGTACTTCCAGCTCCATCGCAGCAGTCGTACGTTGGCTATGCCGATCCGGATGTGAATTACGTGCGTGAGCGCCTGCCACCGCAGCTCAACCATCAGCAGCGGCCACAGCAACTGCCCTTTTCGCAGCAGCCTAATCGCGCGCCGCAACAGCAGGTGCAGTATCTCATCGCGATTCCGCTGTCGCATGTCCGACAACTGCAGGAGCAGCAGCAATTGCAGCAACTCGCCGCTCAGGCTTACGCACTGCCGCATCGCCAGCTACAGCAACCGGCTGCATTGCACTTGGGCGGCGGCGTTGACCGCGAGCAAGCGCCATCATACGGACCCGCGGTTCAATATGCAGCCTCCGCACCGGATGCGCCACCGACCGCACCTGCTCCGCACGGCTACGCCTCGCCGTTCCTACAGCTGCCGGCTGGAGTCCTGCTGGCCTCAAATGGCCCGTACCAGCGACCCCATTCCGATCCCCCGGTGTACTATCAGCGCAATGTGCAGCCGCACTACCAACAGTACATAGCGCCACCTAGCGGTGAGTTTGTAAATGGCACTAGTGGTGCTGAGTTTTTGTTGAACTGAGGTTTCTCGGTGTTGAATGCGGGTGGAAGGAATGCAACTAAAATAACAAATCCCGTATTTTCAAAATGGAGGTCCTTTTTATAAGCTTTATTTGAAAAAATAACGCTCAGGGGATGCACCTATATGTATATTTATACAAAGCAAGTGTTGGGTCGGAAAGGATTATAAGCTAGGGGGAGAGGTAAAGTGCACATTGTAATCATGGGGAAACCTCCACAGAGAGGAAGCAGGGTTAATTCGTGCAAGACAAAGGGCAGAAGCTGAGAGTAAATAGTCAATAAAATTTTTGGAGCGCAAATAATTAAAATATGTATATATCATTTATAGCTGTGAGTAATTCTGGATCAAGGTCTCAAGTTTCAGCAGTAAGAATTACCGCACCCAGTTGACTGAGGGTTCAATTTTGTAAAAATGTTATATAATGTTATATATGTTTCTTTCGACCACCGGTTGCGGTAATTCTTACTGTTGAGACTTTTCTATAAGAACGAAAAGCTATAAGTTTTATTAAAAAATATACTTATATTCAATGTAATAAAATCTACAATTTACAAGAAAATTTATGTTGATTTCAAAATGATTGCCCTCACTATTTATTTCAAAGCAATAAACCGTTTCTTAAAAGCCATTTTTATTAATGTTGTAGTACTCGATAGATTAACCTTTTGGTGTCCTGTGCCAAATTGATATTTTTCGTCATTTTTAGGGTTCCGTTCCCCTAAAAGGGAAAAAAACGGGAACACTTATAAGGTCACTTTTGTTTTGGGAGTGTGTATATAAAACGACCTTTTTTTAATCGTAGAAACCTGAAATTTGGCACGATGTTAGATCTTAATAACCTAAACACATTTTCACTATAAAAAGTTGAGAAATATTTTTAGAAATATTTTTTTATAATTCTTAAAGGTTATCGGGTCGGACAAAAAAAATAAAAATATATTTAAAACGTATCGTGTGGGGTATAGTTAGAAAGGGCTACGTCCATAGATTATAAAATGTATTTTATTTTTATTGTATGTAAACGGGTTAGAAAGATATAGTTAAAAAGGTGAAAAAAACAGACCTGTCCCCACATGATCCCATCTGCACACACCATGTCTGAACCAAAAATTTTGATTAAATCAGGCTTACTAGGTATTTGATCACGCATGACTGAATGGCTGCCCCTTTTTTCGAATTTTAATTTTTTTATTTTTTTTTAAATTTAAGATGACCCCCTCAGAAAAAAATTTTTTTTGTTTATATCGAATGGGGTATCATTAGAAAGGGCTACGTCCATGAATTCCAAACATATTTTTTTTATAATTTTCGGTGAAGTGGTTTCGAAGGTATAGGACAAAATGTCGAAAAAATTAACATAGCCCCCCTTGCCTTTCTACATTTCTTAAGGTAAAATTTTAATAAAATCAGAGTTAGTAGGTCTTTAGTCATAGATTACTGGAAAACTGCAACTTTTTTCGACAAATTTGTTTTTCTATTTTTAAAAATTTTATTTAAGATTACCATAGTAAAAAATTTTCTCAGCGCAAAATTTTTGTTTTTTACATATTGTGGGGTATCGTTAGAAAGGGCTACGTCCGTGGATTCCAAAAATGTTTTTTTCATATTTTTAGGTGAATTGGTTTCGAAGATGTAGGCCAAAAGGTCGAAAATTGTGTGGCCAAGAGAAACTTAATTCGAAGGCTAACAAGAGTAGGTACTTCTGGTACGGAACCAGACTCGCACTTGACTGCTTTTTTGTTCAAATTGAGACTTTGACTCGATGGAAAAATAATATATGTACATATTTAATTTTTTTAAGGCTGATGTCGCTGTTTGGCTGTACAAACAAATATTTTTTTATGTTCCGTATTAAAATCTTAGCATTATGTCAATTTGAAAAGATTTGTATTTTTAAATGTTAAAATCTAACCTTTATACAAAATATCAAAAATTTAATTGCGTTGTCAATATGATCACACTAAATGACTTAGTATTAAAAAAAATATGGGTTGTTGAGAGCTAAAGTGATTCAATCAACCTTTTTTTCACAATTTGAATCATCATGCATTGTGGCAGCTGATATGAGAAAATAAAAATAATAGGAAAATTCTAATGGAAAAAAAATTTTAAGTAGATATTTTGACGCCTTTGAAATGTTAAATTAAACTACTTTGGGACTTCATGCCAATTTAATGAGAAAATCGTCAAAACTGCATTTAATACAATAACATAAATGCTTTCAATATTTCTGCATTTGCAACCCCAAAAATTACAAACTTATAAAAATATAATTGCAGAGCATCCTGGGCAACAGCTGCAACAGCGGTCGCACCAGCAGCCCCAGCAATTCATTTTGCTGCAACACCAGCTTCCCCAACAGCAGCAAGAGCAAGCGGTAGTGCGCATCGGTGGCAGCAACCCAGGTGGCAAACCGGCGCATCAAAATTCGGCCTCACCAGCATCGTCGCCGCCATTTGTATCGCCTCACTCGACACTGCCCGGGCCCATTGTGCATTACAATCCCGTCTACGTGCAGGCGCCACCAGTGGAACAACAACAACAGCTGCCTCTAGGTCTGCTTAATTTTGTGCGATATGCAGCTCCGCCTCCGCCGCACCTAGTTGGAGGCCCTCCCTCGCTACACCCGCACAGTCAGCCCGGTCCAGCGATGTCGTTCCTTCGCATATCCTTACCCAAGGCGGTGTACGCCCCGCCGTCGGCCCCCAATTATGCCGCCGTGCCACCAGCCGCAACAGTGCCGATGGCACCAGGCTTGGGTGTCAAGACGGCGTACACGCCAACTGCTCTGCCGTTTGCCCATTACGCACCGGAAGCGCGCGCGCCCGCTGCCAAGCCGCAGCATCTTCCCTACTTCCATCAACCCAGCGCTGTGCAGTACGGTACGCACCTGCACAATCCGTCGTCCACGGCGGCCACGCCGGCACAGGCCCCTGTTCGACAGCAACAACAACAGCCACAGTCGTATCCGCAGCAGCATAATCAGCAGCCGCAGCCGCAGCAACCACAGCGCCAACTGCGTCAGCAACCGCCGGCAGCCGTACGAATGCCTGCGGCAAGTAGCCTCGGGTCAACTGGCCACAGCGTTGTTAAATACCCTTGATTACGCTGGACGCTGGGGCATGGTCCTTAGAGACGCGCGTCCTCTATGTGCGCTTGTATTTATAATTTTAGTTCATTTTGTTTTAATTGTTGCTGAATATGATGAATTTGTTGTAACTGTTATTGTTTTTGTTGCCGACGCATTGTCGAAGTGAATTCCAGTACTGAAATCACCATTTTGAAACTTAACCAATTAAATTTTTGAATATTCAAAGTGTTGTTTTTATTTTCTTCTGTTCGGCTGCATTTGCAAAGTGCAACCCTGTAGACCCGGGAGAGTACAGCGCTTAATGTGCGGTTTATTTCGCGCAGCACAAACATAATTTTTTGTAAATACAGTGAATCTTGCCTATAGCGAATATCTGTGCATTAAAAAATTTGCATTAACTAATTTTCCGCCAGCAAAAAGTGTAAAGGGCCCTTATTTCGACCGCCGCATTGGGGAGGAGGACACGACAGAGAAGTTTTTCTGTCACCAGTCTAGCTCATCGAGTACCACACGACTCTTGCTGGGATCCTATATTCGGAGAATGGACTATGCTTATTCTCTTTCCCGGGTGCATTTCAGTGTTATGTTAAAAATATAAGGAAGTTTAAAAAAAAATAAGTTCCCCTCCCTTCACAAACCTTCACTGTACATATTTCCCAACGTTCTCCCAAAACCATTCTTCCTTCTCACACATTTCTCCTGGCTTAACCAATAAGCTACATAGCTGGAGGGTTTTCCTAATCTACGGGGATATCCTTGACCCAAGGCACATTAACAAGGTATGCCACTTAGGGAGAGCCGTCAAAATAAGCGAGCGAGATATGCCAAAATCAGAGTTGCTTTTATTTAGGAACAAATGTTTGGTTGCAATGATTAGTGTTTGTTCCCAAAGTAAAAAAGTATGTAAAATTTTATTTTTTTAAACTCCATTCGCGTAGCAAAAAATATATTATTATTCAAAGAAGTACCTACCTATATATTTTTATTTGAACGCAATGAAGATGATATTGTATTAATTGTAATGTAATGTAATGCGTTTATTTACATGCCATCCCAAAATGTACAAAAAAAGGGTCGTCGCACCAAAAATACCAACATTGATATTTGGCACTTTTTTACGGAAAAATGCAACCGTTTACCAACAAGAAGGTGTAGAAAGGTTTTGACGGACGGCTCTCCCTAATGTGCCTTGGATACAATGTTGCCATATTCAGTTTTAACTGTAAATTACAGTTTTTAAGACAAGCTTGCAGTTTTTAAAATTACCTATTACAAATTACAGTTTTATTTTAAATTCCAGATTTTCAGTTTTTATTTAATTACAATAAAAGATTAATTTTTTCCAGATTTAAAAAAAATATCACGGTAACCCTGTGATTACATTGCAGCCCTGCTTCGAAACGGCAATTTGCTTGTCATTTATGACCGTAATTTCACAAAAATCTTTTTGTTTTTGAAGGGTACAGTATTTTGGTTGAAAATACAGTTTTTATTTTAGGAATTAACAGTTTTTTGGAAAAAAAAACTGGCAACATTACTTGGAGAGTAAAGCGCTGATCAGTCACCTTATAAATTCTTATAGCGCTTTAAGCGCTGATCAGTCACCGCGTATCTTTTGTGAGCGGAATTAATCGCAACGGCAAAATTCGGGCCGTTCAGTGAAAATCGTATCGCAGCTGTGGCTCTTTTGCAGGTTTCTGTCTTGGTTATTGCTGCCGTGCTGCCATATAGTTTCGTGCACAAAGTAAGCACGCTCTTCATTTTGCTTTTGAGGTTAAATTTTAAATTTTTTATAAAATCTATGACACAGGATTATCTAAATTTTTAGATATATTTATTGTGGTCTACTTTAAAGAATTTATTATAGCAATAATAATCCGGTTTTAGTTCTAAATTTAAATCGAAGAGCAGTGGCAGCACTGTTTTTAGTACAAAGCAATGTCATTCTCTCATCCTCTCTGAGCATCAGAGCAGACGTAAACGTGTGAGAAAAACCAATTTGGATTATAATTTCTGCGTTACGATCCGAATAAATACGTCATGAGCGAACGCATGTATGAGCTCGGGTAGGGTAGGTTTTGTTTACGATACGATTAAATACGATACGCGGTGACTGTTTGGCGCTTAAATTCGTGCTTGGTTTTTATTTTTGCTAGATTATGTATGTTATATTGTTTAGGTTTCTTAAATGAAAACAACACTTCTAGTGGTAGAAATTGTATTTATTTAATTCAGTAATATCATTTTCAACCGTTGCTTCAGCAATTGTGATATTTGAGTTTAAAGTAGAAACAATCGGCTTATGGTATGCAGAATATTAAACATTGCCTTAGATCTTAAATTTTCAGGATACCGCAGAAAACTGCATTGATTGTAGTGCTGTATCGTGTTATAGACTCATTTGGATTGTTCATTCGTAATTATATTTTATCACGCAGGAATTTGATAAAAGGTTTGGATTCTTCTAACGCGAAATTGAGGTTGAAATCTCCTGCTAAAATTAATGGCATTGTGTGCTAGTTCTTTCCCAACTCTTGTGGAGGAGCCTTCTGTGTAAGAATCTGATAATATTTTGGACTATATTATTAGGAGAAATGCAGACTACAACCATTATGTATTATGTTTGTCCCATCTTCCAAAACGCAGTAAGCAGTACAGATATTTCCAATATTTGACAGGCCAATGTCAATTTCACTTACATTACGTAAAAAGATATTCATACTAAAAGTTACAATGTTGGTGTTGTTAATTTTGGCATAGATTGCAACTCCTCCAGCTCGAACATTGTTACGTTTAAATTTAGCCACGCAATTGAAATTAGGGACTTCAATATCTACATACTTATATACGTTATCCTCAACCCAGGTTTCCGATAAAAGCAAAATATTGCTAACGTCAATAATTTCATCTTTTAAATCCGCGAAACGTGTTTTCTAAGACTGGCAATTAAAGGTAACTATAGACAACTATTTTCCTAATTGTAACAAAGTTATGGATCATAATATTATTTACTACAGTTTCAAGCCGATTGAGAGACAATCGTTGAACTTCCTCTTGCAATGATACTACTGAGGCGTAATTTTTTCGGCCATGGCAGAACTTTAGATCACTGTTTGCCGTGACTATGTAGAGCCCCTCTAACTGGTCGTCCAATAAGAAACTGGTTTCGAACATCTGTTCGAAAGCTCTTTTCACTTATTAATATTCATATATGTATGTACATATTCTTCACAATATGGCGAAGGTGCTGTTTCTCGATGATGTTAGTCGAATCCAATAACAACCAAACTTCGAACAGATGGTTGGTTGGTGCACAGGATGGCGCTTCCCTATTCACTACAATATGTCGGCAGATGGATGGCGGTCATCACATGTTCCGGCAGTTTACACTTCATAAATTTTAATATGACAATGGCATGTCCGCGCACACTATCCCTTTTCTTTTCTACTATCGCTTTCTCGCTCACCGGATTTCTGTCATGCCAAATTTTGGTTTACCCCGTCCGCAAAGAAGTTTTACTTCAAAAAGGAAAGCAACTTTAAAATGAGGTAAATACTCATAACTAAAAAAAAAGCAGTCAAGTGCGGGTAATACCCTTTTTCGCGTTCGAATTTAGTTTTGCTTTGCCCATCTGTCCTTTGCTTGGTTTTGGTTGTTTTCTGTTGATCAGCAGCGCTTCTCCTTGCCCGTCTGGCCATACAATTTTTGACATTTTGGCCTACATCTTCGAAACCAATTCACCTAAAATTATAAAAAAAACATTTTTGGAATCTACGGCGATACCCCACAAGATATAAACAAAACAAGTAAGGAAGTATCAGTCGGGTTTCACCGACAGAGTAATACCCTACACCATGTTCCCAAATAGGGTGATAATTCACTGAAATTGTGGGTGCATTTTCTTTACAATCTACATAGTGGGCGGACCACGCCCATTTTTGGCAGACTACAAGATTTACCTAATAAAACTATATATGCCAAATATTGATGCTCTGACAGGTGTACAACAGCTGTGATCGGCATAATTGTTTTACTGCCCCCATGGTGGGCGGACCACGCCCATTTCTGGAGAATAGAAGGATATTCCTACCAGAAACGAGGTAACCAAATATGGACGCTCTGGTGTAGATCTTACTGAAGTTATGAGGATTTTTAGCTTACCGCCTATATAGTGGGCGGACCATGCCCATTTTTTCGTGGGACATAGAAAACCAAACCCTTAACTGGAATACCAAGTACAATACTTTTCCATGAGTAATTAGACAAAATATAGCTATTTTACCGAAAAAAATCCGGGGTATTGGGACTTACAGGCCTATTGTTGGCGTATTCTTCAACTGATTTGGCTAATCTCGGAACTTGAAATAGTGGACGGTTCACTACGACTGTGTGCCAAATTTGGTCCAAATCGGACAATTCCTTCTTTCTCTCCTGTGGCCACGGACAGCAAGACGGACAGACGGACAACCGGAAATCAACACAGAAAGTGATTCTAAGCATTTCTATATATTAATGTCTATACCTAGGACGGCTCCTTTAATGCGTTACAATTTTCGCACAAAGTTATTATACCCTATTACCATTGGTGTAGGGTATACAAAATTGTTTGCTATGGTGGTCCTAACTGAAATGTAATTTGTATTTTACGGCAAATGTATCGTAAACTGCGAAGAAGACAATGATGAAATGCTCGATTGGAACTGCGAGCTGGACTCAAATGAGACGGAACACCAAGGGAAAAAGAGAACGAAGCAGCCCTGGAAAACAGCGAACGTCGTATGAGGAATATGAAGCCGACGGCCTAGATATTAAACCGGGAGAACTGCAAGCGGCACGGTATTTTACAGGATATTCCATTTTCCAAAAAATTCTTAGGCGCATAAAATGCCAGTCGTGCATCGAAAAGATGTCCAAAACGTTTAATGCACTTGATGATATTTCCGAGGCATTAATTAAATCGAAGAACTATACGTGCGATGAGGATTTGAGACTAGTCAATCCCAGCAACGAAGTTTTCGAAATTTGCAAACTGCAGCTGATGTTAAACAAGCATTTAGGAAAAAACCGCATGCAAGGGGAATTAAGGAAAAAATTTATTCAATCATCGTCAGGAAAACAAACGACGGATTTAACCCTGGAATCATAACGTTATTTTTATTAGCTTTATATTAACTTCACTTCAGGTATGTTTGTACTATGTATGTCGTCAAATCTAGTAATCAATTTTTCACCCACTTCCCGACTACTTAGAGATCTGAAACTTTGCACACATGCGTAAACAGGAGCACAATACATGAATCAATCATAAAACATCGGATTGGACAAGAGGGCGTGGCACCGCCCATACAAACCAAATTTTTTATCTCGATTAGCTTTGGAACTGAAAGTCGTGCAGCATTGAAATCCCGTATGCAGTCGCCTCTTGGGTGTGTCGTCCCACTGGTAAAATTTTATGGGCGTAGGATAAGGGGCGTGGCGCTTTTCAAACATCTGATACTCATTGGGATATGCTGTCATTATGCAAATATGCATGCTTCCCATCGAATCAATGTGAACTGTGGTACAAGACTGACAAATCGAACACAGATCAGTTAAGGAATCCCGATTTCGAAGTGAATGAGGAGATAGATAATCAGGCTTTGTTTTTGCTCGAAGATATGTGTTACCTCATGTGCACCAGTAATCAAGTTAGGAATGCCAACGCCATGTCGTGGAATGAACGGCGGTTTCAATCGAGAATTGAAACGTGAGCGTGAATACGACCGAGATGCATTGAACCAGTTAGTTTTAACGAATGTACTACTGCTGAACCCCCAACAGAAGGAAGTGAATGCCATTGCTGATGGAAATGGTGCCTTCTTTTTCCTTTGAGAATTTTGATTTGATTTAAGATTTCAGAGCTCTAAATTTGAATTTATGGGAGACTAAAAAGTAGAAAAAAATATTATATAAAAAAAAAACTTTTTAAAAATAAGATTTAATTCATTTAATGTACTAAAAAGTAGAAAATAAATTGTTTCGAAGTCACCTGTATCTTGAGGTTAGAATTCAACCAAAAGAAACCACGAATAGTAAAAATCAGGTAACCTCTTTGCTTGGCAGCTCGTACAGTTCTGTCCGCTTTTGCTACAGCTGCTCCTTATATATAGCAGTGCTTCTTCTTCCCTGTTGTACTCTGGCTGTTGCTTAAATTAATTCTATTTAATTTAATAGGAGTATTTTTCCTTGCTCGTCTGGTCTGTTCTTGGATTTCGTTGTTTTCGGTTGAATAGCAGCGCTCCTCCTTACCCGTCTGTTCACGGAATATTAGTTGATGTATTTGATGTGATTTAATGTTATATGTATATATATAATTTTGGTTGTGATGCCTATAGATTGGTAGGGGCCTAAATCAGGCGTAACACTAGGTCATTACAAATTTCGTATTCTATAAATACGGCAAAATTATATAAAATGCGATTAAACAGCTCCTGGCCCGTCCGTCCCTACGTGCTTCTTCTTCTGTCTGTGCTCTGATTGGCTGTTGCAGTTTCGCTAATAACTGTTAAAAGTAAAAATTTTAATATTTTTTTATTCATGTATTGTCTTGGTGTTTACGCATGTATGCAAAGTTTCAGATCTCTAAGTAGTCGGGAAGTGGGTGAAAATTAGATTACTAGATTTGACTACAAATTAACTAACAAACCTGAAAAAAATTCCAAACCGCTCTCACTCAACAGCTTTATAGATAACGAAGTAGTTATGGGGATCTTGGATGTGGCCTGTCAAATGGAGCTTCCAATAAATTATGTATGTAAGAAATATTTAATACTGTTATTCAACACAATTCTTTGGCTTGACCATTTTCCACATCAATGGAAATGTGCAGAAATAATAATGATATCGAAACCTAATAAGCCAGAAAATACGAAATACATAATATTGAGTAATATCGGCCAATTGGCCTGTTGGTGCCATTCAAAAACGCTGGATCAAAAATGCATAACAACTGTTTATTATTTTGGTGAAATCATTGAGAGCCTTGGAGACTGCAGGTTCACGGTTAGCTTCCTTCGAAAAGTCGCAGCTGCAACACCTACATTTACAAAGCCTGAAATTGACGATATTTACTTGGTATTGAGGAACGAAATTAAATTGAAGCTCCCAATACCATCAAATCCGGCTTCAACGTCTCGCAGCCGTACAAAATTTGTATTTAGTGCCGATCTGAGCACTTTTAATATTAAATAATTTCTAAAATACTACATATGTACATACATATACGATCATTGTGCCTTGTGCAACACCTCTTTCTTTCCTTGAATATGGATTTTTTGGCTCTAAATATGTATGCATTTTAACTAACTCTTTCTCTGTAGCTCCATCGTTTTCACCACTCTCCTTTCTTCACTTTCACCCTCTCTAGAATACGCTAGTTTTAAGTTTGAAATTTTGGAATCACCTCTGATGACGGGGGATGAAGCCTACGGCCATTTTTAAAAGTGAGTCGCAACTGCGAACATTGTTTGGTTTCGACGCTAACCAAAGTCTTTCTTTGATCTTCATTCAGGATATAGACAACTATTGTAATTTCTCTTTGACAAGTCAGTCCGAATAAAAAGTATTCTTTCTTTATTCTGGATATATAAATAATCCTAACAGAATGCCGTTAACAATAAATGATGCTGTCCCAGGTAAAGTAGAAGTACTAAGCATATTCAAGGCTCTTTTCATGTGCAAAATAGTATAAATTTTCAACGGCGTTGGAAAACTGATTTAAGCACTTTAAACTCACTGGAATAATTAACGATGCTATTATTTTAATTATTTAAAAACAAATTATTATTTAACATTATTAAAATTCTATTTTTTCGAATTCTTTGCACTTTCGGATGATCACTTTGCTTGGCAGCTTGTACAGTTCTGTCCGCTTTTGATATTTACCTGTCATACCATGAAGGCCGAAGAGTTTTTGTATTTCATGTCCATCAGTCGGTTAACAGTCTGCTACCTCGTTTTGGACAGCGCACAAGTCGGTGTATTTTGATACCATTTCGAAAAGTTCTTCGGGAAGAAACCTACTGAAATATTGAAATGGTGTTTTCGCATTTTGAGATGCCAGAGCAGCAGCTTCAAATAGTTTAGTGGAATCTGTTATAGTGCAGTTGCGACCATGTCACCACTTTATGTTCTTTGATACAGTATATACATATGAATGTACATACATATTAGCTCAGATGCTTCATCTGCAACTTCTGTTTGGTGCTCTGGTGAATTTGAAATAGGCTTGGCTGTAACCGATCGAAGTATTCCAAGGCTGGTAACGACAAACTGATTGCAGATCAGCTTCTTTATTGAATGTTTCGAAATCGCTATCATCGTCATCGTCGATATCAGATTGATTTTGCAAAAGGTCGAACCACTCGTTTTCTTTTAAAAGTTTCCCTTTAAATTTGGCCATTGCAGCTCTAACTTTTGCAAGTATCCTACTCAATAGAAACACAATTAATATTGATAAAAATTTTCCGTGGAATATTCACATAAATTGCAAAAGATGCATATGCATTGAACAAAAAGTACAATAATTTACGACCCTTGAGACCCAGAGTCCCCTGTAGAGGACATCTATAAAGCTCATGGGGCAGCTTACAACTTTGGCACTTCAAAAATTATACTTATACACTCACCTTAGTTATATGTATACTTATGTGTAATCTCGAAAAAAATGGTTTGGTGGAATTTATAATGGATCTTGTACAATATTATTTCAACAATCAAAACACAAATGCCCCTAGGAACACGAATATCGAAAAAAAGTATTGAATCCTGCTCATTTCGGCATCGACTTAAAAGTACCGATGTACTAAAAATATCAGGACAAAAGTATCGATAGTCAAAATATCGAAATTCACTGCTCATAGTAAATAATATTAGTTTTTTCAGAATTTTTATGTTTTGTATGAAAAATGGACCTATGCATGTCTGAATAAGGAAATATTGCTTGAAATTACATATATTTTTATTTAACCACGCACAAAACAATAACAAACGAAAAATAAATGTTGCACAGCAACATATTGGCCCTTTATATTCAATCAACCTGAAAAGAAAAAAAACTCCATTTTTTAAAAATATCTACTTATTGAGATCAATAAATTTAAAGCAAAAGGAACTTTTAAATATTCTATTCTTAATTAATTAATTTAATTATTTAATTGCTTTCTCGCATTAACTTGTGTGTGCTTGTTATATTTTTGCACAAGTTAACGGGACCTACATTACCGAATCCGAACGGGTTTAAGAAGCTTTTCATGGCAGAGAATATTCTCGGAGAATCGCCAATTCATCGCGAGAAGTGGCGCCGCGCAAAGAAACAATTTGAAAAAAAAAGCGACCAATCACTTAGAGCCACCGCGGCGCTCAGTATACCATTCTGCATCCTCTAAATCGCTGAAGAATAGGATTTGATTTAATTTTTTACCGGCGAGATGATTACGCATTTTACTTATAGTAGCTCCGGCTTTGGAAAAAGTATTTCGGATGGAACCGATGTTGCGGGTATGTGTAAGTACTCCCGCGATACTTAATATGTACAAAAAAGCAGCCAAGTGCTAGTCGGGCTCACGCTTTAAGGGTTCCGTACCAGAAATACCCTTTTTGAGGTTAGAATTCAACCAAAAGAAACAACGAAGAGTAAAAATCAGACAACCTCTGCTTGGCTGCTCGTACAGTCTGACCGCTTTTGCTACAGCAAAAGCTCTAATTGGCTGATGCTGAAAATAATTCTAATTAATTTAATAGGAGTACTTTTCCTTGGCCGTCTGGTCTTTTCTTGGTTTTCGTTGTTTTCGGTTGAATAGCAGCGCTCCTCCTTGCCCGTCTGTCCCTGGAACATTTCATGTATTTGATGTGATTTAATGTTATATCTATAAAATATTGGTTGTGATGCCAATATATTGGTAGGGGCCTAAATCAGGCGTAAATCTAGGTCATTACACATTTCGTATTCTATAAATACGGCAAAATTATATAAAATGCGATTAAACAGCTCCTGGCGCGTCTGTCCCTACTTGCTTCTTCTTCTGTCTGTGCTCTGATTGGCTATTGCAGTTTCGCTAATAACTTTGTTTAAAGTAAAAATTTTAATATTTTTATGATTGATTCATGTATTGTCAGCTTGTTTACGCATGTATGCAAAGCTTCAGTGTTTCGGGAAGTGGGGAAAAATTGATTCCTAGATTTGACTACAAAGAAAGAAACCTGAAGACAAGTTAATATAAAGCTTATAATATGCACTTAAGACCATAAACATATGACACTAAAACTCAAAATATAGGCTGTATTCCTAAACGTCAGTTGCGCTGCATAAGTACAAAGCAGTATGTTCCTAAACGCAAACATAAAAAGTTTGCACGTGTACCCTGTTCCTAAACGCAGGCATCAAGTTGTCGATAAGCATCGAATGTGAAAACTGCTCATCACAAATTTTGTTGATGCTTTGTGATTAGTTAGGTTATGTTTTTTCGGCTTCACTGAAACTTTTAGGACGCGATTAAATTTCGCCTCCTTTTTCTCAATTTTATAATTAATTTCGATTTGCTGGGAGTTTGTTCGCTACTCAAATGCAAAAATGCGTTAAATATGTAGTTTTTACAATTTCCATTTTGCAAAAGCAATGTTGAGCATCAAGTGCGTTCCCAAACTAAAAAGTGTTGCCAACCTAATTTATGCAATGCATCGCAGTAGCACTCTGAAAACAAATTAGTATAGCGTTGGGGGCGCAGCACTGCTTTGCATAAGTACGTTTAGGAATACAGCCACAATTTTCATTTTTATTATGAAAAAATTAAACAAAGATGTACAATTTTTAAATGTGGTTTTTTTACATAATTTTGGTTTTTAATTTTGTGCTCTGCACATACATACATATGTAAATATGTATTTGTTGAATATTTTTTTGCGAGAACTCTATTAATTCAGAACTCAGCGTAATTAAAAAAAACTGAGCGAAGTAAAAAATTACGTCCAACTGATTCAAATTTTTAAATTTCAAAAAGGATTTTCCTCAATATAAAGACGTCGCCTACTGTGGTTTTTGAACACTTGTCTCAACACATGCTATGTTAAGTTACAAGCAGTGTAGCCAGATGGACGACACGGTCGTCATTTAGACCCTAAAATCGATGGACGATTTCAAAGGTAGAAATGACGATCTCAGAAACTGTCATGATAAGAAAATATCACAAACTTTTTATTATGGTTAATAGTACAAACAATAGTTATGCCATTTTAGTACAACCCTGTTAATTTTAAATATGTGTAAACATATGTTCTATTGTGAACAGGTTCTTTATGAATGTTCTATTGTGAATGTTATTAAAGCAAGAAGAAGAATATTTAAGCGCAAAGTTTGAAGCGAAAATAGCCTGAAGTGTTGGCTCAAGAGAAAAATAGAAAGCTAAAGAAAAAAAATCGCAAATATGGATAAATTCATTAAAAAAGTTGGTAAATTTCAATTTTCTTGTATGTTTGACATTTGCATTTACGTTTACTTACAGGTAATAGATCGGAGGATAACCATGAGGTGCTGAGCAGAGTATACGTATAAAAGAAATGAGTTAGATGTTTTCTAACCTTATACATATGTTGTTTTTTAACCTTACAATATATGCATATTTCTAGGTGCAGAGAAAGCGAGCTTGGACATTTTGCGAGACTTGGCTCAATGATCTGCAGCTAAATTCCTGGCTGAAGAAGACCGATATGGGCGGATTTTGCAAAATTTGCAATTACACATTGAAGGCGTCTTCTGGAGAAACGGACTTATTGCGGCACAGCACTTCTGCTAAGCATGTCAAAAATGCATGAGCAATACAAATGCAGCCTTCACTCAAAGGTAAATTCGCAGCTAAGCCGACCACAACGAAAAATAAAGCAGAGTTACAACTGAGTGCATTTATTGCCGAACACAACTTGCCGTTTGCAGTTGAAGACCCTCTTCTAAGATAGCCATGGAAGTTTCTTGTGGCAAAACAAAAGCTAAATCTTTAATCAAGAATGCATTGGGTGAGCAGCAATTTGATTGCTTATGTAATTTATTAAAAACTCATAAATTTTCGTTGTGCATTGATAAATCGATCCTTATCGTGTATAAAACTGCTTAGCCTTGTAGCCAGAGTTTGCAAAAACTTTTCGGTCCAGGATTATTTCTTGGGTTTAATTGCTGTTGAAGCTTTTTTGTTGCTAACGAAATTCCTTATGTACAAAATATGATTGGATTTGCAGCCGATGGTGCCAGCAATATGACTGGATCGAAGAACTCAGTTGCACAATTATTCAAAAAATAAATGCCATTTTTATTTATTTCCAAATGTATTTGCCACTCTTTGGCTATCGCTAGAAGCGGTTGTTTGTCGTATTCTTCATTTATATGAACCATTAAAGATATACATATTTTGCTTTTGCTGTCAATGCCGATCATATAGATGCAGCACAAATTATATTAAACAATTTAAACTCAAACAACGAAATATATTTGTGCTTTTTAAAGTATATATTACAAATTAGTAATTTGAAATTATAAACAAAGCAAATAAATTATTTCAAAGCGAACATACACAAATTCAAAACATGTATACGGAAATGAAGAGCCTTTTTCTTATTGTTTTGCAAAACTTTATAAAATCTAAGTACATTTTAGATGATATTGTAAAAAATTTTTACAAAAACTAAAGACGCGACGCGTCGGGGTTTGCAGAATATATCCGCAAACGATCAAAATGGGGCGAGTCCCGTGGCCCGGCGTCGCAGCAGCGGTTTGTCGTGCACGGGGAAAAGTAAATAAAAAGAAGGCAGATTTCAGTGCATGTTATAAAACGTATAATGATATATATAATTTATTAAATAATAAAATGTGTGTGAGAGTTAGTGGACTGTATATTGTTGTGATGTTATACGTAGATCCTCACATGGAGGAGAGCTAGCTTACCTTTCGGGTAGGAGGTTGAATCGCAAGTGCCCAAGCGCAGTTTGCCGCCAACGCACAGTGGCTCGATTTGTCATCTCACGTTGCAAAAATCATAACTTTTGAACGGATAAAGATATCGGAATAATTTTTTTTGCATTCTAAGGAAATTGTCATAGCTTTAATGACACAAAAATGTGTTTGTGTGGATATACAGGGTGCGACGGAATCTGTTGTTAAAGTGCGCCTTTATGTAGGTAGAATAAGTCGCACATTTAATAAAAAAAATTATGCGGAAATATTAAAAATTTAGAAAGATTTTGCATTTTTAATGCCAAAAATATATACAAGGTGTCATATGGCGTACATATAATATGGAGAAGTGGAGTTTTTAAGATCGTTAAAAATTTTGAATATTTACAAGGTGTCAAAAACAAGAAAGTGGGCGTGGTCTAAAATTAGTAAAAAACCATTTTAGTTAATTGGATTACCTTCATATTTGAATAAGATCGACTATTTCCCCATTTTCATATAAAAAAAACCAGAAAAAGTGATTTTTTAAAAAGTGGGCGTGGCAGGAGGCTAATTCGAAAAAGTATTAATTTTTAAATATAACGACATGAATGGAAGTCGTAGACCAAATTTCAACTTTCTAGCTCAAAATTTAAGGTTAAATAGTTGTAAAATGCAGGCGGACGGACATGGTTGATCTAAAGACCTCTCGACAAAAATCGCTCTAGCACAAAAGTCCGCAATTATCCGCAGCCAAATTTTTTGATATATTCTTAGAAATAATCGGTTATTAGTCTCCTGGTAAACATAATCTGAAGAAATTTGAAATTTTTTTTTAAACTCAACGCAAAGTTTAAAATCAATGGTAAAAAGGAGGTTATTAAAAATGCAATTTATAAAAAAAACAAATTTCCAAATTTGTTATTTAGATATTTTGATTTTGTTGGAATTGACGAATTTATTTAATTCTATTTTAAAAATCTAATTTTTGTGCAGTCGTATAACAATTTTTTTACCTCAAACATGGACATTTTTTCCCAAATTTCGTTTTTTTGCTGTGTTTGAAAAATCAGTCAAATTTGACCAGCTCTACAGACCAAACTACTTATGCAAATAAGTTGAAATTTTCACTTTCTTAAAGTACAATCAATTCCCTATCCAATACATATAATAGTTTTGCTAAATATTTCTACAAAAAAACTGATTTTTGCCATGTGATTCGGCCAAACGAGCCATTTTGCACCCGCTCACAGCACTCGGGTGCAAGCGAAACTTGGCATCAACTTGCCACCTCGCTACAACCGAATCGGTGTACCCTACGTTGGCTTAAACAAAAACAATGAACATTTTTTAAAGACAGAAGAGCTGAAGAGCTCCAGGAGTTTGTAAGACGATGCACTTTTTTTATATTGAACTGTGTGATCAAATAAAAAAAAGATTTAACTTTAGTCTTAAAAAACCTATCTTTTATCAGAAAATTTTAAGAAAAGAAATTACTTCTTTAGAACTTATTCTTCGAGAATTTCCGAACTTAATGAAATGACAGTAATGCTCAAGCGATTGATAACGAGTTTAGAGAGCTTAAAATTTTTGATTTTCAAAATTTATTTAACAAAAATGAGGAAATAATGCCGGTAATAACTGAACTGAACTAGTCAGCAAATTTTGTACCATGTAATGTGTACACATAAAATGTGTCTCATAGTTTATTCAATTTGTACCCGCTTTATTTATATTGATCTGAATAATAAATAGAATACAATGTTTGTATCTTTAGTTGAACACTTATGTGATTTTTCTTAATCCGAAATAAAAAGTACTACTAGCATATTTTTACTTTTCATTGAAATGACGATTTAGGCGCCAAAATACTCAAAATATGCAAAAACAAATCAACGCCATTTTTAAGAAAATTCTTAATTTGCAAAGTTATTATATTTATTTCGTTATTAATTTCTCAGAAAAGAAACATGCATTTGCATAAGAATCCGCACCCTAGTTATATCTATGTATACAGTATTAATTGTTATACCTATATGTAAATACATTTGTAGGGGCCTAAATTAGGCAAGGGTCTAGGTCCCTCGAAACTTAAAAATGCTCTCTTAAAAACATGAAAAGCAGACTTAGGCAGTTATGACTTGTGACCATAGATATGAGGAAAACAATAAGAACGAGGAGAAAGTTAAAGCAGAAGGAGAAGAATAAAGCAAACACCAAAAGGAGAAGAAGAAAACCCATAACAAGGAGAAACTATCCTTTTTAGCGTTCGGATTCTATAAAAACTAATTGATTTCCAGTTAACTTTCTCATTTCTATACTTATCGGGCTTGTTTCTGAAGCTGAGGTTGGAGGAGTGAAATTTCCAGAATCTGTTACTAAAAAAAGTCCATCAACAGATGTTGCTCTAGAGCATGCTACAAACAACATATGTAGATCTTTTCATATTTCGGCTTACATGAACCACAACTTTTTCTAAAGTGGATCCTTGGGACTTATGTATAGTTATTCCCTCGGCTGGCACGACTGGAAATTGAGAACGTGGATGATTTCCATTTTGTAATTGTGTATGTCGATGCTTGTAACGGTGTCCATAAATCTTGTATATTTGTAAGGTGATTTCGCGACTTTATAAGAAATTTATTTCTTGTCAAGATTCCTGTATTTTTTTCGAACTCCATCCAAATTTGTAACGCTCTTCTTTCTTTTGTACCCTTGTGCCGTCCATACTCGATGGCTTTTAAAATACCGGTCGTACCATTAATGAGATCGTCTGACCTTTCTAAGTTTACAGTTATCATGTAACGAGCACCTACTCTAAGATATAGAAGTTTAGGTAAACTATACGTTTGTTAATGCTTTAACAGATTGGATGGCCTTTCTCGCAGCTGCAGGATTAGGTGCGCCGGAAACTATGTCTAACGCTTTGACAGAACACCCTTCAAAGTCCATTTGTGCTAAAATATATTTGTTATATTTATCAACTTCCTTATTCGTTGAAAACCAATGTACAGCTCCATGGATTTCAGGGGGAAGGTTGTTAAATTTAAAACATCGTGTTTCTATTAATTTTCTGTCGGCAGCTAATTTATTTGCGGAATTTGCTGACAGCTCAGGCATTGTACTTCCACATTGTGACACAGGGAGACACAAAGCGCTGTGGACGGTTTGACCTCAGATTCCAAATGCAGCCTTTCCTGTGTACGCACAAAAAAATATTTTTATATCATCAGGATTGACTCCTGGTTCACGATGAAAAATCTTCATCTTGTATTTTTGTATTAGTATTTATTAAAGACTTAAACATTAGTAAAACAAGAAGCAAGTTCTTTTACATTACAACATATGTATGCATATAACAGTAAAGGCTTATAAACATAAGTAACAACATCAAGTGTTGGAAAATAGTTTTTATAAGCAATCTCTATCCAACTCCTGCGCCTCCAGTAGAAGGGAGCTGTTGAACATTGTTTAAAAATATTACCAACGTGTAAAATGAAATTCCGTTGATCAGTACTAAGAAAAGAAAGTACAGCCTCTTCAGAAATAACTGGTTGTTGTGCAAGCTTCAAATTCCTCAGGACCTCCTAAACGGTTGAATTGTAGACTTTCTGTCCTAATACGATCGCTGTGTCCAAGAAATATTTCCTAAATCTTTAATAAGTCGTCTGTTAATTCGATGGATTCATCTCGCCAAGCAACGTACAACATCAATTGCTCCCTATAAAAATTATCAGGATCTTGCTCCTTATTGTAACGACGGAAACGTATCACCTTGGGCTTTATCCTTTTCTGTATATAGCCATCATTATTCAGCAGCTTTATCTATTTTCCCAAATTTTCTGCGTCTGTACCTTGACCTTTCTTTTTCCACACTTTAGTAGCATATGTGTAGTTAGCTGCAAAATACACTAAACACATTTCATTAAATGTGCTATTAAAGGGACGATTCACATAATGATCGACCAAATTTTTTTGAGAAACATCAGTCGAAGATTCATCTAATTTTTTCAATAAATCGAATGGTTTCAAAATACCGACTCTTTCTGAAGGATGTGCCGTATTTATATAAACATCAGCTTCACTAGCATGTGACATTGGTAGTCTTGGGAGACATTAAATGGCTTCCTGAGCTGAAATTTCTGATGAATTAAGGAAAACTTTTGATATTGTACGGAGAGATTCCTTAACATTTTTGTTACCATTTTTGGCCTCTGCAACTGCTGTTCTCAGTAAGTTTGACATTCCTCGTTCTGCCTTATTAATCGACAATATAGACAGTGCATGCGAAAGGATTCAATATGAATTGACAGTCCATATTAGCCTGCTGCAATTCTAATATTTTTTACAAAATGGATTAACCATTATATCCTTTGGATTACGTTTCAAAAATATTTTTGGTCGTTTAAGTGTAGCTCGAAAAGCTAATATATAGTCATCCAAGGAAAGGCCCGTAGACAACAAATAATCGTTGAACGTGAAATCTGGTGAACCCTTTGTCAAAGCATTGCTTATATTTTTAGAAATTGTTTTCCATTTTACCAATTTACGTGTTATTATTTTCAAGATCAATGAGACGTCGGGTTTTATCCATCGGAAAAAAAGGAATCCCAAATCGGCAAGGTCTATCCGACTTTGGCATGTGTGGGAATGCTTATGAGTTTACAGTGGCACCATATCGTCAGAAATTTCGCTACTGTTACAGGATATTATTTTATTCACAAACCCAGTAACTTTATTAATTGAATCATTATCACCAGGAACAATTATTAGCGTTGTCCAACCATAATATCATATGCGCGTGTGGTGAACCGCGGTGTTGAAACTCTATGCGATGATACTGATGAAGGACCGTGTACTCTTCAAAAGGACTAGCAGTACTTGACCATGTTTTTTTTAAATTCTTTTAACTTGGTTGCACATATAAATGGGTCTGATTGAATAAGTCGTGCTTTAGTTTCATATGCAAGAGAAACTGCTTCCTCCAAAGTTACATCTTCCTTATCAACAGTTTTTTTCAACTAGTAGTTGAGGGCATTTTGTTTCGGTTGGCGATACAGTCAAACAAACAATGTCGGCACACCAAATTGGCGGACTATAGCCAACACTCTTTTCTATTCTTCTTCCCAATGCGCGGGAGAATTTCTTACGTCGCCTAAAATTCTATATCCATCATCGTGTTGTATTAAATTAGCTAAATATTCGCTATTAAGAAGGTTAGAAACTAAGATTGGTGCCCCATTCAATACTTTTTTACGCAAACAAGTTGTAATACTATTTCGAATTTGTAACATTTGCTCCTTTTTTTATTATAAGCTTTATATTAACTTCACTTCAGGTTTGTTTGTTTGTAGTCGAATCTAGTAATCAAGTTTTCACCCACTTCCCGACTACTTAGAGATTTTTTTTCAAAGAAACCAACCGCCAGGAGCGGTTTAATCGCATTTTATATAATTTTGCCATATTAATAGAATACGAAATGTATAATGACCTAGATTTATGCCTGATTTAGGCCCGTACAAATAATATTATATAGATATGTATATCATCAAATCACATCACATACATGAACACATGTTCCGGGGACAGACGGGCAAAGAGGAGCGCTGCTATTCAGCCGAAAACCAAGAACAGACCAGACGGGCAAGGAAAAATCATCCTATTAAATTAAATAGAAAATAATTCAGCTACAGCCAATCAGAGCACAGACATAGAAGAAGAAGCACTGCGGTATATAAGGAGCGGCAGTAGCAAAAGCATACAGAACTATGCGAGCTGCCGAGGGAAGATATAGGTAAACGAATATCGAAAAATAAAGTATCGATTCCTACTCATTTCGGCATCGACTGAAAAGTATCGATGTACTCAAAATATCGGTGGAAAAGTATCGATATTCAAAATATCGAAATTTACTGCTCATAGTAAACAAAATTAGTTATTTCAGAATTTTGTCCAAAAACAATAACAAACAAAAAAGAAATGTTGCACAGCAACATATTGGTCCTTTATATTATTTCAATCAGCCTTTAAAGAAAAAACTATTTTAATAAAATATCTACTTATTGAGATCAATAAATTTAAAGCAAAGCGATGTATTCCATTCTGCATCCTCTAAACCGCTTAAGAATAGAATTTAATTTAATTTTTTGTCGGCGAGTCGATTACGCATATGTATTACTTATAGTAGCTCCAGCTTTGGAAAAAGTTTTTCGGATGTAACCGATGTTGAGGGTATGTGTAAGTATTCCCGCTATACTTTATACAAAATGGATATGTACATGTTTTCAACTTTTCCAAATTGATTGATTTTCAAATAAAAATTGTTTTAAAACATTTAAAATTCACCTTCTACCAAATATTGCTTTAATAAATTTCGCGCGTTCTTCTGCGCCAATTCACGAAAACTTGGTTTCGATATTGGGTGAGATCGATACCTTCAAATATCGAGTACTTCAAAAGTACTTGAAAAAGTACTCATATCGAAACCAATAATACCGATACTGAGTAATATCGGTACTATTTTCGTGTCCGTAGGAAGATATCATAGAGTAGACTAGAGGTCCAACTCTTTTGCTCGCTCAGAGAATTTGCATTTTTTATGTTCACTCGCATTATGCTGTGAGTTCACCACTGCATTGTTGTTGTTTTGCAAGTAGAAATATACAATGGAGGTGAAAAATACCAGTTGAAGGATTTTGCCCTATATTGCATAATGATTCATATATGACCCACAACATTTATTAAAGAATTTGCACATGCAAATATTCCAAGAATGGAAATAAGTTTGATATTATTGTTAGAATGAATTGTTCACTACTACATTAAAGGAGGAAATAATACTTGTAATGTTGTTTTAAAATTCTAATAAGAGTGTACAATTTCCACACCACCATCGAGGTATGCACATTTGGCGCGCTACTGGTTTTTTTGTAAGGTGTTCAGTTCCCCTGGAGGCCTATTTTCACCTATATACATATACATAAAAATAAAAGTAAGTCAGGTTTTACACAACCAAATCAAAATATCACAAATGAATATATACATAAATAAATAAAAAATAACTCAATGAATACAGCAAAATTATGTACGATGCAATTCAATACAAGCAAGATAATGAATAACGCAATAATGAATTTCAAGAACCTACTAGAGGTACATAATAATAAAATACAGACACTGCAAATACAGCAAACACAAATATATACACATACATACATAGTGAAGCAACCACATTCGGTACAGTTACATATCAGAGTAAGATTATTGCGGAAATCAAACTCGCATTTAAAGATGCGAAACACACAAAATTTTAGTTCTGGAGTTAAGTTCAGCTACTTCCCTATTAAAAAATTTTACGGTGAAATATATTCTGACCCGTATGAAAAGGGCTAACAGAGTATTTTTATTGCAGTTTCTGCAGCAAACATATGGCTCTATATCTTCCATTTTTTTGATTAAGAATTGACCAATGCCTATTCTGTGGCAAGCTCTGTCAAATTTCTTAGAAAATTCAGCTTCTAGCTTTTCTAAATAGAAAACGAATTTCTCTGGAGGTTTGACTAAATTGCAGTTATCGAACTGCTTCTCCAGAGTGAAAAAAAAATTATCGGGTACAACTTCATCTTCAAAATGAGGCAACTCTTTACAACAGTTGTGAAGACCAAACAATTTTAAATATATGTAGCCGCAAACATAGGTGAACGCATTTCTTTGTAAGAAGTGTTTTTCGTCATAAGACAAATCAATTTCCAAGTTTTGTAAAATACCATTTTCTGGTCGCGGTAAAGATTGAAAGGTTATCGCTTACCTACATTCCTCTTTTTCAGATAAAGAAAATTGAAATATTTTCCTGTTAGCACATCCTCGTATACACTTTCTCGTCATATTTCACTGGAAATACAAACTTGTTTAATAAATAAATAATAATTAAATATTCGCTCTGAAACTTACATTCGATTTGGCCAAGATCGCAAAGGGTTATGAAAATGACATGAACGAATGGTGAGCAATTTGTTTCACAGGGTTACCAGAGTTTCACTAATAATAATTTTTGTGAATGAGAATTATTGCAGGGTGGCTAAAATATGGAAGAAAATGACGTCTAAGAAAAATTTAACACTATCAATAATGTAGCCTTGCTATTATATTATATATATTTTGAACTTATTAAATTCATTCTATGAGTTCTTTATTGAACAGCAGAAGAATAAATGTTGGCATCCCCCTAAAGAGAGTTTTCCACCTAAGACAAAGAAAGAGCGCAAGAAAAGTTCACCCCAAGTACGTTCGATTTATTGAAACTCACCGCAAGTACGTTCGTTTTACGCTCAGAGAAGAGCTGCATAATGTGATGGTATGTGCCAATTTTGCAAGTATTAGCGCGTACGTGAGGCGAAAAAGAGACGCTTTGTGCTAGTGTTAGTGATCGCAAGCGCATCTTGAAAGAGTTGGACCTCTAGTCTACTCTATGGAAGATATCGTCCAACAACAGAAGCTGGCTCTGAGTCTGACATTCATGTCTATCGTTGCGCAACGGAATCGTTGATGATTGTGTTAGTTGTGATTTTGCCTTATAGCTTGAGTATTCAAATACATAAAAATTTGAAAATTACCGCAGTACCATATCACATAATTTCAGTACCTTTTTGTGAATACCGATAAAATATTGTCTACTGCAATTGCTCTGCAAATTTTAAATTCTTTTTGCGAAAAATTTCAGAGCTTTAAAATTGAATTTATGGGAGACTAAAAAGTAGAAAATAATATTATGTAGAAACAAGTAAGGAAGCGTCAGTCGGGTTTCACCGACAGAGTAATACCCTACACCAAGTAACCGATTGGGGTGATAATCCACTGAATGAATTGAAATTGTGGGTGTATTAAATTTACCGCCCCCATGGTGGGTGGACCACTCCCTTTTTTGAGAATATAGAGGTATTCTCACCAGCAATGAAGCGACCAAATATGGATGCTCTGAAGTTTATATTATGGAAGTTATGATGATTCGTAGCTTACCGGCTATATAGTGGGCGGACCACGCCCATTTTTTCGTGGAACATAGGAAACCGACTCCTTAACTTGAATACCAAGTATAATTCTTTTCCATGAGTAATTAGACAAATTATAGCCATTTTACCGAAAAAAGTCGTTGGCAGTGGGACTTACAGGCCCGTTATCGGCGTGTCCTTCGCCTGATTTTCCTAATCTCAGAACTTGAAGTAGTGGAAGATTCACTGCGACTGTGTGCAAATCGGATCATTCCTTCTTTCTCTCCTGCGCCAACAGCCAGACAGACAGCCAGACAGACGGACAACCGGAAACCAACATAGAAAGTGATTCTAAGCATTTCTATATACTTATGTCTATACCTAGGACGGCTCCTTTAATGCGGTACAATTTTCGCACTAAGTTATCATACCCTATTACCATAGGTGTAGGGTAAAAAAACTTTTTTTAATATAAGCTTTAATTCATTAAATGTACTAAAAAGTAGAAAATAAATTCTTTCCAAGCCACCTGTATCTTACTATCCATAAAAGCTTGGGCGCTCAAAACCTATATTCACACTTATCTTTCATTACTAGAATCTATTTGAAAAAAATTAATTAGATTAAATATTTTACCAATTGGTTGACAAATTTTGAACACATGAGCGCCCCACGCTATTTTCGATGGTACATAATAATAATAGTAGATAATACCTTAATTTTAAAAAAAAGTTTTGTATATATAATATTATTTTTATAAACGGGACACTATCATATAACACGAGAAAACTTGTCTAGAATAAATGACTCATAATGGCTCAAGTGAGGTAGGGGAGAGGGGGGTACCTCCGTCCTTGGGGCACATTCGTCAAAGGCGATTTCGGTATGAAGGAGTCACCGAACATCACTGTTTATTAATAAAAACTAACCCATCACTAGCATAAATACCCCTCACAAAGTTTGCCATCTCTATCTGAACAGCTGACAAAGTTACGTTTGATTTTGTGTTTTCGCGCTTCGTTGCCGAATTTTCAGGTCAGCAACGTAAGAAGTTTGTGCCCTATTTATACTATTATTTCGAACAAAATTGTATTAGTATTACTTGAATACCAATTATTTTGTAAATAAAAGTGTTTTATGTGAAAATAAAGCACTGAAATTAGAAGTAAAAAAATAAAAAGAAAAAAAGTGACACCAGGTTGGACTTGTCTTTTTTTCATGGGGCACATTCGTCAATATAACTTCACAGGTACTAAAAATCGAAATCGAGTTGAAGCTTCCAATACCCTCGAACCTGGCTTAAACCTCCCATAACCACACAAAATTAATATTAGGGTCGATCTTAGCACTTTAAACATTATATATAACAAATAATTAAAAAAAAAATTTGACAATAAGTACATTTTTTATAAGCTCTTAAACATGATTTTTTTTAAATTTTTTAATGCAAAAATAATAAAAACGTGTTATGTAACCAAAAGCATGTCTTATCTAGTCTAAACAAGATTTTGTATCACCTTATGGTACTTTAAAGTGTGAATGCCGAAAGTGCCCCGCCAAATGCCGAAGCTACCCTGGCACGGGGGCACATTCAGCGAAATGACTTTTGTTACTAATCTTGAAAAAAATAATACAAACGGAACTTTTTAAAGAACTTTTAGTATAACATTTTATTGTTAAATAATGAGGTATTGTAACAGTCTAATCGGTTTTTAAATATTTTCATTGCCTTCTGAAATACAGGCCTTCAAAAAAAAGTAGACGAAGGTACCCCACCTCTTCCCTACTTGAATTATTGGTTTTGTTACCCGGATATTTTGTGAGGTATAATTGGCCCCGCGGTGATCAGTCGATCAGTGCTTGGTCGCTGATGCGGGAGGTCTTGGGTTCAAGACCGGTCTCTAATAAAAGTAAATTTGTTTTTCAAATTGCGTCTTAGCGCGGCGTCACTTCTCGCGATGAATTAGCAATTCTTCGAGAGTATTCATTGTCATGATAAGCTTCTCAACCCGTGCGGATACAGAAATTTATATTTGTTTAATTACTCATATTACAGAATGATATTTGGTATATAAGGTAAATAGTTAGTCGTCTATGTAGGCAGCAAATTTTTTAGGTAAAATGGCTGTCAATCGAGTAATTATGAACCCCGGTTTTATTTGTTTTAATTCTAATTTAAATATTTCAGTGAAATGCAAAAAGTCTACAGAAATTACCACACAATTTTGTATGCAATATTAAATAAAAATATTAGTCTCCTTAATTAAATGGTGGTTAATTTGTCCATTTTAAAATGGACAATATTTACTCACATATGTATTGAATTTGCAAAGTTCCAATAAATGCATTACGTTCGGTTTTAGTGTTCAATTAATTTATATCTACATACATATGTACATGTATCTTTTATATAATAAAAGTCCTCGTCACTGACTCACTCACTCACTAACGGAAACGGGTTCTTATAAAAGTTTAGAACAAAAAGAAGCAAGAGTGATGATAGCGCAGTGAGTAAGTTCGATCCCTGCTGTGGGCAGGGTCTTCAACACTTTTCAAGCAACTACACATTTGGGTATAACTTTAGAACTATACACCACACATCAATGAAACTCGACAGGAACTTACTACATATCCGTATCCTTCAATTTGGAAAATGGGACGGGCATTGGAGTGATCCCAAGCCTATGGAGTGAGACCAAACATGACCCCAATATCCCAAAAAATAAAAATTGTCCAAAATTGAGTCAGTGGGCGCCACGGGCGCCTTTCAAAAACTAGTTATAATATAATGAACAGGACTGCTTTCATTAAAATATAATTGAAGTAATAAACGTAACAAGGTCATGAATTCAAATTTTGAAAATAGAAAAGTAATTTTCATACTTTTTCCAAGCCCATCTCTCAATAAGTTACAGTTGCTTCTTTTATGTCCATTTTACTATCTGATATAAAATGTTAAAAATGTATGTAACATGGGCAAAAAAATTTATCTCGGGACCGAAATGTTTTGGGATTGGCATGCGTTTGGGTCATCCGGCATCCTGGGAATAGTTTGCATATTGTTATAAAATATTTAATTAAACAACTTTTTAAAGGTAAAGAAAAGGAGTGAGAGTAAAAAATCGGAACTGCGACTGTGGGAGTATAAAAGGAAAAAGTTAGAGCGAAACAGTGGAAAAACATTCAGGGGCGATCACATCGCATCAGTTTAAGGGAGTTAACATTTAATGGCCATGGCTTTGCATAATAAATTCTTTTGAATTGGGCTCCAACTATCTTAAATTGCTTTCTCTTTAATATTGCAATTCCATTTCCGTCCCCTTTTTACAGCCGCACTCCCCTTTTAATTTCCATCATTAATTTATTGCACAATTTGTGTGTTGGAATTGCGCTCGAGTTCGTGGCTGCGTTTGCAGTATCCTTTTTCATATGTTAATTTTGGCATTAGTATAACCTTGAGCTCGCCTTCGGCTGGCGTCAGCGGATTCTCGCTGCCAGCGTCTGCCTTTGTCTGTCGGCTTTGTATATTCATGAGCTGGAGTCGAGCTAACCCGGAACGCCGCGAACCTGTCATGCCAGCCTTTTTTTCAGGACAGCAATGCGAAAAACCTTTTAAATTAATTTACATAACAACTGGAAGCCATGGTCCTGCATGGAAATTTCGTTTGCCGCTTGCAAAATTTTCACCTGTTAATCTGGCTAAACTCTTATACATACATACATCTACATACATTCATGCCATCTTCACTACATACATACATACATACATAATTTCGCATGCAAATGTCCATTTTAAATGGCTTAATGCAGAAGTTTGGTAAACTGTTCTGAAACCGAAAGTTCGCAAAATGAAAGAACGAAAGGCCAAATAAAATTGCAAGTTTGGTAGTTCATAAGTGCATAGTTGAAAAGTTGTGGCACACAGCTCAAATATATCCTTGCTAGGAATCCGAGGAACAGTCAGGGCCGCATTAAGGACTACTGGTGCCCCTTGGCAGTATTAATTTTTTCGCCCATCTTAGATTGCACAAATAAAATAACTCGTTCCACTAAAAACTTTACACTTATTCTCAAGAATCGTGCCGAACATCTTTACATCGTTGAAGAAAGCGTGAAAATTATTGACTAGTCAAACAGCGAATAGTTGGCTCAACAGTTGAATATTTGGGCGAAATAGTAAATATGTTAATAATGAAAGCAGCAACTGTTTCTTTAAATACGGTTAGTCTTTAAGACAGAGCAAGTGTATATGAGCTGTGTGACACAGCTTTGGATAATTCAGGGTTATATCTCGTAGTATTTTCTTCTCGGGGTTATATTATACCTTGGATTTCCTTCTCATTTTGCGGTCGAAATTCGTGCGACCGCTGGCAAGTCACTCGACTTTCGATTCCTTTCGTAAAGGTTATTCCAGTTATAACTAATTGGGCTGTGTTTCCAACTTAGGATTAGTATTAATTGGCTGTGTTTCCTACGAGGGAATAAACACAAAGGCGCCCAAACTCTTTCGTCTCGTAGACTTCCTGCCGTGTTTTTCGGTTTTGGGTGGACCCCCTGCTTACCTGATATTAATTTTTTGCAAACTCAACACCTTTAAATGTATTTTGCTACTGACTTTGAAAGATTAAAACAGTTTTTAAAATCTTTTCAACGGCTGGGAAAACTGACTGGATTTTGCTATGACCAGCGTGAAATTGTAAGACCCTCGCTAACCATCTTCGTCTCTTTGTGACGTCGGTGCGAACATTCCCTCTACGGTGGGTCTCTTCCGAAATGTATCTTTGATTGTTGAAAGTATTTAAAATCGATGAGGGCAAGACGAAGTATGTTTTCCACAAGCAGGGAGACCAGGCGCCATGATTGCTTTAGGGTAATTATACCTTCAAAGCTGTCAAAGCGTATCTTGGCCCAGCCATTACCACCACAAACGATGTTAGCTTGCAGATAAAGCGAAGCTCATTTCGTATAATAGGTGCTACAACGGAACCGGTAAGTATTTGAGAAGTAGCGCCCCTTCTCACCTGACCAAACTAAGGCTCTTCAAGACGCTCATATCCGCGCATTGGTTTATGGCGCTGAAGCTGAAGGGAGCAATTAAGTAAGTTAAGTAAAAGAGTAATCGCATCGTTATTGCTATTTTTTTTATTATCTGATTTTATATATGTAAATAATCTCAACGTGGTTATAGTAGTGTGAACTTGAAAACTGGCTCAAATATTTATATGACCACCAAGAGTTCATTTCTGCGGTCACTTTCCTCGTAAGAGAAGCAACCTTACCCGTGCATGTCCTTAGAGCAATCCAAAAAGTCACAGACAGGTTGGCTGGCGATAAAGGAAACACCCGGCTTTGGCGTGTAATTATTTTTATTTGTCTCTTTTGATGATGGCTGTGCAGAGTGTCTAAAGAACTATAGGCATAGTATAGCAGGCTGCGCGAGAGGACTGTGGAAAGAAAAGTGGCTGAAGGAAGATACACAACACAAACAAACAAGCGGAACAAAGTCGGTAAGACTTTACACATCCAGAGCACGTACAACTGCGGGCACAATGTGGCATTGTTTTCCAACTACACAGGCACAGGCACAAATGCGCTGCCATACACACACATACAGCCACTTTATTTAGAAAGCGTCTTAATGCGGCAACCACGCCCCGGCGAGGGTAAAGAATGACAGCAGACCGGCGGCAGTTATCTGCTTGTGAGTGTGTGTGCGGCTGAAGTTTCAAAGCGACAACAACAAAATGCACTATTGCTCGTGACCGGCAAGGTGCTGCACCGAGGGGCGGTAGTGGCCAAACGTGCCCATTTTATGCGGCAACGGCATCAGCTGTTTCGCCTAACAACTTGGAAACCGCGGGATTTTTATGCCTTCCACTTTTAGTTATAATCCGTGCAAAGGCTGTAACATCTTAATGGAGGCATCGTAGGTAGAGCTTTGCCACTTCCCTTTTCAAACACCTTGGATATGTATAGTAATATTTTGTGTATTGTAGGCTACTAAGAAATTCCAATCGCAGCTCCGTTCACTACCATCAAATTCCATGGCCTCACCGGCACTGCCGACAGGCGTCATGCTGGCACCTCGGCCACTTGCACCTCAATTAATTGTTGATAAAACTGCTTTTCAAACTAATCGACACCTTGCCACAGATCCTCGAGCCTCAGCAGTGTTCGAAATGCAAAGCACCCTATCTTGTAATTCTCCGACTCTCGCAACTTTTCAACTTTCTCCATTTCATTTTATATCAGAAATATACTTAATTAGCAAATAGTACCAGATACATACATATATAATTGGTTGCCAAAGTCCAAACGACTGCTTAGCTTTTGTGCATAAGAGCCTTAAACTGTTAGCAATAAGCAGTTTCGGCAGTCGAGAACAGAATGAAAATTTATTGACTCAATCAATGAACGTATAAACCCAAAAGTCAAACGTGCACTCGCAATGATATATGTACATACATATGTTTCTTAAAGCATTCCAGCATGGGCACACACACATCATGTCTCAGTAATATTTTCCTTGCAGCAGCAGCGTTGCATATTCCCAGTCGGCGGGCATGCGAGCAGCTTCTGTCGCTGGGGGTGAGCACGGAGCTCCTCCTGACTTTTAGCTTAAGCATTAAATCTGCTTAGAGCTCGCATGTCAACCGCAAGCGTACGTGATTGCATTTTAAAATCTGGCCTAACTTCTTGCCAATAATATCCTGCTCCTTGCCTGTTCACATCTTTGGTAGATTTTCCATTTTTTATTTTTATTTTGTGGGAGCGCTTTAAGTCAAGCTGCATTCATTACAATGTAATTTACACCACAAATAACGTGCAATGTGCAAGCATGTGGGAGGAGGGTAGGCGGTGCAAATTTTTTTATGACATTTTCATTGCTTGGAGACATGTTGCAAGCAATTTTACATTGTATGCTCATGCTCATGCAGCAGCCGCATCCGCCTGGCATCTCTTCTCGCGAAATGACTTTTTAATTGAATACATTCTTGTATCTGTCTCCTTTCAGGCTGGATGTCCAATGACTAAGGACGTTTGATTCGTTTACAGACAAGAAGGACGTCAAGACAAATAGAATGTGGGCGGACGGTTCCCAACTCTGAACCGTTTTATTGCACAACACTTCTCAAGCAGACAGCTTATGGCTACTTACAGACAATTGCATTTAGTGGATGCTAAAAATTTTCCATTTGCTTCAGCTATAAATAAATTTAGAATTGTTCAGGAAAATATAGAGGCATGTAATGGAAATCGCACGATTTCATTTAAATTCAAAGGCATCTTCGAAACATGCGTCGCGGTGGCTCAGTGGACTAAGTGCTTGGTCGCTGATGCGGAGGGCTCTGATTCAAATCTCAGTCCGTCACATAACAACTAATACATAAGTACATACTACAAATATAATTTGTTTTCAAATTGTTTCTTTGCGCGGCGTCACTTCTCGCGAGCTAGTTAGCAACTCTCCGAGAGTCTACTTTGCCATGTAAATAAAAAGCTTCTCAATTCCCGTTCGGACACGGCTGCAGAATAAATGAGTAGGACGCGTTATCTTGATCGAAAAATAGAAATTTACTAGCACTGGAAATTTTATCGGAATCAGAGCACTAGTTCTAATTTTGTTTGGTTATTGTATGAAATCGAATCACTATGCAGCTCGCCATAGGTTTTTTGGTCGTAGTGCAGAAGAAAGGAGTCTTACATACTTCCCATACATATTACACTTACATACATTTAAGCTTTTACAAAAGCTTTTTGAAGTGAAATCGACATGTAGTTACATGCGAAATGCGAGTACAGAAGTAAGAAATTAAAAACTGCAGGTAAAAGCTGCCATTACTCATAACCTGGCTTGCAATTGGTGATTTTTTTGTTGCTGAAATCCTTTCATCTTTTGCGGGCATTATTCTTTTGCTCAGCGTTGGTTTCTTCTTACAAATTCGCAGCACAATGAGTTGACTCTTGGCACCAGCGCTCAGCTTCCGCTCCCATCGATGCTGCTGCTCCTTTCTGGCCAAGCGGCACCAGCTGCAGTTGCAGAAACCCTTGGTAATTGCTTTTTGACGTAGTTGAAGAGAAAATAGCTGGAAGCCCCCAGAGGCATGTTCTAGTCGATTTGCTGACCTTCGCAACACTTTATCTACGTTGCTTTGTGCTGTGTCGTGCCGGCAGCATCCTTCATATTTTCTGTTCTAGAAGAGAAAATAATACTGCAAAAGGGCCACTCAGCGATTGCAGTCACCCTTTCCGTTGCTCATCCTTGCCCCTGTTCCTGCTCTTAGTATGCCGTCAGCATAAATGAGAAAAATGCAAGTGGTCCGGCTTCTTGCAGCTGTTAAAAGCCACAATCACTTATGAACTCTACTGCTGTGATACGAAAGTGTGCTGGGTATTCAGTAATCACATGTTGGTCACTACTCGGTATTTGATTTGGATATTCAATACTTTGGTTACATCATTTCAGTCTCTTGAGTGCTTTGTTCCTTGATAACGGGGATTATTCCGGACAACGAATGAAAGCAAAAGAATAGTAGCGAGTTATTGCAGAAGGAAATAAATGGAGAAACGAATTTCCTATAACTGGTATCAGTGTTCCTGCGCCTCAGATGCTTTTAAAAATACGAAGCAAATCGAAATTGCTCTTTATACGAAATAATCTGTATAATCGCTAATATTTCGTGGAATTGTTTTCCAATTATGAATTTCAAGCCTTACCAATTTCCGTCAGTTTCTTCTGCGCATTCGTCAAAATTACGCGAAATAAAAGCAGAAAGTTATTGTCCAAAACAACACCCTGTTTATAAGGACTTTAATTTTTTGACATTTTGATTTTGGTCTTGCGATGCGTTTAAAATACCCTCGGATATTCTAAAATAGTGACTATGTACAATTTGGCGATGTACCGCCGACTGTCGTTATGTTCCTGTTAAAACGCGATAGCTTTATCCAACATAATTTTTATTCTTGCGATGAAATTCTTTTAAGTCGCACCGTTGGATTTTGCCAACACCGACGCAGTTGTCAGCAGCATGATGCAGTATGATGACGAGTCCCAGAGGCCATTGGGATGGGTGAAGTTGATCAACAATTATGACGACGGGGCTCTATCCTCCAACGTCTTTTGTTTTCACCTCTGAAACTTGTGCTCCTTATGGTGGTTCTTGAAATACTTTTCCTTCCATCGTCTCCTGAACTGATGTGAAAACTCCCTTGAGTTTATCCTTGCAATTGACGACGGAAATGTGTGAGCGAAGCGAAACATATACTTTTTGACACGCAATGCTCGCGAAAATGATAAAAGTCGATCGAGGAGATCGGTCAATTTCATTTATTTCAGTGGACCAGCCGCTCTACGGCTTACTAGGTGTAGGGTACTATTCTGTCGGCCAAACCCGACTGATGCTTCCTTACTTGTTTTTAATATAATGTGATTCCAGAAATTTCTTTTCTAAATCCTTATGCAAAAATTCAAATCATGCATGATAGGGTTAATGGTGAAAGTATATTTGCTTATGTGCGAAATTTCAGAATGGCCATTCTGAGCATTCTGAGGACAATGATGAGGATGCGGGCGTTAGAATATCGTGCTCGCGGTTGAAGATGCAAATGCCCGGCGCAACCGTATTACCAGCGCCGCCGTGCTCAAAAATATATCTACGGTATCGGTTCCAAGTACCGACTTCTCGCATCACTACTCCGCTGGGACAGCAGCTCAAAGATGGCGTATCGGACAATTCGTGACATTCAGCTGCCTTGGCTCGGTGCCGTTGCCGCATGCAAGGAAAATCAAAATTCTTTGTGGAAGCCATAGAATAAAGAGCGGATTCAAATCCGGAACGCGTCAAGAACGTATGAAAGAGAACGTACGGTTGCATGTGTGTGTGTGCGCGCAATAAGCCGGAAATTGTTGCAATCAAAGCGCCGAACATGCTCGTGCCATTGTGTGCGTGTGCAGCATGCAGAATACCCTGCTTCCTCACAATCTGGTTTCCGCCCACTCCCAAAAGGATATCCCACTAATTCCATACAGCAAATTTATTATACGTAGTAATTTGTAGGTTAAGCGTGCGTTGTTTAAGTATTGATAAAAACTATTTAATGGAGCAAAAATTCAGGCACAATTGCCATTTGCATTAAAGCGCTCATTAACACTTTTTTGTGGCTTATCGCTCAAATCAGCTTATGCCGAAAATTCATTTCAATATCTTTTCATTTTGTTTTATTTAAATTTGAGTAGTGTCTTCATATTTGCCTTCCATAACAAGTAACTAAAGCAATAACGAGAACAACTAATTCTATATACATAGATGTACATACATATATGGAAGCCGTCTACGATGAGGGACTAGCGGAATATGAATCTCTTACTCGTATGGAAATCACACTATTTCGTTAAATAGTTTCCGATCAGAAACATTTTATATAATTGGAGCAACCGACAGTATAACGGGCGGCTTAGGTATAGCTTTCTCGCATAAGTTAACGGTAGCCATTATTTTCGGAAACAAGTTAAGATAAATTGTAAGAGTGTAAGCATAATTAAATAAAATTATATAAAAAAACTTTTTAAAAATAAGCTTTCATTTATTTAATGTACTAAAAAGTAGAAAATAAATTGTTTCCAAGTCACCTGTATCTTACTATTAATAAAAGCTTGTGCGCTAAATATACATATTCAAAATATCTTTCATTACTAGAATCTATTTGCAAAAAAATTATTTAAATAAAATATTGTGGTAACTGGTTGACAAATATTAAACACATTTTCTACTTTTTAGTAGGTACATTAAATAAATTAAAGCTTATTTAAAAAAAATTTTTTTTTATATAATTTTATTTTCTACTTTTGAGTCTTCCATAAATTAAATTTTAGAGCTCTGAAATTTTTCGCAAAACGAATTTAAAACTTGCAGAGCAGTACACAATATTTAGCGTATTCACCGTGTTTCCTATCGTCATATGTCATATCCTCAATTTAACAAATAATACGGCTGTGATCGACTCTAATATTCGTGACATATTTGTGGCGCGATGAGTTGTTGTTGTTTTGCTTGCAAGGCGCGGCGAGTAAGTTCCTATCGTTTTTCATTGATGTGTGGTGTACCTAGTGTACCTATAATTATAAACTGAAACCCGTGTGTAGTTGCTTGAAAAGTGCCACGCCCCCTGTCCTACGCCCATACAATTTTACCAGTGGGACGAAGCATCCAAGAGGGGCCTGTATACGGAATTTCAATGCTGCACGACCTTTAGTTCCAAAGCTATTCTATATAAACGATTTTGTTTGTATGAGCGGTGCCACGCCCACTTGTCCACCGCCCGTCTTATTTTCCCAGTAGAAGGATATGGATATGTAGTAAGTTCCTACCGAGTTTCATTGATGTGTGATGTGTAGTTCTAAAGCTATACACAAATTTGGAGTTGATAAAAAAGTGCCAGGCCCCTTATCCTACGCCCATAAAATTTTACCAGTAGGACGACACATCCAAGAGGCGACTGCATACGAAATTTCAATGCTGCACGACCTTTAGTTCCAAAGCTAATCGAGATCAAAACTTTTGTTTGTATGGGGGGTGCCACGCCTCCTTATCCAGTGCCCGTCTTATTTTCCCAGTAGAAGGATATGGATATGTAGTAAGTTCCTACCGAGTTTCATTGATGTGTGATGTGTAGTTCTAAAGCTATACACAAATCTGGAGTTGATAAAAAAGTGCCACGCCCCTTATCCTACGCCCATAAAATTTTACCAGTGGAACGACACATCCAAGAGGTGACTGCATACGAAGTTTCAATGCTGCACGACCTTTAGTTCCAAAGCTATTCTATATAAACGATTTTGTTTGTATGGGCGGTGCCACGCCCACTTGTCCACCGCCCGTCTTATTTTCCCAGTAGAAGGATATGGATATGTAGTAAGTTCCTACCGAGTTTCATTGATGTGTGATGTGTAGTTCTAAAGCTATACACAAATCTGGAGTTGATAAAAAAGTGCCACGCCCCTTATCCTACGCCCATAAAATTTTACCAGTAGGACGACACATCCAAGAGGCGACTGCATACGAAATTTCAATGCTGCACGACCTTTAGTTCCAAAGCTAATCGAGATCAAAACTCTTGTTTGTATGGGGGGTGGCACGCCCCCTTATCCAGTGCCCGTCTTATTTTCCCAGTAGAAGGATATGGATATGTAGTAAGTTCCTACCGAGTTTCATTGATGTGTGATGTGTAGTTCTAAAGTTATACACAAATCTGGAGTTGATAAAAAAGTGCCACGCCCCTTATCCTACGCCCATAAAATTTTACCAGTGGAACGAAGCATCCAAGAGGGGCCTGTATACGGAATTTCAATGCTGCACGACCTTTAGTTCCAAAGCTATTCTATATAAACGATTTTGTTTGTATGGGCGGTGCCACGCCCACTTGTCCACCGCCCGTTTTATTTTCCCAGTAGAAGGATATGGATATGTAGTAAGTTCATGGTGGTTACGCATGTATGCAAAGTTTCAGATCTCTAAGTAGTCGGGAAGTGGGTGAAAAATTGATTACTAGATTCCACTACATACATACATACATACATACATACATACCTGATGTGAACCTAATATAAAGCTTATAAAATACAACTTTCCGAAATCTATTGATAATTGTAATAGTTATTGAATAGTAATTTTTAGGTAATCTTAACAGCAATATAGTGACAAAACTTGGATGCTCTGGTGGATATAACTGGCATTCATTTTTTGTAAGGCTGATATCTGAACTGTAGTACCAAATTGAATTCTTTTAAATTCATAATAAGTCAATTGAGAGCCATTTTACTGCAAACAATTTACCGCCTGAAATATAAACGCACCCTGTATTTCGGACTTCTTTGGACCTGCTCGTATTTTTTAAATTAGGCTTAAAATTTGGAGGAGTGGCAGCAGGCTCTGGCTACGCCATTGGTTTCATCCCCAGCTGTAAGCCGCGCATTTACTTTGCATTTCTCTGCGCGGCAGCGAAATTGCTGAAATACTTTTGCCGCGGTAATTGAGTGTGACTGGCATGAACGCCCTTCGGAGTACCCGGCTGCGGTGGCAGACCGGTTGCGCCGGCGATTGCCAGCTCCAACGCGCCTGCGTAACCAATTATGCAACTTTGATGTTGACATTTTTCCATTTTGCGCTTCCGAAGTTGGTAATAATTGACTGCAACGCACACAAACACTGACGCTCACTCAGCTCAATAAGGATGCCAATTATGCGCATTCATCATTTTATTAAAAACTTCTTGCTTCACTCAATTTGTGAACTTTGCCCTACAGCCCTCACGTCTCACTCCCCGGCGCGATGCACAGTATAACGAGTCCATACAAACGGTGCCCAAAAAGAGGAAGTGACGTTTGCTTGTGTTAAAATTTCGAGCATATAATATTTGGACTGAAAAGAGATATGTGCAATTTTCCTTCAAACAAAAACCAAACCCTTTTCTTTTTTATTTATTTATCAAACATGTTTGTTGCAGTTTGGAGATGAAGTGTAGAGTGTTGTCTTTCTATATCAGCATTCTTCTCCTTTGGACGGCGAAGTGAGAGCGCTGAAGGCTCAATTGGAAACATTGGAGAGCGAACTTGTCTGAAATCGCATAGAAAGCGTATTGTTGAAAACAAATCATACTTAAAATATTAGCATGTTTTAGCCACTGTGCTTCGGCCCAAGTGCAACACAATGACTGGTTGCTTGCATCACTTGCCGCTTGCAGGAAAAAACAACAACAACTGTGCCTCTTCTCAAGCAAAGTTGGCGTGATTTTCGCATGGCGGAAAAGATGCTTTCGGACATTAATTACGGCGAAAAGCGAAATTAGTTGAAGCGCAACTTTTGTAACTTACTTTACTTGCTCAGTGAACCCACACCCAGTCTGTCCGTGCACCGCGGCGCCTGCTTGTGAGTGATTTTAGCGATATAAGTTGCATTCAGATGCTTTTCCTCCAAAGATAGTTCAAGTTAGCTTTGCTTGGCCATTTTTGGCGCATTAATTACATCTACTTAGCCAAGTTCGGAAGTATCCTTTTTTACTTTCACTAAATTCGTTATGCTTTTATTTGCTCCGCAATGCAAGTTCTGCGCCATTAAACATACAAGTTTGAAGAGAACGTGATATTTTCTCACGTTTTCCACTTTCTTGCTTCCAAGAATATACTAGAATTGACACTAATCAGGCTATATTATCTTTCCAGACTTGTGTGTTGAAATCAGTGATGACCATAGAAATACAATTCCATTTGGCACTTGTGTCGAAATCATGAAAATCTCATGACTGAAAAAAAATTTGAGTAGATACCAAGGTTGCGAAAGCTGTTCTTATTTTGGAGCTCGAATATCTAGAAAAAGGTAGTAAACTGTTAGAAAAGGTACTGCATACGATATCCATTTTGTTTTCTGTGTTGTATTATGTAATTTTATATGCGAAGTATGAAAAAAGGCAGAAAAATGAAAAATCCTTAATCCATTGAACACACGTTTTTATAAATGGCTTCAACACATGAGATGAGAACTTACCACAAGTTACGATACCAACAATTATTCTAATTATTTTCAAATAGCTTTTGGGGCACACATTAACGGTGTATCAAAAATTGCTACTTGATATAATTTAACATCATTGGTATGATTCAGATTAGCCATCGTCTCAACTTGCAAACGATTTCTACATTTTGTCTCGATAAAAATTTTTAGGGAAAAAACCTCGCTTAACGTTGGCAGATGAGTTAAATAATGAATGAGAATATCTCGAATCATTTTATCAATGTCGAAAAACCAACTTGTTAAGATAAAAATTCACTCAGACCTCTAAGGGCGGGTTTCACAGTGGCTATTTAAATGTAATTTGCAAATTGTTTCACAGTGCATTTATTTAAATACGGAATATTTGACATTTGAAGGTTGGCACAACTTGCTAAAAACATATGTTCAATTGTTCAATTATGGAGGCAGCGCGAACTAAAATTTTTTCGTCGGCCGAAAGAAGTGAATTATTGGATATTGTGCAAAGAATCCACAGTTTATATTATTTATGATACTACGGGATCATTTATATGTGCTATACCATGCAGTTTTATGTTGAATTTGATCTCTTATAAATTGCAATATTGTCCACGCAGCTTGCTTGCACATCCGAAATCAGCTGTTTATTTGTTTTCGATTGCAACTCTGTGCCGTACTTAAATATCCACAATCGGCTATTTAAATCGTATTTAACTTCCAACCGTGAAACTGAAATTCCCTATTTAAAATGCAATCAGAGTTTAAATATCCACTGTGAAACTGGCCCTAAATTTAAAATATGAAAAAAGCGCTGAACATAACGGAACAGCGTTTGTATCATTTATACAAACCCGGTAAAATTAACCGGTTTGATAATTAGTTGTCAAAATATTAATATCTGAAGAACTAAATTATAAATTTATAAGTTAAATATAAGACACTCATTTCACACTTTACTTTCTGGCCAATTTGATCGGTAATATCTACTCCGAATTTAGTTTTGTTATAAAATATAAAAGTTTCAGACTTTTTTATGTCCTTTCCAATCTTGACAGAATTATGTTTCGTACACACAAGTATTTTGTTAGTTTGCTTACGTAAACCTAAACGCAGAAATTGTAGTGATTACCCTAAACCGTGACCGCGCCACAGAAATCTGCTGTTTATTTGCAAGAAATGTTGCCACCATTTTCGAGCCACAAAATGCTATCTCTTTCAGTTCAAAGTTTCACAAGTTATAATTGAATTATAGTGAAACAAATTGCCGATGAAATTGCAAAATTTGTTAAAATTTGTATCAGAGTAAAGTGACAATTTTTTTTTGTGTATGAAGTCATATGATTCTCATTTTCTGTTTCTAGGTTATGTTGGGCTTACTAACAATTTATATGGCGCTCGGTACGGCAGGTCGTATCAGCTGACACGTCAAACTGCGGATAAGGGTTGGCTAACTTAGTCCCAATTTACACACCGCGATTTTACGGCAATTTTCCTCAACGACTTTTTACTTGATTAAAGGGAAGGGAAACATATGAATGCATAGAAAACGAACCGGCACCGTAAAAATCATAATGATAAAATTGGAACTTATTTTCAGCAAAAAAAATTACAAGGAAATATTAGTGAAGTGGTAAAATGGGAAGTAATTAAGACACGTTTGCTCCTTTCTTATCAGTGCTACGGAATAGATAAAAAGACAATCCGATAATAAAGCTGACCATTTCAATATTTACTTATTTTATTTTCAACATAATTGTTATGATGTATACCTTGTACGCATGCGACATAATTTGGCACTTGATAACATTTGAATAAAATCAATATTTGCTGAATTCCGATTTGCATAATTTACACAATTTCAAATTAAAAGCAGCGTTATTTGCGAACAAGCAAAAATACACACACACGTATTAACTATATGTGAATATGGGCAGACACACCTCCCGTGGCAATACGCACACATAAGCATAAATCATGAACGCATACGGCAACAATATTTATGGCTGGGCGGGCTGGACCGAGGCATTCGAATTCCCAATCGGGCCCTGCAATATGGCAAGTAGGCGACGTGGCAACGCCAGGCCAGCCACTTCAGGAACCCATAAATAACCGGAATGGTGACCTCAGATGTCACGCCATTAAACCCGAAGCGAATACAATTCCGGTACCGAATCCATTCAGTTCGCAGCGCTCAGCTTCAGTTTCGAATTTGGATACGATTCGTATTGACGCCTTTTACGAAGGGAAAAGCGATGGAGGAAAGAGAAGCGCGCCCAGTTGACACCTGCCGACGGGTGAGGTGATGTGTGTGCTGTATGGGGACACTAAGCAGGCTTGTGGCAGAAACTCGAGTGGCGCTCAGACACACACACAGCGGCAGTGGTGTGAAGTGGCTAAGAGTGGTGTGAAACCGATTGGAATGGTATGGTAGGAGGGAAGCGAAGGCAGGCCAGGCATGCCAGGGTGTGGTTAGGCGAGTCGTGCAGGGACATAAACTGAAGTGGTGTACACTTGTGAATGAAAGGAGATTACGGTGAATACCGAAAGGTGTTATCAACATCAAAAGCAGACATTTCGCCCATTCGTTCGCATGCGATGCCGACAAAGAGCGTATGCAAAGAGGGAGTATGAGCGAAAAATGTTTCCCTGGAGCCCGTACCCGAAACCAATAAATATTGTTCATCCACTCGATTTGCCTTTGAACAATTTCGCTGCAAATTCAAATTTCGCACTCTCGTGTGGAAACAAAGTAAAGAAAATGAAAAAATAGCAGTGCAAAATTCCGATTTAGATATTGTCTAGCCATGGTATGTAGCTGACATGAAGGGTATCCGTTTACGCCACAGGAGCCAAAGCATTTATGAGGTGTGTGTGTTATTTTTGGCGATATTCCATATGAGTGTGTGAGTAGGATTGTGGGGAAATGTCTAATGACAGAAAGGCGTGTTATGCTGCTTTCAGGCTGAGCATTAAATGCACATTTAGAGCATTTAGCTTTAGCTACTAATATTACTAGGTGCAGATAAGGCATCTGTACAAATCATTTCATAAATACACGCAAAAAAGCGGATGAATTGCCGACAACAAACAATCCCAATGGATAAATAAAGACAAATCTTTGAATTGCATTCACACATACGGAAAATATTTAAACTCGCGAACTCAAAACATGATTTCTCTTACTTGCCCCTCCGCAGTTTTTATACCCTACACTTATGGTAATAGGGTATAATAACTTTATGCGAAAATTGTAACGCATTAAAGGAGCCGTCCTAGGTATAGACATTAATATATAGAAATGCTTAGAATCACTTTCTGTGTTGATTTCCGGTTGTCCGTCTGTCCGTCTGTCTGTCTGTCCGTCTTGCTGTCCGTGGCCACAGGAGAGAAAGAAGGAATTGTCCGATTTGGACCAAATTTGGCACACAGTCGTAGTGAACCGTCCACTATTTCAAGTTCCGAGATTAGCCAAATCAGTTGAAGAACACGCCAACAATAGGCCTGTAAGTCCCAATACCCCGGATTTTTTTCGGTAAAATAGCTATATTTTGTCTAATTACTCATGGAAAAGTATTGTACTTGGTATTCCAGTTAAGGGTTTGGTTTTCTATGTCCCACGAAGAAATGGGCGTGATCCACCCTCTATATAGGCGGTAAGCTAAAAATCCTCATAACTTCAGTAAGATATACACCAGAGCGTCCATATTTGGTCACTTCATTACTGGTAAGAATACCTTTTAATTCTCCAAAAATGGGCTCACTAGTGGGGGCGGTAAAATAAATATATCGATCATTTCGATTGTACACCTTACAGAGCATCAACTTTTGGCATAAATAGTTCTATTAGGGATATATTGTAGTCTGCTAAAAATAGGCGTGGTCCGCCCACTATGTAGGCGGTAAATTAAATGCACCCACAATTTCTGTGGATTATCACCCCACTTGGGAACTTGGTGTAGGGTATTACTCTGTCGGTGAAACCCGACTGATTCTTCCTTACTTGTTTCTTGTTAGTGACGAGGGAAAGCGGGGAGGAGATCGCTGCGATCGTATGCACGCTGGCACTAGCCAAAAATACAGAATCGCTATTTTTCTGTTTTGATATTCTTTCGTTTTTTGGCGATATATTCGATTATCCGCAAATCAATTTGGATTTGTATCCGCAGCGAAGAGGGTACAGTTGATATTTGTATTTATGGGACGCAAGCGTTGCTTTGATTTGATTTCCATTACAGAAGAGCATGTGGGTTTTCCTTGTTTTAGTTTGAAAGTAATCGGTTAGAATAAATAAAACTGCGGATATTGAGTACTTGGTCCTTCCATCGACACCACGGCCACAAGCACTGTCTCCGCCTTCCAATTGCCGCCTCAAACACCTCTCTTCGTCCGCTGGATGCTGATGCGACTGACTATGTCAATGTCGTAGTGGGTATCGTTGTTCATCACGGATGCGGTAGTCGTCAAAAGCTATTAATCTAGTAATTTTTTTCTTCTAATTTATTAGTAAACTAAACAAAACCGCATTAAAATTTTTTGTTGCCTCTAATTAAGGTACATTATAGATTTTTCGATTTTTCAAAACTTTTATTTCTATAATATTATGCTAAATGCAACATGCAATACTAGATGGACGACTTCGATGTACATATTTATAGACCAAAGATTGCGGGCAAATTTATTTAAAAAGCAAGATTTTGCTTCTCTGCAATTGCTATAGTTTACTTTAATGATATAGCTTCATAAATTCGCATGTATTTCGAAGTTTAAAATTTATTCCAACTCCTGCTTCAGAATCTAAATACATATGTTCATATGCTAACTTAATTTCAGTCATAGAAAACACAAATTTCCTAAAACGTAAATTTCTATGCAAATTATAAAATTGCATTTAACCGATTCAAATACAAATAAAGAATACACAATTATTAAATCAAACCAGCAGCAATAAAACAATAGAAACACGATTTTTGCATGCTTTTTAGGGTTCCGTTCCCCTAAAAGGGAAAAAAATGGGAACACTTATAAGGTCACTTTTGTTTTGGGAGTGTGTATATAAAACGACCATATTTTCATCGTAGAAACGTGAAATTTGGCACGATGTTAGGTCTTGATAACCTAAACACATTTTCACTATAAAAAGTTAAGAAATATTTTAAGAAATGTTTTTTTATAATTTTTAAAGGTTTTCGGGTCGGACAAAAAATAAAAATATTTTTAAATCGTATCGTGTGGGGTATCGTTAGAAAGGGCTATGTCCATAGATTATAAAATGTATTCTTTTTTAATTTTATGTAAACGGGTTAGAAAGATATAGTTAAAAATGTGAGAAAAACTGACCTGTCCCCACATGATCCCATTTTCCCATGCCATTTCTCAACCGAAAATTTTGATAAAATCAGGCTAACTAGGTATTTGATCACGCATGACTGAATGGCTGCCCCTTTTTTCGAATTTTAAATTTTTTAATTTTTTTTTTAATTTAAGATGACCCACTCAGAAAAAAATTTTTTTTGTTTATATCGAGTGGGGTATCATTAGAAAGGGCTACGTCCATGGATTACAAACATATTTTTTTTATAATTTTCGGTGAATTGTTTTCGAAGATGTAGGCCAAAATGTCGAAAATTGTTTGGCCAGACGGGCTAAGAGAAACTAAATTCGACCGCTAAAAAGGGTATTTCTGGTACGGAACCCTCAGTGAGCGAGCCCGACTCGCACTTGACTGCTTTTTGTTATTAACCATTTTATAAGCTTTATATTAGGTTCACTTTCCGCGGTATGTCTGTCGTCAAATCTAGTAATCAATTTTTCACCCACTTCCCGACTACTTAGAGATCTGAAACTTTGCATACATGCGTAAACACCAAGACAATACATGAATCAACTAATTTTATGGGCGTAGGATAAGGGGCGTGGCACTTTTTTATCAACTCCAGATTTGTGTATAACTTTAGAACTTCACATCACACGTCAATGAAACTCGGTAGGAACTTACTACATATCCATATCCTTCTACTGAGAAATTAAGACGGGCACTGGATAAGGGGGCGTGGCACCCCCCATACAAACAAAATTTTTGATCTCGATTAGCTTTGGAACTAAAGGTCGTGCAGCATTGAAATTTCGTATGCAGTCGCCTCTTGGATGTGTCGTCCCACTGGTAAAATTTTATGGGCGTAGGACAAGGGGCGTGGCACTTTTCAAGCAACTACACACTTGGGCTTCAGTTTATAATTATAGGTACACCACACATCAATGAAACACGATAGGAACTTACTCGCCGCGCCAAAGCAACGGGAGTTTGGCGCATGTACCGAGCTCGCCGCGCCTTGCAAGCAAAACAACAACATCTGATCGCGCCACAAATATGCCACGAATATTAGGGTCGATAACAGCCGTATTATTTGTTAAATTGAGGATATGACATATGACGATAGGAAACACTGTGAATACCCTAAATATTGTGTACTGCTCTGCAAGTTTTAAATTCTTTTTGCGAAAAATTTCAGAGCTCTAAAATTGAATTTATGGGAGACTAAAAAGTATAAATTAAAATTATATAAAAAAAACTTTTAAAAATAAGCTTTGATTTATTTAATGTACTAAAAAGTAGAAAATAAATTTTTTCCAAGTCACCTGTATCCAATAATTATTATTTAATTTATTAATAAATAATAAAATAATTTTATTTATTTATCGCTGCATTAATTTAAGTATAATCCCCTACATGATTATTAGTTGTTCAGCCAGTTTTAATACATTTTTGCCAAAGAAATTTTCCTATTTTAAAATGCACCATTAATTATTTAAAATTTTCAGGGCTTCAATTTAACAATGATTTATTTTATTTTAATTACCAAATTGTTTTTCACAGTTTTCTCAGGTTTTTATATAAAAGCGATTGTTATACCAATCGACATAATATTTTCATGTTAAACAAATATGAGCTTATGTTACACTCGGCGCGCTGTCATGCAAATAGCCTGCATTTGTTTATATACAAAAGAGTTGTCAGTCTGTTGTCATATGAGTGCAAATTCGCTTCGCCGCTGCCGGCCTGCTCGAGATACATTTCACGGCCGCAAAATGCGAAACCGCCAAACCGAAAATTCAAAAATTATTCACACGCGTATGCAATCACACCTGCATGCCCCGCCAGACCGCTCATATACCGCACATCATATCTATGAATGTGAGCTCACACACACACACACACACAAACGTTACCCAATTAATAACCTTTCGTTCATTTTCATGGAATATCTGCGGAGTGAGTGCATTGAGTGCGCGCTCGAGCGGGGACGCAGTGCGCCGTAGTGCTTTGTTCGCACTTTGGTCACCGCCGCATACTTGACCACACATACTCCTACCTATACTACATACATATGCATGTGGGCGTACATGCATGCAAAGTGCTCGTGATACACGGGCTGACGCTATTGCCTGCCGGCTCACGGTCAAACGACTTGGACTTTACTCCAGTTGCGCGTAACTGAAAGTTGGCACGTGCACGGTAGGGGAGGGGGCTTGCAGAAATTCGCATGCCAGGCACCATATCTAGTTAGAGATATAAGCGAATTCGGGGTTTGGAAGAAATAGAGTTTTGTATTTTTTTATTTTGAGAAAGATCCAAATATGCAAGCATACAAATAAAAACCTACCAAACCAAATTTTGTGTGAAGGAATGTAGATATAGGTTATGTTAAGCTGGCTGCCTAAAAAGGTCACGCATAGACCCTGTTGGGTCTTGAGCAATGCCAGTTAAAGTTCCGTTTAAGAACGGTCAAAGTAAAAATCTGTTAGAATTTGGGTGTGTTTTACAAATTTTCGAAGAGGCTTTGTACCTAGTTTCGAGATCTGTTCGAGCTCTGAAAATACAATCGCTCCTAAACAAGTCAGGGGAGTTCTAGCGATTGCTGGGCAGCAGCACAGTATATCTTCCAATGTAGATATAACATATCATCAGTGGAAATATTGAATGCTTATTTTCTCTATTTACAAAAGAAATTAGTTTTAGTCTTACTGAGAAAATAAATAAAAATATAAACACTCTAACGACTTTACCCATGGTGTTAAAACCACGCCACTACTCCACTTTCTCCCTCTCACTCTCAAACTATGAGGAGAATTAAAGAAAAATTCTTCAAAAACTCACCCATTTGACTTATGGACTGCGCATGAACTCTCAATACGATGATACACTGGGGCCGTTACTTAAATAAATCTTAAATTCGGAAGGAGTATTTATCTAACTTTGTGTCTGCTGCCGTGGATTTTAGAATTCAATTATTTAATTACTCTATTAATAAATAATTCCTAATTATTTGCAACTAGTAATTAAAAGTCTAAGTAATTACTAGATTAATATATAATTCTTGATAATTAATAATTCCAATAATTGAACGTTGAATTAATTACTATAATAATTAATAGTCATACTTATTTATAATTAATAATAATGATAATTATATTATAAGAATTAACAAAATTAATATGTTATACATATTAACTTATATTATTTAATAAAATTACGATTCCAAGCAGAAATTGTAGTCGAAACTCTGGCTATTTATATTTTATAAGCTTTATATTAGGTTCACATCAGGTATGTATGTCGTCAAATCTAGTAATCAATTTTTCACTCACTTCCCGACTACTTAGAGATCTGAAACTTTGCATACATGCCTAATCTAGAGCCCAATACACGAATCAATAAATTTTATGGGCGTAGGATAAGGGGCGTGGCACTTTTTTATAAACTCCAGATTTGTGTATAACTTTAGAACTACAAATCACACATCAATGAAACTCGGTAGGAACTTACTACATATCCATATCCTTCTACTGAGAAAATAAGGGGGGCACTGGATAAGGGGGCGTGGCACCCCCCATACAAACAAAATTTTTGATCTCGATTAGCTTTGGAATTAAAGGTCGTGCAGCATTGAAATTTCGTATGCAGTCGCCTCTTGGATGTGTCGTCCCACTGGTAAAATTTTATGGGCGTAGGATAAGGGGACGTGGCACCCCCCATACAAACAAAATTTTTGATCTCGATTTGCTTTGGAACTAAAGGTCGTGCAGCATTGAAATTTCGTATGCAGTCGCCTCTTGGATGTGTCGTTCCACTGGTAAAATTTTATGGGCGTAGGATAAGGGGCGTGGCACTTTTTTTATAAACTCCAGATTTGTGTATAACTTTAGAACTACACATCACACATCAATGAAACTCGGTAGGAACTTACTACATATCCATATCCTTCTACTGAGAAAATAAGGGGGCACTGGATAAGGGGGCGTGGCACCCCCCATACAAACAAAATTTTTGATCTCGATTAGCTTTGGAACTAAAGGTCGTGCAGCATTGAAATTTCGTATGCAGTCGCCTCTTGGATGTGTCGTCCCACTGGAAAAATTTTATGGGCGTAGGATAAGGGGCTTGGCACTTTTTTTATCAACTCCAGATTCGTGTATAACTTTTGAACTACACATCACACATCAATGAAACTCGGTAGGAACTTACTACATATCCATATCCTTCTACTGAGAAAATAAGGCGGGCACTGGATAAGGGGGCGTGGCACCCCACATACAAACAAAATTTTTGATCTCGATTAGCTTTGGAACTAAAGGTCGTGCAGCATTGAAATTTCGTATGCAGTCGCCTCTTGGATGTGTCGTCCCACTGGTAAAATTTTATGGGCGTAGGACAAGGGGCGTGGCACTTTTCAAGCAACTACACACTTGGGCTTCAGTTTATAATTATAGGTACACCACACATGAATGAAAAACGATAGGAACTTACTTGCCGCGCCCTGCTGGCAAAATAGCAACAACTCACCGCGTCACAAATATGCCACGAATATTAGGGTCGATCACTGCCGTATTATTTGTTAAATTGAGGATATGACATATGACGATAGGAAACACTGTGAATACCCTAAATATTGTCTACTGCTCTGCAAGTTTAAAATTCTTTTTGCGAAAAATTTCAGAGCTCTAAAATTGAATTTATGGAAGACTAAAAAGTAGAAAATAAAATTATATAAAAAAAAAACTTTTTAAAAATAAGCTTTAATGTACTAAAAAGTAGAAAATAAGTTGTTTCCAAGTCACCTGTATCTTACTATTAATAAAAGCTTGTGCGCTCAATATCCATATTCAAAATATCTTTCATTACTAGAATCTATTTGCAAAAAATTATTTAAATAAAATATTGTGGTAACTGTTTGACAAATATTGAACACATGAGCGCCCCAAGCTTTTATGGATAGTAAGATACAGGTGACTTGGAAACAACTTATTTTCTACTTTTTAGTACATTAAAGCTTATTTTTAAAAAGTTTTTTTTTTATATAATTTTATTAATATGTATAATTATTATAATAATAATCGTAATTTTGACTAGAGTTTTTTCCACAATGGAATTGATTACATTGAAGCGCTTTAAATCCAATGTGTGTATGGTGTTTCCCATCCTCTTGGGTGTCTGGCAGAAGCTGTTTTACCACATTTTCAACGGCATTTTCCATAACATATTTAGTGCCATAAATTCACGGATTATCCCTTCGGGTTCTATTTCTCGGCTACGTGCCTGGTGGCCGCGATCCAGAGCCACGCTTTGTGCTGTGCTACGATTTAAAGGGGCGGTGCACAAATTCATCTTGACCTTAACCTGCGTTGACTTGTTCCTCATGCCAACCAACGGCTCTACCCAGCTAACTTGGCATGCACTTCTTTTCGAGCTTCGAGGTTTACTCATCTACGTCTCTCGCATTTCAAATTCCTGCTCTACGCGGTTGGCTCCTCTATTCGTCTGTGTGTGGCAATGTTTGGAGTTGGGATGTCAATCTCGGCATATCGAAATCCAGCAGCACTTTTGAGCTAAGAAATCCTTCGTTTCAAATATTTCAAAGATTTCGATTATTGAAATATTCTTATTGAAAAATTATTGAATCTGTTATATAAGTACATATATGTAGCCAAGGTGAGGCAGATGGCGAGCATTGCCCCTAATAAATCTCGAAAATAATACAAAAACGTTATGTTTTAAATATTCTTTGCTGTTATTTTGAAATTATGATGAAACTTTTAACATAATAACAAACAAAAAGTCTTTATGACAAAGATCTCAAGTTTTATGAAAACATTTCTTAGAGCTTCAGCTTTCGCCTAACAAAATGGTCGCCCACCTGGACCTCCACTCTTAAGCGAATGATTTATTTAAGAAATTTGTCCGATTGGCTTTTTCAAGAACGACCTCTAGTGAAATAAACTGCATCATATATTCGTGGAAGATATTAACCCTTGAGGTGACAGTTTTAATGGTTTTTTGGTATTTGTTGAAAAAACGAACTAAAATGGTTCATGAAAGTGGAAGATGAATGGTTAAACCGTTCCACGAAAATTTCTTCGTTAAATTCTACCAAAGAATATGTTTATATTAACATGCTCTTTGCTTCAAGATTTGTTACATAACTCGAAGATAATTATTATAATTTGACTCATAGGGTGACTGCTCATAGCTGTTACAAATCGTCTCCCATCCGGACCGGATTTTTTCTAATAAAAACTAACATACATTTTAGTGACCACAAAAGATGCCGCTGATTTCGGGATTAGGATTCTTCAATCGGCGTATTGACATCCTTAGAATGAAGCACATGCTTGCTTGTCGGTGAAATAATGAAAGCACGTTGTTCTAATGTAATTCACAATTTTCATATTTTTTCGCTTTAAAAAAAATAATATTCGAAATTTACAATTCAATTGCTCTGCTGCATTTTTAATAAGCTTGGCGCCTTTCTCCTTTCTTTGTTAGTTCTCTTTCGTCACTGCTTCGCTGTTGTTTTTATACCCTACACCTATGGTAGTAGGGTATAATAACTTTGTGCGAAAATTGTAACGCATTAAAGGAGCCATCCTAGGTATAGACATAAGTATATAGAAATGATCAGAAACACTTTCTCTTTTGATTTCCGGTTGTCCGTCCGTCTGTCTGTCTGTCTGTCCGTCTGCGTGTTCGGAAAAAATAGGAAGAAGGAGTTGTCCGATTTGAACCAAATTTGGTACACAGTCACAGTGAACCTCGGGTTAGGTAAAGTGTTAAAATTAGTTAAATCGGTCGAAGGACACGCCCACAATTGGCCTGTAAGTCCCACTACCTCGGGTTTTTTTCGATTAAATTGCTATAATTTGTCATTGTCATTCAAAAGAATAATACTTGGTATTTAAGGTTAGGTGTGGACCCTCTGCAAAATACCAAAAATGGGCGTGGTTCGCTCACTGTATAGGCGGCAACAATTTTCCGGTAAAATGACTCTCAATTGACTACTTATGCATTTAAACGAATGAAATTTGGTTCGCAGGGTAAGATGTAGGTCCTACATGCCGTATAAGAAAATGGGCGTGGTCCGCCCATTATATAGGCGGTAAGCTGAAAATCTTCATAACTTCCATAGAATATATACCAGAACGTCCATATTTGGACACTTCATTGCTGGTGAGAGTACCTTTATATTTAAAAACAAGTAAGGAAGCAATCAGTCGGGTTTCACCGACAGAGTAATACCCTACACCATGTTCCCAAGTGGGGTGATAATTCACTGAAATTGTGGGCGTATTTGATTTACAATCTACATAGTGAGCGGACCACGCCCATTTTTGGCAGACTACAAGATATAACTAATAGGACTATACATGCCAAATATTGATGCTCTGACAGGTGTACACCAGATGTTATCGGCATATTTATTTTACTGCCCCCATGGTGGGCGGACCACGCCCATTTCTGGAGAATTAAAAGATATTCCTACCAGGAACGAAGTAACCAAATCTGGACTCTCTGGTGTATATATTATGGAAGTTAAGAGGATTTTTTGTTTATCGCCTATATAGTGGGCGGACCACGCCCATTTTCTTGTATGGCATCTAAGACCTATATATCAACTTGGGAACCGAATTTCATTCATTTATATTCGTAACTAGTCAATTGGGAGCCATTTTACCGAAAAAATTTTGCCGGCTATATAGTGGGCGGACCACGCCCATTTTTTCCTGAGATATAGAAGACCTACCTCTTAACTTGAATACCAAGTATTATTCTTTTCCATGAGTAATTACACAAATTATAGCAATTTTACCGAAAACAAGTAAGGAAGTATCAGTCGGGTTTCACCGACAGAGTAATACCCTACACCATGTTCCAAAGTGCGGTGATAATTCACTGAAATTGTGGGTGCATTTGATTTACAACCCACATAGTGGGCGGACCAGGCCCATTTTTGGCAGACTGCAAGATATACCTAATAGGACTATACATGCCAAATATTGATGCTCTGACAGGTGAAGAACAGATGTAATCAGCATATTTATTTTACTGCCCCCATGGTGGGCGGACCACGCCCATTTCTGGAGAATTAAAAGATATTCCTACCACGAACGAAGTAACCAAATCTGGACGCTCTGGTGTTTAAATTATGGAAGTTAAGAAGATTTTTTGTTTATCGCCTATATAGTGGGCGGACCACGCCCATTTTCTTGTATGGCATCTAAGACCTATATATCAACTTGGGAACCGAATTTCATTCATTTATATTCGTAACTAGTCAATTGGTAACCATTTTACCGGAAAAACTTAGCCGCCTATATAGTGGGCGGACCATGCCCATTTTTTCGTATGACATAGATGACCGACCCCTTAACTTGAATTCCAAGTATTATTCCTTTTAATGAGTAATTAGACAAATTACAGCAATTTGATCGCAAAAAACCCGAGGTAGAGGGACTTAAAGGCCCATTGGGGGCGTATCCTTCGACCGATTTGAATAATTTTAACACTTTACCTAACCCGAGGTTCACTGTGACTGAGTACCAAATTTGGTCCAAATCGGACAACTCCTTCTTTCTCTTTTTTGCGTACACGCAGACAGACAGACAGACGGACGGACAGACGGACAGACGGACAACCGGAAATGAAAAGAGAAAGTGTTTCTGATCATTTCTATATACTTATGTCTATACCTAGGACCGCTCCTTTAATGCGTTACAATTTTCGCACAAAGTTATTATACCCTATTACCATAGGTGTAGGGTATAAAAACCCGAGGTAGAGGGACTTATAGGTCCATTGGGGGCGTATCCTTCGACCGATTTGAATAATTTTAACACTTTACCTAACCCGAGGTTCACTGTGACTGTGTACCAAATTTGGTCCAAATCGAACAACTCCTTCTTTCTTTTTTTTGCGTACACGCAGACAGACAGACAGACGGACGGACAGACGGACAGACGGACAGACGGACAACCGGAAATGAAAAGAGAAAGTGTTTCTGATCATTTCTATATACTTATGTCTATACCTAGGAAGGCTCCTTTAATGCGTTACAATTTTGGCACAAAGTTATTATACCCTATTACCATAGGTGTAGGGTATAAAAATGGGCGTGGTCCGCCCACCATGAAGGCGGTAAATTATATATATCTATATAGACCCCCAGAGCAGAGTGTCAATATTTGCCAATACAGTCCTATTAGGAATATCTTTTAGTTTGACAAAAATGGGCGTGCTCCGCCCACTCAGTTACTTGGTGTAGGGTATTACTCTGTCGGTGAAACCCGACTGATGCTTCCTTACTTATTTTTTGCTGGTTTTGGTTTTCGGGTAATGTTCAGCTTTTATAATTATTATTTTGCAGTGCCTTGAGTTTTAATTAATTTATACAACCCAGCAACAATTTTAATTAGCATAAACTCGTGCTGTACGTGTTGCATGTTCATTAGCAATTTCCAAAACGGAGCAAAACACAAACATTTTCGTCACTTTTCTCCTTCAAGAGCTTCAAGCGTCCAGTTTAAAACCAGTTGGAATTACGGCAGCAATTTTTGACCTAATTGCCGGCAGTTTCTGGCAAAATGCGCTGCTGTTGCTCAGCGTTTAGTTTTTTAAAATAATTATTCGAAAATAACGAATTTGCAAATAATGAGAGTTACACTAGATGAGGCGTCACCAAACTGGCGGTTTAAATTAGTCACCTCCGTACGAAGAGCGGTTACAGTCGAATAAGAAATTTCAAAAGCGTAAGGGCTGAGTGCTTGGTCGCTGCCGCGGAGGACCTGGATTTAACTCCCGGTCCGGTAACATCTTCTACAAAGAAAATTTGTTGCTTCTCAAACGCGTTCGGATTCGGTTAATGTATGTAGGTCCCGTTAATTTGTAAAAAATAAGTCAAGCACTCACAAGTTAATGCGAGAAAGCTAGGCCTAAGCTCACACGGGCTTTTGCGCCAATCAATTAATTAATTAATGAAGGTGGCGGATATGGCTCCGAAATCCGGAAGTCGGCCGCGAAAAACAACATAAGCAACTCCTCGGCAGGTAACCCTATGGTAAATATCCTCCCAGGATGAACAGTAGACATCAGATTTGGTGGATTCTAATATGTTTAATTACAAAAGAATGGAATGGAAAAAACCTGCCGCAAATTGTAAATTCAGATAAAAAAAAAGAAAAAACGATAGCCTCGAATTTTCGAATTTCGGCGCGATTTCGATTAGTGCTTTTCGTTCTCCGTTCTAATTTGTATGGAGGCAAGCGAAACCTCAACTGCAAGTTGTCTGCTTTTACTTCGCGCCCCCGCATCCATGACGCACAACAAGTCTTGCACTTCATTTAACTTTCCGCTCGCCGGCCGAAGTCTTGCAGAGTCCATAAGTGGCTTAGAATGTTTGAAGCGGCAATTAACAAGTCGCCCGTACACGTACTTAGCAAGTGCGCCTATGCAAATGTATGCGCGTGTGTGTGTGGAAGGGACGCCGCCGCGAGTGCGGGCTAACTTTTCCAATTATTGACAGATTGTTTAGCATGTAAATAGCATTTAAAAGTTTTGTCGAGCTAAGCTTTTCTAAAGTACTTACATTTTCATATATTTACCAAGTGCCGGCAGGAGGGCGGAGAAGAGCAGGTGCAAAATTTCGTGCAGCATGTGTCAAAACATCTGCTCGAGTTCGCAAAAAAGTGCAAATACAACATTTTGCAACCCATGGCACGTACACTGGAAGAATGAGCCGCGGCAAAATTAAAAATTTTTTTTAGATTACTGTTTCAGATACATATATTGCCTATATCCTTGCAAGGGCAAGGTGAATAGAAGAGATTGTGGCTAACAGATCAAGCAGCTGATTTTACGAGTGAGCGCTTGCAAAACTTTAAAAGTAAAACTTTCACTTATAAGAAGCGTAAAATTCAAGTACCTACTTATTGACAAATTCGAAAGATATAATCATTTAAGCCCTAGCGCTCTGTTTGTTAGCCCTTATGTCATATGAGCAGGATACGCTGCGAATTCTTTACTTTTTAGGCCAGGTGTGTCCATATGGCGCCCCGGTGGCTCAGTGGACTAAAGGATCAGTTAGTATTGACGGAACGAATTTTTTCGTATTACGTAAATATCTTAGAGATATGTAGCTATTTCGAATAAGATTTCTGCGTTGCGATACGTCAAGAGCGAACGCATGTATAGTGCTCGGGTAAAGTACGAAAATGCAATACGAAAAAATACGATTAAGTGCCTTAAGTGCTTAGTCGCTGATGCGGGAGGGCTTGGGTTCAACTCTCAATCCGGCACATAACATCGCATACACACAAAGAGAATTTGTTTTCAAATTGTTTCTTTGCGCGGCGCCACTTCTCGCGATGAAGTGGCAATTCTCCGAGAATATTTTTTGTCATGAAAAGCTTCGCAACTCGTTCGAATTCGGTTAATGTAGGTCCCGTTAATTTGTAAAAAATATGACAAGCACACACAAGTTAATGCGACAAAGCTAGGCCTAAGCCCATACGGGCTGTTGCGCCAATCAATTATTATTATTAATTATTATTAGGTATAGATTACAGGATAACTGCAGCTACTTTCATAGCTGTTGAAAAATAAAATTTGCTATAAGTCAACTTTCAAGAGCACTCTTACTAATTGATAATAAATAAATCTATATTGATTGCTCGTCATTGTGAAAATAATCCACTATTTAAGTTTGTCAAATTCTGGGTAGCATTGCAAAGCAGAGAAAAAAATATCCTGGACAATTTTAAAGAAGGAGAACAATAGTGCCATTGTGATGCACATCGGCTTTCTGAAGCCTCTCACCGTAATAGAACTGTGCCTCACCAGCTTAGCAGGAATATTGAGCTCATACATTGCGGCATATAGACAATCCAGTATCGGGCTATCGAAGTTAGCCTTATAATAGTTGTTGGTGCCGATTTAATATTCGTGGGTCTTCTCCAGGATTTAGCGTAACGTGTTGATCTGGACCATGGTGGGCTTGAAATGTCTAAAGCCGCACTGGTACATACATTTTTGTCCAGGACTACCAATAAGATGATAAATTATGTTTCCAATATTTTTAATTAAAATATAATATATATTTCTGTATAGTCCATAGCTGAATCTTTTAAATCAGCACCTTAATGTCTCTTCATCATCGGGAACTGATCTCGCTGGAATATTTTTCATTCAATTTATGAATTTTGTTATTACTTCCGCTTCCCCAAAATTTATTGACAATACTCTTTCAATATAGTAACTTTCGGTACAACCCGAGCCATGGGTATGCGACGCCTTAACCCAGCTTACAATCACAACAGTAATATATGTATGTACAAAATTATGTGGTCCCCTGTTGACGTGTTTTTCGCCAGTGTATGAGCTTTTGTTTACTTAAGCATGATAGAATTAAAAAACTTTTCTCTAAATACGCTTTCATACACTTTCGCCTCTGTTTGCAAATATACCAAACTTTCTTGCCTTTTCTCTGTGCTGTTTTTGTTGTTGTTTTAATTTCTGTAAAAAATATTTACATATAAAAATTATTACAAACAAACAAGCTGTGCTTGCACATACACGAATGCAGGAATACACTCCCATGTGCGTGCGTGCGTGTGCGTGTGAGTGGGTGACCCGGGAGCGGTCGTGTGGGAAAAATAAATAAGGTCGAACCTAAACAAACAGAGGAGAATGCTGGAATTGGCATACTTGCCGCTTGCATGCATGTGAATTTGCTTGCCAGAGGGGTGGGGCTGCGAGGGGTTAAGGCCCCAAATGAAATGAAATATACACAATGCTGGGTTGGATTGGATTGGATTGGAGGCAGTCACACAAACGCACGCACAAAGGCATTGTTGTAATTTGGATAAAGTAAAACACCCACAAAAAACTGAGATATGTGACATTTTTAACCTGTGCCGAGCGAACAAACAAAAGAACCTGTGCACAAAGTAGTATTAAAGGACGTTGGGGCGACGATACAACCAGAGTTGCCATATTCCTGGCATTTGCACCTTCTGTGGTAATTTTTAGCCCATAGTGGTATTTTGCCAGCCAGCGTGGTATTTTCCAATATTTTTTGTGATTATTCTTGGTCGCCATGTTTAACTTTCCCACTAATTAAAATTTTTGTCCAATATAATTACACATTTAATGGTCCTATATATTCAACTTCAAAACTTTACAATCACTTAATTTTAGCACGTTGCTTTTTTAAAAAGACTTATACAAATAACGCTTTCTCCAATAATTTGATCGTACCTTAAGGCAGTTGTGACCAAAAAAGGTCAGGGTGAAATTTTTAAAGACATTTTCCGTTCCATTTCAATACACATTTTCCAGCAGAATGTTTTGTGTGATACAATTATATTTTATCGCTACCGCTCAATACGTACTTGAAGATATATGAATAAATCAGTTGTTGCTAATAGGTTATTTATTTTGATTAAAAGTTTTTTCCAAGCTTTACTTGGAATTTCGAAGTTATTTGCCAGGTTTTAATGTTAAAGAAAAGAGTCAAAAGTCTTCCTACGCATGAAACAAAAAGACTATATTTCTCGTATAATACAGAAAGAAACTTCGTTGACAAATATTTTTGGGATTTGATGGTGACATTGTTTTCTAACGTGGCATTTTTATTGTATTTTTGTAAGCCCTTTTCGTCGCATTTCATTGGCACCTCTGCGTATGATCCGGTGCACAGATGGACTGTGTGAGGTTGGTTCTTAGGGCGGAATGGAGTGGTCGCAACATGACGCTTTCATGTTGCTTGCCAAATCAAATTAGGCGAATTATTGTAATCGAGCAAAATAGTTGTAGGGTGCGAAGGACAGGTTGACCAGAGGTCATACGCGTAGTCTGAAACGTCGAGCGGCTAGAATGAGATCTTTTACAAGCATTCGACAAACATAAGTTTATAGAACTGATAGGTAAACTAGATTTTACCGAAGCATTCGCAAGGTTTTTGCACAGTTGAGAGCTGGTTAAAAAAACCAAAAAGTGTGTATGTATTAGGTCGTCAGTTCCGGGATTGATGCGGAAACATCGACATTTTGGAAAACGAAAATACGTACTTACATGCAGAAGTGGAAAGAAAAAAGAATTTCACACCATTAAATGCAAATCTATTGTTTCTGAAATTAGGTGAGCGCTAGTCAGACTCACCCAGCTAACCCGGAAATCAGTCACGGCAAATTAAGATGATTTTATTTAGCCTTTTGCACTGCTAGTTAGTTTGGATTGCTAGTTAAGCTAAGCCTGCTTAATCTAGGTATGAGCGATGCATACAGAATATCTATATGGATTCAAATGCATATACAATTTCCTTTTCTCCTTGACATAATAATTTTTGCATTTTAAACACTTATTTTATCGTGAAAAATCAGCATGCAAATTATATTTTGTGATGTAAGATATCTCGAATGTGGTTTTCTCGACGAAAATTCAAACATAATGATTCGCATCTTCTGAAATGAGAACCGTGGATTTTGTCAGTTCCAAAAGCGCAACTTGCTGAAACGAAGACAAACAATTGTTTATTTATCTGATGAAGGGATCCAAGGTCGCATAATCAATTGTAATGGTAATTATACAATAGTAAAGAAAAAGGATCATTTGAAACATAGTTTTGTTTACAGATATATACAGCAGTACCTATATACAGCTTTAAAGAAAAGATTTATTTAAAACTGCAATCGGGGATATTGAACTGGATTTCATGAAAGAAATGGTTTTTGTAATATTTGGCATTGCTCTCTTGCATATTTGAAATTATAAGCGGATTTATTGATAGTAAATCATTTATACGCAATACATACACATGTATGTATATACTATATGGTGAGTTAAGCTGTCCCGGATTGGCTAACTAAAGGAACGAGTGTAGCATCAAGGAATAAGAGTCAAGTTTTGAATTGCCTTTCAATCTTACCCTTTAAATCCCTTATTTTCTAAATTAAAAAAGTTATTCCAATTTGTATATATGTCGCAGGGAAATGGTAAAATCAGTTGATCAAATCCCTTAGGGATTTGGTCAAATCCCGGGAGATGCTAAAATAACAACTCGGTTATGCCATTTCCCTAAAGAAAGTCAGTGATTTTATCAAATCCCTAAACTGTTTTAGTGAAATGATGAAATAATATGTGGCGAGGTGGTTTTTACTATTTTTCTTCGCCCACCTACTAAGTCGACTGTTTCTTTTGCTCGTTGCTGCCACAGCTCATTCTCTATGTACGTAGTACGTACGTACCTACTAGGTACACAGAATAGTGCAATACATTAACAATTGTGAACGTATTTGTATTTACTTTGCATGTGGCAAGTTCCAGAGGGCGGCATGATGCACAGACTGGATGATGGACGGTGGCAAATGCGGATTGAATGGTCTTTGACAGAAATTGAGAAAGGCGAAGGAACGATTGTGCTGTCACAATGCTGAAGTGCCGCAAAATGCTTGGGTGACAGATTTTTTCCAAGAATAATAATAGTAGTAGAGCATATTTAAGCATTTGACAAATGCCAGCTGCCACATGCCGCAACTCATTGTTGATGCTGTGTGATGAGCAACACATCACATCGCATCGCATCGTTCCAAGTGCTCCCAGTGCCCGCGCGCCGAAGGTGAACGGCGCTGAGCTGTTAATCCACTCCTTGGCAGGATGTGTGCAAATCAAATCCGAACAGAATTGAACGAGAATGTGACAAGCGACAACCTTTTTGCGTTTCCTTTGTGCTTTTCTTTCCAAGCTTTCGGTTTTTTCGGTTTTTCTGGTGCGAAAAGTGCTGAATTATGCATGCCGCCTTCGCTACGCGCCGCACCTCTATTGCTCGGCTTTTGTGTGCACACGCGGTGGCAAGGCAACACCAGTGCCAATTTGAATAAAATATGCTTGCTGAATTTTTCGAAATGCATAACGATTCCAGCCATGTTTTAACTATGGCAACAGCATTTTCTATAAATTTGTGTGTGGCGATGTGCTAGAATCTGGCTGAATTTAAGCAAGTCTACTAGTAACTAGTAGGATGAAGAAATTAAGTTGGAAAGGCCCGATCCGTTAAAAATCGCATATTAAATAAACAATATGCGGTTTTTTACAAGTATTGCATATCATTAAACAGCGAACTTTATCAATAACATAAGACAGTTTTATACTCTCAACGGGTTATGTCCTTTGTTAAAAATAAAGGGGAAAAGCGAAGTTTATAATCTTTAAAAATTCCAGGATAAATCCCCAGAAAAGTTATATCGTTCTATCAGAGTATGAATTTCAGAAACTGACGATGACATTGACGTCAACGATGATGATGACAAACATGTCGGTGACGAAACAGATTAATAGCGTTCAACCAAGTTCGGTCAAATTTTTAAAGCTCACTCGAAGCCGAACCCGAGCCGAACTTACCCAAAACTAAAAAATTTTATAAAATTTTTTATAATTATATATTTTGTACGTTAACTGAAATATTTAGAAAGCACAGCCTTAACCTGGAGCCAATCCAATATAATGTTAATTGTGAGATGACTTGAAAATTTGAAATATTATGAAATAACATAAAATTTTTTCTGAGAAAATTAGAAATAATAAATTGTTTTGTGAAATTTTTTTTTACTAAATCTAATTTTAATTGTTGAAATCTATGTTGCCTATGTATACCGAGAAAAAAGCGTTGTAAAATCAAGCATAAACCACCTTAAATCAAGCATAAACCACCTTAAATCAAGCATAAACCGCCATAATAGTCACGTTAGGTTGGAAATTGTTAATTCAACTAAGAACAACGTTGATTTTAGAGTGAAATTTAAGTATGTAACATTCTTAATTTCTGTGGTCAAAAGCAATAACGACTTAAGTCGACTTAAGACGAAATTGAGTTGACGTTGCCACTGTATTCCTGACGTTGATGCGCATATTTTGTTCAAACCCCGGTATCTGTACCCATCTCAGAAAAAAAGTTATTTAAAAAAAACACATGCACTTATGTAAGTACATGCACTTATGTGCATTTCAAATTTCGAATTGCATTTTCTCGAAACAGTTGTTTTCGACTTAAGTCGTTATTGCATATGACCACAGATTTAAGATTTTTTATGCTTATTTCAACATTGTTTCCTACTTATTTTGAGAATGTTCAATCTTAATTCAAGGTGGCTCATTTTTGATTTAAAGTTATTTCAACTTTGATTCAAGGTGAAAACGTTCTTGAACTAACATTGAAATATTATAATGTTCTTATTCACCACATGCAATTAATTCACCATTACACACACCAAAAAGAAATAGTCAGTATAGTTTATTTAAAAAGTATGTTTATTTAGAAATGGTCTTACATCTAATTAGAAAGATTTTAGTTTACCATAAGTTTTTCCATTATAAATGGTTTCGAAATCTAGTCAAATCCGTAAATATTTGTTAACAATTGCCCTACTTACACTGAAGCTTGAGAAATTTGCTTGAAATTAAGTGATCTATTTTAAAACGGCGTATTAGAATTGTGGCAACAGGAAATTGTTTAAAGCACTTAAAGCAAAGAAACATTTTTAACGTAATTAGTTGTTTTTCATGAAATTCAAAAGAGCAGTTAATTTGGCTGATTTACAATTAAAAGACGTATTAATATCAAAGAAAAATTGCAGTATGAAAATCCAGGATGATGCACAAGCTTGGGGATATTTTAAACAAAGGTTTTGGAACATTTTAAAGCGTATATGTTTCTTAGCTTTCCAGAACAGAGTCAAATTTATATAAAATCTTATCGAAATACATACATATATATAAAAACCGCATACTTCTGCATCGACAAACCTTCGACGATGAGGAAAGGCTGAATGGTTAAACCGATTAAGTAATACTTAGGGCCAGTTTCTCAGTGGATGTTTAAATCTAATTTGCGAATTGAGTTTAAATCTAGTTTAACTTTTCTTGAGTTTCACAGTGCATTTATTTAAATACGGAATAATGAATGGCAACTTCGAATATTTGACAATTGAACACAGCACAACTTGCCAAAAACATATGTTCAATTGTTCAATTATGGAGGCAGCGCGAGCTAAAAATTTTTCGTCGGCCGAAAGAAGTGAATTATTGGATATTCTTCAAAGAATCCACAGTTTATATTATTTATAATACTACGGGATCATTTATATGTGCTACACCATGCAGTTGTATGTTTAATTTGGCCGCTTATAAATTGCAATATTGTCGACGCAGCTTGCCTGCACATCCGAAATCAGCTGTTTATTTGTTTTCGATTGCAACTCTGTGCCGTACTTAAATGCCCACAACCGGGCATTTAAATTGTATTTAACTTCCCACTGTGAAACTGAAATTCCCTATTTAAACTGCAATCAGAGTTTAAACATCCACTGTGAAACTGGCCCTTAGTAATCAGTTCGTCAATTTTCCTTTCGTAGTCATTGATATACGCCAAACAAAACTTTCTTGTGCATCAGATATCGTTGCTTTTTCGTTAGATTTTCCGCTCGCGTTTTTAAATCTCGACGCCGGAGGAAACACCGCATTCAGCAGCACGGGCAAGATGTAATCCTTTGAGTCTTCAAAAATTTAACACAGTTACGTAAATATTCATATGTTTTATTTTAATTTGATAAGTACCTTATTAATTGTAGATTTGGCAAGAGAAAATAGCTGCTTACAATATGCATTACGAATGTTCGCTTCATAGGAATTTTGAATTTTTTCCTTAAAAAACTCTCATTTAGAGTACATCAAATGCCCTCTCTTTCCGGGTACATAATATTAAAGTCAATTTGTATCTGAAAAAGGTTTAAAATATTAGTATGAATTTTGAAACACAATGTGAAATAAATACATCTTCGCCCGGCGAGCAATATCGCGAACACGAAATTTCCCTATCGTGAGGTGCCTATATATTTTGTACCTGAATTCGTGAATTATAAACGGTATTGAAAGTGGCATATACGCGGTATTGACGAGATGTATATAAGTATGTTTATACGTACCAAGTCAGGAGCTCGTGCATCTGCGTACTTTGGCCATGCATGTTATAAATCAACATTACTCATTTCCTTAAATCATTTTGTCGCATTCTTTATGTTTCTCGCCACTTCTCGCAAACTTTGTCCCAATTCGCACTGTCTCAGCGATGCTTTTAAGGCTATAGCAATGGATAAATCTATTTCTGAAGATTTGTCATTTTGATGGTGGGTGCCGGGGCTCGCAAAATAGTTGACATACTGCTTCCAGCAGAAATTTCGCTTTTCATATTTTTGGCTCTGCAATCTACGTATTTCCCAGAAGAGCTGGTATTCTCAGCTGGAACCACATTTTTAACATCTGCCGTTTCGGCAAATTCTACTTCTTCACTTGCATATAATACACCATTATTAATTTCAATATTCGCCATATTCACACAAATTGCGAATTTTATTGTAAAAACACTTGAAATGAGCACTGACCGAACGACTTCACAGCGTGTTGTGAAATGAAAATGCTGCAAAATTTCCCGTTATTCAGATTGCTGTAATTTCAGAAATGTTCAAACTTAAAATAAAAATGCTTCACTTTGATTTAAAATTGTTCAATCTTAATTTTGGACATTAAGATTGAAACATTTTTAAAATAAGCTTGTTCAATTTTAAATCAAAGTTGCTACCATCTCAATTTAAAATTGTTTCAACTTTGAATTAAAAATGCATTTTTATTTTAAAATTTTCAGTTTTAATTCTACGTATTTAAATTTTATTTCAAGGTATTTCAATGTTAAAATAAGAATGTTCTTTTTGAAGTGGAAAATTTTAAAATTAACTACGATCGTGCTAAATTTTATAATGCGATTTTTCCCTGAGTGTACATACATATGCTTATCTATGTAAATAATCAAATGTCAAATAAATGAGAGTATGATTACTTTCAAAAACCTGTAAAATATTATGGTATGTTATAGTTATATATAGCACAGTCAGCCATCAACTGTTTTTAAACAGTTAAACAGTAAATTTCACAATTCACCAGCATTAGTTGGCAGTTGCAATGAATATTTCAGATTTATCTAACGAGAATTTTTTTAATGGAAAGATTTTCTAATGGATAAATAATTTGTTTTTCTATCAGCTCGAACTAGTGGTACACTGATATGGAACTTACCTGTATATCACCATTTTGGTAAATTTGAGTTCCGCTTTCACACATGTCTACTTAACTTAATATTCGACCCGTCCAACAGTTGCTTTCCTGGGCACGTCCATGTCCCTGACCCAATTACCCAAATCAAACTTAACTCTCCAATAGTTACCAATTTTGTTATCAGAAGTAAACATTTCGAATGCAATTGTGTCGCTTTTAATCATGCCAGCAATCTTTCGAAGTTTTTACGCTCTTTGTGTGTCAATTTTTGAAGTTCAAAACTAGAAAATTAAGTCCTCAAAGGCAACACGCCAAAGATTCCTTTTAGTATGCTCGTCACACTGCTCCGATTCGTGCAAATTCTGCCTTCATTAGTAAAGGGAAAAGTCATTTGTGAGTTGAGTAGAGAAAACTAAATCTGTTCTTGCACAAATGATTGCAAATGACCCAAAACGATTGAAGGAGCGTTAGTTGCTCCTTGAAGTGCCTTGCAGGATATGTTAACGGCAAGACAACGTGCGAAGGCGAAGGCGAAGGCGAGGAGGTTTCAACTTTTACGCGGCGCATACGTGACTGCAGGCTGGCTGAAGGAACAGAAAAACTGTGGTAAAACAATTTTTAATTTTTTAAAAACGTTTCCTTTTTATTTATTTTGCTCCGGCTTTTTCCCCATGCAATTTTTTTCGCCTGAGCAGCTACGCTACTACACTCGGTTGATTCCTTTTGGGATTTAAGTACTTGTTCAGCTACAGATTGCTTCCTTTTTGCGCCGACTGTGAGTTCACTTCACACAGTGCTCATTTTTTATAATAACTTGTTGCCAGAGTGGGTTCCTTACAGCGCCCGCAGAGCTGTAGGCAGCTACTACTTTACTCTTTTCTGCGTAAAAATTTGCCATTAAAATCGACCCACACTTCGCCGAAAAATATAAATTTTGATTTTGTAAAATATACGCTTGTTTACTTAATTTGACAAAAACACTGAAAAATACTTAAATTTCTTTACACATATTTCCTCTAAGGTATGTGCTGCAAAACAGGTGGGTTGGATTATGAACTGGTATAATTCTGGAGTAGGTAAGCTGTTTTTTCACTTAGCCACAACGGCTAAAAATATATGGTTGGATTTTTGAACCAGAGAGTAAAAAGCTAAGAAGAGATACTGGTCAAATGTAAACTAGAACAGTGTTGCAATTTTTGAACACTTGAGCCCTGGCTCCAAAATGATCATTCCGTTCAAAGAATAGTAAGTTTATGGAAAAACCTCCCTAAACCCTAAAGGTAATGAAAAAAATATATGTCTAGCATTGGCGTTAGGATAGCATGTGCACAATTTCTTTGGAAGAACTTATATTTTGCAACAGTGAAGGACGAGGAAGGATTAGATTTTGGTACCAAGTTAATGCTTAAATACACCCGCAGCGGACGGATCTCGAAAGGAAATAGCTTCATACATATGCATATTTTAAAGCTACGTATCCATGTAAGTACAATGAGAATTGTCACAATAGGCCTTTTAACTAGGAGAATATTTCCCTACTCCTAACTCAATCAAATCTAAGTTAACCTAGAAGAGAAGAGTCATAAAATACTCAGTCATGAATACAATACAAGAGGAAATCTGTTTTCTCGAGAAACTAAAGTGCAAATATAGTTGAACTACGCACACAGATCTCTCACTAGAACGTCAATATTTTCCAAGAGGACCTTAAATCTTCCGGTCATTTAAGGTTGTTAATATTGGTATCAAATAAAAGAGGAGAACCCCAGAAAAAACTAAAAAAGTAATAAATTATTATGACTGAATCGAAACAGTAGTGGCTATTACTTTTCGCACATTATTTTTCGTTAATATTCGAATACCAACGGTTTTGAAAATCTTAATAAAGGCAAAGAATGTATTGAAAGAAGAATTGTATTTGAAAAAAATTTGAAAAGTGCTATGGCAAATGAGGTATGTTCTCACAAAATCAGAACGATTGGCCACTCTAAAAAAGACGTCAACCAAGAAGGTCTCTAGACGTGCTTGAAATTTAAGTGCGACAAGTGCCCTAACCTCTTTTATCCCGCCGACGCCGCTGGCCGCTGGCATGAACGCAACCGAAAACTTCTGCAGTGGGCAAACACTGGGCTCGCAATGCGAGTAATTCCATTAAAAATCAGAGAAGCAATTTCTTGCTTAATTTCTTTACTTTCTTGTTTGTTTTCTGCAACTTTTTGCTACAAATTTTTCTTGCTTTTTTGAGTGTATTTTTATAAATTTCCTTGTTTTTCTCTCATTCAACTGAACTTCTTTTCAATGAATTTTGAGGAAATCGGTGGACGAGTGAGAGCAGCTTGTTGGCCCTTAGAGCTGCTGCTGCCGGTCTGTTTGGCGGGCGGTGTGGGTGATCCGCTTGGCTGGGCTTGTAAATTGGTCCGATTGTACAGCGCAACTGTTTAAAGTGCAGTAAATTAGCGGTCAAGCATTTTCAGAATTTTAATTCCATTTCTCTTTTCAATCCCTTGGAGATACAAAACAATTTACTCTATTTTGCCGCTGTTGAATTGCGGGGCTCTTCTGTGTTCATCCGAGCGAGGTAAAGAAGGCATGAAATCTTTAAAGCTTTTGACAGTTATCTTATTGCTTATTCTGCGAGAAATATATTCTGCATGTGGGTGGGATATTTTCAAAGTAAATTAGCAAGGAGTTGTGCACTTAATTCTTTTGAGGTTCCAGGCCTGAATAAATTTTTCATAATTCAAGATGTGGATTGAAAATTCGAAATGCTCGATTTTTCAGTTTCGAAAGAATTTCACAGATATTCTTTAGAAAAATAGACTAGGATGGCATTTTCTAAATTATTATCATTAGGGCCAAGGGCTAGGTTATAGGGCTTGAAAGAATTTAGCCTAATATCCATATAATCGTGTCGGAAAAATTAGTTTTGTACGGGTTTAATTTGCATACACCATAAAATTATAAATTGATAGTTTTATTGCCGATATTTATTAATACTTGATTGCCGCAACAGCCCGCGGGGTTTAGGCCTAGCTTCAAGCAGAATCATACCTTTTAATAAAAGAAAGAGAATTCGGTTTTTTAATTAACAAAGTACGCTGTAAGCTTCGTTTTTAATAAATGAAACGTTTCTCATACCGATATAAAGAGCGTGACCTACTCTCTAACTAGTACTTTAGGTCATATATATATACTGTTATAACATATTGTTATAACCATAATTGTCATGAGAAACATCTCGGTGGCCTTCAAAAAGCTTCGAAAAAAGTATCGATTCCGGCAATTAGTTATATGACCGACGATTTATCGGAAAAGATATTTGCGCAAAATTTCTAAACAAGAATCGAAATAAAATAAGTGGTGTATACACAAATTATGCTGCTGGACAAATGTTTCGGACCAAAATGAAACTGTCTCAAAAACAAGCAAAAGAGAAAGTTTTCAAAAAAACTTGTTGGGTTCCCGAATAATCCGTCCCAAGTAATCCGTCCGCAAAACAGAGATTGCTATAACGGTCGAAATTCAATAAAAATTTTCTTGTTGACCTACAGTAATTTCGTGAATATTTGTTTCCAGTGTCCAAGTCCCTTGTAGGTATATACATACACATAAACAGCAGAGTCAAATGCATATGAATACCTGAATGAGGCGACTGCTCCAATGCACACCTTCGTGTTGTTCTTATGGTTTCTTTTGTGTATATTGTGCTGTGGAAGGGGTAACGTTCATGGTCATGAGCGTCCGTAGGATTTTCTGTAGGGTGAGGAAAATTGTGAAAATATAAATACATATTCATATTCGAGTTTTAGTTTGGAATGTGGTAAAGTTTCACACAAGAAATACGATTTAATGAATTTAGTTGTTTTTGTCGAAATCGATTTGGCGGTACAAGGATATGCAAGATTTTATGGAAAAAATAAGTCAAGTGCGAGTCGGGCTCGCGCAAACAGGATTCCGTACTACACTCTTTAGCTTAAGAATTTCATATCTTCTTGCCCGTCTGTCCAGAACAATAGCTATAAGACGCGCTTGATATCACCCATCAACTTTGTTCGAGGCAACAACGTTGCAGATAACGTATATGACAAAGAAGGCAGAGAATGCATGTCTATGTCATATCGTATAAGCGATATCCTTCTCTGATCAAACCAAAATCCATTGATTGCTGAGTGGCTTGTAGGAAGGGGTAAATTTTCGCAATAAAAGCAATAATTTTTAGCAATATTTTAGTAATCAATTCACTTAAAATTATGAAAAAAGTATTTTTGGAATCTATAGACGTTGATTTCCTTCGAAGGCTTTTTTTCACCTTAAAAATATATTTCTTACCTTTTTACAGTGAAAATTTATCAACGTTATCAAGATCTAACATCGTCAAAATTTGAGGTTCTTTAGTTGAGAAAAATTTATTTTAATATGTACACACCTCCGAAAACCAAAGTGACCCTATAAGAGTTCCCATTAGAGGAAAGGAACCTTTAAATCACAAAATGAAGCTCCCAATGTACTTACGTCTTTGTATGGCCATGAGAAGATGAGGTGTATAGAAGCCGGGCCATGTCGATAAAATTAAAATTTGCATGAGGGAAACCTAAGAAATGCTCCTGTCAGAAAATTGCATGATTTTCGCGGCGTAGCATTTCAATAATCCCATATGATTAGATTTTCTCTTCTTATGCAAATTCTTTTCGAAGCAGTGAGCTTATTGGTTAATATTATTTTCGAATTATGCTGATGCATGGAGTCACTGGAGTCACTCATACCAACTAATATACTTAAAGAAACTCCGTTTCTTTGCATGCGGCGCCTCTCTCGCGAGCTAGTTGGTAACTCTCCGAGGGTATTCTTTGCCATGAAAATAAGAGCTTCTCAATTCCCGCTCAGACACGACTATAAAACTAGGGTAAGGTTCACTGCGACTGTATACCAAATTTTGTCCAAATCGGACAACTCCTTCTTTCTCTCCTGCACGGACGGACAGACGGACAGACAGACGGACAGACAGACGGACAACCGGAAATGAAGGCAGAAAGTGATTCTCTATATACTTATGTCTATACCTAGGACGGCTCCTTTAAAGCTTTACAATTTTCGCACAATGTTATTATACCCTATTACCATAGGTGTAGGGTATAATTACGGTGACCAACCGTACTATATTATATAGAACAGTACTCTATTTTAAGCCGATGTTATATATGATATATTGTGTTATAAAAAACATGGAAATGTTCTCTATTTTAAAATGTGTTCTATATTTGTTCTATATTTGATACAAAACTTTTAAAATGGAACAGCGATATATCATTGAATATCTTAAAGGCACCACCCTGTATACAGTTTACTGGGTAAACTGTTTTTTTTTTTATTATTACATATTATAAGTAGAGCTCGACCGAACGCACGGTCTCGGTTTTGGTTACCGAACAGTTTGGCCAAAAGGTTCGGGTTCGGTCTCGGCTCCTAAAAGGCCGAGTATTTAGCCGAACAGTTGAGAAAATAATCGTATAGTTTTACACAAAATTTTAATTTTGTAATACAAATTTTTATTGATTTTTCATAAATCAGATGTTTAATGTAGGTATTTATACCCCGAATGAACTAAAAATGTATGCATTTGCTTTCATTTAACACACATTTCATGTATTTCTAAAGGTTCGGTATCAGTCTCGGTCTCGGCCGAACTTTAAAAAAAAAGAAGCCGAAGTTCGGTGGCGGTCTCGGCCAAAGTTTCGGGTTCGGTCGGGCTCTAATTATAAGTTATTTTGCAACATGATCTCATATGTTTGAATAAAAAATACATTTTTAAAACATTTGCCATTTTGAAATTTTTAGCAAAAAAAAGGTATGCTGGTGGTGTGTACTCTATTTTCATTAAAAAAATATGGTCACCGTAGGTATAATAAATGATTCCTTTTATCTTGTGCTAAACTGTACAAGAAAACACAAGCTAATGCGAGAAAGTTAAGCTAAAGCATCGTTAAAATGTACTTGACTTTTATTATAAAAGCATATCTTTTAAATATCCCGATGAATTTTCATTTTCTAAGATTGCAATTGTTCTGTCCCGGATTGGCAAAACCTTCGGCATGAATAATCCCAATGTATCATATATGTATGTATGTATGTATGTATAGAGCACATGCCAGCAGATGTCAAATGCTCATTTACCTCTGGTAGCTGACCATCTGCGCAAGTGATGCGTCAAGTCAGAGCGACGTTTAAATTACTGTTTGACCTTCGACTTGCATCTTGGAGCCACAAAATGGCTGATATGTGGTGACATCCGGTTGACCAAAACTAATTTATTATTTTAATCTTATTGTGCGCAAATGTCAACTGCTTGCGGAATTTCATAATAATACGTCGTCACATATAATTACAATAGAAATGACTTCCGATTCTACTTCATGCATATTAAATCACGTATCGTGACGTTGTTGCCTTATGTCCAACGTATGCAAACCCCACGCCCACACACACAATCTACGCAAAAGTTTGCGTGCCCTTGCGAGCATAAAATAATTAATATTAACTTGCCAGATCATCGTCACACGTGATGTCTTTTCTTTTTCCGGCTTTCATTGCCGTATTACCATATGCGAGATTTTTGCTTCCGAATCACCCGACTCCTTTCTCCACAAAGAAAGTATGGCAAATACACCGGCACCCACACACAGCGATACATACGCGCATATACATACATACATACATATACATACATGCATACATACGCTATTGTTTGTACGTCTGTGCTTGTGTTAGTGAGTAACTTTATCCTGCGAGTCGCTTAACCGTCTGCCTCTCTTGCCATAGCAAGTGATTAAGCATTTGAAGGACTTTAGGGAAACTTCATGAATTTTGATATTGAACCTTTACCGCATTGCCTTTCAAGGCCACAAGTCCATTGGCCTTAAAAGCATACAATTTTCATATACCTGCTTTCGGTTCTCATGAAGATCAGTAAACGGAAATGCTTTTTGGTATTGAGTAAAATTTTTCTCAGTTTCAAAATGGCAAAATCTCTTTCAGCAATGCGAAACTTTGGAGAAGGTCAAGGAAGAGAAAATTGTTGACCTGCCTTTGCTTCTTCAGTAGAATCGATTTGTAAACATATTTACATATTTGAGGGCACTTGTGGAAAAAAGTCAATTAGTAGCATTGAGAGCTAACAAATTTGAATTTTGGGCACAGTCAATAAGCTCGGTAGTTAATAAAATAACATCTTGATAAGGTAGAATCCTAACCAAGTGGGTGTCACCGGCCCAGTTGACAATGTCATCGTGGAATACTTTGAATTTCAAGGTCACCGCCAAAATCATGGTCTACTTAGGTATAAAAAATGTTTTTCGCTAGGTGTATGCATTCAAAATGTGTCAAAAGCGCATTTCTATTCCAATATATAGGTTAAATAATACATAAGAAAGAATAATAGCTTTCCTTCCTAATATTGTATTCCTATTAGATTATCACAGCAACAAATAGTTGGGCTAACTATCCGCCCAAAATCAGTTTTTTAAGAAGGTGTCTACGTCTGGCCACCTTGACTGGCAGTGGGGCCGAGAGCTTTTGCCCCAACTCAAAGCTGCCAATCTAGTGATATGATTATGTTTGGAACAAGGTGGAATGTGGAACAGGGGATCGGATCAAGATCGTCCTCCATTTCCTTTTTACTGATTGCGCAATCCCCGAAGATATCACACGCCAATTTGCCAAGTGTTTTCTCGCGAATAAAGTGAAAGTAGTTTCCTTTTTTTTCGGCCAAACTTGTCTATTGGAGCCCGCGATATCCGATCCCGTGTCCGCCTTCCATCCAGCTTCCATTGTCATTGTGCACAAAGAAAGTTCAAGGTTTGAAACGAAAAATAAAGTGATTCCATTGCACATAGTGCTACGAAAAATTGTGGTTTTCCTTAAACGGATTCTCCCCAATCGCGATTCTAATCGCCGCCCATGTCCGGCGTCTAACTTGGCACCCCGGCCTGTTACGCCCTTCTTTAGAAGGTACCCGCTGAAAAGCATGTGATTTTAGTTATCCTACATATATTTATAATCTGACATTGTGTACTCTCTTATAATATTCGAGCTGAAAGTCCTGGCAGCTGGCTCTCTTGGTAATGCCAATACTAGCAAAAGAAGGTATTGAATGTTTTGCAAAATATTGCAGCTATTGGCAGATGAAAAGTATTGCAATATCCATCCCCATGCCTCCAACATAAATGGAAGTATTCAACATTATTTTTATATAGCTACTGTTATTGCGTGTGTGTGTGTGTGTGTGTGTGTGTGTGTGTGTGTGTGAGTATGTGTGGGTATTTCATATATGCGTCCGACGCTGCGACATTTGATAAATTGCTTGTGGGCCATATTTGATCCCCTCATAAAGTAGTGGCATCCTGCATGCGGGTGGACGCGCTCAAAGGGTGGCCAGGCAAAGTGCAAGGCTGAAGGCGCGTCGACTCCAGCCGGTGGCACGAGTAGATGTTATCACTGCTGATGCGTGTTTTGCGATATTCTGGCGGCTGCACATGCCGGTGATGTTTTAAACAGGCCACTTCGTGTGTTATTATTGTGATATATGTATGATATGTAGCTTGTTGTTGTCATATTGGTTGTTGTTCTTGCCGCCTGTGCGGTAAAGAATGCTAGTACGCGGACATGGCAGTGTGTCCTGTCGTTACGCATACATAAATAAACTTTTTTCGGTCCACTTGTCACTGCTGATGAAAAGGGTTTGGCTTGAATCGAGTGCTAGCGACAAATCCAGCAAACCGAGGCGGCCATCTTTGTAATTGATAACACAAGAGTCTGCCTTGTCCTTCAGCTGGACCCTGGCCTTGGCGCCGCAACGTAAGCCGGCAATTTGTGACATCCTACGCTTTCTCACACGTCATTGCACTTGTATGGCTGTCAGAGAGACAGTCGCCTGTGCCTGGCCGATTTTATTAATCCTAGGTACCCGCATAATTCATTGCTAATGACCGAACGACCCAATCGCAAGCTCTCATATTTCATTTCTGTCATAAAATCTATGCTCGGATTGGCATGTGTAGGAGTGCTCTGGCTTCTGTGAAGTTTGCCGCAAAAAAATTGCCCTTTAAGAGTGACATAAAATCCACAAATAAATTTCGAATTAATGCAGCTGTTGAAGATTGTGGTATAGTTGTGAAATTTTCCATTGAATTATTAATTGTGAGTTTATTTCAACTTCAGTAATTCGAATTGTAAAGGCAACTTTGTGCTTTTAATGCTCCCATAAGATTAGGTTAGGTTAATCTGGCTGCTTAAAAAGGCCACGCATAGACCCTGTTGGGTCCCTAGCGATACCACTTGGGGTTCCGTTTTAGTTGTGGTCAAAGTAATTATCTGTGACAAATTTCCAAAGAGGCTTGATACACAGTTCCGAGATCTGTTCGAGCCCTGAAAAGACCGGCGCTCCCAAACAAGTCAGAAGAGTTCTAGCGATGGCGGGGCAGGAGCATAGTAGCCCCTAAACCCCATAAAGTAGCCTTTGAGGCGATGAGCTTAGTAAAATTAGGCTGTATAAAATTAAACAGTAAAATTCAGTACTAAAATATGTGCATGTTTTAATAAAACATAAAAACTATTTTTCAAATTATGCATATAAATAGAACACACGTTTGCCTAATGAAAAGAAAGCAATTCAGTGTCCTTTCCGAAATCGGAATTCCTCTCTCTAACTTCTAACTCTTATCTTGTTCCCTGTGAGGGATCCATTAGTGAACTGAATTTACATATTATTGCACCGTTCCCGTGCTAGTCAAATAAAGTCATATTTTCTGATTCTGATGAACATAGTAGACGCATCAATGCTGAAATTATGATTTCTCCGAAATTAAGGACTTAATTTGAAAAATATCGCCATCTTCCAAAAATAGCAAAAACAGCGAGGTTCATATAAAAACATTCTAACTTGAAAACAGGACTTCATGAACGAATTCACACTAAAATTCCGTTTGTGTTTTAAATTAAAGAACATAAATCGTAACGATCACTGCAATCTTCATATAAATAGTAGCGACATAACGTAAGTGTTTGAATTCTAAATTCTATTTATTTCACGTCCACACCTAAGCGTGTTTCCCTGCTGGTATCTCCCGCCCCAGCCGCTTCCTGCGTATTTGCTGCGCCCCATATTTGCATGCATGAGCGAGTGCCGCTGATGATTTCTGCAACGCATAAAAGCAATTTCCAGCGAAGTTCCGCACTCCGCATGGAACTCTCACTTACAGATGCAGTACGTCGTGCCGCAGCAATAGCCCCAGGGAGGAGGGGTGGAATCCGGGTTGTCTTACCGTGGTGCTGCTGCTGAAATGAATTTCAGCCACTTTCCTTCCTTGCCTTGGGAAACAAAGGAAGCATGCAACTGTCGGCGGCACTACTGGCCCAGTTGTCATCCGCCGTCGTCCTGGTCGACCGTGGACTTTAAACTTTCGCCTGAAACTTGCAGCGAGCGTGCTCCTCCGCCGTGCACACAAGTTGCCACTCACAATCAGCATCGCTCACTGTGGCGCTGCACAGTGGAGCAGCAGTAGTCAACATCTCAATCAATTCTGGCTTTTAAGGCCAAATTTTGATTCTAAACTTCTTAACAATTTGAATATGCTAGCAAACCACATCCTTAAAAAGTATGGTTTTACCCACTCTCCTGACTTTAGCTATTATGGCTCTACCTGTTTTAACAGGCTTGACAATGCGCCAAATGGAGTGTCGAGTGTTCTCGCCATAAGCAAGCAGCCAGGTTGATCGAGCCTAACCCTGCAACCTAAATAGGTGCAATAAATAAAAATCCCACCATTCAACCGCCTCACCATGAACTTAAAACAACAGCACTGGGCGAAGTAACAGAAGTATCCTATCGAAGACTTGTTCTTGGATTACCATCGGCTTAAAATGTATTCTTCGTTTTCTTAAGATTTAGATTTTTAAGCTGGTTATGTTAAAATTGCTTTTCTTTTGTCAAAAATTCAGATTACAAAATATCTACGAATAACATCTAATGATAAAGACAAATCGTTTTAAATTAAACAAGTAAGAAATATCAAGCGCGTTTCGTCGATAGTATTATATACAAGACGTGTGAGGGCGATAAGCCATTAAAGGAAATTAAATTGTGGGCGTATAAAATTTACCAACTGCAGAGTGGGCGTAGGCCCAACAGGGTCTATGCGTGGCCTTTCTTAGGCGGCCAGATTAAAAAATAGAAAATAGAAAATAAAAAATTAATGCTTTATAGCATTTAACTGTGTGTGCTAGTTCTATTTTAAGTACAAATTATCGGGACCTACATATTTTATCGTGTTCGAACGGTTTATCGACTATCTAGCGGGCGGAACACAAATTTCTTTTGTTAAAATGTACAACTAGACAAATTCGTCATTAAACCGCTGAAATTCTGAGATTTGCTTATAGAAAGATTATGCGCGGGTTTTTGAACCGGATAATCTTGGAACAACAACAACTAGTTTTTTCTTTGCTACTGCCAACGACAGACGGACGGACAACCGTACATCAAGATATGTGAAATGTGATTCTGATCATTTCTGTCTTTACCAAGGACAATTGAAATATTTTGAAAAACAATTGAAAAAGTCTGAAACACAATCGAAATTTTCCTAAGTGCATCTGGAAAGCCTGAAGTAAATTTGGAGTTTCTAAGGTACGTGCAAAAAAATTTTTTTTATCGACTTCTCCTACTCATTGAACCATCGTGCGCTAGCCCTGTGAATGGGAATGGGCGCGATAACTTTACAAACTTTTCTCATTTCCTTGCGTTTAGTGCGTCGCAACAATGAAGTTTGCGCTGCATGTTGCATGCCACATGCCGCACGCCGCATGCAACCGTCTAACGGAAGTGATTTGACTAAGCAGCCATTTTGAAATTTCTGTGCGTTTGGTGTCGGCTCTTCCGTGTGTCTCTTCTTCAGCTGCCCGCCTCTTGCATTGCGCTGCACACGTTCCACGGGAGTGACGGGAGAGGGTGGCGAGGTTCCTATGCGACTGTCCGAAGCGCTGTCTGCTATGCAAATTAAATAACCAGTCTCAACGAACGGAAGCAACTACAACAACAATATGAACAGGAATGAACATGTCTAAACTGAGCGAAATTAATTAAATATATTACTGCTTTGTTGCAAAAACAAAAACTTAATTGAAGGCACAAATTGCAAATCCTGCACACAGCAGCGTACCAGACCGAACCCCGAACAAGTCCCTGCCACTTGAAACCCTTTATGTATGTAAATATTTCTCATGGCAACAAGGAGCAGATTTTATTACGCTTTGCGATTTAATTGCACAAGTAATTTTTGCTTAATTAAACACAACAAAAGAGCAGCAGGAGTGGAATATCCTAGCAGGTGGGGCATGTCCAACATGCTCTTCCTCGCGGACATACAGCAACAATATTTGAAATAGTTTGCTGAGCACCGCAAATAACTTGAATCGCCCAAGTGTCATTCAACTTAATTCCCTATCTGAGATATTCATCTGACTTTTACTTTAGCATGTTCGACACTTGCAATTATTTGTGAGGGAAGTGAGAGTGGGAGTATTTTCATCAAGAAATTTGACATTTGAGGAATACAAGAACTGTTTTCACCATTCTGGAAGCGCTTCTCAGTTTATAGGTGAGGGATCACATATCAATTTAAGAAGCAAGTCAACGGGTATAGGTACATTCATATATCAGTGCTATGGTGAAGCTCTTGGGGCAAAGTTCCGACAGTTCATGCGCCTTTTTACAGTCGGAAACGGATCCAGAACACATCCTGTGTCGCTGTTTAATGGTAGTATGGACCAGACTTCGTTACCTAGGTAATATATATCTACAACGGCAGGATGTCGCGGATAGATTCCCAAAAGAAATTGCTTCATACCTCTTGAAGCTGCGCATCCTTGAGAATCTGTAAGTAGATGCCAATACATATGAAGAATTTCCTCCCTCAGAGCCCATAAAAAACACATATTTTTTTAATTTTTCATATGTCAATTTTATTTTTAGATCCATGCCCTGACCTCTGACATATCAATGACTTACTCTCTCTGCCTTTATTGATTTAGCAATTTACTTTTAACTTTGGCATAACAAAAACTTTGGACTGCATGAAAACTCAAAGGAACACCTTACCTTGCCTTTATTTGTGTGATAACTTTTGAAACTTTTTGCTTTTGCTTATATTTTTATTGCTGACCAAATTCTTTGCTGGCACAATTTATTGCAGTGCCTCTCCCATGCCAGAGACAAGTGAAATAAATGATTTAACAACAATTTCTTTGCTTCGAAATGAACAGATATTTTTCTCATTTTGTTGTAGTTTCGGGGCAATTCCGACAGAGTATGACTAAAAAGGTACTTGATGAGAAGATGCTTCGTAGTTAACTTAATAATTCATTTGTTTGTATGTATGCATGTGTTATAATTAATAAGCGTTTTTCATTTTGGAAGAACTATACTAAAAATATTATTTGCATTTGATTTTCACTTACGTAGCTTAGGCTAACTGGCTAACTGTAGTACGTAACAGTAGTTGCAATTTAAATGTGTACGCTTATGAGAAACATTGCAGTAGTTGTCATTTATTGCAATCGATCTCTATGTTAGATATAATTATAAACAAACAGTGGCGTGCGTGTATCTGTGTTTGTGTGGCTGCGTGGCTGTGTGTATGTGTAACAAAAGTGTAAGAAAGTACAAAAGGTTGAGCATTTCTCTTAGCATTTTCCATTTATGTTTTGTATTGTAGTTAGCCTGTATTTATTATTTGTCGCATAGAATAAATGTCGAGGACGGTTATTAAAAACTAAACTCATCAATACATACCTACATACGCTAATCGAATTAACTAACTTATAAATATTTGTATGTATTACATGTACATACACATATTATGCCTTTGCTTCATATTATACATATATAACAATATATTTTTTATGTTTATACCCTGATATCTGGTTATGCAACATCAAAAAGCCAATTCTTAGCTTTCTAGTTAAGTGTCAATTGGAAATGGTTTTCTTTTAACACAAGCGTCAAATGAAATACACATTATTTACAGTGTACTATGTACTGCCGCATAAGCTAGCTCATTAGCTACGTATATGCTTACGTAAATTAAGTATTTGTTTTTACAACATTACCTTTAAATAAAATTTAACACTTACAACGAATTTTGTCTCTGAGACAAAAATCTAGCGCCATTTTACATAAAGCAGCCGTACTGAAATGCTCGGGTGGGGCTCATATTTCACGTAAGTCTTCTGAAAAGGAGCAGCATTTACTTTTCTGTGCAAATGCCCAATCACTTTCAAAAGCGAATTTGACATGTATCTATGCGATACATGCTAATTACGAAGACTTCAGCACGCTGCTTTGTTGATTTCCAGCGTTGCCATTATTTATATACAAATATGTCTATAACTATAACAGTCGAATCGTTCGCAAATTTTGCTTAAATATTGAGTGCATCGCATATTTAAATTTCTTTGTACTCGCACTTAAAGATAAGCCCGATGCGCTGACGATGCTCTTTTAATATACATTTTTTGTTTTGATAGTTAAGTGTGTATTTTGATCGAGGAAATCGGTTGGTTTCCTTCTTCTAGATATGCTCTGCCATCGTTGGTTCGTAATTAAATTCATTCAATTTTAATTGTGTGGGGACAAATGATATGTCATTTGACTACTGTCTCGTCTGGTCAGTAACTGAAGCACTCGCATGAAAACGCTCTAAAGCGGAATACCACAGAGGACAAAGCGCTTTTGGTTAGCCAATGGGCCATTCGGACTGGACTGGACTGCCTGCCATACACATTAACGCAATTGTCATAACAATAAAATAATAATAAAGATAACTTAACACGACCCCTAAAGGGTTTAGGTCGAGCACTGCCGCGTTGGCTTGTGTGCGTGCTCCTGCTTCACATGGAACGCTTTCAATTGCCATGCTTGAAGGCATTAGTAAGCAGAGTATAACTCTTGGAGAAGTGCCAGCTCAAAGCAAATGTGTGTCAGCGGATTTCAAATGTTTTCCTAACGTATCTGGTTGGATGAAGGGCCGTAAGAAGATGCGCCTAATTAGGTCATTGAAGTATCTGATGTAGACAAAATACTTAGTAGCTTCAAACTACCAGGCGAGTTTATTAAAGATCTTAAGATAGTTCGAAAAAACATAGTGCAGTGCGTTGATTTTAGCACTTCTTTGTTTTGAATGCAGTGAAAAGAGCGCACAATTGATTGCACACTTGCAGAGATAGTAAGTAGTATATATTGTCTCTATGTGTAACACTAGAACTACCAACATTTGTCATATACCTATTTATACTAATCCGGTCGATCATTTTGACCATTTAGTTGTCAAAATAATCAAATTTGAAAAATTATATTTTAAATTCAGAAGATAAACAAGATTCGAGGATTATAACAGATACTTCATTTAAATAGTGAAAGTATAATGATTGATGCCACCGGTCATTTAGACCGATCGGTAGCTCTAGTGTTAATGGATATTTTTGCTAAAAGCGTAATCGCTCTTGCACTCGCACTTGCTCATGCACTCTTACTCGCACTCCAGTACAGTGATGTGTGTTAAGTGGAATGTTAAAGCGTTTTCACTGTGCACACGCGTGTTCGCACCGTGAAATTTACTTCACTGCATCCTACACATTGCGTGGTCGAGTGCTCTCCGAACCCAGTATTAAGGACTAAGCCCACATTTTGAGCATTATATAACTATCGCAATCTAGCCAGGGCTTAAATTAATTTTATGAATACAATATTTGGGTAATTCAAACTGTGAGTGTTGTGCATGAAATTAATTAAATTCTTTATAAAAAGTTTGGCACTATCAATTACTTTGAGTGCTCCATCACATTTCTATAAGCAGTATGTCATTAAAAAACTGAAAGAGCAATAGTTTATCAAATAGGAAATCGAAAGACCTTTGCTTCATTTACGTAGAAACTAATAATACGATTACGAATCTGATACGGATTCTAACAATATTTCAAAATATGCACTTTAGAATATAAAATCACAACAGTCTTCTTCATTGCCAAGTGTTGTAAACTAAACTGGCCAAGTCCGCCTGCTGTTATTGAGCTTAATAAAATATGTATTTGAAACGAAAGTCTCTGATTTGATCTACCTTACCAATTCAAGCCCAAATGAAACTGTTGTAGCTAACAATCAAAAATCTCAACTGTTTATTGTCCTGTTGGGTATTCCGCTTATACTTTCTACATATACATAAAAGCGATGGATTCAGGCGAGTGCATATGTAGTTGTATACTTATAAGAAATTAAACAACCTTCAAATATTATGACCTTGGTGGATTTGTTTTAAATCGAGCAGTCAAAAGAAATTAACCGCATTATGTAATTACATTTTTGCTCATAGTTTTTACTATTAACTTTTTATATATTTATCTATATAATTACTTTTTACGCATTAGCTAGTTAACCGCTAGAGTGATATCTACATAAATGTCTGTTTGTATGGTATGTTGAACTAACTTATCAAGTAGCTAAATATTTTAACATTGGCACAGTAAAAATATTTATAAAATATTTTACCCCTATTACTATTTAAAAATTTACTCTTATCTTCATTTAGCTAGAATTAAACTATTTTGCTTTAGGTAATTACAATTAGTATATGTCGTCGAATGCCCTTTGTAGCGCCTGCACACTGTTTATAGCTCTCTTTGAAAGTTTTGGGTACGTTCGCGGTTAGCATTGATTTTAATCACCCCATATGCATAATTTTCTTGAAAGCCTTACGAAATTCCGGATTGAATATGGTGTAGATAACGGGATTCACGAAACTGTTGATGTAACCGAGCCATGTGGTGAGTATGAAGGCCGTCAAGCCAGGTCGACAATCCTTCTCGAACTTGGCACACATCGCATCCATAATATTGCAGGAGAAAAAGGGCACCCAACAAAAGAGAAAGACACCTGTGGAAGGAAAAGTGAGAAAAAAGGTAAATGTGTTACATAGTTTGAAGCAGTTAAGAGTTTTTACCGAATTTTTGACATCTGAATTCAATTCGACAAGCAAAACTTGTTAAGTTATTTTTTTTGCAAATAGAAATTGCAAATTATTAACATAAGCAATCAACATAAAATGTATATAAAGACATTTTTAACTTAATAGCCTTCTTGAGTCTCAGACGTTGTTTGCTAGGTTGGAAGGTGATATTCTGAGAATAAAAAATTGTCGTTCTCTTTTCCTAGACGGACTTCTGTGTTTTTTCAATGAAACGAAATAGCTTGAAAAGGCCTGCAGCTGGTCTCCCTCTACAATCTACAGTATATTCTTTGGCTTTTCTTCGCTATAGCCCAAACCCCAACTTTGTATCGTTTTTTGAAAATCTCTCCTGGATCGTATGACAATGGGCTTCATAGCTAAAGTGCCTTTGTGGTTTTTCTTCAAAATAATTCCTTCGACCTATCGCAATTTTATTATTTTCTTACATATGCTGGAAACATCCGAAAAGGCAAAAATTACATGGAAATCTGTAAATATTTATTAAAGAACTTACAAAATCTAGTAACTTCTTTGCTTTAAAGTTTTTTATATTATTTTTATAAATAGAAAGAAATTATAGAAAATCGAACATTGAAGATGAAATGAAATCTTCTTTCATAGTGATTTGTTACTTTTACAACAACACGATAGTTTCTCAGTATGTCAATCACCGTTTAAACATTGCACTATTTCTCTACGATAGCAAATGCCGATATAATGGCTGGGAAAGTGAACAGTAATTGTACAACTTGCACCTTGCCGCCGTTTTAAAGCAATTACTTTTAACTGGAATAAATGACTTTACACCCTGCTGCAGCAGTTCACAGTAATTTTAGCGGAAAAAAAGAGGAAACTATTAGAGTTCGAGTGTTGGCTGTTGTGATGCGAAGTATTGACTCCTTTGAGTATTCGATACAAGTTTGTGTATATTTTTTCCTGATTACTTGATACTGTTCCACCTTTTCTCTTTCAGTTAGGAAACAAGGAATCATAACTGTGCGGAAATGAAATAAATAGTCTGGTGGCATGAGACCAAAGAGCCAGTGCTGTCATGACTGCTACGACGGAGCTGACGTGTTTGCTATTCAAGCAGACGAGCTCCCTGATGTGTTTGGTTGGGTTCAAGGGAAGACCAGTGTTTTCTAGTAGAGACTGCTACAAAGGCTTGCCTCCTGCCATATTTTCTTAGCTTGAGAAAAGAAGTGAGAGCTGGTGTTAAATAAAGTCACATTGTTTTGAGAAAATTGCCAAATATTTTGTCATATGTTTTAAAAATTGTCTTCATAGCTCATGATATCAAGTATTCGTAATCTACGTTTAGTTCTACGATATCATAACCGAAGTAGTTACTAAAGATACTGAGAAGAAAATTTAGAAAATTAAAGGCAAATTGATTTGGATAAACTTGGACAAGTAATCTTAAGTAACACAGTGCAACACAAGAAGTAATGACACGGTTCTGACTTTTGATTCTGGTAAAGGATCGAAAAAAAACTTATTAGTTTTTCGGCGAGTTGGAAGTTTACATCCAAACATTTTTACAGTGTGTCAAAGTCTTCATATTTTGGTCAAAAGTTGCTGAATGCTACATAAAAAAACTAGTGTACATTTTCATTCAGACGAAATTTAAGGTTTCGGGACCTGTCGTCAAATTTTACGATCGATTTTTATAAAGTTTTTAATCCGTTATCTCAGCATTTTCATTTCTCCAGGGATCATCAGATAACAGAAACCGCTCTGGGCTTAAACTGATACAGAAAATAAGGGAACAACGTACTTATAACTAATTTGCATTAATTAAAATCAAAATTAGTTTTAAAATTCGATGTATTATGTATTTCAGATTTAAAATTTTGAACTAATCTAAGGGTAACTCAGGTTATGTCTACTGAAGTAATCTAAAGAAAACTATACTTCAGCTGCCAAAGGCGAAGTCTTTAGCAAAGTTCCTGTCATATGAAATGCAGCTCAAGCTTTATTCGACATATGCACATATAAGAAACTTTGTGGGGCTGGGATAAGGAGATGTAAAACAAGTTAAAGCAGACAATTAGCTTATGTCCTCAGTCAGAAAATCGTATGTGTGTACCTACTCGATACTCTCGCAACACTAGTTGGCAGCCATTTTCAGGCAGTTAGTTCCATTGTGAGGTGATGTTCCGTCAATGCTTCACAATTTATATGAAAAGTAGTTAATGAGTTGCTAAAGTGGTTTAGACCGACGGCAGGACTAACTTAAAGCCTTATGCAATTAAAACTTAATTTTATGCTGTTGCGAACAGTCGGCAATCCCGGCAATACCTGGGGGCCCCATTCATGCTCGTACACTTACCCAGTACGATGGCGAGTGTTTTGGTGGCCTTGCGCTCCTTCTTCGCGGACGACTTCTCGCGCTTCTTCTTGGACGCCTTGTGCACTTTATAAATCGTGAACCTGCGCCGGACGGGCGGATTTTGCAAGTGTTGACAGTTGCAGTGAATGGAAAGGAAAGGAAGTAGAAGAATAGGCGGAAGAAATAAATTATTGCAAGCAGCTTTTCATATTACTGGCCACTGCTGCACTGCTGCTGTCTGCTGCAGTGGGCAGGTAGTCCTAATCCCACGTCTTAATTATGCCATGGGGTAGAGGAGGGAGAGAGTCAACTCACCTTGACGCCTGAGAGTTCTTCTTATCCTTGCGCGAGGAACTTTTCGATGTGGCCGATAAAGTGGAGTCGTTGCGTGCAAGTGTCATGGCTTCCTGGACGCCGTAACGAACAAAGGACAGCGGCTTCATGGCCACACTGTGATGTGGGTATGTATGTTTGTGGGTGCAGGGCAGGTTCGCAGCATAAAATTGGCGTGAAAATGAATACAAAGAGAGAAGGAGATAAAAAACTAAATTTAAGGCAAATGCAAAAAAGGACATAATCGCCAATAAATTTCAAAAAGTGTCAACGAGTTTGCGGCGCTCTGGATGTGTCTGTGTGTGGCAGAAATTTATGTAAAATTTATAAAGTGAGTAACTTTACCTGAGCGCCGGCTCGCGTTTGGGCGAACCCTCCGCCGTGTTGCGCCGGCTGCTCACGCTCGAACGCTGCAGCGTCCCACTGGCCACCGGGCTGTCGGGCGGCGATGAGTCGCCGGCTGCGCCTGCAAGGACATCGTCAACGTTTGATGGTGCATAACCAGAATCATGATTACCATTTGGGTCGGCGGCCACGACCAGCTGCGGTTGGGTGGTGATCTGCGCCACAACGCTGCGCATGCGGGAGTTGGTGGAGTGGGGTGTGGAAGGGGCGAGAACAGAAATTTGTAAGTTTAGTTTTTTTCTTCATGGCTTCATTTTTTTTGGTTGCAATGTTAAAAGGAAATGATGTATGACGCCCGCGGCAGACGCACCAAAAAAGCAACAAATTCTGCCTCGAAATGGGCAAGGGCGTTAATTTGTGTGTGGGCAGCCTTGATTTATTTAAGAGTGCCCCGTGGGAATAGTTCACACTTCGCTTTCGGTGATTTATTCCAAAAGTTTCGAAGGTGGAAATTAAATTGTAACTCTGAAATTTAGTTGCCGCTTGCTTGTGCGAGTTTCAGAGTTTAGGAAAATCTTTTTTTATCACGATAGTAATAAAAACATTATAAATTTTATTCACATACATTTTTCGTTAAATTCATAACCACTTGAAAGCCTTGCCCCTTAATTGCATTCTTCGCTTAATTGAGATTGAACTTTTGCAAAGGAAATTATCATTTAAAGGTCGTGAAATATGTAATTGATTTATTCGGTTAACCTTATAATGAGTTCCGATTCATATAAAGAATTGGGTAAATTTAATTGCATTATAAATACGATTCCAACTAGTAATTCGTCACTTTTTCGTTCTATTCCTTAGAAATGGAATTTTAACTCTTTTCATGGAGTTTTATTTGGGAATTAGCATGTTCATTTCAAATGGAAGAAAATATATACAGCCATATACCAAGTACAGTAAAACCTCACTTTGCGACGATAATTGGTTCCCAAAAAATTCGTCGCAAACGAAACGTCGCAATTCAAATTGTATGCAGGTGTGCTAAAATATTGAAGATGCATACGTCCCAATACAAAATCCAAAGGTTATTTGATCAAAACCAAAGCAATTTCCAGTTTCTAATAAATTTATTTGTTAATACAGAAAATTGAAACTTAAGAATTTTTCGATGCTATGTGAAATGACGAAAATTTATCCGCCTATTTTTTCGACGCAATGCGAAACGTCGCTAACTGAAACGTCACAAAGTGAGGGAATATTCCTAGGGAATATTGGTATAGGAAGTAGTAAATAATGACTAGAAACGAATGCTCGGTCTCGGTTACGTTTACCGAACAGTTCGGCCAAAAGGTACAGGTTCGGTATCGGCTCCTAAAAGGCCGAGTATTTAGCCGAACAGTTGAGAAAAAAATTGTATAGCTTTAAGCGAAAGTTTAAATTGTTTTTTATATGAGTGACCCTGTGATCTTTCTGGCATCACTTTTTTTCCATTACATATTTTGAATCCATGGCAACGTTCTCATTTTCTATGAAGACAAACTCCTTTCAACTAATAGCGCGCGATTTGGCGTTTAGTGACCTACATCTTTTAAATTACTTCAATAAACTTATTGAAAAAATATTCATATTTCCAGATGCGATGTTTGACATGAATGAAATTTGGGAGTTCTTCCAGCGAAAGGCGAGTAAGGCCTCTTGCAACGCTTGTGCAAAGGAAATATCTCTCGGTTACTCACTTCCAAAGCACCAAACCATAACGAGGATTAAAAAGATACTTGGAAAGAATCCATCCAGACAAATGGAAGCTTCTCCTATAATCTATTGAAAAAGAAATACTTAGCTTTCGGGAAATTCTTTACTTGCATAGTACTACTCTTGAAAATTCTTTATCTTATTTATAATTTTTTACCATTTTTTGAAAAAGCTTTTCTTGCATAGTGCGACGGCACATGTACGTTAATCAAAAATTTTTTTTATAAATGGTTCAAAATTATTTATATTTTTATATATGTTTACTCGATTACACATTATTTTCGGATTTTTCAAATACTTTTTATAATAAATTTTTTCAGGAGTTATACATGTATGTATGTTCCCGAAAAATCTTCTGATCACGAATGACCACTTTGCTTGGCAGCTCGTACAGTTTTGTCCGCTTTTGTTACTGCCGCTCCTTATACACAGCACTGCTTCTTCATCCCTGTTGTGCTCTGATTGGCTGTTGCTCTATTTAATTTTATTTGATTTAATAGCCGTGCTTATCCTTGCCCGTCTGTCCTTTTCTTGGTTTCGGTTGTTTTCTGTTGAAGAGCAGGAATCCTCCCTGCCCGTCTGTCCTGTTTTATACCAGATGATTTAATTATGATTTTTTCGTCATGCCAGTAGTGCTGCGGCCCGGCCCGCGTTACTTTACAAATGTGGTGATATTTGTGAAAATTTTACTGGAGAACAATGTTGCCAGATTTTTTTTCAAAAAACTGTAAATTCCCGAAAGAAAAACTGTGTTTTTAAGCAAAAAACTGTAACCTTCAAAAACGTAGATATTTTTGTGAAATTACGGTTTTTTAAAATTTGATTAAGCAAAAATAACACAAAACAATTAATTTTCAATCAAATAACAAACTTAAATACGATAGCACTACGATAACCGAAAACATTTAATTTATTCTTTAAAATCTGAAATTTGATAAAAACTGTAATTTGTACTAGGAGGAAATTTTAAAAACTGAGAGCTTGTCTAAAAAACTACAATTTACTGTTAAAACTGTGAATATGGCAACATTGCTGGAGAAGGATTTTTTCCCTCTCTTCGCCAGGTATGCACAATCGTGCCGTGGGCTTTCACGCCATGAACGATCATTCTTCGCGCTCACACACGATACTTACGGTACACATAACCTCGGAGCAACAAACGCTGGGGTATTTTTGTCCAAGCATGGCAAAATCAATTTCGTTTATTTGGCCGGCAGCAAGCTGACCAAGAAAACTAATATCTCAATTTTACAATGCTTATAAATATTCAGTTGCACGAGTCTCTGTAGCAGCATAGAATGTCGACATCACCCATCGGAGGCATATAAGATGCAGTGTGGTGATCTGGAAGTATTCAAGTCATACTTCGTGTTTGCCTGTCTTTTCTTACTTTAATACTAATATGTAGGTATACATTTTGCATTTTCCGCACCACCGTAGAGGTAAGTAAATTGGCGCGTTACATTTCTCTTTGGGTTCCGCATCCCTTCGAATTACCACCGGTCTCTCGGCAAATCACCATTCTCTTTGGCAGTGTGCGATTGCATCTGGACCAGATTCGGTGAAAATATATTTATGTGTTTCTCTATCAAACAACAAAAAGCTCATAACAATTGAACAAACATTTTTGTGCATTCTTATACATGCACGAATTTGTTAATTTGTGTACAGCAAAAGTTAAAAAAATTAAGTTTAAAACTTATGGTAGAAACTCTGTCATTAACCCTCTAACTCCCAATTTTTTGATTTGACTGATAAAATTCAACGAGGACAAGAAAACTAAGAAAAAAATATTTGTCGTTTCAAAATTTCGATTTGGTGCATTTTTTAGCCAGTGCAGTCACAAAAGTGCATCCCGTCTCTAGACGGACATGGGTCGTTGGTACTAAAAAACTGTGTAACATTTAGTGAAATAAGATATATTTTTTTTTTATGAAAATGGATCGAATATTATAACGGCCATAATTTGCGGCCCAAATTAATGCCCACACAACAAGCACCCGCCTGAGGCACAGAAGACGGCCGTTGAACATTTTTCCTTTTCTTATTATATTTCCTTGTTTATGTATATATTTTCGGCATGAAGCCAAGAATTTTTTGTACTAAATAACTTCTTTTTCATACTATTATATTACTTATAAGATTATCTTTAGACCGGTTAGTTCATAGTAATGATAAGCATAACTCTAGTAGAAAAATACAAAAACCAACGCCCTGAAAAAGCAACAGCAACAGCACGGCACTAGCTGACATGCAGGAAAAGAAAAACAATAACAACAGCACGGCACTAGCTAGCATACAAAATAACAAAAACAGTCTACGCCTGACAGCGAGTCAGAACAATTGGTGCGATCCAAGCCGCGGACAGAAGCCCAAAGCCAATAAGCAGACTAAAAGCAAGTAGTGACGCCAAATAAGTACAGCGAAGGGTAAGCATTGGGAAGTGCAACATAAAAAGTAGACATTGGGATCTGTGGGCTTCCACTTCGAGTCGGGTATCCCCTCAAGTGTGACTGCCATCCCCCTCCCAGTAGGTTCCACTCCGAGTCGGGTATCTGCTCGAGTGGGACTACTGCCTTTTTCTGTGGACTGCCACTTCGAGTCGGGTATCTGCTCAAGTGTGACTGTCATCCCCCTCCCAGTAGGTTCCCCTCTGAGTCGGGTATCTGCTCGAGTGGGGACTAGCACATCCATCCGCGGGCTTTCCACTTCGAGTCGGGTATCTGCTCAAGTGTGATCGCCAAGTTTATCCAGTTAGTGCCACTCCAAGTCGGGTATCTGCTCGAGTGGGGACTAGCACATCCATCCGCGGGCTTTCCACTTCGAGTCGGGTATCTGCTGGAGTGGTGACTAGCACATCTGTCCGCGGGCTTTCCACTTCGAGTCGGGTATCTGCTCAAGTGTGATCGCCACGTCCGTGTAGTGGGTGCCACTCCGAGTCGGGTATCTGCTCGAGTGGGACCACTGCATGCTCGCGCAGGCTCCAAGTCTAGAGAAATTTTCATAGCCATTACAAAGAAAACTATTGCCAAAGAAATCTGCCTGTCAACCACCGTAGGTCTATGCTGTGAACGGAACCAGAGTCTAAATTATTGAGTTACCTATTGTTATAAATCTTAAGAGGTATCACATAGTAAAACAAAGCAAGCGAAATAATAAATTCTAATAAACTTACAGCCAGAAAGTGTTCTTCATTTCTTTCCCTAAACAAATAAATATTTTTTGTAATCCGACCCTGGACAGCCGCTGAACATACCTCAGCTTTTAGTGTCATCTGCCAGGTGCAGAGACTCGACCAAGGTAAAAGTGTCGTTACAAATGGCGCCCGAGCAGGGACTCTAGAAGGAAGACCCGAAGAAAACACGCGTAAGGACAAAGCGAGCATAGACGACGGAAGAACTACAGCAGCAAGACGAACACATAGATAGAACTATTGAATATTTAAAACAACAGAGAGACAACGAAATCAGCAAAATGGGAAAGTCGTGGGTATACCACATGAAAAAGGATGAGCTCATTGCCGTGGCAAAGGAATTCGGACTGGAAGCATCAGGGCACGTAGACGATCTGCGGCGTGAACTAAACACGCTCCTCGGGGCTAGTGACCTAAAGCCTGAAATTAGTGCCCGCCTCCTGGAGTTAGAAGCCCAATATCGACGAAGCTCTACGGCGGACCCCACCGGCCAGGCAGGCATAGTAGCATTGGAGGTACCCTTGAGACTTCATGAGCGGCCACCACTTACACACACTGATGGTCCCAGCGCTAGCAGAACGTTCCCTGCCACAGAGCCACCACTTGCGTACACTGATGGCCCCAGCGCTAGCAGAACGTTTCCACACACAGAGCCGCCACTTGCGTACACTGACGGCCCCAGCACCAACAGAGCATACCCAGCTACAGCACCAGCCCCCACGACAGAACGACTCGGGGAACAAACGGCGAGAGGAATGTCGTACGCCGCCGTGATCGATCACGTGCGAAAATGGTCCATAAAGTATGAAGGCGGACCAGATCCCGTGGCATTTTTCGAAAGATTGGAGGAGCTGGCCAAGGTCTACGGAGTCCCTATGGACCAGTTGCCGCGGCATGCCGGAGCTGCTCCGAGGAAACGCCCTCGTCTTGTTCCGAAATAACAATCGGGACTGGCAAGAGTGGCCAGCCTTTACAAAGGATTTCCTGCGTTTTCATCTGCCGGCGCGCTACTTTGAGCGGCTAGGAGATGAAATACGTGAACGCATTCAAAGGCCACAGGAATCCTTTAAGGAGTATCTGCTGAGTTTGCAGAACCTGATGCGACACGCCGGGTATTCAGACGCCCAGAAGTTGGAACGGATGTTCCGAAACTGCCAGCCGGAATACAAGCTGTACGTGCGACGAAAGGATTTTGACACGCTGGACGAGCTAGTCGCACTTGCCGAGGACCTAGAAGATATCCAGGGAGACAGACGCCAACCACAACCAGCAGCTCCCCCTCGACCCCGAGTAGAGAAGAACCGCATGGTAGCACCTGAAGCCACGACCAGAATTAATCCACAGACAGCCTGCCGGCGGTGCGGCCAAGACGGACACGTGGCACGAGGATGCAGAAACCCACAAGTCTTGTTTTGTTGGGATTGTGGACGACGCGGAATAAGGACCTACGATTGCTGCCGGCAACGATCGGGAAACGAGGTAGGACCGCGTCAGGAACGAGGACTGCCGTGTCCAAACCCCCCACCACCTCGACATCAATAAACCCACTCCGCTATGACACCGACCACGTTGTCGCCACCGTCTCCGTAGGGAACAGTATGTGGGAAGCCACCATCGACACCGGCGCTACATAAAGTTTCGTTAGCGAGAGATGCGCCAAGAAGCTGGAACACAGAGAAGGCATACGACGAGTGGCGACGAAGACAAGAATCCAGTTGGCGGACAGTAGTTAACGTGATATCACCGAGGCGATGACGACGAAGATCCGGCTTGGCAACAGGGTCTGCCAACTCCAGCTGCTAATACTCCCAGACATGCTTGATGACCTCCTTCTAGGCATGGACTTTCTACGACGAGCCAACGCAACGTTGGCGATCGGTGGAAGCACCATTACACTACAGGATTACGGAGGAGATCACTCGAAGCATAGGAGAAGTCGCTGCACCATGGCCCGCACTCAGGAGGCACCCAACGAAGAAGAAGACATAAAATTCTTCCTCACAAGCGAGTTGCAGCAGATGGAGAGCCTGGAACGAGTATCTAACATCACAACCCACAAAATTGTCATGAGGGACGACCGGCCGATCAAGCAGCGCTATTTTCCACGGAATCCGGCCATGAGCGAAATCATCAACGAACAAATCAACGAACTACTGGAAAAGGGCTGTATTGAGCCCTCCCGCAGTCCACATAGCGCCCCGATCGTATTGGTGCGGAAGAAGAACGACCAGTGGCGGTTATGTGTCGACTACCGACAACTCAATGCGTGCTCCATACCGGACGCATACCCGCTACCCCGCATCCAGCACATCCTCGACAGACTACGCGCCGCAAAGTACATCAGCAGCCTCGATCTGAAGAACGGCTACTGGCAAATCCCGATGTCCGAGGACAGTAAGCAGTATACGACATTTACGGTGCCCGGACGTGGGCTATTCCAATGGAAGGTCATGCCATTCGGCCTCCATTCCGCCCCAGCAACGTTCCAGCGAGCCTTAGACCGAGTCATCGGAGCTGACCTCGAGCCATACGCGTTCGCCTACTTGGACGACATCATCGTCACTGGGACGTCGCTCGAGGATCACAAACGGAACTTGAAGGAGGTGTTCCAGCGGTTGAAGGCGGCAAACCTTAGGCTTAACACGGATAAATGCGAATTCTTCAAGCAGCAGATCCAGTATCTCGGCCACGTAGTGAGCAGCGAGGGCATCCACACCGACCCGGATAAGATCGCTGCCATCAAAAATCTAAAGCCGCCGACCAACATCAAGGAGCTTCGCCGCTGTTTAGGCATTGCCTCCTGGTACCGCCGTTTCGTCCCAGAGTTCGCCAACACCGCCCTACCGATGACAACGCTGCTGCGCAAAGGGAAACATTGGAACTGGGGCCCGGAGCAACAAGCCGCATTCGACTGTCTGAAGAGTAAGTTGACTGAAGCCCCTATCTTAGCCTGCCCGGATTTTACACAACAGTTCGTTCTGCAAACGGATGCCAGCGAATACGGCCTAGGAGCCGTACTTACGCAGACGATCGAGGGGCAAGAACGGGTAATCGCCTATGCCAGCTGACACCTCAACCAGGCGGAACGCAATTACTCGGCGACAGAAAAGGAATGTCTGGCGATAATATGGGGTATCCGGGAAATGCGCCCCTACCTGGAGGGCTATCAGTTCACAGTCATCACGGACCACTTGGCGCTGAAATGGCTCAATGCGATAGAGAGCCCGTCCGGACGTATAGCCAGGTGGGTACTGGAGTTACAACAATACTCATTCGAGGTTCAGTACCGGAAGGGAAAGCTCAATGTCATGGCCGACGCACTCTCGAGGCAGCCACAAGCGACCCCCCGCCAGACCACAGTAGTCAGAGACGCAGAACCCAGATGTAAGTGGCTCCAGAAGCGGATGAAGGAGGTAAGAGAGAACCCGGAAAAGTTCCCAGATTACAGCTTCGAGAACGGGGAATTGTACCGGCACATTCCACGTCAACCGGGCGACGAAGACAGCACTCCATGGAAATTATGCGTGCCCAGCGACCTCCGGGAACAGGTTCTAAAGGAGAATCATGATGAGCCAAGCGCCGGCCACATGGGAGTCCGCAAAACGATCGTACGGGTCACCAGCCGCTTTTACTGGCCCGGGATGATGCGTGATATCTCCAAGTACGTGAAGAAGTGCCCATCCTGCCAGAGGTACAAGCCGAGTCAACAAAAACCCGCCGGCCAAATGCTGAGCAAAATTGCTGAAGAGCCATGGGCTACGGTCTGCGCCGACTTCGTGGCGCCACTACCTCGGTCCAAGCATGGCAACAACATACTGCTAGTCTTCCATGATAAGTTTTCCAAGTGGACAGAAGTTGTGCCCCTGCGACAAGCAACAGCTGACACCCTGAAGAAGGCGTTTCGTGAACGCATGCTGGCACGGTATGGCACCCCAAAGGTGTTCCTGTCAGACAACGGCGCACAATTCACCAGCAAGGCGTTCCAGAACTACCTGAAGGAAGTAGGGGTACGACAGCTGTTCACCGCGCCATATACTCCGCAGGAGAATCCGACGGAGCGGGCCAATCGCACGGTCAAGCGCATCATCGCTCAATACGCGAAGGAGAAACAGAAGGCATGGGACGAGTTGTTACCAGAAATATCGCTAGCCATCAACAGCTGTCCCTCGGAATCAACAGGATACAGCCCCGCGTTCCTTACACAAGGACGGGAGCTCAGGCTACCGAAGGCGCTTTACGACAGACAAACCCTTGGGACCGGAGGAGCAGAGCAGACACCGAACGAGCGCGCAGAACGACTCCAGGAAATATTCCAGCTAGTACGCCGGAACACAGCCAAAGCAACACAGGATTAGGCGTGACATTATAACCTGCGTCGTCGCAAATGGAGGCCGGAGACCGGGTATTAGTGAAACAACATCATTTGTCCAAAGTCACCGAGGATTTCGCCGCTAAGTTGGCACCGCGATACGATGGACCGTATACAATCGTGGGCTTCACGTCCCCTGTTATCGCGCAAGTACAAGCCCCAGGCGACAAACGCATCCGAAACGCGCATCTCGGCGAGTTGAAGCCATTCCATGGCGACTCTTCGGACTAACTCCGCCAAATCACACGAAGTCCCCTCATCTGTACCCCCTTTTGATATTGTCCTTTAATTTCTTCTCTTCCTCCAGTGCACGACACGAGTACATGGAAGAACATTTTACCCGCTCGAAGACTAAATTCGAAAAGAGGGTCCAAAAACTGAAGGAGGCGGTTCCCCGAATCCAGCCACTGGGCGAGGACTTCCAAGAGGTGGCCACACGCATTCCCCGCGGCTGACGAACAACGCTGCACGTGGTCCGGCGTGTACGAGTAGAACGCCCAACAGACATGGAAGCTACCCCCCCAGCACGGCGACGGCCAAGGAGCCCTAGCCGACACGCTCCAGGTGAAGTACGCCGGCACATCCCGAAGCAAGCCAAGCGCCGACATTCACCGGACGGCAAGGCCCGCCAGTCACACCACAGCGGCCAAGGCAAACAAGCAAAAACCTTCCGAGAGGGGGCCCGTTCTGCCACTCACCGTCAGCTGGACGTGCCGAAACACCGACGTCAGTTCAACAGCCACAACCCGATACCCCCAAAGAATCGACGCAGCCACACAACACCTGGGCTGCCGGACCTGCACGATGCAGAACACACCCACCGTGCCCCGGTCAAACAGACCATCCAACCGGCCGAAAGCCGTTCCCAGGTCCACCTTAAACCGGTGGCCTGCATCACACCGGCAGCAGCGAAGCGGCCGAGTAGAGAGGACGATCCCACTCTCCGGCATAGAACGAGGCCCAAACCGGTACCGACTACGAGACGCGGGAACCTCGGGCCGGCGACAGGCCCAAAGGACAACACGGTATGCCTTAACGTTAGCCCCGAACCAACGGTGGACCCCACACGGCAGCCAGGGTACCGACCAACCCGGGTGGCACACCGGCCGGGCGAATGGGCGGAACCTCAGGGAGCACACCACGAAAACAATCCCCCCGAGGCAGACCAACACCCTGACCACGAGCCCGTCGGAAGCGCTCCCACAGCAGACGAAGGGGCTCCTGCTAACAGAACGAGAGGACCCCAGCGGGACTGGGAGAATATTGAAGACACCGACGACGAGGAGAGTGACGGAAGCAGCTCTTTCAGTTCCTCCAGCACCAGCAGCTCCAGTATCTCAGATGGCACCGACCCGAACAGCAAACCGGGTGACACCAAGAGTAATCTCCCCGCAGACGCAGGCCGGGAAGACACACCACCCACAGCTCCATCTCAACAGAGGGCGACGAAGCTACCCATTCCGCCCAATGAGAAACCGACCCACAGCCACACCACAGGCGTCGGAAAGCCAGGCCGGGAAGACACACCACCCGCAGCTCCATCTCAACAGAGGGCGACGAAGCTACCCATTCCGCCCAATGAGAAACCGACCCACAGCCACACCACAGGCGTCGGAAAGCCAGGCCGGGAAGACACACCGCCCGCAGCTCCATCTCAACAGAGGGCGACGAAACCACCCATTCCGCCCAATGAAGGACCGACCCACAGCCACACCACAGGCGTCGGAAAGCCAGGCCGGGAAATCACAACGCCCGTAGCCACACCCCGGCATAGGGCGATGACGCCACCCATTCCGCCCCATGAAGCACCAACCCGCAGCCTCTGCGTCACACCAGAGACCACCACCAAACGCAAATGCCCGGCAACACCGCCCCTGGCGACGTTGCTCTTATCCCAGCCAACGGATCCAGAGAACGCGGAGTGGCCTACTCAAGCCCATTGGAACGTCATGGCCGAAACGCATGCGGCAGCAACCACCGGAACAGGCGAAGACGATGCCCGCCAGGTGGCTGTGCAGGGAATACGCCGCCTCTGCCAAGTTTACGGCATGGCACTCGCCGAGGATGCCAGTGATACCACTCGTGCCACAACATCCAGCGACAACGGCAACACTACCAGCCCTATGGGCCCGCCAGTCACCGGCACCATCGTATCCGGCCAAGTAAACACCCAGGCGGCCCACACGGAAGCGGAGACAGGATGCGTACCGCAACCAGACAACATCCCGCTGCCCACATTGACAACCCAGGAGGACACCCTGTCAATAGGAGCGGAGTCAGAAGGGCCGGACACAGAAATACAGAACCTTACCAACAAGGCCCTGCCCGAAGCCGTACGCGACACAGTACGAGTCGCAATCGCACAGCGCATACCCGGACGGCGCTATAAAACGAAGTGCCGAGACGGCGGCCGGGAATACCTAGTTCGCGTGCATCCGAACGGAAGGGTGGTCGTTACGCTCATCCCCGCGGGAAGTATCGGGGGAGTGTAACGGCCATAATTTGCGGCCCAAATTAATGCCCACACAACAAGCACCCGCCTGAGGCACAGAAGACGGCCGTTGAACATTTTTCCTTTTCTTATTATATTTCCTTGTTTATGTATATATTTTCGGCATGAAGCCAAGACTTTTTTGTACTAAATAACTTCTTTTTCATACTATTATATTACTTATAAGATTATCTTTAGACCGGTTAGTTCATAGTAATGATAAGCATAACTCTAGTAGAAAAATACAAAAACCAACGCCCTGAAAAAGCAATAGCAACAGCACGGCACTAGCTGACATGCAGGAAAAGAAAAGCAATAACAACAGCACGGCACTAGCTAGCATACAAAATAACAAAAACAGTCTACGCCTGACAGCGAGTCAGAACAATTGGTGCGATCCAAGCCGCGGACAGAAGCCCAAAGCCAATAAGCAGACTAAAAGCAAGTAGTGACGCCAAATAAGTACAGCGAAGGGTAAGCATTGGGAAGTGCAACATAAAAAGTAGACATTGGGATCTGTGGGCTTCCACTTCGAGTCGGGTATCCCCTCAAGTGTGACTGCCATCCCCCTCCCAGTAGGTTCCACTCCGAGTCGGGTATCTGCTCGAGTGGGACTACTGCCTTCTTCTGTGGACTGCCACTTCGAGTCGGGTATCTGCTCAAGTGTGACTGTCATCCCCCTCCCAGTAGGTTCCACTCCGAGTCGGGTATCTGCTCGAGTGGGACTACTACCTCCTCACATCCTCCTGTGGGTTTCCACTTCGAGTCGGGTATCTGCTCAAGTGCGATTCTCACCTCCTCCCAGTACGTTCTACTCCGAGTCGGGTATCTGCTCGAGTGGGACTACTACCTCCTCACATCCTTCTGTGGGTTGTTCACTTCAAGTCGGGTATCTGCTCAAGTGTAACCCCCATCTCCTCCTAGTACGTTCCGCTCTGAGTCGGGTATCTGCTCGAGCGGGACTGCCGCAACCCTTCTACGGGCTTTCCACTTCGAGTCGGGTATCTGCTCAAGTGTGATCGCCACGTCCGTGTAGTGGGTGCCACTCCGAGTCGGGTATCTGCTCGAGTGGGACCACTGCATCCTCGCGCAGGCTCCAAGTCAGAGAAATTTTCATAGCCATTACAAAGAAAACTATTGCCAAAGAAATCTGCCTGTCAACCACCGTAGGTCTATGCTGTGAACGGAACCAGAGTCTAAATTATTGAGTTACCTATTGTTGTAAATCTTAAGAGGTATCACATGGTAAAACAAAGCAAGCGAAATAATAAATTCTAAGAATAAACTTACAGCCAGAAAGTGTTCTTCATTTCTTTCCCTAAACAAATAAATATTTTTGGTAACCCGACCCTGGACAGCCGCTGAACATACCTCAGCTTTTATTGTCATCTGCCAGGTGCAGAGACTCGACCAAGGTAAAAGTGTCGTTACAATATAAAGGAACAAGCTATTTACGAACATGAAAAGTTAAGAAGAAAGGCTGCAGTCGAATTGCAGAGGTTCAGATTGTATTTACTGCAGTACGCTTAAGTGTTGGACTTACACCCTGGTAGTTTGCACATCTTTTTGCAAGATCTATCGACAAATGCACAATACGCCCCACATAGTCATGTCGCACTTAATCTGTTGAATTATAAGCCTTCTTTAATTTATGCGTTGGCCACTGATCGACCCAATTGCCGTATCTCTAGCGAAGAATCAATAATACACAAGAATCCAAGCACGTTTTTTTCGAAATTTTGGCAATTGAGTGGAGCGGTTTCCTTTGGAGAAATGATGGAAAAGAACAAATACATTCACCATTGCTACATCCAACAGATGAAAAAAAAATCGATTTGTCCACTTCCTTGTCTTAGCGCGAATGTAAAAGCGACCTATTACTCCATCCATGAGGTCGATACTACCCATGTGACGGTTATACTCTTTTATAATGAATGGACAGTCAACTTCAGCTTGCTGTTTTGTTTTTCGGCCCCAATGTATTGCTTTTAGTTGTTTCTCATCAGTATTTCGTGACCTAAAAGGTTTGGTAGCGTAAGTCAACAGCATACGAACAGTTTTGTTATCTACAAAACATTGCTTATATCGATTCCATATGCGCTGACAACATATTCCTCAGAATAAGCTCGATGGACCTTTTTGGTAGCCGATGCTGCTTCGCTTGACAATTTACTATTCGGAACACGATTCGTGCGCACTATACCCAAGCTATAAGTTCCACAACTCTTGAGATACATCACCAAACCCAGCGATGTATAAATATTATCAGAGTAGAAGGTATGGTTGACATTGTCCGGTATTTTGCTTGACAAACGAATTATGACATTCGATGAAGCACCAAGATCTGGTGCATCTTCTGTAATGACGTTATCGGCATCACCAGAGCAAATTTTTGTTTCTAGAAAGATAGTAGTTATAATTCAGATAGATATGTACGCTTCTTATAGTATATCATATTTTTTTGCAGTAGATTTAGGCACAGGATCAAGCACAGTACCATTAGCAGCAAATGAAGTGTTTAGAAATGCTGATGATGTACCGGTTATTTCATATTCGACTTATTCAAATTTATGTTGCTCATTTTCACACTTGCAACCAATGCTTCTCCCATTTCAGTCGAATTAATCCGAAAGTTTTATTTTGGTCAACAATATCATCGTCACTATCGAAATCTTATTCTACACCAGTGTCATCGTCGGAATAGATTGAATTCATTCCCCCCTCTGACAAGGCAGATAGTTTGTAATATTCTTTACGGTGCAACATGGCTAATAACAAGCAAAAAGCAAAGAAATATTCAATAAAAATGACCAACACATTCATTGAAAACTTGTGAAATACTAAAATGCATCGCGAAAAAATTTCACTCGACTGCCCAGGTCCGTCTACAAATATGAAAATTTACATTGATAAATGCACTTTAGGAAACCAAAACAAACGCTATATGAAATATTATAGTTTTTCTTACCCACAGATATTTTTTTAACTCGGTACGCCCAAAATTGGAATTTATATGAATTTAAAAAAAATAAATGTTTCGGAAAAAAATTAAAAACGCGATTTTTCGACAAATTTTCACTTTCAACCGACTTTCAACAGGTGATAGGCAGGTGCTACATCAACATATAGGAGAGAGGGGGGTACCTTCGTCCTTGGGGCACATTCGTCAAAGACGATTTCGGTATGAAGGAGTCATCGGACATAACTGTTTATTAGTAAAAACTAACCCATAACTAGCATACATATCCCTCACAAAGTTTGCCACCTCTATCTGAACAGCTGATAAAGTTACATTTGATTTTGTGTGTTTCGCGCTTCGTTCCCGAATATTCAGGTCGGTAACGTAAGGAGTTTGTGCTGTATTTATACCATTATTTCGAACAAAATTGTATTAGTATTAATTTAATACTAATTATTTTGTAAATAAAAGTGTATTAAGTGAAAATAAAGCACTGAAATTAGAAGTAAAAAATAAAAAGAAAAAAAAGTGACACCAGGGTGGACTCGTCTTTTTTTCATGGGGCACATTCGTCAATATAACTTCACAGGTACTAAAAATCGAAATCGAGTTGAAGCTTCCAAGACCCTCGAACCTGGCTTAAACCTCCCGTAACCACACAAAATTAATATTATTGTCGATCTCAGCACTTTCAACATTATATATAAAAAATAATTTATAAAAAAAATTGTACAATAACTACATTTTTTTGAAGCTCTTAAACATGATGTTTTTTTATTTTTTTAATGCAAAATATAATAAAAACGTGTTATGTAACCAAAAACATGTCTTATTTAGTCTAAACAAGATTTTGTATCACCTTATGGTACTTTAAAGTGTGAATGCCGAAAGTGCCCCGCCAAATGCCGAAGCTACCCTGGCATGGGGGCACATTCAGCGAAATGACTTTTTTACTAATCATGAAAAAAATAAATACAAACAGAACTTTTTAAAGAAATTTTAGTATAACATTTTATTGTTAAATAATGAGGTATTGTAACAGTTTATTCGGTTTTTATATATATTGATTACCTTCTGAAATATACTCCTTCAAAAAAAAAAGAGACGAATGTACCCCTGTCAACGGGAATCCCATAAAATGATAAGCCTTTGCAGATTTTAAAATAGCCAAAGTTTGAACACGATTGGAGCATGTTAACCCGGAATTATTCATTATTTTCCCATGACTAATGTATCAAATTAAAGGCGATATTTTTCTAACTAATTTATGTTCTACATATACATATTTTTTTCTACTTGTAGTCGAACCGAGCTATAACAGCCTTTGTTACCAAAAATATGACTAGGTATTTGTAGGAACGAACTTATGCTTCGCAATTTTCTGCAACTTCGCAATGTGCATTGCGATGCTGTCTTCTGCATCTTTCGCATATTAAAAAAATTGTTGTTGCAGTAGATGAATCGACGTTTCCAACTTCTGTTCGTAAACGCTTTCTAACGCCGAATACATGGCAGCAGCGGTATCGCAATTAATAATATACATATGTATGTACATCAGCGGCTCCTCACCCATCGAAATAACCAAAATCTTTTGAGCTTCGGCATCCTTCGCCCTCCGTTGAATAAGAGACGATCCTTCCTCGCCTGGCTGCACATCAGTTCCGTTCACAATTTCCTAAAGGCCACTTTATTGATAGTAAGATACTGGTGACTTCGAAACAATTTATTTTCTACTTTTTAGTACATTAAATTAATGAAAGCTTATTTTTAAAGTTTTTTTTATAGAATATTATTTTCTACTTTTAGTCTCCAATAAATTAAATTTTAGAGCTCTGAACTTGCAGAGCAGTACACAATATTTTATTGGTATTCACAAAAAGGCACTGAAATTATGTGATATGGTACTGCGGTAATTTTCAAATTTAAATAGTAATGAATTTTGCATGTTATACGTTTCTATAATTTAACCCCGCAGGTACTAATGAGAGCAGGCGTCCTTATGCGGCCCCGAGACGGTCAAATGGTTTGAGTCAAACATGAGCATGTGTTGGAGAATATTTGTATGTATGGTAACACAGACAATGTTTGACCAAATATCAAAGTGGTTTAGATATTTGTGACGCACTGCAGGGGCTAAAGCAAAATTGCCATTTCGTTTTGTTCGTCGTGCTGTTAACATCGTGCGCATGTCGGCAAACCAAACAAGCGACGCGGAAAAACAATTTTTGTCGCGAAATTTATGCGATAACTGACTTCTTTTTCTTAAGCACTGTTCAATCCGAGTGCTCTTCTCTTTATTTTTTCACTTTTTAACACACTTTGCCAGTGCAAAATATGCGATACAATCGTCCGTGTCACTCATAGTATGTCTGCACACCACAAAGATTCGGAAATTATGAAGATTTGATGGCAATGTTTGTTTTGTGTAAGGGCTAAGCATCAGTTTACACGGACACATGTTTGACTCAAACCATTTGACCGTCTCGGGGCCGCATAACGCCATGGGAAAAAGTTGCTCATAGAAACAAAAAAAAAGCAGTCAAGTGAGAGTCGAGCTCGCGCCCTAAAGCCTCGTTCACATTCGACTTACCTCGCTTTGCTTGACAGTTCGAGTTTCAACAACAAAGCATGAAAAGTAGAAGGTTTGCTACAATGAACGCTTTAACTTTGGATTTTACTGATATAATTAAAGTAGTAGTAGTTATGCAACTAATGTTTGAAATTCGCGAGTGTCTTAATTGAAAACGTAAACGCACGAGAAAATGAAACCAACTGCAAGCGCACGAGAAAATGAAAAATATCACAAAAAATTTCAACAACTGATTGTCAAAGCGCCAAAAAGTTGAGAGTTGCCCAACATTTTGCTTCGCTTTGCTTTCCTCGCGTTCTATTTAGCAAGCCTCATATAAAAGCATGTATTGAACTTATCTGTCAAAGCGAAATTCTGAACCAAAGCGAAGCAAAAGTCGAATGTGAACGAAGCTTAAGGATTTCGTACCAGAAATACCCTTTTTGAGGTTCGAATTCAAAAAAAACAACGAAGAATAAAAATCAGATAACCTGTTTGCTTGGCAGCTCGTACAGTTCTGTCCGCTTTTGCTACAGCTGTTCATTATATAGAGCAGTGCTTCTTCTTCCCTGTTGTGCTCTGATTGGCTGTTGCTGAAATTAATTCTTTTTAATTTAATAGGAGTACTTTTCCTTGCCCGTTTGGTCTGTTCTTGGTTTTCGTTGTTTTCGGTTGAATAGCAGCGCTCCTCCTTGCCCGTCTGTCCTCGAAACATTTGTTCATGTATTTGATGTGATTTAATGTTATATCTAGAGCCCGACCGAACCCGAAATTTTGGCCGAGACCGATACCGAACTTCGGCCTTTTTTTAATGTTCGGCCGAAACCGAAACCGAGACCGAACCTTTCGAATATATAGGTACATATGCAAACAAAAGAAGAAGAATTTAAATGAAAAAAAATTTATACATTTTTAGGAAAAAATACATTTTATTATAAAAAACAATTCATTTCAGGTATAAATACCTACATTAAGCATCTGATTTATGAAAAATCAATAAAAAGTATTATACAAAAATTTAAATTTTGTTTAAAACTATACAATTTTTTCCTCAACTGTTCGGCTAAATACTCGGCCTTTTGTAGCCGAGACCGAACCGAGACCGAACCCGAACCCGAACCTTTTGGCCGAACTGTTGGGTAACTGAAACCGAGACCGAGCCTTCGTTCGGGCTCTAGTTACATCTATATAATATTGGTTGTGATGCCTATATATTGGTAGGGGCCTAAATCAGGCGTAAATCTACAAAAAAGTGCCACGCCCCCTATCCTACGCCCATAAAATTTTACCAGTGGGACGACGCATCCAAGAGGCGTCTGAATACGAAATTTCAATGCTGCACGACTTTTAGCTCCAAAGCTAATCGAGATAAAAAATTAGGTCTGTATGGGCGGTGCCACGCCCTCTTGCCCAAGCCGATATTTTTAATAATAAATGATTGATTCATGTATTGTGCTCCTGTTTACGCATGTATGCAAAGTTTCAGATCTCTAAGTAGTCGGGAAGTGGGTGAAAAATTGATTACTAGATTTGCCGACATACAAACATACATACAAACATACATACCTGAAGTTAATATAAAGCTTATGAAAAGAGCAGAACCTTTAGTTGAAAAATCCAGATTCTGAATTAACTGTCAAGAAGAGGTGTTTGTTAATATGAGCCGGTGAAAGACGATTTCTCTTTTGGGCAACTATTGCTCCCGCTTTGGAGAACAACCGCTCGCAGGGCACAGACGGTGCCATGACGCAAGGGTAGCTTCGAGCAAGTCTATAAGAAATCGGAAAGTTACTTTTCATTTCTTCCCATTTTGCTCTGCAAGAGGGTTGCTATTAATATGTAAAATTGGCATAGCCAAATATTGTGAAATCTCGTCCAGATCTTTATGCTTTTTTCTGATCTTGGACCAACTCACGATGATTTTCCCAAAATTTATAGGACGCTTCTTCGGCTCATTTGAACTGTCGTCCAATAATACTCCTGGATAAAATTTTCAACTAAGAGAAGTGTTAAGAGAAAATGTTTTTCAATACCAATTTTTCTGTAAAAATCAATTGATTTCAAGTTGGATCCGAAATGCACAACACGGCTGCATCACTGTGTAAAGTGTCAGGTCAATATCTCTGGCAGTTTCTTAGGAAGGTACTATACTTTTGAATATACATACATTAGTATAATTAAGATAATTTGAGCGTGTGCTTAGGCCGATACGAATTAATCGTGATATCGATAGTTTAATTCAACAAACAAACATTCCATTTTTTTCTGATTTATGCCAATTTCGTAAAAGATGGTAACCAGACAGATAGAGTTGGCTCCTGGCTCATATACTAGTATTTGTATATACTCTACACAATTGCTGGATAACAGTAAGCTATCTCGTGATGTACTGCTCAAGGTTGGCATCAAAAGCCATATAAATGATTTTGCGGAGGTAACCACACTGAATAGGACTTTAAACAAAGCTTTCCCTCAAATTGTATTTGCATACGTAATGCTTGAATTATATTGCTTAAAGCCAAATGCTACGTACCATTATTATAATTAGGCCTTGCACGTGCTACAATTTAATGCAAATGCATATAGTACATATTCCGCATTATGCGCAAATGAATATGCTTATGTAATTTACTCAGAAATGTGCCAGTTAAATCCCATTTAATTATTTGGCATGTTCCCTTGCCATGGCTTAAAGCACTCTGCATAACAAAATTACTCGCTCGTGTTGTTAGTTGGCATTGTTAACCCGTCGCTTTTCTATTTGTGGTGAAATGATTCCATTGTAATTGTTGTATATGCAATCACCGACGCTACCACGCTTGAACCCACACACGAGGTGCAATACAGTGGGTATACAGTGGGCTAAATTAATTTTGTCACTGTCCATAATCTTGAAGTGGTCGCCGCGGTGGCTTAGTGTACAAGTGCTTGGTCGCTGATGCGAGGAGGCCTGAGTTCAAGACCGGCCTCGGATCATCTAATAAAAAAGAAAATTTGTCTATTATTAGAAATTGTTTCATCTGTGAGTAATGTTCTGCCCCAGTAGAGCTTATTGTCTGTATTATCGGTGACCGGGTCCGGTTTGTAGTCGTAGTAGTAGTCATTGAATTCTGCGAGTTTTAGTATGTAGGCAATTGCTTGGTGTACTATTTTTGCTGCAAGGATGTGTCTTTCGATGTATTCAACACCAGCCAGTATTTGACATCCCGACATTCCCGACATTCCACTCTTGTTATTATATCTTGAAGTTGCATGTAGTGCAGCTGATTTGGGAACCTTACTATCAGAAAAGTTAAAGGTTCGTTCTGGTTTTAAAACTTACTTTTACATGCATTCCAATGATATTGTATTCGTACATAGAACGGTTAAAATATGAAAATATTGTAGCTAAAATATGGAAAATTTTATTTTAAGGCATATTTGTAGCTTTTCTATTTCCAAAAATTCATAAAACATATAGTTTTAACGCGTCTTGATTATCCTTTTGGTTTCTTAAATTAATCTATACTTAAAGTTTTTTGGCTAAAAATTCGCTATCGGAAAATGTCGTTGTAATTTTAATTTTTTTTAACAAGAAGTGAGAAGAAGGGAAATATAGACAGATATACATGATTAGCTGCGGAAAAGGATGCACTATCAATCCACTAAAACCTTCAGCAAAGCCCTTTTTTGTTTAGACAATTGTAGGTGCTAAATCGACATTGAGTTTTATTAAATTCGTCGCAGATACCTAGACGTCTCGTCACATCTGCATGAGAGGCCTATTTATCAAAGTTATTTATGCATATATTTTAAAATCCTCATGGGCACGTAGATCTTTTCGCAATATCCTGTGATTTATTATCTTGACAACGAAATGTGATCCTGTCTCGTCCATCACAATGACAAAGAATTTGGTCCGCAGTTTCTGAACCTTCACAAGCTACAAATTCTACACATATTCTTTTATATTATATCCATGAACGACATATGTATGTATGTTTCAGCATGTTACCCAGCAGAGCATGCCAATAAAACCGTGATAATGTGTTTCATACAATAGATCATTAGATCGTGCGATACTTTCCCAATCAGAGAAGAAATCCCAAAATTAATTCACTGAGGCATATAGATAAATCTTTATTCGTAAAATCTTCGACTAGCAAAATAATACAGGAAAAATGAGGTGGGCGTATTGTACACAACGATGAAAAAGTAATACCCAAAAAATAGTTCCAAAAAGATTATTCATGGAAATAATTATTTAAAAGTGCTGAAAAATTTCAAGCAGAGAGTTCAAACTTTACTTACTAAAGGTGCCGTCAGACTACGCAAGAAAATCGTTTTCAGAAAAATTTAAAAATTTCAAATGACAGAAAGAAATTTCAAGAGCAGTCACAGAAGCTTACTAGCAATGACATTCTATTGTCATACCTGATAATTTTCAAAAATATTAACCCGTTTTCAGTTTGAGTTTGCGTTTGAAGAAAAAAGTAAAAAGAAAAAAAATAAAAATGCCCAACTGTTGTTATTTGTGCAAAGGCACTTACGATGAAGAGATGCCGATGTTTTCTGTGCCTAACGATGAAGATTTGCGACGAAAATGGTCAAGAGTCTGCAATATCACCTTTTCTCCTCAGCGCATGTTTGCGCTAACCATTTTGAGGTGAAGGAGATCTTAGGCAGTAAGAAAAGGCAATTGGGACCATTTGCGGTTCCCTCAAAACAATTGCCTTCAATTTCATTACTGAAAATAAAAATTGCTTGGTACGTAAAAATGTTGAGTAACTTTTTTGTACTAATGTCTCGGATGGGTTAAGACATAGAACGAAGAAGGAGAAAAGAAAATCAAAATATTTATTGACAATTGTAAGGTATGACAATCTATCTGGTTCACTTGATATTTATTACACTATGACTTGATAGAGCTCGCCCTTACAGCTTCAGCATATTGAAGCTTATTTCGCTGCATTGTGCAATGTAAATAAAGCATGTAAATGTTTGCGGAGGCACACCTTAAGCCCTGTTGGCGCATGCATATGTATATGGATCTTGTTCTGCCGCAGCGCAAGAGGGACTTTTGTGTGAAATACAATTTTAACTTACTTGCCAGTCTCCTCGACCACCGTTGCCAGCATGAACTCCGTGGATTTGTCATTTACGATGACATGGCAGTCGTCGATATCGGGCGAGACGGCGTTCTCCTCGTCCTCCTCGTTCGAGCCGGACCCGGTGTTAGTCGCCGGCTCGTCGGGCACGATGCGGCTGGCGTGCCGAGTGCTATCCAATGCAGTTTCCGCTAATCTGCGTGTTTGCGCAATATTCTCGATGACACTTCCGCCCGTCAGCTCCGACAGATGGGGCTTCCGCGCCGCGCGCTGCTTGCGTGCACGACTTCGCAGCGCCTGCATTCGATGTGAGGGGGAAAGTGGAAGTGGTAGAGCGACAATGTTAGTGACTGATTAGTTTAGTTGTGTTTCTGTTGATATTTGCGGCGGTTTATGAAAATACGTTAAGGGCTATGGAAATGTGTTTGGCCTACGGCCTTGCGCAAATCTAATTAAGCCGTAATGACTTTGCAACTCGCCGGTGTGTATTGCATGCATGCGCATGAATGTGTGTGTGTTTGTAATTGCATATGATAATATGTGGGTGGCAATCTCTTAGTACCTTAAAAATATTCCAGTAAAGAAACACCATGATGATACAGGGTATGTAAAAGCTGCTCAGCGAGGAGTAAAGAATGAAATCCGTATTATAGAACATGCACAGATCTGGATCCCGGTTGGGTGTATTGTTCAGTCCAAGCACGATGGGCGAGCCAATTGCTGCCGAGATGGCCCAGACGAGTAAAATCGTTAGACAGACGCGGCGACTGTTTTTGTGCTTGGCATATTTGATGGGTTGCGTTACAGCGATATATCTGTAAATAAGTAGAGGAAGGGTATTAAAAATTATCGATTTCGCGTCCAGTGCCTTTGCTTCTTAAAGTACGTACGGATTTTGATTCCGTGTTATTCGTGACATTCGGATATCGAATCATTTCATTTCATTCTCGGTTCGAATCAATATGGAATTTTACGCGAATTCGTGTAACTCCCCGAAGCAAAAATGCTTTAAATAGATTTTAGATATAAGGGATACCAATCCTGGTTTACCGCTGCATTGCTACATTTCAAGAAATGTGCAGCGATTTTCGAAATTCTTTTAAAAACAATTCGTTAAACACTTCAAACTGTCTAAGCCTCAAGAGTTTTATGATGCTCTGTTTTCTTTTTTGAAGGGCAAGGATCTGACTCATGTCGCAGATTAAGAACACACCAAGGGACTCACCCAGACCGCACATCGAGTATAACCAGTACCTCTAAGGAAACAGAGCAGAGGTTCACACAGTTGAGAATGCCACATTCTACGATGAAGAAAATTTACTAACAGGCAGGATTTCGGTTTACTGACCAAGCTTCAGTCGGCAAAATGGACAATGGAAAGCTGCGAAAGCAGAAAAAGCTTGAACTGGGCATATGCAAAAAATGTGGACAAGTCATATTTAAGTTAATAAAATTTGCTGTCAAACAGAAAGGGTTTTTAGAACTGAAATGCTCGTAGAGCGTACAAATTTGAATTTGATTGGGGCACGACTTTTCTATTGGTCAAACACTTCACGTTGTCTTGAAGCATAATTAAAAACCCCTTTTTTAATTAAAGACAACAACAAGATAAAATTTTAGACACGTATGCGAACTACCCTTAATGCGGGACTGACTTCAGATAGGAATTCCCTTTTCCAATTTGCAGCTGCCTAATACTACACAAATTATTTATCTTTATTATAAAAGCATAATCCTCTTGTTAACGTATCCGTATGTTGCGCCATACTTTACGTTCCGTTATAATCTAATTGCTCAAGGACAATAAGGAAAACACAGCAATCTTCAGTAAAATGCAAACAATGGAATTATTCGGGATAAAAAGAAATTGAAAAAACAGGGTTTTAATTTTTTATTCCTGCACTAACACTGTTACACAAAAGAGAAGCACACATACCACGAAACAAACGAGTACACAAAAAATGCTATATATTTCCATTTCGGTATATTTTCATAAGATTTAATTAAATTTTGATTGATTGCGTCTTGCTGCAGGGAATTTCGGTTGCAAGAAGTGTCCCAAAAGGAAATGATGCAGGCAGAACACTCAAGCTCACGCACGTCTGCCATATTCTCTTTTTTAAATAGCGCACAATTTACAATGTTCCTCCGTGCCCGCCCGCTCTGGTCCTCTGCAGCACCTTTCTGGTCCTTAGCCCTCTATGTACATTTGCATGATGCCTTTAAGTGACAAGCAAAATGAAATGCACACACAAATTTGCTTTTTAGCACTGCCGCAAGCCCGCCTCGGCAAGCGAAGAGCCCAGCAAAACGAGACAACAAACGCTTGTCCTTCTGTCATATATCCTCGCACAGCATTGCGAATAATCCAGCGCAAAATGCGTGAAATGTAAATAAAGTAAATTAAAAACGCCTTCCAATTTTTGGCTACAGATTACAAGCACGATTCATGCTTCATGTGCCCCCAGCAAATTAAAGTCAGCAGTCCTTTGTTTCGGTTTTGCGTCGTAAACTGTTAAAAGCAGAATAAAATTCTGTGGCCACACCGTGACATACAATTAAAGGAAATTAAAGGACATCAGTGTGCATTTCTGTTTGCTTTTCCATACTGGCTGATACCGTTGCTGGTTGTTGGGAGTTGATAAATTTTCATGAGACTGAGGGTGGACCTTGAAAATTTTGATCCTTAAAGTTTGCTACTTACAAATGTGACAGTCGACAAAGAGGCAGTCGACAAAAAAAAAATTGGTTTCGAGCTGACAAAATTTTGAAGTGTTTCCGATTGCCAGCGTCTACAAATCTTGGAACTAATGAACGGCTTTTTTGTTATCAGTCACGTTTTTAAGAATGGCACTGGAAATTCGACCTTTTTGTTCCTGTTCTAATGATGCTCACCTGTCTATTGATATCGCAACTAGATTAAAAATCGATGAAGTGGAGCATATCACATCCATGGCTATATAGAAATCACATACGAAATTGGGCAATGCCCAAATGCCATTTACCTGTAAATAGAGTAAGGAAAAGTAGTTTTAATAAATATGTATATTTTCGCAATAATATCTAGCATATTTAATATTAAAGCGCAAATATGCTTAGCTCTATGTTTTTTACCATTAAAAATAAAACAAATTTAGATAAATTTTTTGATAGAAAAAATTCACATTCGGCTTTTGTATCTAAGCCGCTGAGATAGAAGCGAAACACTCACGTCAAGCTGCTAAAAATTCGAACCAGTTTTGAAGAATATTCTTGTTAAAGTTTACTTAAAAATTCGAAATTAAATTCTTGTACAGCTTTGAATTTGCATTTTGATTTGGGATAGCTTGTCGTGGCGCTGTGAAGTTCTATCGTACTCTCGCAGCGTAACGCACAACTTTTCGAATTTCAACAAGTGAAACTGACATAAGCCCTTTTCGTTTGCTTGCGTAGTTTTGCAAGATGATGCTCGTATGAAATGCCACATAAATCAAAGAGGTTTTAATAAAGTTCCAGCTGCTGCACCGGAAATATGTTGGCACACACTCCCCAGCCCCTGTCCCCCAACCGGAGAGATATTTTGAACAACTTTCTTGGTACAGCGCTTTTCAATTAAAACTATAAATTTCGAAAAGAACGGCAACATCTCCGTTCGCTGCCGTATCCCAAAGAAACTATACAAACGACATACAATACAAGTGCTATAATAAAAATGACGCTACGCTCAAGCAAAGATGTTAGTAGACAAGCCAATTGTCACAAGAACAGTAGAAAATGCAGAATGAATTTTAAAATTATGCTGTTGCTGAAACGACTGCAAGAGATCATAAATTATTGATATGAATCAAAGTTAGTGACTCATTTTTTATTATAGCTCATATGTAATAAAACTTTATACAACTGCCCGGCTGTGGTAGGTTAGAAAAGAACGTTATTGAGTAAGAATTTTTAAGCTGTTTGACTTAAAGATGAACGGGCATTTCTTTCGAACAACATCTGCGCAAGTCACTCTGCCACGAGCTGATGAAGCCCTTTGCAGATACCCAGTTTATTCCTCAAAGGAGCTAAGTTTTTCGTAAACTTCAACTAGTTCGTCAGCTAACATTTTGGCCAGGGGCCCAATCAGGTATCAACCTCTCCCTAATATGGGCTATAGCATGTACAGTGGGAGTACCCAGCAATTAGCAGACAAAGGCTGAGGTAGGCAACATGGATCATGCAGACTTCGTCATTTTTGAAACGTGAGGCTTGAAGTTCTTGAAAAGTTTCAAACTGGCGGTTAAATTTTAAGCCCCGACAAAAGTTCGAATAAACGCTACTTTAAGGGCCTTGCAGTGATCAAACTTTTCGAAACAGAAGCTACTATCTTCGAAAACAGTTGTGTTCCAGAAGTAAGCAAGGATGTGCTGGTATATCGGATACTCCTTTCTCAAACAGCTTAATGATGAAAAACATTCGAGTGTAAGGTTGCCAGCAAAAGGGTTCTCAAGTGTCATCTGCAAATGAGGAGAACATATGTGAAAATGTTTGGAAAGCACTTAAAAAGAGATTTGCAAATTCAGCTGTCCAAAATATCGGAAGCAACATGTGTCAATTTGTTGTTGCCGAAATTATTAAAGTACACACATTTGCATGCATGCGCAAACACATTCGCACAGACATACACGTACAATACATACATACATGGTGTGCTCTTAATTAAGACTTGCCGCCAGATGTAATCAACTTGTTAAGGACTGCCTATCCTGCTGCCATGGCGTGTGTCATGTAGTGCGTCCTTGCTATTAACACATTCACTCACACAGAACCACATATTTGTGTGTCTGTGCGTTTCAGAAAGCAAGCATGCGACACTTCTGCTAGTGCGTCCTAGTTCCCTTCCCTTCCCTCTCCGAAGCCGAACTACATTGTTTTACTGTCTGCTTCCATTTTGCAAATAATTCTATCAAGGAACGAAGATTTATTATCATTTTTGCGGTCATCATACAGAAATGTGCCTGAGTCAGGCTGTGCGAAGACATTTGTGTTGTTATTTCAGCATCAAAATTCATTGAACGTACCAGGATATGATACAACATGTAGAGCTGTGTGTGTGTGTGTGTGTGTGTGTGTGTGAGTGTAGCTGTCCTTCAACTTGTAATGTTTCAATAGAAAAGCTTTGGCAGGGTTTTATAACGCCATAAATTTGAAGATTTTAAATTTGCTATTAATTCTTCAATAAGCAGCTTTCGCTTTTTTTACTTAAAGCTTTTACTTATTTGCAGCTTGGGAAGGCTTCTAATTGAGAGCAGATTTATTTAGTTCACAAAATTCTGCACGGCGGAATTAATTAAAAATACGGAGCTAATAAGTATTTAGCATCAGGCGCTTGGCCAGAATTTATTTCTTGGTTGGGGAAAGTAAGAAAGTAAGTTTTAATAAAATGCTTTCAGATTTTGCCCTAGCAAAACTACTTGCTGTTTAGGAATCGCGGAGCTGAAGCTTAGAAGGACTATGAAGCAACTATCGGGTATCTGCGTTAAACAAAACGACAAGATGTGTCCGAAATTTGCTGGTCGACTCTACTAAGTGGCGACGATATAGCTCATATATCATCTCATGCCTTAGCCAATTGATCAAAATTATAGTAATTTATATCAAAAGTGGACGGGATATGACGGGTAAGTCGGTTACGCAAAATTAATCTTTTGGATATTTAAAAAGTAAGGAATTGTGTTTTTGAATTAAAAATCTCGCAAATGAGCTACAGAATATTCTTAAAAAGCGTCGACGTGTTGTTAAAAAAATTAACAATCGGTTACTACGTTTATACGACACTTCAAATCGGTTTCAGTCAAATCGCATCGACTCAAAACAGTCGTATAAACAAAATTTCAAATCGCTTTGAAAATTTTAAACGTATCGAGTCAAAGCGCTTTTCAAATGAGTTTCAAATTTTTGAGTCGATTTGAAAATGCGTGTAAACGGGTGAAAATTTTCAAAGTGGTTTGAAAATCTAGTTTTCTGTGCATTTTTATGCAAAAGTCAAGCTAATTTTCATTAGACGCCAAAAATATATTGAAAAAGAAAGCTTCAGAACGTGGAAAAAAGTGGAAAGTGCAATGAAAAGATATTTCTGTGTTTTATAATTTTTGACAAATGCCACAATTTTCAAACCGTCTTCATTCGTTTCGCTTCAAAAGTCAATGTATCGAGATAAAGTGAATCGACTGGGACTGTCGTATAAACATGGTAGGTGTTGTTAGCCGATTTTAATTTGAACTGGGAACGTAACAACTACATCATATCCAGATTGATTTTAGAATCGGTAAAATTAAATTCGGATTAGTCGAAAGGACTTCAGAAAGTACAAATTGAATTCACAATAGTCAAATAAATATATTAATTTCAGATTAATCAAGTTGGTTTAAGAAATTGACGAATTGATTTTCCAGAAATGGACAAGTAGATTTCAGGAATACATACATTCAGATTAGTAAAATTGTTTTCAGAAACGTACGAATTGAATTCTGATTAGTCAAATTGATTTCTCAATCAAGAAAATTGTTTTTCGATTAATAAAATTTACCGATACTGAAATCAATCTGGAAATGGAATGGATATAGAGGTACTCCTTGAACATTTGTGCATTAATTCTCAAACAATCACACATTTTTCCACATTCTTCATGTGAACTAAATGACAAAATAAGCTATATAATTTCTAAATAGAAGATTATAGAATCATAGATTCTGACAAGGAAAGGGTAAAAAACGAGGACAAAAAATGTTTGCCAAAAATTACGAGAATCTCAGTTTGCGGCGTCAATGAGACTCATTCACTAGTAAAAAGTTAAAGTCTCAAATATAGGAATTTTTTTTTAAATTTTGAGCCAACATGCATTTTCATCACAGACAACTCGTGTATACAATTTCAATTTTTTTTGCAACAATTCAATAATGACTTTCGTTATGACGACAGACCTAAGAAAGTCTACGATGAAATTCAGTTGCATTAAACTGTGAACTTCCATACTGAAAAAACCTCTATTGGCAAAATCCTTCTGAAGAAATACTCAGTGACAGAAAAGGTGCGAAAACTTTCCGAAATTCTTCATGTACAACAGTATGTGTGCCCTACGGTAGACCAGCATCAATGGCCCCTATTTGAAGTGTCCTTAAAGTTTTCAATTGTTAAATTTATTTGCACAAGAACGCTTTTACATTAGAGATGCCTCAAGCGTTGTGTAAATACAAGCAATTCCACACTTTTATCACAATCTTGAGCAATTTCTCACTTAATTGCACGAAAAATTACATTTCTCATGGTGGGAAGTACTTTCGTAATGTTTTATTTTGGAAACTTCAATACGGACAATGACTGCGGGCAGAATTGCGGGGCCAGGGGATGCCAGTCATCTACAAGAGGCCATAAAACTTTCTTACGTCCACTGATGAAAGCAATTGACGTGTCATTTATGGAGCAAAATGCCAAGCATTGCGTAAGCATATCTATCTGTGGTATTTTAGGTAAGTCGAAATGTGTTTATTTCATTGACTTGCATTGGCACTGGACTGGGATTGCTAAATCTATTGAAAGCTCTAAAATAACTTTGCTCAAGTCCGCACACACACCCACAAAACCATATCTACTCCACACTCGTGTGTACACGTGTGTGTGCACTTTGAAGAGGCTAAGCGATAATGTCTTTTCCAAATACTCACACTCCATAAATACGCATCTTATGAGTTCGGCAGATTGCTATTGTACAATAAGAATGTTCAGCGGCGTAGTGGCAAAAAACTGAGCGAGATTCGAACTCTTCATATAAATATTTGGAAATGTTCCTTATTTTACATCAATAGACGATGACTGACGTATGCTGAGAACTCAAGCATCATTAGTCTGAACAGCCGAGTAGTCAACACGAAATTCTTCAGCAAGGACCAAACGTCGGAGCGAGGAACAAGTCTCAAGACAAAGTAACTTATGTAAGAAACAAGAAAATATGAGTACCAACGTGTTTTCGAGTATCGAATCTAAATCATGACTTTCCACGAAGGTTTTTTCGAATGCTTAAATTAATTCGAAGTTGTCGGTGTAGTGAATTTTGTAAGCTTATTCCGTTTCTTTGATGAAAAGGTTGTTAGGTAGTCTTTAAGACCTTCATAAATTCTCATATCGGATATTATATTCTACGCTGCATAACGGTGCATCTGACGGTATTTTTGTAAAGATCGCAAATTTTTTTTGGCAATCCGTAACCTTATTCCGAAAAATAACTTAGTAGAAAATTCAGGATCAGAATATAAATACTTCGGATTAGGTACTCATGTTCAGGAGGAAGTAGTTCGAGTTGGAAAAAAAGTTGGTCGCCACAATCTCCTTTCCCCCTTTTTCGTCTATCTTTTAGACATTTTGTAAATCGTAAATTTTTATAAATCGTTTGGAAATATCCTTGGACAAACGATTTTTACCAAATTCAGTTATATAAAATTTTCGGAATATCGGAATTGAAGGTGAATGTGTGTGTAAAATTGATTTAAGAAATGGACGAACATTTTCAGATGACTTTAATTGATTTTATAAACGGTCAAAATGATTACTCGTTACTTAAATTGAATTCGAAACAGAAAATACCAAGATGATAGCAGAAAGGGTATTAAAATTTATTTCAGATTTGTCGATTTCGCTTTTTATCGAAATGCCAAGGACCATTTTGGACTTTCAAATCCTTTAGCTCATATTGTATACCCCTCTCAAGTAGTCCTGGGAAACATGTCTGTGCGGTGTAGTGGCAAAAACGGCACAGGTCTCAAACGCAGAAACGGAGATGAATGCATCGAACGGAGCACGCCTCCATTCAATTGAAGCCGCCTTTGGTAACTCACACACACGCACTCGTACATTCTCACAGACACTCACCAGCATTTATTGATTCATTTCATACTATTATGCGTACAATATAACACACATACACGCACGCACACAGTCATACACATAACATTAAAATTCCCTCTCTCTCCGATTTGAAGTCCAGTTAGGCTATTTTAAGGAAAAGCGCTGGCATCTCAAGCGCACTGTGTGTGTGTGCTTGTGTGAGGGGATAGCATACACATATACACGCATACCCATACAATACGCCATTAAGGGTGGTTTATTGTTAGCTACAAGTTCATACATTTGTATTCGCGCTAGCTTTGTGTTCACCGGAAGTCCTTCTGATGTGCGTGTGTCTGTGTGGGTTATAGTGCCGATGCAATGCTTCTTTCAAACACACACTCACACATCACACAAATTATTTTGTGTGATAGGCATTTGAAGAAGTTTTGAAATTTTTCACATTTTCATTTTGATTGGAATTTTATTTCATTTCTTATAAGAAGTTAAAACATCAGTGAATCAGCGATAGAGCTGGCAGGAGAAGCTACAATAAATTGTTAGTGCGATGGAAACCAACGTTAAGAAACGTTTGAAATGGCTCGAAACTCATTCCTTTATAGCTTTAGGTGCATACACATATCCGAGTCTAATTCTAAGCCTGGTTCAAAAATCGTAATTCCTTTTGGAGGACTGTATAATAGATTGAAGTTTATGGCAAAAAGATCAGCTCTCTGAAAAGATACCGTTTTTATTACGGGGAAAGCTGGGACTTTCGAGGCAAAACTACAACAAGAATACTGTCTGTGGGAACGTAGCGCGTAAAGCTCTGTGCTGGTGGTGACTTTTCTTGTGAAACTTACGAATCTGGCCTCTTCTGTGGCTCATAACTGTAGACGCTTCAGTACACGGATCGAAAAAATGCGTAGCAGAAGTTTGTGTCTTATTTGGAAGCTATTTATACATATATTTTTGAATTCAAAAAACTGTTTCACATACAAAATACAAATTTGGACATACGTTTTTAAAATTCCATCAAGCTAGACTTTAACATATAAATGGAATCAATGTTAGGATACTCTAAATTTTACAGATATTTTGGAATTTAAAATAAATTAAAAATTTCATACTTTGTCCATTTTGAAAATTTAAAAATTAAAAAATTTAAAAAATATTTTTTAAGTTGTTAATGTACCTGATACTGTAAATAACTCATGCTATTGGGCAATATAAAAGGCTCAGTAGGCAACTGACGAAGTAGAGGACATGCTCAACCGACAACGCTCAAATTTTACAACACGCTCATTCTACTCGTGCTTTTCGATGGCGTCGAGGCATGGACACTGACGCAAGCCGATAAAGCAGCCTGGGCTATCCCTGAGAAAACTCACTCACAAAATCAATGGTCGAATTCGTATTTTTCGGTGCTTAGGGTCGATGCACTTAATATCGTAACAAAATTCTCTCTTACGCAGTAGGACTATTTTTATTCTCTGGTGCAATTAAAACCAAGATTGTAATGAAAGACTTTTCAAAGACCGATTGCGTATTGCATTTGGAGTAGGGATCTAGTCTTCTAGGCACCGCGGCCTGAAAGGCGGCAGTTGTAAAGACCGATTATTTAATTGATTTACAACTTCTTTTTGCTGTTAGAAATTGAATATTTTATTTATTTGAAGAATTAAGACACGCTTCCAGCATAATTGAGCCATAGCTGCTAGGACCTTCGGTTTTATCGAATTTAGTGTAGTAAAAACCTTATAGCATGCTTGGTAATCAGGCATATCCTAGACCTATTAAATGTGCGCTTTGTATCAACTTGCCAATTTTTCTAAGGTGTAAATTATGTTTAAAAAAAAATAAAGAATATTTTCACTAAAATTTTATGAAATTCATAGCAAATTAATTTTCTATAGACAAATTTTCATTTCGTGCATTATCACCCAAATGGCCTTTACATTTTTTGAGCACTTCCACTTTAGCAGCACTCTACTATAAATTTAAGAATATAAATTGCTAACCCTTCTATTCTTAAAATGACAATTTAATTTTCTGCTTTTGTATAAAATATCTTGCTGCGACAATGAATAGTACAAGCATCCACTTAACATAATCTGAAATTGAACACAGAGCTTTTTCTTAAATAGAAAATTGATTTCTCTTCAGTATAGTTTTAGTACGAAGGAGAAATTTATGCAAATCGATATTGTAATAATGACAGTGAGAAATGTTGTTACTGCTTTACTGAAAAATAGTTCTGTCGCGACATAAAAGCAAGCAGCATTGGAACATTTCGACAATGATTAATGATGAGAAAACACGGCAAAGTGGGTCAGCTTGAGAGAGCAACTGGGTGTGCAACACTTTCGGCATGTCACGTTCGTGAAGCGATCGATGATGTTATTTTCGCATAAGTTGCGATAGAGTCATTCGGTGACATCGAGGCTGTTTTTTTTCTCCAAATTTCGATTGATTCATTCTGGGGGATTTATATAATTTAAAAGCTGGACTTATACAATTTATATACAAGTCGATATGGGATTGTTTCCTGTTGGAATATTTTAGTTAACTATCTTAGAAGTCAACTATTTTTTTAAATGAAAAACGTGTGACAATAAACGATACAAATTACAGGATATTGCAGTGCACTTCGTACAATATACTGAAATTGTTTCAGTAGAATCTGCTCAATATCGCCTCGGAAAGAGCCGTGGGACTACAGATACATTTTTTTGTGAATGCACTGATGTATTTTCAAGTTCTACAGGAGCTTGTTCATCTTAATTCGCAACAATACTCTCCAGATGACCGAATTCGATGCTCTCTCCTCTGTCCACGATACTTTGTTGATTTCTCGCCAATATTCTCCACATCTTTTTCACCATATTTACTTACCTCATCTGCCAAAACATTCCAATCGAACGCTTACCATAAAGTTCTTCACACACAATTTGACTACTTGATTGAAATTTATGTTTGAAGAACACAATTTTATTATTGCCTTGGATACACAAACACATACATATTTAAGCCAAGGTTTATTTAATGGGCAATAAACCTCGATCTATTTTTAAGAAAGTAAGTGACTGATTATTAAAACCGGCAAAAAATTATATAACTATAAGCATTTGAGTATAAATATAGAAATTAAATATGTACAACGGTAGTTAATTTCATTTATTAAATTTCTTTTATATTTTGTTAATTCCTAATAAAATAAAACAATAATAAATAATCATCACAACAGCCCTAGTGGGCTTAAGCCTAGCCTTCTCGCCTTAGTTTGTGTATATTCCATTTAAGCGCAAATTAACGGGACCTACAAACAGCCGTGCCGAACGGATTGAGAAGCGCTTCATGGCAAAGCATATTCTCGGAGAATTGTCAATTCCGGCTGAGATTTGAGCCCAGGCCACCCGGATCAGCAAATAAAATTATATATACTGATCTCATTTTCCGGCACGTAATCATGCATCATAAAGGTGACTAGTACCTTCTTTTTAACTTTCAATTCCGTAAATGCACAGGACTCTTTTTTTAAAATGGAAACTGCAGTGCTGGGAGAGTAACCCGGGATTTGTGACTTACATATAATGATTCGGATATAGATTTAATATCCAACTACAAATCCGAGTTGGAAAACGACAACTTATACAATTAATTTAATGTGTAATTTGCCTAACTTTATTGCTTATATTCGCAAATATCCACAACTGCTTCCATCGCGAGGGACGATACGAAACCACACGAGCAACCGTAAAAGCCGCAACACTTAATATCCGAACCCTGTTGCGCTTCACTGAACACATGTTCCCGGAATGCGGATTACGGCTTTTTTATTGCAATGCATCCCAACACGAAGCCGCAGCTATTAACCAGTTTAAAGAGCTTGGCGAGAAGAAATAAATGAAATCAACTCAAGTCAAGCGCAACTGAAAATTTGCCATACACACCAACACATGCATAAAAATACATGCATAAAAGCACACACATAGGAATTTCTATTTCGACTGGGAAGTGATTAAGGAGACATTAAAATTTATAGCAAAACAATACCTGAACTTTCCATATTACGAACGGAAGCACACACACACATGCATGTGTGCGTGTGTAGTATGTGTGTGTGTGCGTATAGTAAAGTGCGTTCCAAACCCCACAATAAAAGGCATAAAATGAATAAATGCTTATAAAGGCAGGGAAATAGAATTATAAGGAATTTAAGTAGACAACTTTAAAGCACACACACATGCTTTGTACACTCGTATATGTGCGTATGTGTATAACTGTATAGAAGCAGTGTTCGGCATATCCCTGCTACAGCATAACCTTTTCGTTGAATCATTAGGATAATCTGTAGACAGGGATTCTGTAAAGGAAATCCACAAAAGTGGTACTATGGGAGTAGTGCGAATATCTTCTTAGGCAGCAGAAGCTATTTTTTAATCCTCCAAAGCTGTAATGTGTGTTCGTACACTGTAAACAACGGCAATTAAATAAAGAAATAAGCCGTTGGAAGATATTTGCGGAAATGTTGACGCTGTCGCGTTGCTAAAATTATGGAGCGAGATTAGTCAAAGTAACTAATTGAAGTAATAAAACTGCAGTTGTCTCTGTTAGATCTTTCCATAACAATATTTTGGAAATGTCAGAGATTTTGATATGTATATATATATAATTGTAATTGTTCTTTGTAGACCTTTCAGCAGTAAAATAAATATGGAAATTGACATTTCAACTGGTGCGAAACATAGTAATCAGAAAGGTTTTAATTATGCATTTTTGTATAAAACTAAAATTAACAAGTAAGGAAGTATCAGTCGGGTTTCACCGACAGAGTAATACCCTACACCATGTTCCCAAGTAAGGTGATAATTCACTGAAATTGTGGGTGCATTTGCTTCGCAACCTACATAGTGGGCGGACCACGCCCATTTTTGGCAGACTAAAAGATATACCTAATAGGAATATATACGCCAAATATTGATACTCTGACAGGTGTACAACAGATGGGATCGGCATATTTATTTTACTGCCCCCATGGTGGGCGGACCACGCCCATCTCTGAAGAATTGAAAGGTATTCCTACCAGGAACGAAGTCACCAAATCTGGACGCTCTGGTGTATATAATATGGAAGTTGAGAGGATTTTTCGTTTAACGCCTATATAGTGGGCGGACCATGCCCATTTTCTTGTATGGCATCTAAGACCTATGTATATATCAACTTGGGAGCCGAATTTCATTCATTTATATTCGTAACTAGTCAATTGGGAGCGATTTTATCCGAAAAATTTTGCCGCTTATATAGTGGGCGGACCACGCCCATTTTTTCGTATGACATAGATGACCGACCCCTTAACTTGAATACCAAGTTTTATTCTTTTCAATGAGTAATTAGACAAATTACAGCAATTTGATCGCAAAAAACACGAGGTAGTGGGACCTACAGGCCTATAATGGGCGTGTCCTTCAACCGATTTGGCTAATCTCGGAACTTAGACTAAGTTAAGGTTCACTCTAACTGTGTACCAAATTTGGTCCAAATCGGACAACTCCTTTCTATACTGAGCGGACAGACAGACAGACGGACAGACGGACAACCGGAAATCAAAAGAGAAAGTGATTCTAAGCATTTTTATATACTTATGTCTATACCTAGGACGGCTCCTTTAATGCGTTACAATTTTCGCACAAAGTTATTATACCCTATTACCATAGGTGTAGGGTATAAAAAGGCATGTTCATTTATTAGAGTTTTATTCTATTCCAATTTAATGGATGTAAAAACTTTTCAATGCAATGAAAACAAGGAATATTAATTTTGCTATGAGAGAAGAAAAATATACACAGTAAGTACATCCGCAAGCATGCTTCGACTTTGATCTCTCGGTTACTTCATATATATTTGATAATTACTTCTACAGAAAATTACAAACCAAGTAAAATGAAATACAAATCAAAGATTTTATTGAAACTCTTTCTATATAAGGAATATCGAGTGATGTGATTTGAAACCCAATTCATTATAACACATTTTTTCTTCTTTTTTAAGTTCCAATGTCTTCCAGAAGCTGCACTGCAACAAAAATTTTTTTGTGTGTCAAAGGAGTGTATTTATTTAAAGTGTTTAAGCTAATATTAACTTAAATTAGTACATTCTTATAATAATGCAAGTGAAAAGGGTTTGATAACAAATTTTTAAAATGAGGTCTAATACTGGAAATTTTTTTAAGTGATTTAGGAAGCAGCAATTTATAGGAAAAATTTTTGATGCAGTGTTGCGGAGAATTGTGGTAAAAACAAACAAGATTTTTTCGAATGAAATACAGTATCTCAACGAAACGTCGAAATTATTTGGAACAGCAAACGAAATCTTTGCAAGCAGAACCGAAGCCAACATTACAAACACCGAATGAAGTGCCACAATCGAATGTGAAGTGTAGAGATCAAAGTTCTTCATCAGCAATTTTTCCAGTGCATGAAGGATGAATCATATACTTATGTGTATATTTCCATTATTTCCTGCTTAATGCTCCGTCAATATGACCCGAGCGTACCATTAAGCAAGTTGATGGCCACAATTCAAATAAGATTGTGAAAAAATGAAATGCCTTTGTATAAAAACAGGCATATCTGAAATTTTTGAGATTCTAATTTAAAATATGCATTTTCTATTGCCGCTTTGTATATCCCACAGCTGCGGTTTACCCTATGATCATAATAACCCACCTCTGGTAAGCTGACAGAGTTTACCCAAATGATGAGGTTGGTTTGATGTGGTCCCAGAGATCAAACTCGTCTCTTAAGGATTTTGGTTTGTGCGCAATCGCCTAAAATATGCTAGCGCTTTAAAGGAAGCGATCTAGGAATATTGAAATTCACCGGTGTGGGGAAGATGAGAGACATGCCGCCATAGAAAACGCCTTTGTATAAATGTTAGCGGGTTACGCTAGATGCCAGTAGAAAGAAAGGATTTTTTAATAAAAAAACTTCGCAGACAGTTTTGGGATTGCTTGACTCAGTTTTGTTTGAGCGCGTGTCAAAGATGGACACCAGCAAATAGAAAATACGATCCTACTTTCATTTATTATTGGATATAGCCGAAAACGCAAGCAAGGCGGCTAAAATGTGAATAATGTTTACGGTCCTGATACTGTAACAGGCAATCACGCACAATTTTGGTTTTGTCCCGGTAATTTTGATGTAAAAAATACACCACGCTCCGGAAAACCAAGTGTCGAAAATGTCGATAAGATCATGGAAATCGTCAAATTCGACCATATGTTAGCGGATCATTCTAACTATGATAAAAAAGCCTTCAATTTCATAAAAAATAATGGATTTCTCTTTTACTACACTTAATATTTTATAAACATTTTTCATGATTTCCAATTTGTAGTTTTTATATGTATCCAGTCTTGGAATAATAAGCAGAATAAGCTACCCAGCAAGTAAAATTCCACTCCTGCCTGAAGCTATTGAGCTGCTCCAACAAGTGATTACCACTTCCTTCAGGTGCATCTGTGTGTGTGTGTGGAGGAGCGTACAACTGCAGCACATTTCTGCTTGCCATATTTTCACAAGCATTAATATCTTTATTGCTTTATTTTATCACTTATTTACTGTCGTAGTCAGCGTTGTCGCCCCGCCCCGCCCCGTCTGGCTTGCCCAGAATAAGCGTAAAGTAGGCATTTGTATGCAGGAGCACTGCTCGCAAATAGTTCCACATACAAATTACCTCATCGTAAATTACCATAAGCAAATCAAAGCTATTCAACAAATGAGCAGAACATGAGAAGCGAGCATCTAACATGGCCTTGCGATATGCTAAGCTTGTGTATGTGTGTGTGCTTGCCTATGGCTGTAGTGTGTGTGCATGTAGATAGCAGAAGGCGTGTGTGTGTCAAAAATACAATAAATATTCCAGCACACGAAAATACGTTTCGCATCAATTCCTCTACAACATGAAAGAATAATAGTTGACACGTACTCCTACAAACACACGAGAAACGCATACATCCATACATACATACATTTGCAGCTGCTGGCACATTCACTTGTGAATTGCAATTTGCACCCATTTTCGCAGGTGAGTTTGCTTTGCCGTCTGCTCCACTCACTCAGAGTTTCCACCTCTTCCGGTGCTGCGGAAGTTTCACAGCGCTGCATTCAGTTCTCTCTGCCTTCATATTTAAAGATTTTTCTACCATTAAAATACATAGATGTCATCATAATAAATGCTTTACATATAACGCCATAACATTTGACTATTTAGTTAAACTTCAAAGGTTTGCAATTTTTTTTCCTCAACCAAGGCTCAAAAATGCGACTGGCATGCTTCATAAAAATTTTTGCATAGAATTCGAGCGCGCTTGTTCAAGTTTTGTATACAGGTTTTGTTTAGCTTTTAAAATATGAGGCTGATTATTTTAGCAGATAATAAGTAAAGCAAAAAAGTATAAATGGACAGAACCAAATTTTTATTTCCGTGCCAATTCCGCTAAAACTTTGCTTCAATTGTGCCACTTTTAAGGATCTGCAACTCATTGCTTGGTCCTATCTTATTTAAAAGTATGTATGTTTGTATATTTATTTCAAGAAGTTGCCGTTAAGTCTAAAGATTTGGTAGTACCTCAGGTGTTTTCTCCTACCAATTTGTATAGCGGAATATTTCATCTGGTGCTGTTGGATTTTCTTTTATTATTCTGCAACTGCTTTTATTCGATTGCCTGAAGTTGAAGTTCAAACTTTCCTAAAGCACTTAAAGTTCTGGATGCTCAGACCAGTTTATGTTCCGGGTTCTTTCCGTTTCTTTCTCCGTAAAGATATTAGTGAAAGGAAGGTGTAGCTGCCTATTTTTCTGCGAACATTCTTCCTCGCCTTCGATTCCTTGATGTCCCGACACTCGAGATTTATCGTTTATTCCAAGTAATACATTACTTTCAAATCTTTGCTGTGTTTCATTCGAGCTGCTTCATTCCATTTCAAAAAATAAGTTTAAATGCCTTCCAGAATCAAAAAGGAATAAGATGGCAACCCTGCTCTTATTCGGCTCTCCGTACGCCATGTGCAAGGTCCTGTATTGACAAATTCCTCATGATACGAGCACATGTACTACATATATTTATTGTTGAGCATATGTAGATATATTGTTACAGTTACATATGCTGAACATTTATGGTATGCGTACGTGTGTGTAGTTGGGCACGTGGAAGTGCAAGTCGTACTCATCCATCAACGCGCTTTGCACTGCACGATTCCGGAGATTTGCACGGAGGAAGACAGCTCCAATGTGAAGCAAGCAAGGAGAATGGATTGATATATTCGTGCAGCCATGCATTGTATGGAACCGGTGTAGCTTCTACAGGCGAAAATATCTCGCAAATTCTTTCCGAAGCTCTGCTGCAGCTGCTGCCAAAGGCTAAAGTTGATAAAACGAGAAATTCCACATTGTTCTACTGGTTGTTGAGCGCTATGTTCCCTACACCTGGTCGGTCAAACATGGTTAACAGTTTGTCCGAAAAGTATAACAGCCTAAAAGGATTCCAGACGTAGTTTCGAAAAATTCAACAAAAAGTAGTGCAGTCAATGTTGCCGCGTCTGGTTTCTGACAAGGAATGTCGAAGCATTGGGCTTAAATAAAAATAATTCAAAACTAAACAAGAGTTTTTAATTATTACGAGGCCTTGAGCCTGAAGAAAATTTCTCGAACAGTGTGAATATTTGCTTTTCTGAACCCTCTTACTTTGTTACTTGATGTAGGGTATTTCGGAGTCATTCTAATACCAAACAATCTTTTTTTATGGTTGTGTTGTTTGCTGTTTATGTGCAACAGTTTTAAGCAAAAAATTTAAGTTCGTTTGCTGATTTTTATACTGGCAGGTTAATCAGAGTAACAGAGTAGGTACTTCGCTTAGCAGATGATTCTGTGAAATTGTAAAGTAGATGGCATCATTTGTTATATGCAACTGCTTGCTCTTCGTGAGAAAAGCAGAAACAAAGGACTTTAGGTAGCAGCTGATTAAATGTCCTTAATTTTAGCTTTGGCAAGACACAAGAAATACAAACAACTTTAAATTTAATATGTATGTTAAAAATGTTTAAAGAATACAGATTTTTTTTGGACGGCTGGAGCAGGCGCATTGTCTGCATAACTTGAAACTATAGGACTATGGTTGATGCTACGAATCCTGCAAGTAGTTTTCAGCACCCAATCTGCCAAGTTCTTCGAACGATTAAATTTTCTTTTGTAGTAATTTCTGGTGACCGGTAACCGAAAAAGGTTAATGGAGTTAAGCCTGTTTAGCTTAGCTTTACGCTTTCGGATGCCCTTGGAAGAAGAGAGTGGGTGAAGCAATGGGTACTGCAAAAGCAGATATCGAAAACTTTCGCTATAAACACGGATCCGTAATGCCATTTGTGTTTGTTTCCTTAACATATATGCCACCTCTTGACCCTTTTTAGGCTACTTCAGTCTCCGCCAGGCCCGAACGACGATAGCTAATTGCCACGAGCGAAAAATGAGTTTAATGACTACGCCGGAGCTGAACATCCGAAACGAACGCGTCAGACGATAAAATCATACTGTCAATAAGGACTAAGAGAAGTCTGAGTACAGTCATAAATATACATACTACGTTACGGTTTGCTTGTTCATCCTCAAGCAAAACTAAATGGCTTACCTTCTGTTGAAGATATGAGCTGTTATTTTTGAAAGCGGAATAAGTCCACTTTCTGTTATTGTGAGATATTTCATTGTTTACATTTCACTCTCAGTGTCAATACTTTTAAGAGGTAAAACTTCCATCTCCCAAATACTAGAATAAACAATTTTTTTTAAATTAATTGTTTGCCCATAGAAAGATCATAAAAAGTTTTATCTATAACTGCCATTATCTACATTTTTGTAAAAAGTTGCCTTATTCCACTTTCAAAAATAACAGCTTATATGTTGAAGGGTGGAATATTAAAAAAAAATAGTAGGGTCATGGATGTTCGGGAATGATCTTTCTATCTTGTTTGCACATTGGCAGACCTGCAAAATATATGTACCTTATATAATAGATTCACGTTAAACCCGAGTAAGTTGGAAAGTTCTACCTTTCGCGATTGAAATGATCGCTTTGGCTTGAGATCTAATCGAGATGACTTTTCCTTGCTGATAATGCATAGTTTTATGTTCAGCCACTCGGTTGCTATACCAGAAAATATTTGGAAGATTCACATGTGGATTTTCTTGACTCTATATGCATCGATTATATCTTAATCATTGAAGGGTTATCTAGGCCTTAAAGCAACCTCGTTAAATGCCAATTTATGGGCAATATTTTTAGCCCAATCTTCGAAGTGTCTGAATTTGTGCAATGAATATAAGATACACTCGTATTAAATACACTCAATTATTTATTGTAGAATATTTGAAAGGTTTTGAGCATTTTAGGTTAGGCACACTTAAGGTGAAATACGCGCATGCATCAAGGACAGTGGGAGGAGGCAGGCTGCAAAAGTGCGGCCAATAAAAAATGAATACTATCAAAGTCAGACTGCCATTTCGCTTAAAATATACATATGTTATATATGCATATGGATGTGTATGTGAATGCAAATGTGTATCCATTCAAAGGACACATTCAAGAAAATTGCTGAAATGACGAAAAGGGAATGCTGCCAAATTTGCCAGGCGAAACGACTGAAGGCGAGGCACAGTGAATCCTTTCGCACAAAACTGTACTTTTAAGTAGAGATAGCGCCTTATTTTTCTTCTGCTCGATTTAGCATATATATTACACACTATGTACATACATATATACAAACGGGACGCAACTGTAAATTAAAAAATGGTAAAGACAGGAAAAACAACGATTCTTAAGGATCGTTTCCAAAGCGAAAGAGAATAAAAAAGGATAACATATTTTTACAGAAATTTTAGCATCTTCAATGTGTGCACTGTGAAATGTTTTATAGCAAAATGAAAACATTTTAAAATTTTTAGTTGTGCCACTTTTGTACAAGTAGGTACGCAAAAAATGTGACGACATTGATCCTGACAGATGAATGAGTGGTGAAAGTAAGTAAATATCGCAGAAAAAACCTGTTTTAACCGAGCTCTATACATGCGTTCGCGCTTGACGTATTTATTCAGATCGTAACGCAGATATTATCATAGAAATAGGTCTCCCTCAGACATTTACGATACGAATAAATACGATACGTCATCACTAACTGAGCCTTAAGTGCTAGGTCTCTGATGCAAGAGGTCGCTGGCGGGATTCTCAACAGATACATAACATCAAAAAGGAGAAAAGAAAATTTGCTTTTCAAATTGTTTCATTGTGTGGAGAATTGGCAACTGTGCGATAGTATTCATAGCCATGATAGGCAATTTGAAGGTTTTCTTTTATCAAATAACAATAAAAATCAGTCATTAGTGTGCAACAAATATTTTATCACCACATCTCAGTTAATAATACATCGTATGTACCGAAAGTGAAACATTTTTATAATTTAATATTGATTTTGTCGAACGAACTAAAACACACAATAACTTATTTTCTTTGGTTAGCTTGTGCTACTCGGTCCACTGTGCGAAGGTGTTCTGAGGCGAGGCTGTGCTGATTGCTTTCACATGAATCGATGCGATATGCATAAAAATATCTAAATTGTGTGCAAGTATGTTTGTAAGCAGCTACTTTCACCTGTACCTACACATACACACATACTAGTCGCAAGTGCACGCATACACGCAAACAAACATGTGTTTGTGTTGGAATTACAAATATGGCAAATATTGGCGACAGGGTTACCTCTTCGATATGTGTGTGTGTGTGTGCTTATTTTGCAAACGTTTGAACTTTTGGGTTTTTGTTTGTATGTGGTATGTGGATGTAAGTAGCAGTGTGCATATGAAGGATAAAGTGAGGTGGAGGGAGGGGGTCGGGTGTGTGCGACATTTGCCAGTCGCAAAGCAAAAGCTCGATCAGCGGCAGCAGCTGTTGCCAAATGTACGACTTAAAAGTGTGTGGGTGCTCCTCCTGCCACTCCCCTGACCCATCTAAGACAAGGACGCCCTCACCTAGGAAATAAATAAGTGTGCAAATCTGTTTAGCACGGCACCTCGCAATTGTAGCATAAAATGTTGTTTACGTATTGAGCGCACATCTGAGCGCGGCTGTCATCCGCTGACGGCTCAGCATAGGCTGACGTCATCGACGCTATTGTCTGAAAAATTATGACTTTATTTTAGGGCAGCGTTTGCATATGTCTATTTGTGTGGCTGTCACTTGAAGCAGACGACATAATAAATGCCACAAATTTATTACGATTTACTTCGTATGCAAATTCTACATTTTTTATACGCGAATTCGAAGTTGTTTACGATATCTTCCTTCCAGCATCGACCTCCATCCGCCATATGGTGGAGTGCGTTACCCGTCTGTCAATTTTTAAGAGTCATACTAAAATTTGAAATTCACAAATAAAGTACATCAAGTCTATCTGAGTGGTGGTGTAGGAAGAAGATTATGATTTGATCAATGGCTTCATCTGGTGACTTAAGCGTGGAAAGGAAAAAAATATTCAACGTAGATTTATTGGAAAAAAAGTCTGGTAAATTAAAAGTTGTAGCATTCGGTAATCCTCGGTTAGTTGAACTTTAAAAATGACACGATTTTTGGCTTAATTATCCGTAAAACCAATTAACCGCCTTATTAATAAAATTATATAAAAAAAAACTTTTTAAAAATAAGCTTTAATTTATTTAATGTACTAAAAAGTAGAAAATAAATGGTTTTTAAGTCACCTGTATCTTACTATCCATAAAAGCTTGGGGCGCTCATGTGTTCAATATTTGTCAAACAGTTACCACAATATTTTATTTAAATAATTTTTTGCAAATAGATTCTAGTAATGAAAGATATTTTGAATATGGATATTGAGCGCACAAGCTTTTATTGATAGTAAGATACAGGTGACTTAAAAACCATTTATTTTCTACTTTTTAGTACATTAAATAAATTAAAGCTTATTTTTAAAAAGTTTTTTTTTATATAATTTTATTTTCTACTTTTTAGTCTTCCATAAATTCAATTTTAGAGCTCTGAAATTTTTCACAAAAAGAATTTAAAACTTGCAGAGCAGTACACAATATTTAGGGTATTCACAGTGTCTCCTATCGTCATATCCTCAATTTAACAAATAATACGGCTGTGATCGACCCTAATATTCGTGGCATATTTGTGACGCGGTGAGTTGTTGCTATTTTGCCAGCAGGGCGCGGCAAGTAAGTTCCTATCGTTTTTCATTGATGTGTGGTGTACCTATAATTATAAACTGAAGCCCAAGTGTGTAGTTGCTTGAAAAGTGCCACGCCCCTTGTCCTACGCCCATAAATTTTTCCAGTGGAACGACACATCCAAGAGGCGACTGCATACGAAATTTCAATGCTGCACGACCTTTAGTTCCAAAGCTAATCGAGATCAAAAATTTTGTTTGTATGGGGGGTGCCACGCCCCCTTATCCTACGCCCATACAATTTTACCAGTGGGACAACACATCCAAGAGGCGACTGCATACGAAATTTCAATACTGCACGGCCTTTAGTTCCAAAGCTAATCGAGATCAAAAATTTTTTTTGTATGGGGGGTGCCACGCCCCCTCATCCTACGCCCATAAAATTTTACCAGTGGGACAACACATCCAAGAGGCGACTGCATACGAAATTTCAATGCTGCACGACCTTTAGTTCCAAAGCTAATCGAGATCAAAAATTTTGTTTGTATGGGGGTGCCACGCCCCCTTATCCAGTGCTCCCCTTATTTTCTCAGTAGAAGGATAGGGATATGTAGTAAGTTCCTACCGAGTTTCATTGATGTGTGATGTGTAGTTCTTAAGTTATACACAAATCTGGAGTTTATAAAAAAGTGCCACGCCCCTTATCCTACGCCCATAAAATTTATTGATTCATATATTGGGCTCTAGATTAGGCATGTATGCAAAGTTTCAGATCTCTAAGTAGTCGGGAAGTGGGTGAAAAATTGATTACTAGATTTGACGACATACATACCGGATGTGAACCTAATATAAAGCTTATAAAAAGATTGTGCAATGTTTCTTTTATAGAGCGCGAAATTTGCCAATTTGTATGTGGCACATTTTTGGCGTTGGTTTTTCTGGGAAATTCTGTACCTACCCCAGTTCCTGCATTAACATAAAAACCAGAGGCTTTAAAATTAATAGACAGAGACTGAGCATCTACATGATTCTTAGGGACACTATATTATATTGGAATGTACGACATGTTATAAGTACCTTTTTGAGAATAGTATTCTTTTAGCTGGATACACTTAGTCTATACTACGATTTTCCCTTTCTTGAATCATTTGTGAAAAGAAAACAGGGAAACTACAGAAAGCATGTTTGCAATTTTTCAATCTCATCAGTAGTTTTGGAAAAAAAAATCTTTTTAAAACATTTAAAAAATATTTCTAAGGTGAAGTTCATCGCGAGCAATTAACCACATTTCTAGTAGGTCCCTTTTTCGTACAGTTTAAAATTAACGAACATTTTTCAAATATACTTTACACACCTTTTTTCGAATAACTACTAGCAACCATAGATAATTTCTTTAGTCCAAACAGTAGTTATGTAGTTGCGTTCCACAGCTTGGTTTCTGGAACTTAGGTATGTACATAACAAACCCGACAAAGTTGTTGTCTAAATAACGTTCAATGATCTATTTTTATTCTACTCTTCTTCTTTTTGTAGGTGTCTTTGAAGTCTACATGTTGCAGATTGTGCAAATATCGAAGTTTTTTCAATTACAAGCATCAAAATATTAATTGGCAACTATTTAAAATTGTTATTTTGAAATCCAAACGTCAAAATCCTTTTGTCATTTTGGAGAGTTCTTGCTCCGCGCACGGCTGCCAAATCAAAGAGACTTGAAGCCACAAGCCGGATATATGTTCAAAGCATTAGAACAAATAAGCTGCTTTTGATTCTATCATAGTTATCCATTGTTCGGACAAGGTTTGAAAAAATGTTCCAAAAAATTCACAATTTTTATGTGTCCTGCAAAATTTGGTCAAAGAGCTATACAAGAATAAATACAAGTAATAGCGATCTCTCGCAGTGGCCTCTGCCTCGTTCGCGGGCTGTTCCATTTCTCATATTTGTATTTGTACTCCTACAGTACATGGAACTCTCTGTAGGAAGCTTGATACATAAAACTTATGTTTTCTACGCACATTTGAAAACTTTTGGGCAGCGGGGTATAAAAATCTTTCTCAGACCGCCCAAAAGATTTAACAACTGCGTAAAAAACCTCTGTTTCGACTCGTAATAAAGTTTCTTTTTTATATATTACGTTTCCCTCGAAGTATTCGTTTTTCATAATGAAAGGCGTTGGGCATCAAGAGTGAATTCAACAAAATATGCTCAAAGACTCACACACAAACAAGCCCGCCGACATGTGGGCGCGCATGTGTGTGCGTACAAAGGATCGCCAAACGCATTGTGCTCGGCACCTAAGAACCATATTTCACCAAAATTACATTGCAATACACGCCATACAAATGCACCGGCGAGAGGTGGGAGACGTCCCTCCGAGTGAGCGACTCTTTACTTTTCATATTTTATGGCCGCTGCGAATTAAATTTTCATGTCGACATGCTTTGTTGTTGCGGCTGTCAGTATGTATGTATGTATGCCTACAGAAGCATACACGCTGCTGCTTCCGCTCCCCCCACTTGTTCGCCATCATATAACCAATCACTTTACAACAATTTCATGACACTCTGGAGCATTGTGAACATGGGACTCATAATTTTATTACCTTGTGAAATTTTAGAATTTTTATTTTAATATGTAAGCTTAAAAAAGGAGGAGCGAACGTAAGGGAAGCACCACCCAAAGGCTGCGTTCAAGGTAAGGGCAAAAAGGACGAACATAGAATTCTACTTTGTGGAGGAAAATGCGAGGATTAACTTAAAAGCTTTTGTGGCCCTCTACAAGACGTGATGCCATAATAACGTTGAAATATTGAAATACTTGGAAGGGAACTTCATGAAGCCAGACATAATTTTTTTACAACTCCAGCAAAGGGAGAAGCCATTGAAATTTTGCAGCTTATCAGTAAGCATAAAGAAAAGGGGAGAGACGTGTGGCTACGGGGAGAGTGTGCATGTGTGCTCCCGCTCAGATTGAATATTTTAATTAATGATTGAACAAATATAAAAAATTATAGTGTTATAATATCACGAAAGCCTTACATTTTTAAAATATATGCCTTTATACAAAATACGCAGGGACGAAATATTGCTATCTCATTTATCAGGTGTCAAAATACTTTTTCAATTAAATGCAGAAGCGATATTAACTGTTTAAAATTGTGATTTGTTAGCTGGCTACTGCTGGCCGCGGTAGTAGCAGAATGGCCTTCCTTATGCCTAACGAAAGATTGTGGCTTTTCTACAAGTATTATAGTACTAAAGCTTTATTCGCAATTTTGTGCATTTGAGATTGCAAATTTGCGCAATACTAAACATTTGCCATCAATTGTAAGCGGTTTTTCGGTTAAGTTTGCAAGACTTTTTGCAAAACACGAAATGCATGGTAAAATGTAAAACTATTTTCTGCTGTAATTTAAGCTTCAATAAAGACAATATCGATAGAAAGCTTTAAAGAAAAATTAATGAACTCTTTAATAGACGAAGCTGCACATGCTTTTTTCCCATTCAAATCTAATTTTAAACATTTTGGTTCGCTTTTCTTCTTTTTTTAATCAGCTGTCAGTTTGCAATTTAAGCGTTACATTTTTACTAAAGTGTTGCAATTCCATCTCTTTCTTTAAGCTTTTCTAGTTTAGAGTAAAACTATACTCTACAATTTTGCAAAGGCAATGATGCAAGACCATTTACACAAGATTGTGAATAGGGCAAATGTGTTTGCATCGATTGTCCGGGCAAAGACAAAGCGAAGCATAATCTTTTTATTTTATTTTGTGTGTAGTAAGACTAAGGTTTTCATCTGACGAAAATTAAAATCTACTCAGTTGAGTTTAGGTTGCCTTGCCACTTATCGACTTTGCCCTCCGAGACTCCAAAAAACAAACACTTGTTTATGCGTGGATGAACGTTCACAGAAAACTGGTACTGAAGGTTAAGGAGTTTGCATAACTGATGACTTTTTGTCATCAAAACTAAAGTGAACTATTCGGAATTTAAGAGCTTAATACTCTCTGCCGTTAAATCTACGTATCCATTCGGATCTGGAGCTTTCACAATAGGAGCGAAGGAGCTTTGAAGCGAGAAGCCTATTACGCTCAATGCATTCTCTAGAAATATACTTACAACATTTTTATTTAACTTGCAATTTAAACAACAATAACAAAAAGAAGCTGTAAAAGGGAATGCTTTCCATCCAGAGAATTATTTTATTTCGCTCATTTATATTCCATGGACAAAAGTTTAGCGTACTAGGCACAAAGGAAATTTAATAACAGAAAGTTTAAGCATCATTTTTTTAAATATTATACAAAAGGTTAAAATCTGTGTAAATTTTTTCGAAACGAGCACATGCATAAATATGAAATTGTTTTACTAATATTCTAAAAAATGCATTGTAGCACTTTTTGTGCGTTTGGGTCTACCTGGGACTTTGCTGCATCAAAAGGAATAATTAATGCGCTGCACGCCGTATATCACACACACACACACACACACACATACACACGCAACTCGAATTTCCAGGCTGCAAATGCACAAAGCGCTTTTTAAATAAAGACCAGCCAGTGACAGGAGTGTTTGTATGTATGTGTTTGCTTGCGAGTGTTAAAATTGCATATATGTAAGTAAAGCAAAAAAAAAAAAATCAAAAATGAATTTAAAAAAATTACAAAAGAAAAGGTTGAGAAACAGGAAAGCAAACAAGCTGACAAACGAACGCGCCAGAAACCTTGGAAAAATGTAGAAATATGGAAAAGTGCAGAAGCTGCCGGGCGAAGCGGAAGGGAAGTAAGGCATGGTTGAGGGCTAGAACGGTGTGACGAATGATAATGGCACAGCAACATTTGCACCTGCAGCACGTTCTGTCAACAAAAGTTATTCATTTCTGCCATTTTGCGGAGCAATCTGCCCCATCACTCATACGCGCCGTTGCGCCGGCAAGCGAGCGATTGCGGGCGCTGCCACTGGCAAACGGCGAAGTGGTTGCAGGAGCAAACTTTAGGCGTGCTGCCGACGAGCGCTGTGAGAGGGGGTGCCGCAAGCGAGTATCGGCTACATCAAGAGAAATATTTAGCGGCAATGAAGGTAACTGCGCCGCTAGCAAGTCAACAAGGATTCACGGCAACATGGCATAATCATCAGTAAGTCCATCGAACAAATTGAGCTTGGCATTAAGTTGAGCAATTGTTGGTTGAAATTTCAAAATTCCAAAAATTTAGTTGCAAGAATCCAAGAAGCTTCCATACTATGTGCAATGAAACAGCTAGATACATTTTTACTTAGAATCTAAAAACTTATAATCTAAAGACTGAATTTCTGCTCTCATTGGCTCAATAAATTAAATTAGACTGAATGAACTGAATAATTTGGAGAATTTCGAAAATTCGGCTACTTTTAATACAAAAAGAAGAAGCTAATGTTGTTTATATTTTGAATTGAATTTTTTTTAAACTTCGCTGAAAGTATTACACATTTGCAAGGAAAAATGTAAAGATGATTCTTAACGAATTCATTGGCTCAAGCTAATCTTACATTAATCCGTAGTATGAATGCCAGAACAATTTTTTTTGTTGCGGGCTGTTTTCCGAGCAATCAGCGATAAAAACTTTAGAATAATATCAGCTAAGGCTAAAAGGAGGAGACCCGGATTAATCATGAGGAGATTTCTTTTGTGCGAAGATTCCAAATTATTATGTTTTAATATTGCCATGTCTATGTCGATGTGATCGACTATCGACCGATATGTTGCTGATATTCATAACCGTATCCGAGCATATGATTTTTTTTGGGATATGAGTTATGAACTTTACGAAGTGATTTTCACCGTGTAGATTTGCGCTACTTGCTTTCAAGCGTGACAGCATTTATTTAATGCTGACGCTGGTTTGCGCATAAACGAAGGTAGTAGCAACCCAGCAGGAAAAGTAATCGACCTGGAAGTAATTTCGAATCGATTTTTAAAAAACTACCATCAATTGTTAAAGTGGCTTTTTAAATTGATAGAAATATTTTTATTTTCTATTTTTATAGCCGTGTTCAAGCGGGAAGCTTTATTAAGTTTTTCTTGTGAGAACATTTTTAGTATCATAACAAAGAATACTCTCGAGGAGTTGCCAACTACCTCGCGAGAGATGGTGCCACGTGCAAAGACTTAAAATTTCTTTTTTATTAAATGGTATAAGTCGGCTGACATCAGGGACCGAGCCCTCATCCACGGAACCACTGCGGCGCCCCAGTTTAAACTGATTTCTTCAGCATATTTGATGAATCCATTTTAGGTTAGTTGCTGTATAATAGACTGATAATCAGCAATTTCGATCAACTGGTAGATGTCGGTCCTGCTGGGAAACAAGCGCAACGCACAAAAACAATACAGCTGCTTACTTCACACACGCACTACTACTCATACATCACTTATATATGCATGTGTGTATGAGCATTAGCCAATATTTGTAGTCGTTTTTATTAGCACTGCTGCTGTTGATCCCTTCATTGTTGCAAAAATTTAATATCATTTGTGCCACAGCAACGCACACTCAAACATACACACATACATACATACATACATACATACATACATACATACATACATACATACATGTGCACTAACCCAGATACATACATATATTCACAAGTTAGGTAGCTCATTGCCAATGCGGGTTCTTAGGCGTGATAGCCGCCAGTGTGCCAAGTGTTGCCACACTCACTAATAGCGAACTAAATGACGATCAGAACATTTTATGGCATAAAACTATGAGTATTTAAAAAAAATATTAAATCGAACAAATCTGGTAAAATTCAGGCCATCTTGAAAACAAAGGTCGCTCTTATAATTCAAAAGAGAAATAAAAATATGACCAGAACTAAATCTTCCATCTGCTCCGATCCCATACATCTTTGATTTTAGCATGATTATATATTTGAATTTTTTCCCTGAATTACGCAGTTCTATTCTGTAAAGTAGTACTTTCTTCAAAAATGTGATACATTTTTAAATGTATACATATTTTCGGTCAGTCGTTGACTTAGAGTTAGTAACTGTTAAACTCGAAATTGTATGTAGAAAGAATTAAAATTTATAATTTGAGAATGCTGATTTATTGGTTTTATGAAATCTTTACATACTTGTCGCTTCTTTAAGCATTGATGCATGCTCGCTCCCGCATTTTTATCTTCACTGCCGATGACAATCTGTCATATTGAACTGCTAAAAAATCTCTTCTAGGGTGATCTCTGGCCCAAACCGTGCAATTTCAAACAGTGGCCAACTTGGTAAAGAAATTTTCTATAAGCAGGATCATCTCTGTAAAAAAATGTTATCGAAAATAAATTCGGGATCTTCATTGATTATGTACGACTTGGAGTTGACTCGATAGAAGATTTGGCTCATGTCACAACTCACACAACTTTCTATAAAGTCATACTACTTGTAATGAACAGACTGGCTTCAGAATTTGATATGCCAAAAATTGAGGGAGTCTTCCAAGGGCATATAAATTTTTTCAAATGAGTTAAATCCGTTTTTGTTAACGACAGCAAAACATAGGCATGACTGCCGAGAAGTCTTGCATCTGAGAGCTTCGCCAAGAATAAACACTACTCGGCTCTGTCTATTGGAAAGCATTATTTATATGAAAGTCATTTGCATCAAGCCTACTTTTACGAACTTTCTTGCTATTAATTTGTAAGTAGTCGAGAAAAGCAGTTATCTGATACATATGTATGTACATATATGACATATTAGGAACTCTTCTTCTTAAGTAATCTGCCTTTTCAGAATGATGAAAACAGAATCGCGTAGGCAGTAGAAAGGATTCGAGTTGGTAGTCAAGATTTAGCCATGCTAATGACGATTTGCACAAAAATCTTCATGATATCGAACAGAAATACTCTGGCAGCACTGTTTGTGAGTTGGTGTTTCTCCAAATGTCTGACGGTTTGTCGCCTCTCTTGTCTGTTGCAAATTAGATAATGCAGATGTAAACAATTTGTGCGGATGTGCGTCTCACTTCGACGCAGTGTGGAGCGCTTTTGTCAAGTGCCATTGGAAGTGTGGTTGTTGTTGGTATTGCCATGCCATTGTGTTGCATATTGGTGCAGTGCAGTAATGTTTGCCCTTGTTCTTGGATTTCCCTTTGTTTAATTTAGTTACGCGATAATTAGCTTTTGATAACTACAGATGCGCTTAATCGAAATGGCCGTACTTGAACATGCAACTATATATCGGGCTGAGCTGTGGAGTCAACTACTTTATGACTCCATCCTGGCATTTCACCGTACTCGATTCAAGCAGTTGATTTCGCAATCAAGCACAGCAAATCGTTTCATCGAATTCCGTTTCTTTAATCTGAGCTCAATTAGCCGCAAAGCAGATTTGATATCAGATATTGTCCGTTTTTTTTAACTCATCTGATCGTGACTCTAGCGAAACGAAATTCTACTGAATCACATTTCTAAAAAACTTAAAGCAAAAGAGCATTTCATGCTTAAAACATTGATTTAACTATTTTACTGAAATTGTCATTTTAAATGTCCGACTGCAAATCAGAGAGACGATATCAGTTGATAAGGATTTATTACTAAATCAAAAGATTAGTTCAGTTTACTTGACAATCGGTTTGATTTTATAGAGTTTTCAGGCCTTATAGAGGGGATTGTGTAATTTTTACAATTCTTTTCGTTGGCTCTATCTGTCAATACTGCCACATTTTTTGCAATGATAGCTCACTTTTAATGTTACGGTCTGAAGATAAGTCCTTCTTGTTGTAGCTGCACTAAACTCGTATTTAGTATTTGCATGCTAAATGAATTGAATGTGTTCCTAATTAAAGATTTGTTGGTTCCCATCATAAATAAAATTATATAAAAAAAACTTTTTAAAAATAAGCTTTAATGTACTAAAAAGTAGAAAATAAGTTGTTTCCAAGTCACCTGTATCTTACTATCCCTAAAAGCTTGGGGCGCTCATGTGTTCAATATTTGTCAACCAGTTACCACAATATTTTATTTAAATAATTTTTTGCAAATAGATTCTAGTAATGAAAGATATTTTGAATATGGATATTGAGCGCACAAGCTTTTATTAATAGTAAGATACAGGTGACTTGGAAACAACTTATTTTCTACTTTTTAGTACATTAAAGCTTATCTTTAAAAAGTTTTTTTTATATAATTTTATTTTCTACTTTTTAGTCTTCCATAAATTCAATTTTAGAGCTCTGAAATTTTTCGCAAAAAGAATTTTAAACTTGCAGAGCAGTACACAATATTTAGGGTATTCACAGTGTTTCCTATCGTCATATGTCATATCCTCAATTTAACAAATAATACGTGGCATATTTGTGACGCGGTGAGTTGTTGCTATTTTGCCAGCAGGGCGCGGCAAGTAAGTTCCTATCGTTTTTCATTCATGTGTGGTGTACCTATAATTATAAACTGAAGCCAAAGTGTGTAGTTGTTTGAAAAGTGCCACGCCCCTTGTCCTACGCCCATAAAATTTTACCAGTGGGACGACACATCCAAGAGGCGACTGCATACGAAATTTCAATGCTGCACGACCTTTAGTTCCAAAGCTAATCGAGATCAAAAATTTTGTTTGTATGGGGGTGCCACGCCCCCTTATCCAGTGCCCGCCTTATTTTCTCAGTAGAAGGATATGGATATGTAGTAAGTTCCTACCGAGTTTCATTGATGTGTGATGTGTAGGTCTAAAGTTATACACGAATCTGGAGTTGATAAAAAAGTGCCACGCCCCTTATCCTACGCCCATACAATTTTACCAGTGGGACGACACATCCAAGAGGCGACTGCATACGAAATTTTAATGCTGCACGACCTTTAGTTCCAAAGCTAATCGAGATCAAAAATTTTGTTTGTATGGGGGGTGCCACGCCCCCTTATCCAGTGCCCGCCTTATTTTCTCAGTAGAAGGATATGGATATGTAGTAAGTTCCTACCGAGTTTCATTGATGTGTGATGTGTAGTTCTAAAGTTATACACGAATCTGGAGTTGATAAAACAGTGCCACGCCCCTTATCCTACGCCCATAAAATTTTACCAGTGGGACGACACATCCAAGAGGCGACTGCATACGAAATTTCAATGCTGCACGACCTTTAGTTCCAAAGCAAATCGAGATCAAAAATTTTGTTTGTATGGGGGGTGCCACGCCCCCTTATCCAGTGCCCGCCTTATTTTCTCAGTAGAAGGATATGGATATGTAGTAAGTTCCTACCGAGTTTCATTGATGTGTGATGTGTAGGTCTAAAGTTATACACGAATCTGGAGTTGATAAAAAAGTGCCACGCCCCTTATCCTACGCCCATACAATTTTACCAGTGGGACGACACATCCAAGAGGCGACTGCATACGAAATTTTAATGCTGCACGACCTTTAGTTCCAAAGCTAATCGAGATCAAAAATTTTGTTTGTATGGGGGGTGCCACGCCCCCTTATCCAGTGCCCGCCTTATTTTCTCAGTAGAAGGATATGGATATGTAGTAAGTTCCTACCGAGTTTCATTGATGTGTGATGTGTAGTTCTAAAGTTATACACGAATCTGGAGTTGATAAAACAGTGCCACGCCCCTTATCCTACGCCCATAAAATTTTACCAGTGGGACGACACATCCAAGAGGCGACTGCATACGAAATTTCAATGCTGCACGACCTTTAGTTCCAAAGCAAATCGAGATCAAAAATTTTTTTTGTATGGGGGGTGCCACGTCCCCTTATCCTACGCCCATAAAATTTTACCAGTGGGACGACACATCCAAGAGGCGATTGCATACGAAATTTCAATGCTGCACGACATTTAGTTCCAAAGCTAATCGAGATCAAAAATTTTGTTTGTATGGGGGTGCCACGCCCCCTTATCCAGTGCCCCCTTATTTTCTCAGTAGAAGGATATGGATATGTTGTAAGTTCCTACCGAGTTTCATTGATGTGTGATGTGTAGTTCTAAAGTTATACACAAATCTAGAGTTGATAAAAAAGTGCCACGCCCCTTATCCTACGCCCATAAACTTTATTGATTCATGCATTGTCATGGTGGTTACGCATGTATGCAAAGTTTCAGATCTCTAAGTAGTCGGGAAGTGGGTGAAAAATTGATTACTAGATTCCACTACATACATACAAACATACCGGATGTGAAGTTAATATAAAGCTTATAAAATGGCGTTTAATGTATTATATTAATACGCTATATTTTTTGCTGAAAATTGTCTTCGGAGTTGGTTAGGTTAAGATATTTTGGGAAATCAAATAGGACGAACTGCGTCTTAATCGACACAAGGTGGAGATTCTTTGACGACTCATAGGAGTTGTGGTCCATCAGAACATTGAGCACTGTATGTTTACATGATATAAAGTACATTACGTACTCGATATTTTAACTTGTCTCGTTGCAAGCGAAAGACTGTACGTGGAATAACCGAGACACAAAAATCCGACAGAACCTTTACGACATTCCTATAAACATACACAAATACTAGGCTTGTTTGGATTGCCATATAAATAAACTGGTTATGTATGTACATATGTCAAAATCTATGATGGATGCAGATATTGATTCTGATAGTAGCATTGACACGGATATGGATGGTATTATGAAATGGCATTTGTTCCTCGTTAGTTCCATACTAATTGTTCCATGATTGCATGACTGACGTCATATGTAAATGTTATTTAAAAACAATATTCGTGGACCGCTTGCTACAGAAGCTTTTATTTCAGTAGGTTTATTTGACTTCCCAGATATGGATGCTAAAATTTACCAAATATACCGATGCGTATATTTCTTTAATCCTTATTATAGTTAATTACTAAGTAATGTTTTTTATATTCCATTGAATCGCATCACAAATTGAGCAAAATATGTGCTTCTTTTGAAATTTTCGTTTTTAGTCCATTGCGGTTCCAGCTTAATTGCGTTGAACTTTTTGCACTTTCAGCTATGCATTTACTGGGGACATACTGTATGTATTATGTACAAAATTATGTTTAAAATCACTGGGCGAAATATCGTAATTTAGCGGCAAAAATCTCGATTAATAATCAGTTCGCCGTGAATGGAATGTTATTAAAAAATTGCACGCCTGTCAGCGCAGTCTTTTAACACATGTCGCTTATTGTCTGTCACGTGCATAAGTATGCGCATGTGGTTGTGGGTGCGCGTGCGTGTGTGTGTGAAAACAGCCAGGAGCTTCGTCTGTCGATATTATTAAAGCGATAAATTGTCAAAAGCAGGTAAAGCGATACGATTTCACACAATTGCAATTGCATATGAACTGTAATTTCTGGCAGTGACATGAACATGTCTATGTTTAAATGTGTGTGTGTGTGGGTGTGTAAACCGAAGTTTATTTAAAACTACACGCAATGACATGTCATATACAATTATTGTACAACATTCGCTTTGTCAGCGTGAAATGACACAATGTAACCAAAATGAAGCACCTTTAACGTGGAAGCGCAGTATGGCATTATGTGCCATGTCGCGGGCATCAACTAAAATATTCAACTACTGGACCGAGTGAGAAGTAGCTTTAAAATACCTTAAATTCAATATGAAAAAAATGTCTAATATTATATTTCCGGAACAACCGATTTTAAGCGGTTCACAGTTATTCGATCCCATATAACGGCAGGATAAAGTCAAAAGTGGTATTCTTATTTGATTTTGATAAGGGATGTTTGGTTCAAGCCCTGCGTGGAAACGCTGCATCGAATCCCTGCCGACTCATACCATCAAAAAATGGAAACTTCTTTTCTTTGCAAGCAGCGCTGTCGCTCGCGAGGTAGTTAGCAACTCCGAGAGTATATTTTGCCATGATAAAGAAACTTCTCACTAAAATCTACACCTATTGTAATATGGTTTATAACCATTATAACGCATTCAAGGAGCCGTCCTAGACATAAGTATAAAGAAATGATGGGAATCACTTTCAGTCTGTCTGTCCGTGGCTGCAGGAGAGCAAGAACCAGTTATCCAATTTCAACAACACTTGGTACACAGGGGCATAGGATCTTCTTCTAGTGTTTGTACAAATTGGTTGAAGGACACACCCACAATCCGTCCTTAGGTATACTTACATACCTTAAATTGTCATCATTTGTCTGATTATTCAACTAAAGTAACCAAATTATATATTTTATTATATTTGAGTTAAGGTATCAATTCCACGTGTCATGTGAAAACATGGGCGTGTTCCGTCTGCCAAAAGTGGTAAGCGGAATATGCTCCTGGCATACGAAATATATCTCCCATATCTTTGTGCTCGATCGAATCTTTCATTAACTGGAAGGGATTCTTCCGATGCACTTGTTGACAAGGATTAATCAAATTTTTTATTTATACTTTTGCCAAAAACATTTCGCATTTTGGTTGAAAAATATATCTTACTGTCAACATCTTTTCTTCTACATTTCATTAATATTTTACGTAAATTTCAGATCTTTCCTTTAAGTATGGAGCATATGCCTATGATCCTATGATAAGAATCCATTCATTTCTAATGTTAATTTTTATTCATTATATTACTCTGTATTCATTTTAACCGAAGCTATCGAAGGCAGTTACGAATCGGTATTCTCCATGAAGAATCGCACTTCGGAGTCAACAAAGAAAGAAAGAATTATGTATTAAATCGAACCAGCGCGTCGTTATTTTTTGGTTAATACAGTCCACTAGTTCTGGAAAAAAAAGTATTAACTGAAATTATAAATGAGCAAACCGAACATATAAGCTATCTTTGAAAAATGTGGATTAGTTTAAAAGTGCAGCGTATGTTTTTGCAGGTGAACTTAATTTAGAGATTTCACATTAAAAGCAACCAACTGAAACGATTTTATGTAGCGAACTTCACCCGCACAGAACCTCTGCAGCCGACTATAACCCGCTGACGGGTTGTCATGGCCAAATGAGTGAGTAGGTAATAATAACGGAACAGGCGCAACCAGCGCAACCAAAAGCGTCATTTCAAATTTGTATAGCGGCGGCATTACAACGCTTTTAATGCCTCGATTTATGTACCCAGCTTTGCAACTATGCCCAGTCGGCTGCAGACGCCTGCTGCAATGGCCGTAAACGTTGTGAGTTATTGATTCAACCGTAAAAGCATTTATGGGCCAATATGAACAGCGTTCCTTGCCCAGTGATGTGCAGGTCGGAAGCGAAATGTAGCCGTGCTCAGCTGAGCGCCATGCCGAGGCGATAAAATTGGCATTCCCTGAGCATTACGCTTGCAACAATGCGCTTCCGTTTCCGCTTTTGTGTCTAAGCGCGCGCAAATGCGATAAGAGCGCACGGTGTCGCCATAAATTAGACACAAAATCTTGCTGGTGCCCTGCTGTAATAAATAAACACTTTCCATAAAGAAAAAAAACGCGGCAAAAAATGAACTGCCTGAACAGGACACTCTGAGCTCGAGGCGAAGCGCAGTCAAAGGCTCACGAATTCCGCCAGGAGTTTTGATGGAAACTGCGCAAAATTTTGCGATTTATGCGCGCAGTTCGAAATCGATTGAAAATTGTTTTTTTAATTTCTCATTCATTCTGGCTGCGATAAAATCTTTAACTTAGCAACATTTCAGAGTGCAGCAACGCTGAAAATGTAATTTCAATTTCTTTTGTTGCTGAATTTTTCGCTCGATTGGCGCCATCTTTGTTGCTGGCTCTTTCCGCGGTATTTCGCCTTGAACACTTAAACTCAAAACTATTAAATTGCAATTTTTCTACTTAAAGAGCGGCAAAATGTAGAAAATGACACAAGGCGCTGCAAACTTTTTGGCTGAACGTCAGAGCTGCCAGATATTTTCAGACTCTTGGCTTTACATTAAAATATTTCTATAATTCCTCAGCTCAAAAAATGTCAAACTGACTTCAGTTTTGCAAAAAAAAGTGAAAATGGAATGACGGTATTGCATTGAAAATTTAAGTATGTTTTTGATTTTGATGTAGTATAAGCTTACACAGAGAAATTTAAGCAATGCTGATAATCGGTTTCTGAGATTTCTTGTTTGCAAGTTTAAAAAACATAAAATGGAGCAAAACTCTTTTAAAAACGACGCGATTATTGATTTAATGCTTAAAAGTGTATATGTGAATTAGTTCGAGTACTACAAAAACTTCATAGGGATCAATTCTAAATACGAGTGAACAACGAATTCGAGTTGATGGAAAATCCCCTTAATGGAACATTACATACTAATTTCTGCGAATATTAAAAAATTTTAATTTCCAAATTGTAAATTTAAATCGACCTCAAATGTTGCCTACAAACATTTTTCAAAAGCAAAAAAAAAATGCAAAATAGTCTCTACATCTGGCAGCTCTGTTTGACGATGGCAAATTGATTGTGCTCCGAGCAATTTCGATAAAACTGTCCAACTGATTTTCTGCTTCTTCCCTTCCGCCAATTTAGCTCGTTTCAGCTTCCGCATTGGCTATTTGAGTTAATATTTAATGATGTTTGAATAGGCTTCATTTTGTGAACCGCAAATCTGCGACATTGCTTGAGCGCAATCTGTTTGCATTGGGGGCACGAATCGATGGCTGGTCTTTAACCACAGAGTCATGAAGTTGCATATTGCGCTATGCTTAAGCCCATTCCACCATTGTCTCAAAAGTTCCGGCAGTTCTACAAACATTGGAGCCGTAAGAAGCAACATTTGTGTACATGCATTAGGAGTGTTCACTATCTGATGCAAATGGCCTGGCAAAGCTGCATATGCAATAACAAGAGGGCTATCAGCTAATGCATAGGTGAAAATTTATTCCTCAACTCCCCAGTCAGTCTGCAGACGAATTTTTTTTAAAGCGCAATTACACATACACGCTCACTGTCTTCGCTTCTAATGGTATTTACGATTGTAATGGAAATGCATATTAAAGCCCTGCATGAATATATTCGTTTTGGCAACAACAATACTGCACTTGCTGTACGGGTGCTCAGTATTCGAAGAATGTAAACAACGAAACGAATAGAAACGAGAACCAGCGAGCGTAGGTTCTCGGTTTTACTCGTATTCATTTCTCACGGCTACTCTGCACATTCGTATTCGGTGAGCAGAGAACACTGCTCGGTTTCTATTCAGTAATCGAGAACTTTGCAAAGTATTCGAAGACTAACTGTTTACTCGAATATTTTGGCTATTATTCGGAATATTTACTTTATTTTAAATTTCTTATAATAAAGATTTTAAATAAATAAATTATTAAGTTGTCTATATATTGTTTCCATTGTTAATTTTACAACAACGTACAACAATTCCACTTGTTTAATAATGCGCAATAGCAACTTATTTCTTTCTGTTCAATGAAATGAATATATTCGAAATATTCAAACAGTGTGCTGGTATTCGAAACCTTTTGTTCCCGTTTTCCCGCTTCGACCGAATATGAATAAATAGTGTACGTCTACTCTCTTCTCTTCGAAACTTCTTGTACTCTAAGAGAGCAGTGCTCGTATTTATTCGGACCGGTTTGCAAAGAGGAAGTGAAGTAATCTATTCAAAAGCATGTGAATGTTTTCGAATAGCAAAAACGCATGCTTGTGCAGGAGTCTAATGTATATGTATGTATTTGTTTATTTATTGATGTACTTGGCGTAGATGTAATACGTTTCTTTTAGCTATAAGGTCAGTTGAAAGTGTAAATATGTCGGAAAACACGGTTCTCAAATAAAAATTGGGAAGTTTGAGGGTTATTGGTGTAAGCCAATGAACATTGTTGCCAACTTCAAGCCAAAATAAAGTGCACTAAATTATGATTCAACAAGAAACAGTTTTGTTTCCATCCTTTATTTTACGTACTGTGCAAAAAGAATTTTAAGAATTTCATTTCATTTCATTATATTTTACTTTTTGTTGCTCTATACATAAATTTCTCTAAATTCGTAAAAACAAATATTTTTACTATGATTTACACAAGATTTGTTCACAATGTCTAAGGAAAATTATTTCTTCTGCAGTTTAATTATTCACATTCTTGCTTCTTCTTCTTCAAACAATTTGATTCACCACTGTCAAAACCAGAATCATATGCTTTTGCTACCTATGTATATGTCGCAGGGAGATTATAAAATCAGGGTTTCAACTTAACTTCAAAGAAAAAATGTCGACTGCTGCCATGATAAATCGCTGTATGAGTAAATCAAGCAATTTTAACCTCAAACGGAAAACTGCAACCTCATTTCTACTGAATATAATTTTAAACAAATACTACCTAATCTGTTGTTAACTTAGGTCTAAAGGCGCGTTGAAAAACTGGGCCATATCCCTTTGGTAAGTTGTAGGGTAGGAGAAGTCAGTCGCTGTGATTGTATGTTTATGTGTGTCTGTTTACGAAAGTAGATGCAATAAAGAGCACACTTTATACACACCCGTCCACGCCGAAGACTGATTCCCGCCCTGAAAACAATTTCTCTGTATGCTTGAGTAAGTAAATGTGCGTTCATTGCATTAATGTGTGTACATTAGAGTTATTTAAAACAAGGTAAAATGTTCATTGGAAGAATGCGCGCACACACACAGGCATATACATGCATACATACATTTTATACGCACGCATATAAAGCACCAATGCTCGCGTGTGTGTGTGAAAGCACCAACCCAGCAGGAAATAGTATGATTCTAGGATTTCTATTTGATCGCACTTTGTGCATCAGAGGATTGCTCCATATTCCTCCGAGCCCCCTACAAAAAGTATTCATTTCTAACAAAGCGTGTTACTGCAGAGGAGCTATCCATTAGACCTCTTACTTTAACAATCTTAGGATATCACTTTTATAGGTGGCTTCTTTCCCATTAGAAAAGCAACATAGCACACCTCCTTTCCCCCTAATGCGAATTTTTCATACACGTTCTTATAAAATTTATATAATAAAATAAAATTTATAATAGAAAATCGTCGCATTTGAGAAACGTCTCTTCATATCCTGTTCATATTCAGGATGTGATGCATAACTTTGCTTAATGATTTTTGAACCTACTTATATAGATATTTGTAGAGCATAAATTTTGAATATTGACTTATTTATCATAGTTATCTTTTCTTCCTTGAATTTTAATTATTTTTATCACTCCCATTTCCAAGAAACGTGCTTATTGTGGAAATTATGAAAACAAACTGACGGGTGTACTAGCACCAAGAATCAAAGAAAAAATCTTTTTTCCAAAGAGAAGCACGTTAGGCGGGTTTCACAGTGGCTATTTAAATCAAATTTTCAAATTGAGTGCAAATCTAGTTTAACTTTTCTTGGATTTCACAGTGCATTTACTTAAGTACGGAATATTTAACAATTGAAGGTTGGCACAGCTTGCCAAAAACATATGTTTAATTGCTCAATTGTGGAGGCAGCAAAATTTTCGTTGACTAAAATAAGTGAATTGTTGGATATTGTGCAAACTATTATATTATTTATATACTACGGTATCAATTATATGTGCTATACCATGCAGTTTCATGCTTAATTTGAATCTTATAAATTCCATTACTGGCCACGCAGCTTGCTGGCACATCCGAAATCAGCTGTTGATAAATTCAACTCTGTGCCGAACTTAAATATCCATAATCGACCATTTAAAATGTATTTATCTTCCAACTGTGAAACTGAAATTGCCTATTTAATTTAATTTGAACTCAGAGTTTAAATATCTATCCATTTGCAACTGGCCCTTAGTTTTTACCGTATGGAATTTTTTATTTATCTTTGTTTTGAAAGTGTGTCACGATACGGAATTATTGAAAAAAAAAAACATAAGCCATGTAGACTGGCAACGAAAAAATAGGAAAACCCTAATTGTTGCTCCTTAAAGAGATGCGGAAAACTCGATTATTGCACCAAAATGAGCACTCGCTCTTGAAGATTTCCGAATTTTTCTGCTGGGAAGCGAAGACTGTAAAATTAATGCGGAATGTGTGTTTGAGTTTTTTCTTGTGTCGGTATGCATGATCGTATGTGTATGTGTATGTATGTGTGTGTGCGAGAGGGTAACGGTGTGTTTGATATGCTGGAGCCACTTTCAAGGTTTACCGCAAAACAAAGTCAACATGGAAATGCATCCTGTACAAAGGATTCTTTATCGCTGCTGCTGATGTGCTATTGCGCTCGTCGATGTTGTTGCTGTTGGTTGCTGCTGATGCCTTTCTTACTCAAAGGCGTATTATAGCAAACTCACACACTGCCAAGTGGGAGTCGAACCCGTCTATTCGTTTTTTCAGGCACTACGCTTTGTGAGTGCACCTTCGATATGGGCAGATGTGTGGCACAGCCGAAAGGAGACTTAACATGGTACTAACAATAAACCAATACTCGGGAATCTTATCTGAATCGCTATAACAACGTCCGTCCGACTATTCAGCTACCTTTAATGTTTTAAGGAAATCGTCTGAAAGTATTGATCATATTTACATAAGAGAACTTTTGGCAGCAATGCTTGGTTACCCCTCAATAAAATTTATTTGTTTCAACATAATTTCCATGAATTTTTATAAATTATTCAAGCTGGTACTTCCACTTTCGAAAACAGTCCAGAAAATCAGATTTTTAGCATCATCTGGGCTCCATATCATCGACTGTTGCTTTGCTTCTGGGTCGTGTTTGTAGAAGCGAGCTTCATCATCTGTTACAACTTTTTTGAGCACCTTAATTTAAAATTTTTTTAGAAAATTTTAAGCAAAACGTGCGCGCTCCTGTTTTAAAACTTCTGTTAAAATTTCATTGAATATCCAAGATTGCGAAATGTTCGCGATACAGCCACAACATTCAAGCTCAGTTCATCAGTCGTTTCCTGGGTCAGTCTTGGAATTTTTATCAATTTTGGACTTCACCAGAGCGACGCTTACATCGTTAGTCGAATAAATAATACATATACAGACATACATAATCAGGCAGGTGCCAGATTTCACTTTCACTCGAAATAGAAATTGAATCCAATTGAAATCGAAATTTGGGGTGCTGCATTTCACAATTGTGAATTCAATTTTCGAAAATAAATTCACATGAAATGGCGTGTTCCACAATTCGATTCGACCGTTTTGAATGTGATTTGAAATCGATCAGAAAGGTTGAAGTGAAATCAAAACGAAAAAAATCCTACTCAACTAAAATGTAAGAAAATTGTAATTTTTTAACCAAATTTAATTATTTGTACTAAAATAAAGCATATTTTTACGTTTACTTCAGGGGAAAGCACAAGAATTCTGCGCAAGAAGCCGTGTTAATTGCTTTCATGGAAAAGCATACGGACTTGGTAAAAGGTATCGCAAGAGGTGACCGCGTAGCTATTGATGCACTTTGGGGCGATATAACAAAGGAGTTGAATAGCCAAGGTCCACCCCAAAAAGATGCTTCGGGCTGGAAAAAAGTAAGAAGCGCACATGTTTATTCTGCATTACATTAACCGTACTATTTTAACAGGTTTGGATAGACTGGAAATGCAATGTCAGGAAGAAGCTCGCTTACAACAGAACCGAATCCAGAGCTACTGGGGGTGGGCCATTTAACAAATTTGTTATATCGCCAGCAGAGGATTCCGTAGCTAAGATTTGCACTGCAGTCGAAGGCATTACAAATACTCTTGACTTTGGCGTCGAAGACGTAGACTGCGCCATTGTCTTGAATGATTTGGATAATGCCAATTCGCCTGACGATGATTCGCCTGGACCAAGCAGATCAGTATGCATGACCCCCAGAAAAAGGAAAGCAGATTTGCTGCTTCAAGATAACTTGAAAAAGTTCATGGCTGAGCAATCCACTGGAATAGAGTTGATCGCTAAAAATGTAAGCGATCATTTGAAAGTGGCTAAGGAAACCGAGGGAAACATAAGGAATATTTACAAGTCTATTGATAAACTATGTGACTTAATATCTGAACAAAATAACGAAACAAAAAGACATAACATGCAGGTTGAAAAATTATTGCATTAACAAAATTACATAAAACAAAAGAACCTGGAAATCGAAAAATAATTCCAACAAAAGAACAAAAAATCGGTTCAAATGCATATGTTAGCAATACGATTTCCAGTATCTTTTGTGTTATGTAATTTTGTTCATGCATACATGTTTGTTCTTTTTGTTCCTATATTTTCAGATCTTAAGTTGCCTAACTTAAACTTGAATTAAACTGATTTTTAATTATTTTATTTAATTGAATTTAAGTTGTTTTGTTACCTATGGAACTGGAAAAGACAGTAAAATAAAATGTACATGTGTTCATATGATAAATAACATGATTTGTATTTAAATTTTTAGTACAAATTTGCGATTTAATATATTAAGTTTATATTATTTGCAATGTCATCTCTTATTCTTCTGGCTTCATTGCTAAGTCTCAATTCCGGATTACCTTCAGTAATTTCATCGCTTTCCTCTCTTTCAGTTAGTACTGTAAAATTCCCATCATCTTCATCTTGAACTTTGTAAGTTCTACAGATATTATGCAATGCACAACATACATTTATTATTTGTACGACTTTTTGCGGCTGGTATTGAAGACAACGCGCTAAACTTTGGAATTGTGGTACGACTCAAAGCTATGTCGGCATCCTTTCCAACTGATTTTTGGAAACTTCCTTCAGCTAAGAACCGTAGAGTGGCTGCTAGTTGAAGCTAGGCAGGAATTGAAGATGAATCATGTGTGGTGTAACTACTGTCAGCAATATATTGAAAGCATCTTTGTTTACGCGATAATCTATATATATAAAATACAATAGTATGTTTGTCCTCTATAGACTCTAAAACTACTGGACCAATTTTGACCAAACTTTATATACATGCTCTATGGGGCGTGAGGAGTGTTTCTGTGTAGTTTGAAGTTCGTCCGACAGATGGCGCAATATTTAGTATTTTTGTGTTTTTGCACCGTAACTCAAGAACTACTGGACCAATTTTGACCAAACTTTATATACATGCTCTATGGGGCGTGAGGAGTGATTCTGTGTAGTTTGAAGTTCGTCCGACAGATGGCGCAATATTTAGTATTTTTGTGTTTTTGCACCGTAACTCAAGAACTACGATTTTGACCAAACTATAAACATGCTCTACGGGGCGTGAGGAGTGTGTCGTCCCACTGGTAAAATTTTATGGGCGTAGGATAAGGGGGCGTGGCACCCCCCATACAAACAAAATTTTTGATCTCGATTATTTTTGGAACTAAAGGTCGTGCAGCATTGAAATTTCGTATGCAGTCGCCCCTTGGATGTGTCGTCCCACTGGTAAAATTTTATGGGCGTAGGATAAGGGGCGTTGCACTTTTTTATCAACTCCAGATTTGTGTATAACTTTAGAACTACACATCACACATCAATGAAACTCGGTAGGAACTTACTACATATCCATATCCTTCTACTGAGAAAACAAGGGGGCACTGGATAAGGGGCGTGGCACCCCTCATTCAACTTAAACATTTGATTTGGTATATCTTTAAAACTACAAGCCATGCAACATTAAAATTTTGTATTCTGTTAGTACATATTTAGTCATACATACATGTAAACATTTTTACATAATATGGGTTTTATCTATCTTCTATCTTATCTTCTTCTTCTTCTTCTTCTTCTTCTTCTATCTTCTTCTTCTATTATATATATAAAAATGAATCGTGGTTTGTTCCGATGCTTTAAACTCCAGAACGGCTGGACCAAATTAGAAACTTCCTTCTGCGGGTTTGTTCGTAATTGGCACGCGATGGTTTACGACAAATAAAGTTCTAATAATTCTCAACAGGTGCCGCTGTGGGCGAAAACTCTTTTAATAGGCTTTAGGCCAGCGACGCCCAAAGCTTCCTTATGGAAGGGCAAACACCAATACAAACAAACTTTGTTATGATGAAAAAGGAAAAAAAATTTTGTTCAATATGTACACTGTAAAAAAAATGAATTGCATATTCTTCTTTGTTATATGTAATGAAAAACAAACCAACTTAATAACACAAAAATCATAAAAATCTCCGATGATCCTTTCAATAAATGATCCAAATCAATTTCCCAGTCAAAAAGATTTATTTCACACTTCTCTTGAAGATAATTCTTCATTTTGCAAAGTTTGCATAATTAATTTCGTATAAATATTGAGTTCCATTCAACCCGCAAAATGTTTCATTCAATTAATATTAAAATGAAAATGTACAAATTAAAATATAATTAAAATATAAATAAGGTATAGAAATTTTTAACCATATAAGGCCTTTTTTGGTTCGGTTATGGAAATATGTTGAAATAAATAAATGATGTCACTGAGCCATCTGTTACATAAAGGTAATTTTTTCGATCAAAAACAAATTTCGAGTTGAATCGTCATTCCTCAAACTTTAAATCAATCAAAACCAAGGTTTGCCGGGTCACCTATAATATCTTAATATTTAAAAACGTTCGTGCGTTTAAGAGCTATCGAGCAGAAATTTAGACAATAGATTCAGTTAAGGTTGTATTGTGTTTTTTTTTAAGTTTAGACTCGCTAGGTCACTCGGTGGTCAAGAAATTGCAAAAAAATATTTACTATCCAAAATGGCTCAAACTCCTGGTTTATATTAAGTAATACTTTTGTAGGCAGAACGAAGTTTGCCGGGTCAGCTAGTACGATATAAACCTTAAACGCGTATACATATTTGGATTATAATTTCCCCGCCAACGAATATTCTTTAACAATTACACTGAATCTGCAAGTTCCAAGGGATTGGATTCCCTTAATGCACGCCGTTTTACTTTTTCAGTAGCATTTCTGCCTTTCAATGGTTAAAACCGCGGTAATAAATGTTGCACTCATTTTAATAAGCGTGAGAATAATTATTTGTTTCAAATTTAACAATAAAAATGTAAACAGACTGTTTTCAGATTTTTCGAACTTCACACGACGTTTATTATGAATTGATTTCGAGCTTATGAAAACGAGTGAAATGTAGCACATCAAAAATAAACCCACTCGATTTACTATTTCAATTCCAATTCGATTTCGATCGAAATCTGGCACCTGCCTGAATACTACATATATATTATACTATGTATGTATTGCCATAAATGAATGAGTTCGTTCCTTTCCGAGAAAGATTTTCATTTGTCATCTCTCTCGCTCTCTCTTTGCCTCTACTTTGACTTTGCCTTATCTATGCTTCCTGTACATTTGTTTGCTTTCATCATCAGTACGTGAAAGGATAACGAAAGGAACTGCTACTCAATCAGCTGGCCGAAATTATTGCACCTTTTATGTTTTAGCAAAACTTTGAGGAAATGGTGGGCATGCTTTGCATGTGTTGGTCACTATGTGACGCATATATTTCTGGTCTCTTCTGTAGTTCCAATGCATGAAGGGTGAAAACTCCGTGCTTCTCTGTGTGCGGCAGTTCCAGTCGAATGCTGACAGATACTTTGCTTCACATGAGTGACCTTAAGAATAAGTCGAAAAAAGCGACTCCCTGCAAATCTCTGTTTCTAACAGGCAGCTTTCCTACTCCTACAGCACAGTTGAGGATTACTCATCTAGTTCTAAAATAATTTTATGAAACCGAAAAAAATTCTTAAACTGAAATTTATAAAGAAATTGATAACAGTGGCAAATTTGTTCATAAAATTTTGAGGTGTTATTTTTGAAAGTGGTAAAATCGACTTTCTGTTATTGCGAGATATTCAAATGTTTACATTTCACTCTCGGTGTCAATACTGTTAAGAGCTAAAACTTCCATCTCCCAAATACTAGAATCTCATTTTTTTCTCCAAAAAATTGTTTGCCCATAAAAATATCATAAAAAAATGTATCTATACCTGCCATTATCTACATTTTTGTAATAAATGGACTTATACCACTTCAAAAAAAAACAGCTCAAATATAGTTGAACAATTTTTGATAGAAAAGTTAATCAAGATTGTTGCCCTTTTAGGATCAAAGTCTTAACTTTATCGGCTATTTCGGACTATGGGCCTGATAAGTACAGTTGTAGTGCCTTGCTAATATCTACTTAACTTGCTCTAATTTCTCATTTGTTTGTTTAGCTTGTATCTGTACTTGTGTGAGTGTTTGTGTTGTTGTGTGCCACTGATGGATGCTCTTGTAAACATGGCTAATCTATTGAATGCTGCGGTATACTACGTTAGTGCACACAAACGCTGGCAAGGGCAGGGACGGGAGTTGTTGTTTGGCTGCTGTCGCGCTGGGATCCTGTCATCCTGCCGTTGAGTTAAAACTAGCTCGCTCGAAGATGCCGCCAAAGCCAAACTCCAGCATCCACATACCGATACACACACACACATGGACTTACTGTACCCAATCGAAAGCAGAGTCTGGAGCAGATTATGCGCTTGGTAAATAGTTGCCACAGCATGGCAGCACTTTATCAAAATGCGTGTGTATGTGTGTGTAACGGACTACTACACTCGAGCGACGCACATTCGTATCGTATATAAAATTCATAGCATCTAAGCCCCAACAATTCTGTGCTACTTTAAAGGAAACACGGAAAACTACTGGTGAAAAGTATTTAGTGCTGACGAAAAACCAGCTCAAAGTTGAAAAATGTTTAACAAAAATGTTCAAACATTGATTTTCGCTTTTGCGTTCGTTAAGTAAAAAATATCTGAAATATAAGATTTTACCAGCAAGCTGCCATAGCTCCAGTCTTGTGTTTATCGTTTATCAATGGAATTTTGTTTTTAATTACTTTTATTAAAACTAGAAAAGATACGAATTCAGCATTGCATAAATTTAAGAATTTATAAAAATTAAAAAACTGAGAATTAATGAATTTTAACAGGAAATATCTAGGGAATATGTAAAAATATGTTGCTGATGTTTTCTAAAATTCGGGAAGGTGCATTTCCTTATCGTAATGTGCAAAAAATTTCCATTAATGGAACTTATATCACATCATCTTGAATAAAAAGGCGCTAATTTCATTGCTAAGCCTTGTGGCGAAACCAAAATAGCTTCTCCCCATTCTCTCTTGAATTGTACCGTCATTGTATGGGATCGAATCACTGTGCCGCGCTTTTAATGCATACAACAGCTATTCTATTAAAATGCGTGTGTGTGTGTGTGTGTGTTAAATCATATACGTCTGTGACTCACACACAGATAGGGATACATACACGTCTTAAGGGTATAATGTCATTCAAATAGGGAAATTATGCACGCTTCATGTGTGTCAGTTGCTAAGACAGCGAGGGTGAGGAGGACGACCACAGCTGGGCCTGTCACCTCTCACCATCGCAGGCAGTGCATTTTCAGACTATTTCACTACGATTCGCTTACAACTACCAACCGATATCTACAATACAGTACACTGTTATACGATGTTTTCAAATAAATATAGAGTGATTATTTCTTTAAATGTTTTTTTCATTAAGAGCTCTAGTATTCCCGACTCACATGGCCACATGTCAGAGGAATCGTTATGGTACTAAGCTTTTGCTTCGTTAAGACTAAAAAATAGTTTCAAAAAACATAATGTTTAAAATTGTGCTCAATTTATTGAATTTTTGTGCTGCTCTGTATTTCGATTCAAATGCATGGTACCCGTGTTTATGAGAGGTTAGCTGAACAACATAATTTTGAATGTTTTCTTATTGCATTGTAAACGTTTAATATTTTAGGAGAATGTTATTCAATTGCAATTTTGTAGTTTTCAATGGGAGTATTTTACGGCCTTACCGTATAAATCACCGTGATCGAACGCAACGCGAACACGAAGCCAACGCCGGGATCAAAAAACGGCATTTTGTAAATCACGGCGTAATTGCGTTCGTTGTCTTACGGCATCACTTGAGCTGTCAAGTTCTTACGAAAAAGAGTTGTATTTTTCTTAATTTATCAGCCAAATACAAAACACACAAAATTTGCTGCATCCATTGCATACCTCCCATAGCCTAGTGGTTAGAGCGTTCGACTAGCACGCGAGAAGTTGCGAGTTCAACCCTCAACCGCGAAGCATTTCTTTTTTTTTTGTGATTTCGATCCTCAACTGCAGTGCTAGTATTTTCTTTTTTTTGTACTTTTTTCTTTAGTATTTGTCTTTAAGAAGTACTGCAATACTTATTATTTGCTTCTGCAGATTACCACAAATCAATTTTCACTCGAAATTACCAAAAATTTTGCATTTAAAAAACTGAACGCGAGCACAAACCCAAGTGAACGATTTGACAGTTCAAGTGAGTGAATGCGCCGCGTTGCGTTTTACGCGGTACCGATTTTCATATGAAACTACGTAAGACAACGCGAGCAGTCACCGAGTGAGGTGATGCGTTTTACAAAATACCAAATTAGTGAACGCAGGGTGAAGTGAGGCGTTGGGATTTACAAAATACGCACCTTAGTTTTAATGGTGCCAAATGCTTTATTGATGGATTAATTCACACACTTGCTACACTAAATTCATACCAAAATTTCAGCTAGAGGATTTAAAAAATTCAGTTTTAAAAAACTTTGACAGAGATGGAAAATTCAAATGGCCAACCTCTCCCCAAAAGTTGACTATATTGAACATTGCTCTCTTTTTTTGATAAATTAATAAAAATCAGCCTCGCCGACAAATTTTTTACCTGTGGATGCTCATGTGCAAGAATTTTCCATTTAGCCCAATCAATTCCTTTCATTTTGATTCCTTTAAAGTTTTTATGTCCTTTAAATTTCTGCTTTACCGCATTTGTAACCATCCTCCTCTCCGAGCACCAAATATGCTTTCAATTTCTTGATGTTACAGCCCGCTTCCACTTCAGTTCTATTTGAGACTACGCTTAGCTGCCATGTGACTTTGCTTCCTGTTTCCTGTTCTTCTGCTGTTTATTCGACTTGTTCACTTTTCTTAACTTCCATCTACATTCCGACACGACGTCTTCGTCAGTTCTTGTGCGATATAAATTTTCTAAATTAAATCTCTTTTTCTTTGCATTTTACGTATTATTTCCCGCTGCTGCTCGGTTTGGATGTGCGTTTCCGCTTTCTACATGTCAACGCATTCATCATACATACGCATTTCCTTTGACATGCTGTCGTCATACATGCCATGTCCCGCAGCCACACACACACACACACACAGTCATGCTTATATGCTTCGCTTGATGCTCAACTTCCACCGGCGGCCGCGTCTGCTGCCTCAACAGATTTGCACATTTCCGTCTGAAGTATCTCTGTCATGCAGATGAAATTTTCTTATTTATTTAACTCGCCAAATTTATTAGTTTCGTTTATGTGCCTCCGCCATGAATCCAGTGCCAAGAAGCTCGCACGCAAGACAGCTGCTTGCATATGGAGTGAAGTGCGAATCGACTGCTCTATAATTCATCGATGCCGCGCGGACCCTTTCACTTGATTTATTAATTTCAAAAATTGCGTCTATCATCCCCGTCATTTCGTCTTGAAAAATGGCGAATCAAATGGATAGGCAAAAGGGAGGGCTATATTCGAAGTGTACGAATAAATAATTTTAAATAGAAACTAGTATGTCTAAAAAATGGTTAATTCATTATAAATCATTTTTTTTTGGGCGGGCAAAAATTCTAAACAAAATTTGCCGCCTTAGCAATGACTTTCTTGAAGGGAGAAGAAGGCAGTTTTCCTCCCAAAACAGAGAAGAAAGACTACAGCGAGGCGAAGTTCTTCAGACCAGCTAGCCCCTCGCATCCTTTATATTGCGGCTCATTGCGGGCTACAACGTTTAAGTTACCAACTAGCATGCATATCTCTTATATTACTCCCGCCCAACATTTTCTTCTGCTTTCGTTTGAGTCGAACTCATACGTGGATAAATGGACCACAAGCTGCTATTTGAGAAATTTTTTGAATTGCATTAAAATTTATTTCAGTGCAAGTTCCTCATTCAAGGCTTAAGACATTTTTGTGTTAGCTCATCTGTTTCGCGCTTCCTCGGCACTCTTTCCCGCTCTCTCAGAAACCTGGCTTTACGGCTGTTTGATGCACTAACCGTTTTTTATCATAATTGCTCGCAATTGAGGCAAGCCCCTGATCCCCCACATATGCCATTTACGGTAGCGCCCGCTCGACGCTGGCAGCGGTAAATTGTCTCACTAAATCCAATTACATGTAAAGTACGTGATGAAAACAATTGAATCTGCATTTCTGCGGCAATCAGGCGTCAACAGTCGAGCAATCAGGGAACTGATACGGCGACCGCGGTGGCAGCTCGAGTGGCACGTATGCGGCTCGAACTTTTCAGCTGGCGCACCTGCCGCGCGTCTCCGCCAAATCCATTATGCATGCAGGTGCCATACGCCCTGCACACAATGAGCGGCAGGGGTTTCTCTGGCCAAGTGAGCTGTGGCGCGGAAGTAAGCTCCGTACTTGTACTTTTGCAGACAGCAAAGCCCGAAAAACAATCCGGACAAGATTATCCATATACTGGTTGAATTTAAATTAGGTTTGTCAGGTCGAAGCTCGACGCTAACCATCACCACACCGCCCACTCCGGCCACAAGGCCCGCTAACAGCCAGTCACAAGCCCAACGTGCTGCCATTAGAGCCATTGTGGCTGTCGACTTATGCCAGAAACGAAATCTTTTAGCCATGCATGCCCCCGCACCCCGCCCACTTTGTTACGATAAATTTTTAATGTGGCATTTCTATGCAGAATGATTCTTGGGCGCGCGGAAAGTAGGCTTTTAGAGTAATTTTTATGCACTCATGAGCATAAAGCCGCCGAACAATGTGCCATGTGCGGCTTGTGCACGCCTAGTCGAGGCCTTCGTTCCGGTTCCGGCGTTTTTCTTGCATTAAATAACATTCAGATGCGCGCATGAGTGTTTGTGTACATTCGCTTAAAAATGGCTGCTTACGACAAAAGTGGAAATATTAAAAATGTTAAAGTGATTCTTCAGCACTCTTTGAGCCATAATTTCAAATGCGAAAGCAGCGACCAAATTTGTTACAGCGTTAAATGCTCAGTCAGCACTCCCAGTTAAAGAAAAAGCTACTATCAGAGGATATCGTTAGTCATTTGCAGTGCAGTCTGCCCGAAATTCGAAGCAAACCACCATAAAATATGATAACCAAGGGAAGACCCAACGGAATAATTGCACTGCGAAGCACGGATCAAGTGATCGAGGGAAATAGCAGTAGACTAAGGACGTCAATATATGAAGAAATGCTAAAGAATTTTTCACAGCTCAATCAAGTTGTTTATAGCGGATTCTAGATATCGTTCTAGTGCGTCATCATATCTTTCAACTTACTTATCGCAGTAAGGTGAATTTTACTCCAATTCAAGGCTAAAGAATTACAATTGAAATGAATGAAAATTCTATGCGTTATTGGAAAATCTTACAAAAAAGCACATCAAAGATATCAAATAAAAATACAGGGTGCGGTTTGTGGTTCAGTTCGATTTAGCTCGGCCGTCATTTGTGTTTGTACAATATTTGTCAGTTAGTATTTTAGAGCCGTAAAGGGTGGTCGATAACAATTTATTACGGAGTATCTAAAGCCGCAAGAATGTGTTATATAATAATTGTTCAATTTTGAATACGCGCAGAAAAATTCAAGACTTTTTGGTGTTGATCATATCCCGAGTAAATCAATCCTTCAGCGTGTAATGCCTAGTTTTTAAAATCTGCATTCACTGGGAGATAAAGCAAAGACTGTGCTACAATCAAGCCAGCGTACACCAGAAAATATTGATGAAAGGATGTATCCGGGCACATCTCAACGACTCCGGAGATTGAAAAATGTGCTTAAATGAGTTCGCCTTTGCACCACGACCAGAGACGGCCACTTGACCGACATCATATTCCATACATAACCATAATCAATAAAAAAATAAGAAACTTTTATTTCACTTAAAAGTAATTAAAAAACTTCGACATGAAACCGAAGACGCAACCTATCTATATATCCACACAGTGCGCTGCAGGGAACCGAGCGATGTTCCGTTAGTGCGATTTACCTTCCATCAAACTAACTTCTCTTCAAATATTTGGTGAGATATGCAAACGGAACTTAACCATCATTCAACACTTCAACTGAACTAAAAAAAAGAGCGTACATGTTTCTATATTCAGCAACGATTTATATGACCATCTTGATTTCATTCCAATATATGATTATTTTTTGCATTGAAGGTCGAATTTATTTGAAAAACGCATTTATAAATATTCACGAATATAGTTGAAACACGCTGATAGTTGAAATAAATAGTTGAATTGGCTTTGGTATTTCCAAAGAAAGTGTTATAATTCAGGCAAAAACATAATGGCAAATAACATACTCATACATTCGCAAATGCATATGAATAAATATGCTTGCATACAGTCATAGTATGTGCCATTCTTTTGAATTCAAATTAGTTTCATTGCGGAACAATATGGAAGGAAGACAGGCAATTGCTTTTCCAAGTACTTGTGAAAGTATTTATAATTCATTTCAATTTCACACACAAACGCAGTCACACGCATATGCACACACACAGACAGACACCGCTACTGCCAGTTATTGTTCGTTAGCCCCTAATTTGAAAATGCGTGAAAACGTGTATCGCACCCTAGTGTCAATTTACATCGTAAATTGTAATTATTTGGCAGGCGAGCGAGCAAACGAGCAAGCGAAGGTTGGCACGAGGGGAAGAAGCAGCACGGCGGCTGGCAGTGCAAGGGCATAAAATTCGTATAAACCCAATGATGCCGTTTCCATTTCCGCAGCCATCTAACCTCCACTACCCTCCGCTACCACTTCAATTCACCTTGGCGCAACGCTAGGGCGGAAGCGCGGGCCGGAGAGCGGGGCGTATGAGCATTTCACGTTCCACTCTCTGCGCTTGATTGTCGTTAAGTATAACCTAAATACTTGCAAGTTATGATTTCACTGGGTAACATATTCACACACATGCACCTGCCACTTTGTGTGTGAGTGTGTTTGTTTGTGTTAAAGACGCTGAAATACTTTTAAAGGCACTTCTGTGTGTTTCCTTTTTGTATCTGCGAAGCTGAGTTGGCTCAGCTCACCTGACTCGTTTTTGCAAGCGTGTGTGTTCATTTGTTCATTAGGATATCCAACTATTCGGTTTGGAAACAGATACCGGTTTTTGAAGAGCTTGATGGTTGGAATTTTAAACCAAATTGTTCTTTTTAACTTAAACCGGGGTTAAGCGGTTTTCAATAAGCAATCTCTGCTCCATAGAGTGGGGTGCCCGAAGAACTTTACGATTCAAGAGGTCAGCTTACTTCTCAGTGAGTTATATTGATAATCTGTCATTTCTAAAAGAGTAGTTTAAAAAGGGAAATTGGTATATTTAAATTCGGTAGAAAGTTCTTAGGTAATGCAGTAGCTCAGTGAATAAATTATCGATCTCTGATATGAGAGGATGCTGGTTCTATAGCCAATCCACTTTTCGATAAGGAAAAAACAGACGCCGAGAATTGACTCGGTTACATGAGTCATTGTGTCAATTATATATAGAAAAGCTAGATTAATGCAATTTAAAAAAAATCTTTCATCCACAATTCATATGAAAATGTTAATCAGAGGCGTAGCCATAACCTTAAATCGCAAAAGACTACGGATAGTAATTTTGTTAGTAAGATCTCTAGAAAACTACAATAACTATGTGAAAACATGGCGGTCGCGGAGGTAGAGTTTGAACAAAGTGCAACATTACAAGACACTTTTGTTCAAACCAGCATTTTTTGGCATAATTATTTGTATTATTTAAGAAATATTCAAACCGTCTTTTTCAATAGAAAGAAACAAATGAATAGTAGCTCTTTTCTCTTTTCCATGTACCGAAATATTTACCCTTCGAACGAGTTGAATAATCGGCTTTCGAATAGCTCGTGTTGAAGTAGGTAGCGTTTATACAAATTATTTTTTCGAATTAAAATTTGAGTATGCTTTGATAGCTTTAAAATATTTTATTATAGCGACCCAGTGCCGGTTTCAAGCAAATTATTTAAATTTAAGTACAAAATTATGTGCATAGAGCGATTCGTGTTGAGACGTATCTTATATATAAAACGCAGACTGACTAAAAAGCGTTTGCCTGCTGCGGCCTGCTGCCTGCTGTCCACTTTCTGTCTTTTAAAACTTTAGACAAATGTGAGCCAGTTCGTTGTGTAACCCAGTGGGTAGAGGCGCACGCTTGCATTCGGTAACTCGGCAGGTCATGGGTTCGAATCCCAGCTCCGCAGGTTTTAAAATTTTTCTTTTTAATTTTTTTTATAAGCTTTCTTATTTTTTACTTTGCTTTGCCTTTGATTGGCTTCCTAGCTGTCGTGTATACAGGCACACACGACAGGTGGCCCCACTTGTTTAAACTAAAAGACAGAGAGAGCACCATCAACCTTTTTATACTAGAAAATGAGTCAAAATGTAAGAGCTTTTGTAACCGTTTCATTTGAAAAGTACAAAGTTATAATGGCTTAAAAAAGAGTGAAATGAGATTGGGGAATTATAGTTAGTGTTGGCAGATAATATTAGAGCCCGACCGAACGCTCGGTCTCGGTCTCGGTTACCGAACAGTTCGGCCAAAAGGTTCGGGTTCGGTCTCGGTTCGGTCTCGGCTACAAAAGGCCGAGTATTTAGCCGAACAGTTGAGGAACAAATTGTATAGTTTTAAACAAAATTTTACTTTTAATACCTTTTATTGATTTTTCATACATCAGATGCTTAATGTAGGTATTTATACCTCAAAAAAATTGTTTTTTATAATAAAATGTATTTTTTCCTAAAAATGTATAAATTTTTTTTCATTAAAATTCTTCTTCCTTTTTTTGCATATGTATTCGAAAGGTTCGGTCTCGGTCTCGGCCGAACATTAAAAAAAGGCCGAACGTTCGGTCTCGGCCAAAATTTCGGGTTCGGTCGGGCTCTAGATAATATAGTAAATCAATGATAACGGTAAATGCTCAGCTCTGCTCGGAACGGCTCATTTTGAAAACCAACTTTTTCTAAGAGGTTAACTGAATTATTTGTACCGGTTTTGCTTAATCTAGTGTTCACACACGCAGGTGTGCTTTTGTACATGTTTAGTGCTGGTAGGTAGGGCCTTTAGTTATGCCGTGTGCTCGCGCATTAAAAGATTGCGCATTTCTTAGCTACTTCAGCCAAATATACACACATTCCCGCCGCATGAAAGTCCTTGAGCACATATACAAACACATTACGCGGCATTTTAAGACTGCTCGCACACAAACTTTATGATCCTTAAATAATTTCCCTAATGTATTGTGTACATTTTGGGAATTACTTAATTTTTTCTACGCCTGCATACTTTCTGTTTAGTCGTGCAAAATCAGTAGTTTTCAATTAGGCCGCCGCACTTGCTGATGCGCTCTCGTAAGCAAGGATTCGCTAAAATGTTCATACAGATCGCCGAGTTTGCATGTTGCATAACAAATGTGACATGGCCATGCCATGCCGCTCGGCGGCAATTGTTTCAATGGCTTTTTTACTAAACATTGACAAACCTTATTTTCTTATTTCTTATTTTCAACTGGCAAAGACAGCTACGATATTACCAAGAGAAAAATCTACGAGGTAGAAGCTTGGTCTCTTGAAAACATAGCAGACATGTTTTGAAAGAAATAGAAAAGTTTAGTTTAATTTATTCATATTAAGTCTATGCGCAATAAAAATCCTTACAGACTAGCTCAATAAAATAACACAGTAAGACTTGTTGTTGTTGAAAGTTTGCTTTAAATTTCCTTATTACAATAATATACATAAATAACGAAATTATAAATGTCATGTACAATATGAAGTCCTTAACATGCATGGAAAAGCAGAATACAGCCGAGTCTCTTGCATATACGAGATACGTACTTTAAAATCAATCAAAATTACCCCCTTTCGATTTCAAGAAGTTGGCGGTGGTCGATGGCACTGAATCTGCCTTCCCATGGATTGGCTCTCAAACGAAAATCTGACACCAAAAGCTGTTATAACGTCTTAAAGTATATTAAATTATCCCTAATCTGACTCATAATTTTTATTAAATTTCGAACTATTAAAAGTTGGGGCACATTCCAAGTGAAATCTCGAAAATATTAAACGATTTCACTCGTTCCCGTATGCCGCGATTTAATACTCTATTCTATATCTACCTCATGTCTATAATTAAATTGATTTTAACTCAAACAGCAAAACATTTCCAAGCATTATTTGGTTCATAAAATTTGACGCTGTTAGTAATTTTTATACCCTACACCTATGGTAATAGGGTATAATAACTTTGTGCCAAAATTGTAACGCATTAAAGCAGCCTTCCTAGGTATAGACATAAGTATATAGAAATGATCAGAAACACTTTCTCTTTTCATTTCCGGTTGTCCGTCTGTCCGTCTGTCCGTCTGTCCGTCCGTCTGTCTGTCTGTCTGCGTGTACGCAAAAAAAAGAAAGAAGGAGTTGCCCGATTTGGACCAAATTTGGTACACAGTGACAGTGAACTTCGGGTTAGGTAAAGTGTTAAAATTATTCAAATCGGTCGAAGGATACGCCCCCAATGGACCTATAAGTCCCTCTACCTCGGGTTTTTTGCGATCAAATTGCTGTAATTTGTCTAATTAATCATTGAAAAGAATAATACTTGGTATTCAAGTTAAGGAGGCGGTCATATATGTCATACGAAAAAATGGGCGTGGTCCGCCCGCTATATAGGCGTCAAAATTTTTCCGGTAAAATGGCTCCGAATTGACTAGTTACGAATATAAATGAATGAAATTCGGTTCCCAAGTTGATATATAGGTCTTAGATGCCATAGAAGAAAATGGGCGTGGTCCGCCCACTATATAGGCGATAAACGAAAAATCCTTTTAACTTCCATAATATATACACCAGAGCGTCCAGATTTGGTTACTTCGTTCCTGTTTGGAATATTTTTTAATTCTCCAGAAATGGGCGTGGTCCGCCCACTATGTAGGTTGTAAATCAAATGCACCCACAATTTCAGTAAATTATCACCCCCCTTGGGAACATGGTGTAGGGTATTACTCTGTCGGTGAAACCCGACTGATACTTCCTTACTTGTTTTAAATAAAAGAACTGCGTGTGAGAAAGACTTGAGGAGGATGAAGTTGCTTCTTTCGTACCAAGGGAGAAAAGTTAGCAGAAAAGCTGAATATTTAGACATTGTACAGCTAATTACAAAGAAGACCTGTAAATTTTATCAAAACTTGAAGCATAAACACAGTTCAGAATTAATTTATCAAAAGGACGCAAGATAAGGGATCGCCCTATTTGAAGTCTCTCATGGTATCGAAAGGATCGGAGAGTTGCTTTCCTATCTTGACGGAACATAGACAATCCCGTATCGGACTATCGAAGACATTCGTATAAATATTCGTGGGTCTTCTCCAGGGTTTGGCGTAGTGTGTAGATCTGGTCGATGGTGGACTTGCCAGGTCTTAAGTCCGTACCGGGATTTGTAATGAAATGATGTTTCGGCATACCGGGATTGGACCCCCTGCTGAGTACATGTATGTATGCATAAACGTAGTGCGCATGGCGCGATCTCCATATAACTACGTAAATTTATTTGAAGGTTTTAATTATTCAAATCGGATTTAAGCACATGCAGTCGCACTGGCATAAAACGGAAGCGACAGCGTACAGGTGTGTGATAAGCGCGTCATACCGGATGTGCTGGGTAAGCGTGGAAGCGGATTCACAGAAAACAAGTAAGCCGGTAACAGCAGCTCTAATTAAACGTGAGCAGAAAATCTGTCTTCGCTCCGCATTTGACGTTCCGCCTGAATTAATGCGCTCCTAAGCGGCGATTGATGCGTGCATGCAGGACGCTGTGCTCTAACGAGATATGCCGCTGTGCGCTGCCGCTCTGAAACGAAGAAGCGAGCGCGAAATTAGGCGAATCTCGTCATTGGGCTTTGTATTTGTGCCGCACTGAGCGCGGAGTCGATTTCAATTTGGATTAAATGTGAATTGCAAGTTTGTGAAAGTGTCTATATGCCATTAACGACATCGAATTCAAAAAAGGAGAGGAGGAAAACTTCTCCATCCCCTCCGTATCTGTACTTACACTTAAGACTTGTGCAGGAGCTTTTGACGTTGATTCTGTTGATAAATTTAGCGAACTTCTGGTTAAATAATAAATGCAAGGGGATTTTTAACAGTAATTGGAGCGACATCCGTTAATGTATCTAGACCATGCAAGCCGTTCAGTTTTTATTTTTATTGTCGTTTGAAACCTTTACGATACCCAGGAAACTATACTTGTTTTGTTCACGAACTAGTTCATTCAAAAACGTAAGCACGAGCGATTATCTGAAAATCACGTTAAATTTATTTGCGATTGTTTGAGATACAAAAAAATTATAATTATTCCGGTGCTCTGTAACTGTAACGTGATTAGGATATTTCTTCTCAGATGGCATTGAGATTTTGAGATTTTTAATTTTGTTCAAAATATGAAAGAAGCTAAATGCTCCATAGTCACTAATATGAGCTTTGTGATTACCGCCAGAATTAAACTGTTAGTCAATGCTGATCACATTTGCGAATGTGCCTTGCGGCACATGCCTCCAGTTGAGATCTCTTCACTTTTTACACACCAGAAAAAAATTCCAATAAAAAAAGTATTATTCCAAAATGGCTTTTTGTAAAATGTCACGGTTTCTTCGATCTTTGCGGGTTTCGGCAGTTTTAAGCCAGAGGCACATACAGAAATATATTGTTATTATTCTATTTGTACTATGTTTAATTTTTTTTCGAATTGGTTTTAGTTTGTTTTGGCCAATAATGCGCAAATACTTTCAAATAACGAAGATAATAGTTCCTTTTAAATTTTCGAACTATTTCACCGCGAGACCAAAATTATCTGTTTTTCTTGGAAAAATCGATATACACATAAAACTAGCGATCATATATGATAGATCATGTTTCCTTTCTAAAGAACTTCAAAGGATACAAAATTTAAAAATTTTAAATATCATTTTTGAAAATGTTTACACTGTTTACTCTATGTCGCAAATATTGGCATGAAAGAGGAGAATCTTTATAATTAAAATTTTTTTCTGATCTTCAAAGAAATACCTAAATGACTGCACTTCAAAAGAACACTGGCTATCCAATTTATTTAAAAAATTTTGGAAAACCTACAACGAAAAATTTTGTGGCACTGTGCTACTTCGCATTTCGTAGATATTCATTTGGATGCGTACTTTCGATGGAACTGATTTATCTTACTATCTTATCTCATTTTTACACCATGAAGCACAAACGCTGAAAGAGATAGAGACACATTTGCCCCCTAGCGGCGAATGCATGCAGTATTTGAACTTGATGAAACTCATAAAGCGAGATAAAATGCTAATAAAAATCGCTTTCAACTTTGGCTGTAAAATGCAAAAGGTTGCATTTGAAGATAAGGGATGGGCGCTGGGGTGGAGCGTTCTATCCGCGCCATAAATGAGTTGTTAGTCATGCCAATTTGCAAAGCTTAAGCGAAAGTGATGATCCGTTAAAGCGCGTAATTTAGCAAAACACCGAGAGCGATGGGGTCAATACGGGATGTACAAGTCGACACCTTCCTACCTCCTTCCCCGCACAATTGGATTTCTGCAATTAGACTTTTACATGGTTCAGCTTGGCACTTGGCACTTTTGTTTGAAATTTCTCATGTTCAGAATATTTTTTAGCATAATAAAAGTGCACGATTTAAATTTTGTGACAATTTTTGTCTGTGCAAGTGCCAGCAGGAACATGATAACGGCATTCTTGTGACCTCAACTGAACCATATGGGTCTGGACGGCACGTGGATTCAGCAGGACGGCGCCATCTGCTGCATCTGCGCAGGAAACATTCGGTTTATGGGAGCAACGATTTCCAGACCGAATCATCTCCCGAATTACGATGTTAACTTGTCACCCAAATCGTGCGATTTCTTTCTTTGGGGAATTGTGAAACCTCTACCCTATGCGAATAAACCACAAAACTTAATGAGCTTAACCCTTTCACTACCCACTTTTTGTTTGTGGACGAATAATTTTTTTGACCTCAGATTCGAGCTTAAGGCCATCAAAATAGCCGATTTAAAAAAAAACATAAAAACAACTAAACCAAAATTTTCACTTAGCCTTACCTTCGATTGAAGACATTAAAAAAATTTATTGCACGTTCAATGCTTGTTTTACAAGACTATACAAAAAAATTACGGCAGAAAAACACAAGGAAAATGCTCAAATTAGCACCCGTTAACTACTCATGTACACTACAGTGACCCTCAATTCAACAAATTGCCCTATCCTTATCGTGGATCAAATTTTTGTGGTAAAACATTAGATCATTGCTTGAACCTTTAGTAACTAAGAAAAAATTAGTTGGTGTTAAAAAAAGTTCAGTTGTTATTGTTGTTGTATAGGCACGAAAGTCGCTGCTATGGAAAAAAACACAACCTTCGCTCACAAAAACCGCGACTACAATGAAATGGTTTGAAAAATCTTCATAAAAAAAATAGTAATAGCATGCCATGACCTCAATTAATATGATTGTTAAAGAAAAAACGGAAATATTTTGTTCGGTCATATTTTAAATATTTTTTAAAGATGTGTACACTGTAGTGTACAAGGGTAGTGAAAGGGTTAAGAACGAGATCCAACGCGTTATCGGTGAAATAGAGCTGCATCTTTGTCAAAATGTCTTCGATCAATTTATGAAAAGAGCAAGGACATATGACAAGGACAAGGATATGAGCCGCGGGGTCTAGTTGCCGTTTGAATTGCTTAACATATTTGCATGCATCAAATTAAGTATCGTATTTTTTTTAAATTTTATTTTGCGAACATGTTTCGAATTGACTGTTGAAATTTACACAGCACAGGGAGCTTGTTGGAAACTTAATTCACGACAGTGACTAACTTTTTGGTTGAACCTCTCCAATACTAGCATAGTTATGCTGGCAAATTAGAGGGAGCGGCTGTTTGGAACAAGGTATCACTTTTTCCAAAAACAGACACTTTAAGAAATGGGAGTGGTCGCCCACCATTGAAGCGATAAATTAAACTCACCACAAAAATTCATCTCTTTCAGTATATTATCGCCCCTCTCGATTACTTAGTGTAGGGTATTACTCAGTAGGTGAAACTCGACTGATATTTGTATAACTTTTTAGTAAAATTCTGTCCTGCTTCTCAAGTAATACAAAGGCGACAAATTAAGTTAGGCGTTATATCAACGTGAGTTCTGGTAGGGTTGAATTGTACGGACGTGTGTAAGTTTAAGTGGGTTAGGGTCTAGCACTGACCAAGACTCCACCTAAAGAAGAAGAAGAGCGTTGTTGTCCAATCCCGGAATGTTTTTGAGATTTCTGAACTCACGGAATTGACAATCCGAATACCAGTATCGGACTCTCTAATTTCTACACACATACAGAGCAAAGGACCATTACTAATGCGTTCGCAGCACACTTAAGTGCTCCTTGTTGTATGATGTTTGGCCCGTCTCCGTGGGGTGGTCTTTGGTCCTGCTGCCCCGTTGTAAATGGCAGAAATTTTTGCTCTGCAGTAAATCTTTTAAATTGCATATTGACATGAAACAAGGAACTCCTTTCTGCAGGGCAACAGAAACGAACGCCACAAGAGCTGCCAAAGTGGCAGCCAGCAGAAGCTGCGGCTCTTCCTTTCACAAGTGAAATAATTTACAGCATGGCGATGTCTGGACGGATGCACGACGCACAGTGGTTGACTTTTATACAGCCAATTTGGCAAAAACAACGATTCACCGTAGAGTGCAAGGATGGCTACGCAGCTCTGATACTGACGCAAGATTTGTCGATAGTAAAAGTTTTTTTTAGTCCTTACAATATTACAAGGAGCACATTAATTGCCATACATGAAAAATAGGTTTCTTGAACCACTGTGCGGCACGAACCACGGACCGCTGGGACTGCGTTCGGTAGGCTTGTTGCAGCGACGTAGGAACACTGAAACATGGGCAGGGACGACCGCGTCCCCTGCACGTTCGCTTTTATTGGCGGCAATTCGATGCAGGCAGCGCAACACTTGACAGCCATCCCTTGGCCATCCCTTGCCACCTCAATTTGACATATGTATGTGTGTATGTATGGGTGCATCTGTATGTGCGCCTGGCATTGAGAGCTTACGCTTTAATGTTTGTATTTGAACTTGTGCATGTATTTCTTGCATTTGTATTTGTAGTAAATAAACGTTGCTGCGCAATTAAAGCAAATGATGACCCGTTTTAGTATGATTTTATTACGGCCCGCGCATAAAGTGCGGCATTTTCCGGCTTAATTAAAAAATATGGCGCTGCAGATCAAGTGGCCGCGTAAAGCGTCGAAATTCTTCAAATAATATCGCTAATTAAATGCAGGTGAAATAAAGCGAGCTCAGGCACGGCCATGGAATTTTTGGGTTTAGGCAGGGGGCTAGGGTGTTGGAGTGTGTTGCCGAGGCAACGCCAGCGAAAGGCGTGTTTCATGTAAATTAGTTTAAATTGCGTTCATTTACGACACTCCCCTCCCTACCCTCCCTCTGCACTCAGCGATTGAGTCACATTAACATGAGAGCAGCTGCCGCATTGCCTAATCATTCAGCTAAATGAGGGTTGGACTGGCTGTGGCTAGCTGGGAGTGGCTGCAATAACTTGACTAAAATTGCAGGGGCATTGAAGGGTGCTTGTATCAATTGCATGGAAAATATAATCGACTGGGTTTTTTGAAATAAATCAATTAAAGGAATTTATATGCACCCAAAGCTAGAAGGCCAACTTTAATAAAAATCAAAAGTTAACTTATGAGTTCCCGTTTCTACCCTTTAGGGGAACGGAACCCTGAAAACTTTAAATATTTGGTGCAGCAGCTCATAGAACGAGGTTTAGGCCTTACTTTCTCTCATTAAAGTTTGTATTAACGTTCTATTTTAAGCACAAGTTAATGGGACCTACGCATTTATTTTATGGCTGTGTCTGAACGGGAAGATTTTTATTAAGCTTTTTGTTGAGAAGGTCTTTATCAAAGTATGCGCTCTGAGAGGTGCCAACTATCTCGCGAGAGATGGCGCCGGGTTTAAAGCAACGAAATTTTTTTTTTAGATGCTGTGAATTCGGCTGGGATTCGATCCAGAAACTGCGCGCATCAGAGACCGAGCGCTTACGCACGCAAAATTGCTTCAGCGTTTCCTACTTCCATGTAAAGAAAATTATTATTTATACTGATATGCTCTAAACATTTAAGGGAAATGCCCTTCCAATTTTCTTCTGCTTTTTCGTTTTCTGTTTTTTTTTCTGATTTAACAAAAATTAATAATTTAATCATTGATCTAGTTAATTGATTACTTTCTATTGCAAAGGATATTGATAAGATACGAAAGAAGTTTTGCTGAATGTTTTCTAAGTTTTTTACCTCAGGAGTTTTAAAGTTTGTTCATAGCTAGCGCTTGTATGGAGACAAGTAAGTAAGTTTCCGAATTTCGCTGCATGGCAATGTTGAGCTAGCTACTCGAAACCCAACTGAAATGCTCTTCCTTTCTGAATTAGAAAGCTTGCCTTTTGCTCAAACACATTTTCGAGATTTTGCGCTGCAGGACATTGTAGAAGGTTTTAATTAAAAATGTGCGCCAAAATTCCAGACATGTTCACTGCATTAGGGTGTGTGTGTGTGTGTGTGTGTTGCGTGTGCGGCAGTTATCAGTTGAAAGTTGTGCTCGAAAACTTCACATGCTGTCAACATGTCAACAGTGGATGACATGGCCTCCAGCCAGGCGCGCCACTGCAGCGGAAGGCATTACGGCAGCTTCTTCAATTAAACGCCGTCGCAACAAAGTAAATACTTAGACGCCCCCTGTCCCAACAGCGTGCCGCACCAGTGGCTGCCTCGGTTACGGAACTGTTGCACAGCGCTGTGCCCCATATCATCAGTACACTCCATCACCTATTATGAACTAGAAATTGTTCTTGCTGCCGCTGGCGTCTTTATTGCCACTATCCGTGTTTCCATTAAGCTTCTGAAAATGTTGCCAGGTTTTTTTAAACAAAATAATGATCGATATTCTAGTACAAAAAGATGATTTATATAAATATAAAGTGTGCATTTGGGTACGAATATTAACTTGAATCTGGAAATTAAGTCAATCCTTTCCAAAATTTTAGAACAATAATATACAAACTCTAAGGGCCAGTTTCTCAGTGGATGTTTAAATCTAATTTGCGAATTGAGTTTAAATCTAGTTTAACTTTTCTTGAGTTTCACAGTGCATTTATTTAAATACGGAATAATGAATGGCAACTTCGAATATTTGACAATTGAACACAGCACAACTTGCCAAAAACATATGTTCAATTGTTCAATTATGGAGGCAGCGCGAGCTAAAAATTTTTCGTCGGCCGAAAGAAGTGAATTATTGGATATTCTTCAAAGAATCCACAGTTTATATTATTTATAATACTACGGGATCATTTATATGTGCTACACCATGCAGTTGTATGTTTAATTTGGCCGCTTATAAATTGCAATATTGTCGACGCAGCTTGCCTGCACATCCGAAATCAGCTGTTTATTTGTTTTCGATTGCAACTCTGTGCCGTACTTAAATGCCCACAACCGGGCATTTAAATTGTATTTAACTTCCCACTGTGAAACTGAAATTCCCTATTTAAACTGCAATCAGAGTTTAAACATCCACTGTGAAACTGGCGCTAAAAGGATTCGGGCAGGCCTTATATTCGTGCGCACTGAATCTCATATATGCTTAGTTAGTGAATGACGTTCCTTGCCAGCTATAACCTGTATAAACTGGCATACGACTTAAAAGCACGAGACTCGTGAAAATCCCTGAAAACCCCTTGCATCATTATATGTATTAAAGTAAAAGTATGAGCCATAAGCAACGCAACATTTCCCTAAAAGTATTTCCTAAATACCCGTTCCCGACTCCTTGGTCAAAGGAATTATTATGTTTTCTGAATTAGAGGGGGTGGAATAATAATTTTCTGACATATTTCTATAAAGTTTGTAAATGTTACTTTCTATATGTTAAGAATCGAACTGTCATATCCGATTACATACGAATCCAGAGCTAAAATGAATGGTCTGGAACTTTGGTGAATTCTAATGGAGCCAGTTTGACAGTTTTACTCTGCTCTTTGAGGGTGACATATTCATCATACTTAGATAGACGAATGGAGGTACATATATGGGACTGTAAGACTTAAAGATACATCTTCGTCGTTGATTACTTAAAGTCTTAATCATTATTCTTTCATCAGATCGAACTGTGTCGGTAGATAGTAAAGTTTATCACTATAATAGATTCCCTAATATAATGCAGGCAGCATGGCTACAGCTGTTTGCGTATCTCGCTCTGGTCTCCTTGGAAGTATGAATATCACAGCCATCACTGCTACTGCCTGTCACTTCATCCAGAAAAGGCATGTTGACAGATGTGAGGCCTCGAGGGATTGCAGGATGACAAAACGATGTTATCTCGAAGCGCTGTTTGTTTGCCTCTGTCACTTGATAGTAGAAAATTAAGGTTTTTTTAAATGCTTGCCAAGTTTTCTTTCAAATCAGGTTCAGGTACAAGGAGAGCAATTGCATATTATAAGAGGGTGATGGAATTATCCGTCACTGTTAGATCATCTATGAGCCTTGTATCGCTTATGAGATCTGTTGATCTCTTTGGGCAATGAGTCGATCTATCCGTTTTTTGCCAAATATTCGGCCTTAAATCTAAAAAAATTTAAAAAATTGTGCCTAAAAATTGTAAAAGACGCTGCTTTTCACGAAATTTCTTAATTTTCTTAGTCTACTTCAATTTTAAACGAGCATGGTTAACATTTTGACAACCAAATAAGAGCTTTAAAAGATTTTTCCACGGTTTCTAACAAAGTTGCCTGGCAACACTGGATGCTTGTGCTGTAAATTGGCGTGGAGTGAGTCAGTTAAGCGGGGGTAGGGTGTCTTTTTCCGCGTAGTGATTTTGCGAAGCAGAGTACTGGAAGGGGAGAAGCACTTGACACGAGTGACGAGTGAGTGTGGCAGTTCCTGTTGCTGGTGGCAGAATTTGAGACGGAAGCAGAGGCAAGAGCTGGCAGAAGAGGCAGTTGATGGAAAAAGCATTTGTGTCAGACAGCACCGGGGTTCTGGCGAAAAGGCAGTGAAAGAGCACTCTGTTGCGGGGGAGGGGTGGCAGGGCAAGTGACAGTATTTGAACTTTAGCAACTTTCGTCTAAACTCTTAGTTTTTTGCTGCTGTTTTGACTTGTGTTTTTCTCTTTGGCAGAGAGTGTTTCACGTAAGCGTTACTTGCATACACCGACGCATATACCCACACGCTTACATACATACAGCATACCATACCCACTTACTTCCCTATTTTGATCTAAATTTCGTAAAACATACCACTTCGTGGAAAAATACAAGCAATCTCTGACGCTAATAGCAAATTTAAACGTCAAGTAACTGTCAGCTCGCGTAACAAACAGTTTGGCGGGGGCATGGGTCAGGTAAATGCTCATGTATGTGGGTGGTGGCAGGGCTGCAGAACTCAGAGCGATTTTCGAGTATAACTCATGCCAAACATTGGCATTCTTTTAAGTAGGACCGTAGAAAGTAGAGGAAAAGGGAATCAGCTCAGTTCGACCGCTCACATATCCCAGACTATTTGGTTTAACAAATTGTAGCCTTAATTTATTTCTGTAACAAGACAAAAAGGTTTCAATTAACAACTATAATGCCAGTTGCTCACGCACAAATTATAGAAAATGGCTCAATAGTTACATAAGAAAGCTTTATAAGAAACACTGATTTTTTATTGAATTGGTGCTTTTTTGGAAAACGAGTAATATAAAAAGTATGATTCAGCCCATTTTTCCACGATCAGGATAATCTTATGCCATGTTTTCCTCTTGATATACCACTTAATCATATACATACCAAATTTAATTGCGATCAGAAGAATTGTTTGTCAATTTGCGATGGAATGTCACATACTCAATTTAGAAGTAGAAGATTTTAAAAGTTCTTGACAACGCCCTAATAAAATAAGGTTATTATACCCTACACCTATGGCAATAGGGTATAATAACTTTGTGCCAAAATTGTAACGCATTAAAGCAGCCTTCCTAGGTATAGACATAAGTATATAGAAATGATCAGAAACACTTTCTCTTTTCATTTCCGGTTGTCCGTCTGTCCGTCTGTCCGTCTGTCCGTCCGTCTGTCTGTCTGTCTGCGTGTACGCAAAAAAAAGAAAGAAGGAGTTGCCCGATTTGGACCAAATTTGGTACACAGTGACAGTGAACTTCGGGTTAGGTAAAGTGTTAAAATTATTCAAATCGGTCGAAGGATACGCCCCCAATGGACCTATAAGTCCCTCTACCTCGGGTTTTTTGCGATCAAATTGCTGTAATTTGTCTAATTAATCATTGAAAAGAATAATACTTGGTATTCAAGTTAAGGGGGCGGTTATCTATGTCATACGAAAAAATGGGCGTGGTCCGCCCACTATATAGGCGGCAAACTTTTTCCGGTAAAATGGCTCCCAATTGACTAGTTACGAATATAAATGAATGAAATTCGGTTCCCAAGTTGATATATAGGTCTTAGATGCCATAGAAGAAAATGGGCGTGGTGCGCCCACTATATAGGCGATAAACGAAAAACCCTCTTAACTTCCATAATATATACACCAGAGCGTCTAGATTTGGTTACTTCGTTCCTGGTAAGAATATCTTTTAATTCTCCAAAAATGGGCATGGTCCGCCCACCATGGGGGCAGTAAAATAAATATACCGATAACATCTGTTGTACACCTGCCAGAGCATCAATATTTGGCATGTATAGTCCTATTAGGTATATCTTGTAGTCTGCCAAAAATGGGCGTGGTCCGCCCACTATGTGGGTTGTAAATCAAATGCACCCACAATTTCAGTGAATTATCACCCTACTTGGGAACATGGTGTAGGGTATTACTCTGTCGGTGAAACCCGACTGATACTTCCTTACTTGTGTTACTTCGTTCCTGGTAGGAATGTCTTCTAATTCTCCAGAAATGGGCGTGATCCGCCCACCATGGGGGCAGTAAAATATATATGCCGATAACATCTATTGTACACCCGTCAGAGCATCAATATTTGGCATATATAGTCCTATTATATCTTGTAGTCTGCCAAAAATGGGCGTGGTCCGCCCACTATGTAGGTTGTAAATCAAATGCACCCACAATTTCAGTGAATTATCACCCTACTTGGGAACATGGTGTAGGGTATTACTCTGTCGGTGAAACCCGACTGATACTTCCTTACTTGTTTAAAATTTGACACGTATTCATCAGAACCATATCATATGTAAATTTGAAGGATATTTCTGTATTAAAACGTTAATTGTCCGTTTTCATATCATCTTCTTGCCATTTCGAAAACCTATTAATATATATCCCTTCTTTTGATAACCATCAAGCGAATGTTGTTTTTCTCTCAAATTATTTTCAAATAACTTAATCTTGCTGGAAAAATATAAAAGTTGAAAAATTTTAAATCCATGAATCATGATCTTTAAAAACATCTTACAACATGAAGTAAATCTAAAATTTCGAAATAAACCAACCGGAACGTATAATATCTTGAACCTTTTTTCGTTTTTTTTTGGCTTAAAGAAAAATAATAATTGATTGGCGCCGTTTCTCGCGCACAGAAACAATTGAAAAACAAGTAAGGAAGCATCAGTCGGGTTTCACCGACAGAGTAATACCCTACACCAAGTAACCGACATTCCTAATAGGACTGTATATAGCAAATATTGACACTCTGGAAGGTCTACAATAGAAATTATCGGTATATTAAATTTACCGCCCCATGCTGGGCGGACCACGCCCATTTTTGGAGAATATAAAGACATTCTCACGTGCAATGAAGTGATTAAATATGGATGCTCTGGTGTGTATATAACAGAAGTTATCAGGATTTTAAGCATACCGCCTATATAGTGGGCGGACCATGCCCATTTTCTTATATGGCATATAGGACCTATATCTAAGCTTGGGAACCAAATTTCATTCGTTTAAATGCATATGTAGTCAATTGAGAGCCATTTTACCGGAAAATTGTTGCCGCCTATATAGTGCACGGACCACGCCTATTTTTTGGTATTTTGCAGAGGGTCCACACCTCACCTTAAATACCAAGTATAATTCTTTTCCATGAGTAATTACACAAATTATAGCCATTTTACCGAAAAAAATCCGAGGTAGTGGGACTTACATGCCCGTTGTGGGCGTGTCCTTCCGGTGATTGCCCAGAAGGACCTAAATCAGATCTTTCGAATTAAGCGAAATAAATCCTTCAATCTCATGCGAAAATTATATACTTCTACTACACCTTATATTAATATATTGCTTGCAATATAAAAAAGCAAAAAAAAATTGGCATGAGTAAAGCATATGAAATGTATGAACCCCGATTCAACTTCTGAAGAATCGTATAAAAATGTTTTTCATGGGCGTAAGCATATTTCCATCATTTAAACTCAAAATCTATTTAGTGCGAAAATCCCCTCAAGGGATAATTGGGACAAACACGAACTACCGGAGGAGTCCAGCAATATGGCAACCTTCTACACGGACGGTTCAAAGATGAACGACAAAGTCGGCAGCGGTGTATACTGCAGGAATCTGAACCTACGATCGTCATATAGACTACCGGACCACTGCAGCGTCTTTCAGGCTGAACTTACAGCTATCAGACAGGCAGCCGCTTGGCTCAAAGCAAATGCGATCTCCCTCAGGGACATTACCATTTACACCGACAGCCAGGCTGCAATACAAGCTCTACTCAGCGCACATCCCCGCTCTAAAACAGCCCTTCACTGCCGAACATCTCTAAACGAGATATCCGCGCAGTATAATGTGCACCTTTGCTGGGTGCCTGGGCACAAAGACATAGAGGGAAACTGCACAGCTGACGAGCTCGCAAGAGCAGGCACAGAGCTACATAGAATCAACATAACTGAAGAAATTGGGATACCACTCTCCACATGCAAACTAATGCTAAAAATCAACCACATAAACAGAGCAAACACGAGATGGCTCCACGAACAGACATGTCACACAGCAAGGCAGATCTGGCCTACGATCAACCAGAGCAGATCCAGTGAATTGATCCTACTAAGCAAACCCTCCATAGGGATTGTCGTAGGAATCATAACCGGACACTGCCTCATTGGTCAACATGCCAACAGACTGGGACTGCTGTACAACGACTTCTGCAGAAGCTGCAGAGACGAAGACTGCGAGGAATCTGTTGAACACCTCCTTTGCAAATGCCCAGCGCTAGCAAGAACGCGCTTCCGATTCCTGGGACATTACTTCCTGAGCTGTCTGGCAGACTTGGAAAAAACGCCACCAGGACATATCGACAAATATACCAGAGCCACAAAGTGGCTCCCATACATGGGAAGTGTATATAGGTGAAAATCCCCACGTGGTAACACAATGGGCCTTTTGGCCTAAGTGATGTCCTCGAGACGACCACTTAACCTACCTACCTACCTAAACTCAAAATATAATTAAGTAGAATTTTTTTATGAGTGTTTTATAAAACAATGCCTGGGGATGCATCCACTGGTTCTACATCATGGTATTGTGTAAATTAAAGTAATAAAACGAAAAAGTAAAGATAATGCTCTGAATCGTCTACTATAAAACTAACAGCTATCATTTTAGTACAGCCGAAGATTTTAATTTAAAAAGAATCTCACTTGGACTTAGTTCTTGGTATCCCGAAGCATTTATTTTTTTAACTGGCACAATATCCAGTCTAACCGAGATCCCTGCCTCGTATAATATTAACATTGGGTGTGCTCGTTCTATATAGCGGAAGATGACGGGACCTACAAATGGAGTGGAAGAAGCTTTTCTCAAGGCAAAGAATACTCTCGAAGGTTTGGCAATTCTTCGCGAGGGATAATGACGCACAAATAAAATTATCTTTCTTTATGGATGGTATGGGTCTGTTAGGGATCGAACCAGCGACCACTTGCATCAGTGGTCAAATACACATTCACTGAGCCACTGCGACGAATTATGAAAATGCAGACATTTTTAAAAAATTACACTATGTTGCACGACAAGAGTCATGTAAAAAGCGCAACACATACATAGTATACGTTGAAGGACTAGTCAAAAAAGTTGCATATCAGAAATTTTCATCAAAATTTGGACATGTAAAAATTTATCATCCTCACATTTGTAGCAATGGGACGGAACCATTGAAGATTTGTGCTATGCCAAACGAAATTTAGTCTTGGCCTTAAGATTTACTAAATTATTAAATGGTCGCACCATTTACAAATTCATATTTTTTGAAGTGATAACTTTTTATGGGAGGGTAAACCGCTTCGTAACGTAACGCGTTACGGTGCCAGTCTGTCTGGCTTCCCTCTCTCTCACGCATACGGTAGCGGTACGCGGGCCCCTCCTCTCTCACTCTAACCCACAGCGCTTAGCTGTTTTTCGGACAGACGCTATCTAATATTAATATATGTGCATATTTCATTCTTTATTAAAATGTATAAATATTCTATAAAAAGCCTTTTAAATTTTAGTATTATCTCTGGAAATGTCGCACATTGGAAAAATGTTTGCGATATTTCAACAAATTCCAACTTCGATTTGAAATTTCAAAACGAGTTGGAAGCTGCAAGCAGATTTCATTCATAACACAGCATACGCAAATGCCAGGAAATTCGACATACGCATATGTACATATGTATGTATATTGAAGTTCCTTTTTTTCGTTTATGGCAGAGCAGAGCCAAAGAATTTTTTGTCTTTCATATGAAAACAACAACAACACAGAATCAAACAGCAGCGCTGTCGGGAATATCGTCTAGCCGAGCGCTGCTCTGATTCTTCGTATACTTTGTTGGCTGAGCTGCCGACATGCAGAAGAAGAGCACATGCACACGACTTTCATAACACCATGCAAAATACGAAAATCAGCCGCAAAAAATGCTCGTTCGGCTCATTTGAGTACGAAAACCGAACGAACCAAGCCATTGAGTCGTGCGATCAGGGGTGCAAACTCAGTCAAAGCCAATTCTCTCAAATGCTTAAAAAATTCTCCCATGGGAATTGGCACTTCAGCCACATTTTCATTCAAAATAATGGTAGTAAAAAACATAAATCAATAAATAAAACAGTATGGCTGAGTTCCAAAATGCTGTAATACAAAACAACAGCATTTTGTTAAGAATATGTAGAAAAAGAGTTCGAATTCCCACAAAATGGGAGAATTTTCTCACAGTAAGCAGCCCTCGTTATATTTACTTTGAGTTTGGAATTTCTTGTAGCAGAGCGGTTCTCTGAGAGGACGAGTGACTGAGCGAAACTGAGTGGAACTGTGGGCTTTATTAAAATGACCCAAGTAATAACCTAAGCTTTTCTCAAGTTAAAAAATTTCAATATTAAATAGTTTAACTTGGATTAGTTTAAGTTATCACTTCTGTCGAGCGTCCCGAGACGCACACATTTTTTTAACCCTAGATGGTTATAACTCGTCGAATCGACGACGCTCTCTTACTCTTTCTCTCATATCTTTTTTGTGCTTGCTCAAATTGCGCTCTTTTTTTACACAATGTTAGTTGCTGACGAGATCTTGCTGTGAGTGGATGTGCGTGGCGTAAACATTTTGCGAACATAGAGATTTACAGGTATGTACTCGTCGAACCGACGAGTTATAACCTTAGTGTAGGGTAAAAATGTAGGGTCCTGCTCTCGCAAAACCAACAGATGGCCGATGTGTCTCTTTTATGGAATTCTCAACATAACATTCGTAAATAGTTACGTAATATATACCCACAACATTTTTTCAAAAGGGGAAAAACCAAAAAACCGTCGCGAATTCTTAAAAGAGCTCCATGAATCGCTGGTGACGCCATTTTTGGAAAAAAGGCTGGAAATACCCAACTTGCGGTCCACCCTAAAGAATAATATTCAGCAAATTATACCCAGTCCACAATCAGAAATTGAAAATGTTGACGGGGAACCAAAGAAGCGCAAAATATTTCACTTCTGTCCATCAAGCAAGCGAAGAATGACAAAGTCTTCCTGCAGGAAATGCGCCAAGAGTGTGTGCGGTGACCACAAAGTTGAGCTTTGTGCCTCATGTGTTAAATGAGGTTTTTTACTATAGTTTTTTTTATTTTTATATTCTTTTATATATTATATTCAAAGGCTGTGCATGAAATAAGTCACTTTACTTTAAGTTTTTTTTTATTCTGTATTTAAAAAAATGTAGTTCCTTAAAAAAACTAACAAAGAGGCTGAAAACTAATGCAAAGATTAATGCGACAAAAAAAAGTATTTTTGTATATAATTTTTTCTTTTTTACTCTTAAATAAAAAACGTTACTAAAAATGATTTTGGTGTATTTTTGACTTGCATAGTTCGCATATAGGAATTTCTTAAAAACAAAGTTCGTCGATTCGACGAGTTATAACCTTAGTGTAGGGTAAAAATATAATAACCATCCAGGGTTAAATATAGCACCAATTCGCGATGTTGCCGGCGTAGATATTAAGAATATGCCGAATTTATTTCAAATTATTCAGATTCCGCACACTGTGCGCTTTCATATGCCAATTGCTATAAATTTAGCCTAATTGTTTTTACAAATTGTGCGAACACACGTAAATGCAAATGTAAATGTGTGTGTCTCTGGCGGGTGGGACTCGATGTGCCTGCCACTAATTTCTTAGCATACGTCACTAATCAAAGCCACTGTGACACGTACGCAGAGAAATATTGTACCTAGGCGACACACATTCATACAAAAATAGCCTGTGTGCGCATGCCAGCAGACTCGCACACCCACGCGCACGAACAATATAGGTGAATAGGCTGAATAGGTCGACTTTAAAGTACAAGTGTCGGGCCCTGGTAGCTGATGAACTGCGGCCACGGTTACAGCTGCGACTACGGGCCGGAGAGCGGGCACTCAGCTTTAAGCGTATGTGTAACTCATGATGTGTGAGTGTGCAATGCTCGATGTGCCTGTGTAAGCGTGAGTGTATGGCATCGTTTGGAGCCTCTGAAATGAAAATTGATTTCGTTAAGAGGATTTACGTCAACGCCAGATATGGCAACCTCACTTAACACGAGCCAGTGCTGCCATACATAAAAACACAAAAAGTGCGAAAGCTTGTAGCACACTCCAAACAACCACAACAACAATTGCGTGAGCACAAACAACTGCAACAACAGCACACGTCGCCATAAACGCCTGAAATGGTTGCCGAGACCTTCTTAGACCCTCGTACGACCCCGGGAGCGCTCATGCGAGGGCCGCATAAAGCATCATGCCCGAGTAGCAAGAGGAGTAGAACAATAACATTTAAATGTCGTCCGAATAACGACAATTCCGAACGATGTTGGCGTTATGTGACATAACCTCACTCAAGCGAGAGAGCAGCCCATTGCAACCCTGGCACGACTCGAGTTGACTTGCCTCGGTTTGATGCACGGCTTAAGCGGCATGCCTGCCTGCCTTCCTAATTGTAAGTGGTTTTATTTCTGATTGCGCGTTGAAAGGAAAGGCATGGCGTTTACGCGACTTGGCGCATTTTTGACATACTCACACATTCTCACCCCCTCCCATACATACATACATACATACATATTCGTATGTTTGGGCCGTGTCTTTGTGCAATTCTGCACGCGTGTCCGTGTAAGAGCGCCCATGCGCGTTCCAACACTCGCGGAAATATATTGGTAATTCTAAATAAAAAGCTGGAAAACATAACTAATTTGTTAGTAAATGTGAAATTATTATTTTTCTATTAACAAATTGCTAAGTGGAAGTTTATAGAAGCATTCTTGGTCTTCCTCTTTCTCCCTCAGGCGTCGCAGTGCCTCAGCGGATGTGTGCCCAGTCTCCGATGGGAAGAAGGATAAAAAAATAGTATGTATGTGCGAAAACGTAAGATACTTCAAAATAAAAGACAAGTGTATTAAAGTATCTTTTAAAAATTTTAAGAATAGTGTAGTCGAAGATCTGTTACATTTACCACGTGGTACTCAAGATTGTTGTTATTTTTCATTTGTAATAAAAGAAGCATACCGTGTTAGACTTTCTATCGGTGAACAATTTTATCACGTGGTATTATTTCAAGGGTTAATTCTACGCAGATGTAAATTCCCTTTATAAGTTTTCCAAACTTTTAGAGGATCGTTTGGAGTGCATTAATTTAATTTTAATTTAATTTTATTAATTTAATGTATTAATTTATATTATGTTAAACTTTCAGTGAAACATATTTTTGAAAATTGATTTCAATGATTTTTTAGACGATTCAGTGCAAAAAGGGAATGATAAATCTGAAGAAATGTTGTCAATTCACCGAAAACAATGTCAACTAGAAATTTAAGTAACATTTTGGTTTGTTAATGCGCACAAATAAAAAATCTTTTGAAATTGAGCTTCCAGCTAACCGTTTGTTTAAGAACTAGTGCAGCTTTGGGAATAGATATTTTAATAATTTTGTTACTGCAGAATTCGCATGAGTGTATGCGTTTGCGTTAATTGTATATACGCGTGTATGTGTGAGCGGGGGCATGTGGGAGTGTTTAACCTGCGCGAACTCCTTCCTTTTCGGTCGTGGCTTACAGCAGGCTCTCAGCACATTATTCCACGCTACTATCTGCCTTATTCATTATACATTATACGTAATGCTGACGAAATTACAACACATTTCAGTTATTATGTGTATGTGCGGCGCAATACATTGGAGCATGAGTATGTGGCAGGAGGTGTGCACGCATGTGTGTATATGTATGTATGTATATACATATTGTATATACATGTGTACATAACAAATTACTTAGCTTAGTGTCAGGCCCGTATAAATCACAACAGCAACGTTTCTTTCTTTGCTTCTCAAAAAGGATATTCTTGTTTGTAATTCCTAGAAAGTTGTTGGCTTTTCTATTTTTGACACTGGTATTTTCATTTGTTGCTTTTTGTCAATTTTTTTTAATTTTCAAATGAATATATACATATGGTGCTTAGGGTAAAAAATATCGCTGCCCAATTGGCAATTGTGTGACCCGAAGTTATATACGGCAATTCATATGCTTTGACTATAGGAAGTTTGTATGCTCTTTCGATGCTGGTGGAAGCTGAATCTTAGGCATTCTTTGCTATGATTTAAGTGTTATAACATTTTTTAACAGAATTTCAAATGTGATACTTGAACAAACGGACAGGAGAAACAATTAATAGAATTTTGGAAATAAATAGCAAAAAATTTCTATCAAGACTGTCATTTAATATTTTTGATTTCGCCACCTAAGAGCAAGGAATTCCCTGTTTTTTTCCTTTTTTTAATTTTCCTCACAAAAGAGCAATCAGCTCTTTGTTTCAGAGCGACATTCCTTAACACAAACAAAATTTTCTCCGAAAGTTAAATTGTATTTCAGTAATCAAACGTTTGGAAATCGATTTCAAAATAGTGAATTTGAAATCGGAAAAAACAAGCAAAATTGAACCAAATAGTAACCAAATTAATATTAAATTTTCTCTTATTTGTTAATGTAGCAAACAAATTGTTGGCGTGATAAAGATAAATATGAGTATATAAGTAGTATGGATTTGGACCCGCTTGGAGCCGTTCCTGTCGACGTAATACGATAGTAGTCGTCAACGTGAATTGGGCTAGATATCTAGCTCTTCTTGCTAACACCCCGAAAGCTCCACCATCGGCTTGTGTCAGTCCATGCTCCGGTGCCATAGGGCTTTACTTTTCAAATGCCTCAAATGGTTCAAAGTAGCACCAACTGGCAAGACTCATTTCTCGCTTGAACTTAAAGCGCCAATCAGTCACCGCGTATCGTATTTAATCGTATCGTAAATATCTGAGAGAGACCTATCTCAATGAGAATTTCTGCGTTACAGGTCCGAATAAATACGTCATGAGCGAACGCATGTATAGAGCTTGGGTAAAGCAGGTTTTGTCTGCGATACGATTAAATATGATACGCGGTGACTGATTGGCGCTTAAGTCTGACGTTGATGTTTTTGATGGCGGTGCCTGGGCAGACGAAATCCTTGACTAAGTCGATTGTATAATTGCCAGCAGTAACATGCTGTTCAAGACACTGAAACTCTCGTTTTGATGACATCATATACTTCGCTTCGCCCTCGTTCACATTCAAGGACATATCACAACAGAACATCTGCATTTTATTTATTAATTAATTCGCTGAATTGAGGTAATTTTTCCAGTGTGCGACGGTACGATTGTGGCTGCGTTGGTGGCTAAGATTGACGGATACAAAATATATCCATTAAATGATAGGCGGTCCACGAATATTGAATAGTAATCTGGCATACAGAAAAAAAACTTGAATCAAACTCGTATATATGAAAGATAATTTTTAATGCAAAACATTTTGTGTTTCGTCTTAATTAAAGAAATCGTAAATCGCGCAGTAAATTCGAAAATCGTTAATTACAAGGATTATCATAAATCATTTTGCAAAGTATCTGTGAAAAACTCGCATCATTATAACACGCATATGCATGCACACACACATGCACAGGGAGGGATTTCCATTAATTTGGTTTGAATGATTTACCAAAAGAAAAGAAATTAATTGCGCACTTGACGCGTGAAATTTAAGCCTTACAAAACACAGCAGCAGCAAATCACAATAATTTTCCGCCAGACGTGTACAGGATCCCGAGAGCAGCAAGCAAATTTCCCAAGCCATGAGCCACGCGCCATTTTGTGCGGCGGCAGCGGTTGCTTGCAACCTTGAAATGTGGCACAAACGACATAATTTGCCGCTTAATAATACTTTTTGCCGCTGCTGTTTTTGCGCCGCATTCGCAAAGGAGCGCATATTAGTGAGAAATATTCAGCAGTGCGGCGTGCAGCTGCGCTGGGCGGGGCGGCGCACAGTGTAACGAGGTGGCCAAAATGAAAAAAAATTAATGTTGTAATTATAAAAATCTATTAATGCACATGAGTAGTTAATACTTCAAACTATAAGAATTTCAAAAAATTTCGAAAAAAAAAACAAAAATTTTAGTACTAAATTAACCTTTGAAAAATGACTTGTCCAGAAAAGTATTTCTTAGCAAAAACTACCATTATTTTTGATTTATTTAGAAATGCTGTAACTTTTTTATTTGTGAAGCGAATCTCATGCAGTTTCTTTTCAATTAAACTTTTGTATTTCTATGTGGTAACTCTGTTATTGGTTTTTTGTTTCGACAGTTTGAAAGTACCGTTTTTAAAAAAATGCAGAATACCCAAATCAAAACAAATCGAAAAAGCGATTGAAAAGTTTGGATTGACTTTTAAAAAAAGCTCCGCAAAACACCTCTTTGATTTTTTAAATATAGTTCCATAAAAGTATGTACAAAAGAAATCAATTAACTCCAGCTGCTAATATCTACTACTCCGTCTTTGACAACCTGTTTTCTAGTGGCACCTGTGCTGAAATTCGGCAATCTTGGAGTTTTTCCTAAAGAAACACAATGTTTGGCTGCAATAAATTTTTTCAATAAATAGGGAAGATGAAACAATTCATGACGAAGTAAGTGTGAGTAAAGAGATACAGGAATAGTATAAATTTAAACATCAAAATAATTTTTTAGGAAGCAAGTACTAGTACAGACAGAAGAAACGTTCCGTTTGATCAAGCGTCTGCTAGAAGCCAGCGTGGAATGGTCACGAATCTAATTACAAGTACGAGTTCAGTGTTATTTTTAGTAAAATTATATTATGTTTTATTATTTTTTACAAATATTTATGTAGTTAATAATAATAAAAGTTGTAATGAATATGAAAAAATGCAGCAGTACGTCTATATTGCCGTGCGCAACAAAGGCCTTCCAACAATGTCAATATTGGTAAGATTTTATAAGAGGGTGGTGGGCGTGTCCTAGGCCTGCTTTTGTTGTAATATTTCTTATATTTTGGGTAAATATTTCTTATATTTTAAAAATAATTTCACTAGGGAAACTGTTTGTATTATTATCCGCTCCCTGCATGAATATATCTATTTTTTGCGAAAATCAATTTTTCAGGTACCAGACCCTTTTGTCCTACCACTCCCATTTTTTTTATGGATAGTTGATATTAGTAACTACAACATTTACTTAAAATATGAGCACGAAAACGGTTTACGAAAAATCTGATACGATTTTTGAAATCAGATGCCCCTAAAACATTAAAGTCTATAATTTCATAGTAATCCGATAACTCCTTCTAGTTTTGGCCGCGAGTTGTACTAAGTCGTTACACTGTGCGGCGCGGAGTGGAGCGCATGTTACTCATACGCTCCGTTGAGCGTGGCCGCCACAAACGGCGAAGTTCTGTGTGATTTAAATGCAGGACGATTATTTTACAGAAACGCTGAATTTTAACAAGTAACAGGCCGTTATTAAAATGCACGCAACATGCTTCACACACACATTCACACATATACTCATACACATTCTCAAAGCAACTGCATTAACGCTGATGAAAAATATTCAGCAATTAGGAACATTATTTTAAGTAAGACCTGTCAAACGCTTCGTGATACCCTACCCCCTCATCAGAGCAACTCATTCTCAACAATGAAGTCGATTTCTACGAAATGTTCGTTGAGGAATCGCAAAATCGCCTCCCACCGAATTTCGAAGATTTGGGAAAATATAAGTACGGACAATTAAGTTTCGAAATTAGGGTAGAATAATGTTAACATTGCAATCTAGGTGTGTGTGGTTAGTACGACCACCATCGATCAGATCCGCACACTAAGCCAAATCTCAGAAAAGACCATGAGTACCAAATGGGCATCCACCATCTTCTCGTAACTATAATCAATATAGCTGACTTCGATGCTCGAAACGTTATTGTCTATACGCAACAATGTCCGAGCTCGATATCCCTGCTAAGCTGGTGAGGCTCTGCAGGATGAGATTGAGCAACACACAGAGTTCCGTCAAGATGGAAAGGAATTCTCCGATCCCTTCGATGCCGTAAGAGGCTACAAAGAGACGATTCGTTATCTTGAGACCTCTTCCATTTACTGATGGAGAGCGTACAATGGAAAGCCGTTGTGCGTCACAAGGGAACTATTTACATCAAATGTGTCCAGTTGCTTTTATAACCCGATGATATTGATATCATCAGTCGCATCAAGCGAGATAACACTGCTGCTTTCTCCGCTATCAAAAAAGAAGCAGCTAAAGTAATTGCAAATTATTTTGTTTCAGATTTAAAATATACTTCGATTGGTCCCGAAAAGTGATAACTGCCGAAAATATATGTTATATAAAACCTAATTATAAAAAGATTGTACTATGGCTTTGTTTTTTGCTTTTTTGTTTGAACGAAAAACTCAAATTGTTTTTCTGCTGAATTTTCGAATTTTTTAAAATTAATCGCTCACAAACCGAAACTATTTGAGTTTTATTTTCGTGATGATTTCGTGAATATCAACTTTTCAAGCGTAATACGTTACAAAGTCAAACTTTTTGCTCCTGTGCTTCGAATAGACGCAAGTTGCTTGCAAAGTTCTTTGAGGTTGCCGCGACTTGGGTTTTTAATTCTCGCTGTGCAGGCAAAAGCAAGCACCCACATTCCTACAAAAGAGTACTTATGGACTCATACTGTGCTTTCGTGTTGCTGTTTGCGTTAGTGTGTGTGCATTTGTGTGATTTATTACACTCATTACGGATTCAAGGTATACGTAATGAATGCGCCTTGAAATTAGTGAAAAGCCGGCCTTGCAGGCACTGCAGGCCCTACAGGCACCTTCGAAAGGCGCGCAAAACAGTTACAGTGCCTTTGTGTGTGTGTGTGAGGTGCCGAGTTTCGAACTTGATAGTGGTAGTGCATGCATGTGCTGTATACAGTTGCGGGCAAATAATAGCAAAATAATTATATGTTCCAAAAGTCGAAATAAATATACAAAGTAGTAAAAGCAATAGCCTTAATTTGCATGATAATTTTGAAATTTCACGGAGACGAAAACTGCTTAGGAACATTCCCCGCTGTACCTATATATTGCATTTAGCAGAATCATATAGGTGATCAATTATTGTATAGTGAGTTTTTCATCAATTTTAAATTGATAGAAGAACTACTCTGCCTATTACTATCATATTATCAAAATTATTTTTCCAGAAACCTTTTCCACCTATTTTACTGTACGCATTAGTTTTTTTGCAGCAAAGTCGCCAAAATATTTGCATATTGATTAAATTCCGTTCTTATTTTGCCAGTCCACCCGCCCACCTGCCAACGAAATGGTCAATAAGCCATTTTGAATAATTCCGAAATCCCAATTTTGCTTCAGTGGAAGTGCTGCGGTCTCTTGTTAAGCGTCAAACCTGCATGCCCAAATAAAGTATGCTTTGGTTTAGAGAGAGCGATAAAGAGAGAGAGAGAGAGAGGAAGACCGACGACGGGTGCAGGTAGTTGACTTGGCAATTTAGAAATAAATGAACACGGCTGTGGTCGAATAAAATGCCTGTCTTTGAATAATCCTGCGCACAAAGTTTTGTATTTTATGGCAGGGACCCGTTAAGCAGACAGGAAGTGCGTTTTTTTTTTGTAAGCAATCCTGCCCGCCTTCGGAAATCTAAGATTAAAATTTTCTGTTCAAATGCATACAGTTTGACCTTTTGTATCTCGCTGCCACAAAATGACCACAGCATAATATGCCTTTTAATACGTCAACTCCCACTTGGCTTTGTTTTTCTATGGCTGAATGAATCCTTAAGTGGAGGGTCACAATGACAGGCGCGTTCAAGGTTAAATTCCTTCCCCACCAAATGATCAAATATTACAACAAATATTATCAATTCTACATATAAACATATTACCGAATTGCATATTAGATAATGTTAAAGAGATAATAATTGATTCGTTTAAAGGCCAGGAGGCTCTCGAGGTGAACACAAAATGCATGGATTGACGTTAGCTACCATTTGAGAGTAATTAAGGTAAGGTTTTTCTGCCTTTCATTTCTGAAAAGGAATTGGCTACTTTCTAAAGAGGAGTAGCTCAACATCTTGACACTTGTTTAATCGAACTGTCAATATCGAAAAATGTTAACCCAGCTTTTAAAGCACTTTTCAAAAGACTTTACAGATCTTATCAATAGCAAAATTTGAGAAAACCAAAACACTGCATTGAGGTTATGATGTAGGTGAAAGTTTTCTATTAGAAGAATGTTGTGTAAATTATTTATATGTGGGACCTGCTATGTAGGTTGAATCTCAATTATTTCTTTATTTATATTAATTCAGCGGATAAATGTTCATAATACGGTAAATAAATGTTCACGTTATATAGTAAGTAAATGTTCACGTTATAACTTTATTTAAATGAGTTCCGCAGATAGATGTTCACAATATAGTAAATAAATATTCACATTATAAATTGTTAGTAGATAAACATTCAATTAATTCCGCAGATAGATGTTCACAATATAGTAAATAAATGTTCACATTATAAATTTTAGTAGATAAACATTCACAATTTTCGGTAAAACTTATACGTTTCGACTATCAACAAAATTTGTTATTCACAGGGCATTCGACTAAGAATTTTACTCGCGAATGGGGAGCCTGCTATGTAGGTTGAATCTCTCTCTAAGACTGAGCTTATGACTTTTTGGCAAGAAGCCCACAAGCTCGTCCGCTTGCCCAAATCTGCCAAATCAACAGATTTTCCCTTCCCACGGTCTGGCACGTTTGGCAGGCGGGAATTTTAATATTGCGACCCGATGCCACGAATTTGCAAACTTTAGATATGGCACGTAGAGTGCTGGACAACGGAAATGGACGAGACAAATTTCTACAGAAATTGTTTACATGCAACCTGTCTCTGGAACGAAAAGATGCCCTTGACAAGTGGTTGCATGTAACATGTCTGCAACGTGCCTTAACTTGTACAGTCTGGATTTTCAGAGTAGTTGAGAAAACAGCGATATTTTTTTTACAAAACTCCGTTAGTAAAAAATTTGCCACAAAATTTAAATTGTTTGTGTTTGATAAATTCTATCTTAATGAGTTGAGCACGTAGCTCTATCATTGCTATATCAGATGGTTTGAAAATAAGAATCGAATTCCTACGATAATAGATCAATTGACGCGCTCATAGTTATTCGCCTTCGCTGAATAATTGGTAGGAAATATGCGTCATCTGCCATATTCCGAAAGAAATTGTAGATATTTTTATGATTTAAATAGTAATCTGTTCTCAGTTTCGGTCCACCGAGCAAATGAAAAACATCTGATTCTGGAAATTCAAACAAAGCTGAGGATGAAATTTCTTTCGTTTTAAAGTTAGTACTTTTTTGGAATGCTCTTTTTGTTTGTCGCTGTTTTCTTCTATCTCTGACGATAGTTGCACATTTTTTGTTGCTCAACTTTTAAAATCATGAATTTTAGCAGCAAAATTTGCCTTGCGTATGAAAAGATTAAGGTTTTTACTCTTGGCGGAAGTGATTAACGTTTCAACAACGCTGCCAGATTGTTGCTTAACAACTCTTTTTCAATTGCTGAATATGGGAATTTTTAATGGAATTTTATTTATAGTTGCAAAATTTGAAGTGCAGCCAAGCGGAAATCGCAAAAAAGAGGTAATTGCATTCCGCGAAAAAACGGACACATTTTAATTGGGAGTTTTGAATTATTCAAACTTCCATGCAATTAAGCGCGAAAAGCTTTTAAGCGGAACGCACTTAACCGAGAAATATTGTACTGCAAACGCTTGGTATTCGGCTTTAATTGCCACATTTTTAGGCCATTACTGATGCGCGTAAAAATTATTCATCTTTGTGTCTAGTCTCCGCCAGTTGCAAATGCAGTAAAACACATGGCTCCGGCATTTGTTCTAGCCGTCGTGCTCGTAAATGAACTTCATAGATACTGTTCATGTGCGAGAAAGGAAACGAAAATAAAATAAACTGCTACAAGGCGCTACTCGCGTACGCCACGCGCTCCGAACGGTCTGGAGTAGCACCCACGCCCATGCTGCAGTTGAGCGAGCTGGATAGCTGGATGGCCGTGAAGGACAGCGAAATTGGCAATCAATTTTATCACTCATTCGGCTTGTTTACTGCTATCTAATATCTAATGAATGTGCCGGCAACATTTTAAACATTTTTCTAGGTCAAGGACAATTGACTGAATAAGAAAATTGCAGCAAAGGTCTTAAGCGTGTAATCTTCGGAAATGACGCAGACAAAGTACAAAATTATTAACATGTATGCAGAGAAATGTAGGAAGTAATTTGTTTTGGATCAAAGCTTCTAATAAAAACACGAAAGGAAGCATCAGTCGGGTTTCACCGACAGAGTAATACCCTACACCAAGTAACTGAGTGGGCGGACCACAACCAATCTTTTAATTCCCTTTTCAAACTGGTTTCTTCACGAACCTCAAAATATATTAACGGGCGAAACAGCCAGTTTAGCGAAGGCTTTCGTCTAGCTTTCTCGCAATATCTTGTGTGCGCTTGTTCTTTTTAGCACAAGTTAATGGAACTTTATACTCTTTCCTTTTCGGTGGTATTAGTGTGCTGGAATCGAATCAGCGACTTCTCGCATCCGAAAGCGAATACTTATCCACTGAGATTTTTTCTTACTAGAGGAAAATTTAATTTTCTTAAAATGAATAAAATTTGTTTGCTTTAATGAGGAGTAACTCTAAACTGAGAACACGCCTAGCAATAGCGGTAGTACTGAAATTATACTTATATATTAGTTAATTACCTATGATACTGGCTCTCTGTAGTTGCCCTAATTTCAGAAGTTACGACATAATCTGTAGTGACAACTTCAGAGTATCATCTCTCAGACGAACTTTTAGAGCTCATTGGGCGATAGATATAGACTCCTTGTATTTGTATTTATTGAGGACTTAAATATTAGTACAACAAGAAACAAGTTCTTTTACAGTACAACAGCAAAAATTTAGACACATATACATACATAAACATAACTAAATAAATATCTCTTAAGACCAATCCTTAGCCTAGGAAGGAACAGAATTAGAGAAGAAATGAAAAATAAAAGGAAAGGAAAGAAAAGAAGAATATTAAAGAAAAGGTATCAGAAACACAGTAAAATGAAGATCTTATAACCAAAGCTTAATCTAATAGGATATGTGGCATAAATGTCTGCTTTTGCCCTAGTGATTGGCGAAATGGTGAAATATTAGGCGTTTGAAGTCACCCCCGCTTGTTATTCTCCTAATGCTAGTTAGCAATAAATTCCAGAGCCTAGCGGTGCTAAGTGTTAAGGAAATTGTAACAGGGGATAATGAGGTCGTCGGTTCTTTTGGACTTAGAAAAAACTAATCTATTATAGAGATATGCTGGTACTCTAGTATTGATTATCTTTTGCATAAAGATGCAATTTCTCGCATTAAGGTAATCTTCAAAGCTACAGCCCAGAATGGCCCTTCTCCAGAATGAAACACCATCATAACGACATAACATTTTTCTATTCATAATGAGCTGAGGAATTAGCTTCTCAAATATCTGTATACTCAAGAAGACCCGGTATAAGAAGAAAGTATTTTCGGAAAAGTTATGTAATTTTTATATTTAAGTTACTTTATTTAACTTTAATTGCTCAATGCAGGCGGAGAGCTTGTACAGTTCGTTGTTCATCAGGAGACGGTAGGCGTTATCAACGCGGATGAGCCCAAAGATCTTGCGGAGAAAAGCAATTCGGGGATGATGAGCATCTAGTATAGCGTTAGTTTTGTCAGGACTCTACTTCTTAATTGTTTACAATATCCGTTGTAGCACATATTGCCAAGAGTTATTCTCCGCTTTATCTACAAGTTGACATCGTTTTTGGTGGTAATGGTGGTGCCCAGATAGCATCTGAACTCCTTGACAGCTTCGAAGCTGCATATACTTAGTTTTCACTTGCCAAGTGGGCGTCATTTTCCCACTTTCCATTTGAATAATTCCGACAAATTTCAATACCGAGATCTTTTGCAGAGGCAACAGACCTCAAAATTGGCATTCCTTATCCTCGCAGCTACAGCACATTTGTGCAACTAGTAGTTATTCCCGCTTCGCCCATTTAAAGAGCAACACTATTCACATTCTTCGGTACATATTTTCTTTTATTAATTTCCATTTGTGTGAGTGCGGCGGGAAGTGAACTCCTCCTGCGCCCCTCTTCACAGCGCTACAATGCTGTTTGGGGTGTTGTGGGTGCTTGCGTGTGGTCCGTGGGTGGGGCGAAGCGCAACAAGCGTCATTCCCACTGGCGCTACTACAAAAGGCAGCATTGTTTCGCTCCCGGCCAAATAACAGTATTCCGTTGTATGGCTACAGATGCTCAAGTGGCATTGTCGTTGCCATTGTGTGCGAGTGCGTGGCGTAGAGGGGGGGAGGGGGGGACTGTGCAGAGGGCCCTGCCTTGAATTGGATCGCTCGGTTTTCTTTTATTAGGCGCCTGCAATTGAGGCAATGCCGATTGTTTGTTTGTTTGTTTTTGAATGTGTGCGTGAGTGTGTCTTTGTGTGCGTATATAAGTGCAAACATTTGGCCGGGTAAAATATTGTTTTGAAAGCAATCTGCAATGTCATGGTAAAAAATCTGGTGCTGTTTCCGTTATTGTTGCATTTACGCTTCAGGGGTCAGAGGGTATTTCATTCGCACGTTTTAACCACGGAAATCTGTGAACCCGTCATACCCCATGGCCGCACATTTCGATTCCGGAGAACAATTCCGTGGTGCTGCTATTGAGTCGACTTTAGCATTTCCCATTGAAAAAAGGGTCATATGCATGTAGTATTACTTAGGAAATATTATCTTAACTATGTTCTTCTAGCAAAAAAAAAACTGAAAAGTAACTAAATAAAGTTATAGTTATTGACCTATGGAAATTTTTCCATACACCTTTTAAAACTATTTGTACAAATGACCAAATTTTTATTTAAATTAGAACTATCTATTATACGCCGCAATAACTCTAGAAAGAAGTGCTCGGTCTCAGATAAGAGGGGTTTTCGATAGAGCCCGACCGAACGTTCGGTCTCGGTCTCGGTTACCGAACAGTTCGGCCAAAAGGTTCGGGTTCTCGGTTACAAAAGGCCGAGTATTTAGCCGAACAGTAGAGGAACAAATTGTATAGTTTTAAACAAAATTTAAATTTTTTAATAATACTTTTTATTGATTTTTCATACATCAGATGCTTAATGTAGGTATTTATACCTCAAAAGAATTGTTTTTTATAATAAAATGTATTTTTTCCTAAAAATGTATACATTTTTATACCCTACACCTATGGTAATAGGGTATAATAACTTTGTGCGAAAATTGTAACGCATTAAAGGAGTCGTCCTAGGTATAGACATAAGTATATAGAAATGATCAGAAACACTTTCTCTTTTGATTTCCGGTTGTCCGTCTGTCCGTCTGTCCGTCTGTCTGTCTGTCCGTCTGTCCGTCTGTCTGTCTGTCTGCGTGTTCGGAAAAAATAGAAAGAAGGAGTTGTCGGATTTGGACCAAATTTGGTACACTATCACAGTGAACCTCGGGTTAGATAAAGTTTTAAAATTAGTCAAATCGGCCAAAGGACACGCCCACAAAGGGCCTCTAAGTCCCACTACCTCGGGTTTTTTTTTCGATTATATTGCTATAATTTGTCTAATTACTCATTCAAAAGAATAATAATTGGTATTTAAGGTGAGGTGTGGACCGTCTGCAAAATACCAAAAAATGGGCGTGGTCCGCCCACTCTATAGGCGGCAACAATTTTCTGGTAAAATGGCTCTCAATTGACTACTTATGCATTTAAACGAATGAAATTTGGTTCCCAAGTTTAGATATAGGTCCTACATGACATATAAGAAAATGGGCGTGGTCCGCACTCTATAGGCGGTAAGCTTAAAATCCTCATTCCTTCTGTAATATATACACCAGAGCATCCGTATTTAGTCACTTCATTGCAGGTGAGAATTTCTTTATATTCTTCAAAAATGGGCGTGATCCGCCCACCATGGGGGCGGTAAATTCAATATACCGATAATTTTTGTTGTACACCTGTTAAAGTATCCATAATTGGCATATATAGTCCTATTGGGAATATCGCTTAGTTTGTACAAAATGCGCGTGGTCCGCTCACAATAGGCGATAAATGAAAAATTCATATAACATCCATAATATATCCACCATATCGTCAGTATTGGTCGAGTATATTTTCAATATAATTCTTTTCAGTAATCCAAAAACGCCATATACATACATATGTAGGCGGTAAATTTAATATAACAACATTTTTTGTTCTTTACCCACCAGATCATCAATATATGGTGAATGTACTCCTATTGTGATTTTCTCCTGAAAGTGGGAATGGTCCGCCCATTTAATAAACAGTTCACGAAATATTCTTCTATTATCCGTAAAAAATTCACCGAAGCATCGAATTTTATTGTGTTATAATTTTTCTTATTTCCGAAAATGAGTGTGTGAAATGGGCTCATGAACGGGAGTTTCGGTGTTAAAACAAAAAAAACTATGGGACAACAAAAGTTTTGGAAAACAATTAGAAATAACAGTGGCTCTATAAAAAAGAAACATTTATTTTGCCCAAAGTAAGATACTGTCGAATTAGGCGGGTTAGGTAAAGGTAACATTTTTAAAGTTTTTTAATATTATTGCCTATACTTTCTGCACTAGACAGCCATATACAAAACTATCATTTTTCAGAAAAAACCCTCCGTACTGACCTTCTTTCTATACATAACTACATCTAAGACAAATTCTTTTGCAAAAGCGAAAACAGGTTTCAGATACAAACATTAGGGCTCATTATAGAAATCGCAGTCTCCACGACTACCTACTTGTAGTCTGTCAAAAATTAAAAAACAGGTAAATTACGTGAAACATAATAATGCCACCGAAAACGTATAGTAATATTTGCCCTACATTATAGAGATTTCCAACATTCAAATTTTGAAATTCAGGTAAAAAATTAATACCCAAGTTTACATTATTTCAGTGTGCGTGTAATAAAAGTTCCAACAGGTAAAAATACTGAAATGAACGTTTACAAAAAAGACAAAAAACGGCCCCTTACATAAGTATTTTATTTTTTCGAGATCTTAGTGTCAATTTGACTCTTTTTGAAGACAGACGTATTTTCGTGAAAGTATTTTTTTACTCGAATAATTATTTAATATCAGCAACAATCACCGGATCATCAAAAATGACAGGAAATTCACAGAGGTAAGTGTAAATATTTTTTACTAATCTCAAAGTGTTTAGATTTGCATTACTAATATTGACTGCATAAATAAATTGTAAATTCACCAAGCTTTTTATTTTACGCAAAATATAAAAAATTTTTGTGAAACCTTTTACTCATACGATTATTCGTTTAAGAATTTGAATAAACAGGTTTCGCAAATATTTTTTAGAAATAATTTTTTAAAGAACAGAGAAGAACGGTTTAACTTTTGGTTTAGTAAGAAACGCATTGGACTTTTCTTTGTTCTCTTGCCGACTGAACCAGTAGTCAAACCATTTTCAAATTCTAACTAAAAAATTACTTGCATGACCGCTACAAAAATTAGTTTTGGCGAACTAAACTAAACCTTATAAATATTTGTTTACTTTCAGATTTAAAAACTCGTGGTAAAAGTACTAAGGACGAAACAATTATCAAAAAAAGCCGATATAAACCGAGATATAAACCAGCTAAAAGGAAAACAAGACTTTAAACAGATCAGACGGAGTTTCTAGTATCTACACCCAGAAGAAACAGTTGCTTATACCAAAGGTTTAACGGTTCACAGGCTTAAAGGTTCCCATAGAAGTAATTGTAAAGTTAAGTAAAGACTTTTTTTGAAATGCCAAGATTAAATAGATTATCAAATGAGCAGAGGCGACTGTTAGATAGAAACAGAATCCGTAGGAATAGACTTAATCCTTTATATCGAGCTAGGGAACAACTACTTAACAATAATAATCGTACTCGTCGACGTCTGATCCCCACATACCGCGAAATCGAACAGGTAGGAGACACTTCGCGACGGTTACGTCGCAGACAAGACCCAAATTATCGGGGAACCGAACAGGTGGCAGACACTTCGCGACGGTTACGTCGCAGACAAGACCCGAATTATCGGGGAACCGAACAGGTGGCAGACACTTCGCGACGGCTACGTCGCAGACAAGACCCGAATTACCGGGGAACCGAACAGGTGGCAGACACTTCGCGACGGCTACGTCGCAGACAAGACTCAAATTATCGCGAAACCGAACAGGAACAAAACACTTCACGACGGCTACGTCGCAGACAAGACCCGAATTATCGGGGAACCGAACAGGTGGCAGACACTTCGCGACGGCTACGTCGCAGACAAGACTCAAATTATCGCGAAACCGAACAGGAACAAAACACTTCACGACGGCTACGTCGCAGACAAGACCCGAATTATCGGGGAACCGAACAGGTGGCAGACACTTCGCGACGGCTACGTCGCAGACAAGACCCGAATTACCGGGGAACCGAACAGGTGGCAGACACTTCGCGACGGCTACGTCGCAGACAAGACCCAAATTATCGCGAAGCCGAACAGGTGGCAGACTCATTGCGACGTTCTCGTCGTAGACAGAACTCTGAACTTCGCGAGACTGAGCAACGACATAATACTATTGAACATTCCGAAAGACGTGAAAACGCCGATTACCGCAGCATAGAACAAGAGCAGGATACTTTACGGCGTTCTCATCGCAGACAGAATCTTGAGTATCGAGAAAATGAGCAAGAGCAAAATAGAATTCTGCATTCTCAGCTAAGGGATAATTTAGATTACAGAAACCGTGAAAGAAGTTTAGATAGAAATAGAAGAGCTACAACAAGACAAAACCCAGAACGTTTGGCAGCTGAACGAGATCAAAACACCTCGCAAAGACGTATTACGCGGGCTGCAAGCAGACAAGAAGAATTTGACTTGAGACGTTTGACTAACTGTCGAGTTAGGATACATAGATCAGATGAAGTTAATAGACTCACCGCAAATGCACGACAGGTAGAAAGAAGTAGAACAATTAGGGAAAATTTACTCGAAGACGGTACCCCACGCCGTTCAACAGAAATAATCAATCTCAGAAGGTTAAAATTCCGTCAGTATAATAACAATATTAAAAGGGGACCAACTGTTATATGTACCTGTTGTGGCGGGCTTTGGTTTCCACAGCAAACAGAAGTTTTAGACAAAACAGTTATTGATCAGAGTAACGAGAATTCGAATGAAGTATTCTACCTTTCTGTCAAATTTCCGTCAGCCAATAATAAATATCCCTTTTGCAAAACATGTAGTAGGACTATTAGGAATAAGAGAAAGCCAAATATTTGCCTTGCAAATGGGTTAGAATTTCCAGACATTCCTGAATGTCTTAAAGGTCTTACTCCTGTAGAAGAACGACTTATTAACGCTAGGCTTCCATTTATGACAATAGTTTCATTAGGATTTGAAAGGCAAAGCGCAATTCGTGGGGCTGTTGTAAATGTTCCAATTTCAGTAAATCAAACCGTTACTTCTCTTCCCCGCACTTTTGACCAAAGTTTTGTTATACAACTTCATTTACGACGCCGTATGGAATACAACCATGACTATATGACAGAAACTATTCGACCAGCTAGGGTTTTACAGGCAGCTAGATATTTAGTCGGTACGGAATTGTATCGTAAGCATGACATTAGTGTAGATGAAGCATGGATCTCCACCTTTAATAATGAAACTGAAGTCCCTTTTATTGCTGCTGCTGAAGACAGTGCCATAATTCGAGATATTTTTAACAACCAGATAGAGCAGGAGTCCGTAGATCGTCCGTCTGAAATAAACATTACAGATGAATTTCACCAAGACATTTTAAACCCTGGAGGCCAAGAAACACTTCTTGAGAATGTTCCAGTAGAAAATATACCCCTACAACGTATAATTATGGCTCCTGGTGAAGGCCAGCGTCCAATTGATATGGTAACTGACGAAGACTCTGAGGAATTATCTTTTGTTACCATTTATGGAGGAAACAAACGTCAATGTTCTCAATCTTATAGTCAAATTGTCCGTTCTGAACTTCGTAACTATGATAGGAGAGCATGTAGAATTGATAAACTTTTGTATAACTACAAAAAATTAGAATTGATTAGCGTCAAAAATAGTATCTCTATATGTCTGCGTAAACGTTCAGGTCCAACAAATGTCAATGCTTCCAATGCCTTAAGCGAAACTTTTGTAAACAATCTTATACAACATGATGAGGGCTATCGTGTGTTAAAAGGTATTAGGTCTTCTCCAGCACATTGGGAGGCTGAGAAAAAAAAGGTCCTTGCAATGATTAGGCAATTCAATCTTCCGACATTTTTTATAACGTTGTCTGCGGCAGAAACCAAATGGACGGAACTATTAATTATTTTGTCTAAAACTGTGGACGATAAGGTGATAACAGAAGAAGAAGCAGCAAGTATAAGTTTCACAGAAAAGGCCAGACTTATTCGGACTGATTCAGTGACATGTGCCAGATATTTCGACTATAGATTCCGTCAGCTTTTTAGTTTATTCAAAATGGACGGGGGGATATTTGATAGACATTATGTTCAAAAATATTACTGGCGCATCGAATTTCAACAAAGAGGCTCTCCCCATGTCCATGGAATGTATTGGCTTAAAGATGCCCCTCGCATTGATCTTAACGATGATACTACTTTTCCGTCCGTTATTCAATTTATAGACCACTTCATTTCTACTAACGGTAGTGATGAAAATTTATCTGAACAGATCAATTATCAGAAGCATCATCATAGTCGGTCATGTACTAGGGAGATTAGGGGGGAAAAAATTTGCCGCTATGGTATGCCATATCCTCCAATGCCCCAAACAGAAATTTTAATGCCTTTACCAGACGATTTCGAGAACGTTGGGACACATAGAGACAATTTCGATCAAATTCAAAATTTTATAAACTCAAATTTAAATGAGGATGAGGTTAGTTCATTGAATAACTTCGAAAATTTTCTTTCTCATGAGAGGATAAATTTAGCTTATGAAGATTATAAATTAGCTTTGAGGTCCCATTTGAAAAAGCCCCATATTTACCTGAAACGAAAACTGTCCGACAAAATGCTAAACGCATACAATCCCTTGATTCTTTCCTTGCATCGTGCAAATATGGACATTCAGTTTATTCTGGATGCTTACGCTTGCTGTAGTTATATTATAAACTACATCAATAAGTCAAACCGTGGAGTCTCACGGCTACTGCGTGAAGCCATGAATGAAATTAATTCGGGAAATTTGACTGTAAGGCAAAAACTGCTACATATAGGGCATAAGTTTATATCTGGGACAGAAATTTCAGCACAAGAAGCAGTTTATTGCTCTCTTGGTATGCGCATGTCAGAGAGCAGTAATGCTGAAATTTTTATTAACACTTCTCGGCCAGACCAAAGGGTCAGAATGTTGAAACCTCGAGCACAGCTTCAGAATTTACCAACAGATTCGACTGACATTTTTGTTTCTGGTCTCATTGACCACTACATCCAAAGACCGGACGATCTTGAAACTGTATGCCTTGCAGACTTTGCTGCCAATTATCGATTTATAAAATCTTTGTCAGCTTCGAGAAATCAAACTGAAAATTATGACGAACATGAGGAAGAAGACTTAGAAGTAGATAACGCAGATGATCAAAATTTAGGGCTAATGGATGGGAGTGGATTTTTAAAAAAACGCACTAAGCCATGCGTTATCAGATATAGGAGGTATAACGTTAATTCTGCTCGTAGTGACTATTTTAGAGAAGTAATCATGTTATTTTTCCCTTGGCGTAATGAACAGACAGATTTACTGGACAGCGATAATGAAAACAAATGTAGTGTTTATAAGGATTTAATAGAAAGTAATAGGAAGAAGTATGATGTTTTCGAAGAAAGGGAACTAGAAAATGTTTTGGCTCGATTGCAGGAAGAAAATAATACTGCTGAAGCAATAGTTGATTTAAATGATCCAATTATAGATGAAGAATTTAGAATTTTTGCTGTTCCTGAAGTTAATCCCAATAATAATATTCTTAACTTAGACAATAATGAGCAGATACCCGAAAATAACGAGCGTCTGATTAAATTACCTCCAATTATTTCCGATGAAGAGTTTTTACCGTTAGTCCGATCATTAAATATCAAACAAAGAACCTATTTGTCCCATATAGTTCATAACATTAAAACAAAAACTTTGTTTTATGAATTTGTAGGGGGAGGGGCTGGTGTAGGAAAAAGCAGGCTAATTTCCGCAATATATCAGACCATTAATAAACGTTTTCTTTTAATGCCAGGCAATGACCCCAATATTTTAAAGGTACTGTTGTGCGCTCCAACAGGCAAAGCTGCTTTTGGAATTGGGGGATCGACCTTGCATTCCATGTTTTCTCTTCCAATTAATCAGTCAAGTTTAGATATTAGGCCCCTAAGCCACGACGCTGCTAATTCATTATTTTCAAAACTAATTGAATTAAAAGTTCTAATAATTGATGAGATCTCAATGGTTGGGGCAAAAATGTTTGCATACCTCGATGCTCGGTTAAAGCAGATTTTCAAAAGCAATGCCCCATTTGGTGGCATTTCAGTTGTGGTTTTTGGGGACTTGAGACAACTTCCTCCTGTTGGAGATAGATGGGTATTTGCTCAGAATTCAAATAACCCATATAGTGTAATCTGCGGTACTCCGTTGTGGGACCTTTTTAAATATTTTGAGCTCACTGAGATAATGCGACAAAGAGAAGACCAAGCTTTCGCTATTGCCTTAAATAATATGGCTGTGGGACAAATGACACCACAAGACATTTCCCTTATTGAAGGTCGCATCGTCCATAGAACTAGTGATGTCCCAAGTGAAGCCATTCATTTGTTTTGGTCAAATGAAGAAACCAACAATTACAACACGTTAAAGTTGGGCCAAATCCTTACCGAGCAATTTCTTTCAAATGCCATAGATATTGTGAAAGCAACCGGTTTAAGCGCGCGAAATCGGGAACAAATTTTAGAGACGGTTAAGCATTTTAAAACTTCTGAAACACAGGGACTTTGTTTTAGTTTAATTTTAAAGACGACCGCAAAATATATGGTTACAGTTAATGTAGACACAAGTGATGGGTTAGTTAACGGTGCAACTGGTCAACTGAAACAAATTGATTTTGAAGTCCGAGAATCCACACCGCAACCTTCCATTTTATGGCTTAAATTTCCAGACGAAATTGTAGGAGCAATTACTAGGACTAGGAAAAGGCATCCTCAAGAGCCCCTTTGGACGCCCCTAGAAAAAATAACTAAGTCCTTTCAATATAAAAGAAATGAACAAGTTAATATAGACCGTAGGCAGTTTCCTGTAGTACCAGCTGAGGGAATAACAATTCATAAAAGCCAGGGAGCAACATATACACAGGTGGCAGTACACACTAAGTCGAGAATGAATCGCGCTTCTCTATATGTTGCTTGTAGTAGGGCCACCAGTGCTTTAGGGCTTTTTATAGTGGGGACATTTTCACCTCCGCGACCATTTTTAGAAACGGATATTGTTGAAGTAGAAATGAGGGAATTGCACTCCAGAAAAAAACTCACAACTCATTTTGGTGATATGTCGAGTAACGACATATTAAGAGAAATAAATAATTTTGTACAGGGGATCTGAAAATAGAGACTGATATATAATTTAAGGAAAGACATTTTTTCGATGCGAGTGTTGTAATATTAGGGTATGTGCCGACAAATTAACAATGGTCATGTTTCAAATATATTTACGAACAAGGCCTGAGAAGTCTTCTATATACTTCGGGTTATCTTTAAATTTAGTTCCTAATATAGACATAATATATCTAATATATATTTAAGAATATCATGTGATTGATAAAATAAATAAATACGCTATTATAAAATACAAAACTATATGAATGCATTCTTTTCTTTTATAATAAAATCATCGTTTAAATAGTTTCAATCGATGTATGTGAGTTTAAGATTTAATAAATTTAATACTTTGCGTGTTTAGGATCCAAAAATAATTGCTATGTAACGAGAAAACAGGTGTCAAATAAAATTTTCTCCAAGAACAAAATATACTGCAGATTGTTTTTTTAAAATTGGTAATGCACCCATTATAGAAGAAAATGTATTCAATGAGATGGTCTATCATCTCTCGTTAGAGCTACAATAACCTTCAATTTAATATTTCCATAAGAATGTTAATATTTGGTGCTCATATTACAGTTCTCGTTAAATTTAAAAAAAATTCAGCCCATATGAGCCCATCTCGTGTGCTTGGTGTAGGGTATAACTCTGTCGGTGAAACCCGACAGATCCTTCCTTACTTGTTATACCCTACACCTATGGTAATAGGGTATAATAACTTTGTGCGAAAATTGTAACGCATTAAAGGAGTCGTCCTAGGTATAGACATAAGTATATAGAAATGATCAGAAACACTTTCTCTTTTGATTTCCGGTTGTCCGTCTGTCCGTCTGTCCGTCTGTCTGTCTGTCCGTCTGTCCGTCTGTCTGTCTGTCTGCGTGTTCGGAAAAAATAGAAAGAAGGAGTTGTCGGATTTGGACCAAATTTGGTACACTATCACAGTGAACCTCGGGTTAGATAAAGTTTTAAAATTAGTCAAATCGGCCAAAGGACACGCCCACAAAGGGCCTCTAAGTCCCACTACCTCGGGTTTTTTTTTCGATTATATTGCTATAATTTGTCTAATTACTCATTCAAAAGAATAATAATTGGTATTTAAGGTGAGGTGTGGACCGTCTGCAAAATACCAAAAAATGGGCGTGGTCCGCCCACTCTATAGGCGGCAACAATTTTCTGGTAAAATGGCTCTCAATTGACTACTTATGCATTTAAACGAATGAAATTTGGTTCCCAAGTTTAGATATAGGTCCTACATGACATATAAGAAAATGGGCGTGGTCCGCACTCTATAGGCGGTAAGCTTAAAATCCTCATTCCTTCTGTAATATATACACCAGAGCATCCGTATTTAGTCACTTCATTGCAGGTGAGAATTTCTTTATATTCTTCAAAAATGGGCGTGATCCGCCCACCATGGGGGCGGTAAATTCAATATACCGATAATTTTTGTTGTACACCTGTTAAAGTATCCATAATTGGCATATATAGTCCTATTGGGAATATCGCTTAGTTTGTACAAAATGCGCGTGGTCCGCTCACAATAGGCGATAAATGAAAAATTCATATAACATCCATAATATATCCACCATATCGTCAGTATTGGTCGAGTATATTTTCAATATAATTCTTTTCAGTAATCCAAAAACGCCATATACATACATATGTAGGCGGTAAATTTAATATAACAACATTTTTTGTTCTTTACCCACCAGATCATCAATATATGGTGAATGTACTCCTATTGTGATTTTCTCCTGAAAGTGGGAATGGTCCGCCCATTTAATAAACAGTTCACGAAATATTCTTCTATTATCCGTAAAAAATTCACCGAAGCATCGAATTTTATTGTGTTATAATTTTTCTTATTTCCGAAAATGAGTGTGTGAAATGGGCTCATGAACGGGAGTTTCGGTGTTAAAACAAAAAAAACTATGGGACAACAAAAGTTTTGGAAAACAATTAGAAATAACAGTGGCTCTATAAAAAAGAAACATTTATTTTGCCCAAAGTAAGATACTGTCGAATTAGGCGGGTTAGGTAAAGGTAACATTTTTAAAGTTTTTTAATATTATTGCCTATACTTTCTGCACTAGACAGCCATATACAAAACTATCATTTTTCAGAAAAAACCCTCCGTACTGACCTTCTTTCTATACATAACTACATCTAAGACAAATTCTTTTGCAAAAGCGAAAACAGGTTTCAGATACAAACATTAGGGCTCATTATAGAAATCGCAGTCTCCACGACTACCTACTTGTAGTCTGTCAAAAATTAAAAAACAGGTAAATTACGTGAAACATAATAATGCCACCGAAAACGTATAGTAATATTTGCCCTACATTATAGAGATTTCCAACATTCAAATTTTGAAATTCAGGTAAAAAATTAATACCCAAGTTTACATTATTTCAGTGTGCGTGTAATAAAAGTTCCAACAGGTAAAAATACTGAAATGAACGTTTACAAAAAAGACAAAAAACGGCCCCTTACATAAGTATTTTATTTTTTCGAGATCTTAGTGTCAATTTGACTCTTTTTGAAGACAGACGTATTTTCGTGAAAGTATTTTTTTACTCGAATAATTATTTAATATCAGCAACAATCACCGGATCATCAAAAATGACAGGAAATTCACAGAGGTAAGTGTAAATATTTTTTACTAATCTCAAAGTGTTTAGATTTGCATTACTAATATTGACTGCATAAATAAATTGTAAATTCACCAAGCTTTTTATTTTACGCAAAATATAAAAAATTTTTGTGAAACCTTTTACTCATACGATTATTCGTTTAAGAATTTGAATAAACAGGTTTCGCAAATATTTTTTAGAAATAATTTTTTAAAGAACAGAGAAGAACGGTTTAACTTTTGGTTTAGTAAGAAACGCATTGGACTTTTCTTTGTTCTCTTGCCGACTGAACCAGTAGTCAAACCATTTTCAAATTCTAACTAAAAAATTACTTGCATGACCGCTACAAAAATTAGTTTTGGCGAACTAAACTAAACCTTATAAATATTTGTTTACTTTCAGATTTAAAAACTCGTGGTAAAAGTACTAAGGACGAAACAATTATCAAAAAAAGCCGATATAAACCGAGATATAAACCAGCTAAAAGGAAAACAAGACTTTAAACAGATCAGACGGAGTTTCTAGTATCTACACCCAGAAGAAACAGTTGCTTATACCAAAGGTTTAACGGTTCACAGGCTTAAAGGTTCCCATAGAAGTAATTGTAAAGTTAAGTAAAGACTTTTTTTGAAATGCCAAGATTAAATAGATTATCAAATGAGCAGAGGCGACTGTTAGATAGAAACAGAATCCGTAGGAATAGACTTAATCCTTTATATCGAGCTAGGGAACAACTACTTAACAATAATAATCGTACTCGTCGACGTCTGATCCCCACATACCGCGAAATCGAACAGGTAGGAGACACTTCGCGACGGTTACGTCGCAGACAAGACCCAAATTATCGGGGAACCGAACAGGTGGCAGACACTTCGCGACGGTTACGTCGCAGACAAGACCCGAATTATCGGGGAACCGAACAGGTGGCAGACACTTCGCGACGGCTACGTCGCAGACAAGACCCGAATTACCGGGGAACCGAACAGGTGGCAGACACTTCGCGACGGCTACGTCGCAGACAAGACTCAAATTATCGCGAAACCGAACAGGAACAAAACACTTCACGACGGCTACGTCGCAGACAAGACCCGAATTATCGGGGAACCGAACAGGTGGCAGACACTTCGCGACGGCTACGTCGCAGACAAGACTCAAATTATCGCGAAACCGAACAGGAACAAAACACTTCACGACGGCTACGTCGCAGACAAGACCCGAATTATCGGGGAACCGAACAGGTGGCAGACACTTCGCGACGGCTACGTCGCAGACAAGACCCGAATTACCGGGGAACCGAACAGGTGGCAGACACTTCGCGACGGCTACGTCGCAGACAAGACCCAAATTATCGCGAAGCCGAACAGGTGGCAGACTCATTGCGACGTTCTCGTCGTAGACAGAACTCTGAACTTCGCGAGACTGAGCAACGACATAATACTATTGAACATTCCGAAAGACGTGAAAACGCCGATTACCGCAGCATAGAACAAGAGCAGGATACTTTACGGCGTTCTCATCGCAGACAGAATCTTGAGTATCGAGAAAATGAGCAAGAGCAAAATAGAATTCTGCATTCTCAGCTAAGGGATAATTTAGATTACAGAAACCGTGAAAGAAGTTTAGATAGAAATAGAAGAGCTACAACAAGACAAAACCCAGAACGTTTGGCAGCTGAACGAGATCAAAACACCTCGCAAAGACGTATTACGCGGGCTGCAAGCAGACAAGAAGAATTTGACTTGAGACGTTTGACTAACTGTCGAGTTAGGATACATAGATCAGATGAAGTTAATAGACTCACCGCAAATGCACGACAGGTAGAAAGAAGTAGAACAATTAGGGAAAATTTACTCGAAGACGGTACCCCACGCCGTTCAACAGAAATAATCAATCTCAGAAGGTTAAAATTCCGTCAGTATAATAACAATATTAAAAGGGGACCAACTGTTATATGTACCTGTTGTGGCGGGCTTTGGTTTCCACAGCAAACAGAAGTTTTAGACAAAACAGTTATTGATCAGAGTAACGAGAATTCGAATGAAGTATTCTACCTTTCTGTCAAATTTCCGTCAGCCAATAATAAATATCCCTTTTGCAAAACATGTAGTAGGACTATTAGGAATAAGAGAAAGCCAAATATTTGCCTTGCAAATGGGTTAGAATTTCCAGACATTCCTGAATGTCTTAAAGGTCTTACTCCTGTAGAAGAACGACTTATTAACGCTAGGCTTCCATTTATGACAATAGTTTCATTAGGATTTGAAAGGCAAAGCGCAATTCGTGGGGCTGTTGTAAATGTTCCAATTTCAGTAAATCAAACCGTTACTTCTCTTCCCCGCACTTTTGACCAAAGTTTTGTTATACAACTTCATTTACGACGCCGTATGGAATACAACCATGACTATATGACAGAAACTATTCGACCAGCTAGGGTTTTACAGGCAGCTAGATATTTAGTCGGTACGGAATTGTATCGTAAGCATGACATTAGTGTAGATGAAGCATGGATCTCCACCTTTAATAATGAAACTGAAGTCCCTTTTATTGCTGCTGCTGAAGACAGTGCCATAATTCGAGATATTTTTAACAACCAGATAGAGCAGGAGTCCGTAGATCGTCCGTCTGAAATAAACATTACAGATGAATTTCACCAAGACATTTTAAACCCTGGAGGCCAAGAAACACTTCTTGAGAATGTTCCAGTAGAAAATATACCCCTACAACGTATAATTATGGCTCCTGGTGAAGGCCAGCGTCCAATTGATATGGTAACTGACGAAGACTCTGAGGAATTATCTTTTGTTACCATTTATGGAGGAAACAAACGTCAATGTTCTCAATCTTATAGTCAAATTGTCCGTTCTGAACTTCGTAACTATGATAGGAGAGCATGTAGAATTGATAAACTTTTGTATAACTACAAAAAATTAGAATTGATTAGCGTCAAAAATAGTATCTCTATATGTCTGCGTAAACGTTCAGGTCCAACAAATGTCAATGCTTCCAATGCCTTAAGCGAAACTTTTGTAAACAATCTTATACAACATGATGAGGGCTATCGTGTGTTAAAAGGTATTAGGTCTTCTCCAGCACATTGGGAGGCTGAGAAAAAAAAGGTCCTTGCAATGATTAGGCAATTCAATCTTCCGACATTTTTTATAACGTTGTCTGCGGCAGAAACCAAATGGACGGAACTATTAATTATTTTGTCTAAAACTGTGGACGATAAGGTGATAACAGAAGAAGAAGCAGCAAGTATAAGTTTCACAGAAAAGGCCAGACTTATTCGGACTGATTCAGTGACATGTGCCAGATATTTCGACTATAGATTCCGTCAGCTTTTTAGTTTATTCAAAATGGACGGGGGGATATTTGATAGACATTATGTTCAAAAATATTACTGGCGCATCGAATTTCAACAAAGAGGCTCTCCCCATGTCCATGGAATGTATTGGCTTAAAGATGCCCCTCGCATTGATCTTAACGATGATACTACTTTTCCGTCCGTTATTCAATTTATAGACCACTTCATTTCTACTAACGGTAGTGATGAAAATTTATCTGAACAGATCAATTATCAGAAGCATCATCATAGTCGGTCATGTACTAGGGAGATTAGGGGGGAAAAAATTTGCCGCTATGGTATGCCATATCCTCCAATGCCCCAAACAGAAATTTTAATGCCTTTACCAGACGATTTCGAGAACGTTGGGACACATAGAGACAATTTCGATCAAATTCAAAATTTTATAAACTCAAATTTAAATGAGGATGAGGTTAGTTCATTGAATAACTTCGAAAATTTTCTTTCTCATGAGAGGATAAATTTAGCTTATGAAGATTATAAATTAGCTTTGAGGTCCCATTTGAAAAAGCCCCATATTTACCTGAAACGAAAACTGTCCGACAAAATGCTAAACGCATACAATCCCTTGATTCTTTCCTTGCATCGTGCAAATATGGACATTCAGTTTATTCTGGATGCTTACGCTTGCTGTAGTTATATTATAAACTACATCAATAAGTCAAACCGTGGAGTCTCACGGCTACTGCGTGAAGCCATGAATGAAATTAATTCGGGAAATTTGACTGTAAGGCAAAAACTGCTACATATAGGGCATAAGTTTATATCTGGGACAGAAATTTCAGCACAAGAAGCAGTTTATTGCTCTCTTGGTATGCGCATGTCAGAGAGCAGTAATGCTGAAATTTTTATTAACACTTCTCGGCCAGACCAAAGGGTCAGAATGTTGAAACCTCGAGCACAGCTTCAGAATTTACCAACAGATTCGACTGACATTTTTGTTTCTGGTCTCATTGACCACTACATCCAAAGACCGGACGATCTTGAAACTGTATGCCTTGCAGACTTTGCTGCCAATTATCGATTTATAAAATCTTTGTCAGCTTCGAGAAATCAAACTGAAAATTATGACGAACATGAGGAAGAAGACTTAGAAGTAGATAACGCAGATGATCAAAATTTAGGGCTAATGGATGGGAGTGGATTTTTAAAAAAACGCACTAAGCCATGCGTTATCAGATATAGGAGGTATAACGTTAATTCTGCTCGTAGTGACTATTTTAGAGAAGTAATCATGTTATTTTTCCCTTGGCGTAATGAACAGACAGATTTACTGGACAGCGATAATGAAAACAAATGTAGTGTTTATAAGGATTTAATAGAAAGTAATAGGAAGAAGTATGATGTTTTCGAAGAAAGGGAACTAGAAAATGTTTTGGCTCGATTGCAGGAAGAAAATAATACTGCTGAAGCAATAGTTGATTTAAATGATCCAATTATAGATGAAGAATTTAGAATTTTTGCTGTTCCTGAAGTTAATCCCAATAATAATATTCTTAACTTAGACAATAATGAGCAGATACCCGAAAATAACGAGCGTCTGATTAAATTACCTCCAATTATTTCCGATGAAGAGTTTTTACCGTTAGTCCGATCATTAAATATCAAACAAAGAACCTATTTGTCCCATATAGTTCATAACATTAAAACAAAAACTTTGTTTTATGAATTTGTAGGGGGAGGGGCTGGTGTAGGAAAAAGCAGGCTAATTTCCGCAATATATCAGACCATTAATAAACGTTTTCTTTTAATGCCAGGCAATGACCCCAATATTTTAAAGGTACTGTTGTGCGCTCCAACAGGCAAAGCTGCTTTTGGAATTGGGGGATCGACCTTGCATTCCATGTTTTCTCTTCCAATTAATCAGTCAAGTTTAGATATTAGGCCCCTAAGCCACGACGCTGCTAATTCATTATTTTCAAAACTAATTGAATTAAAAGTTCTAATAATTGATGAGATCTCAATGGTTGGGGCAAAAATGTTTGCATACCTCGATGCTCGGTTAAAGCAGATTTTCAAAAGCAATGCCCCATTTGGTGGCATTTCAGTTGTGGTTTTTGGGGACTTGAGACAACTTCCTCCTGTTGGAGATAGATGGGTATTTGCTCAGAATTCAAATAACCCATATAGTGTAATCTGCGGTACTCCGTTGTGGGACCTTTTTAAATATTTTGAGCTCACTGAGATAATGCGACAAAGAGAAGACCAAGCTTTCGCTATTGCCTTAAATAATATGGCTGTGGGACAAATGACACCACAAGACATTTCCCTTATTGAAGGTCGCATCGTCCATAGAACTAGTGATGTCCCAAGTGAAGCCATTCATTTGTTTTGGTCAAATGAAGAAACCAACAATTACAACACGTTAAAGTTGGGCCAAATCCTTACCGAGCAATTTCTTTCAAATGCCATAGATATTGTGAAAGCAACCGGTTTAAGCGCGCGAAATCGGGAACAAATTTTAGAGACGGTTAAGCATTTTAAAACTTCTGAAACACAGGGACTTTGTTTTAGTTTAATTTTAAAGACGACCGCAAAATATATGGTTACAGTTAATGTAGACACAAGTGATGGGTTAGTTAACGGTGCAACTGGTCAACTGAAACAAATTGATTTTGAAGTCCGAGAATCCACACCGCAACCTTCCATTTTATGGCTTAAATTTCCAGACGAAATTGTAGGAGCAATTACTAGGACTAGGAAAAGGCATCCTCAAGAGCCCCTTTGGACGCCCCTAGAAAAAATAACTAAGTCCTTTCAATATAAAAGAAATGAACAAGTTAATATAGACCGTAGGCAGTTTCCTGTAGTACCAGCTGAGGGAATAACAATTCATAAAAGCCAGGGAGCAACATATACACAGGTGGCAGTACACACTAAGTCGAGAATGAATCGCGCTTCTCTATATGTTGCTTGTAGTAGGGCCACCAGTGCTTTAGGGCTTTTTATAGTGGGGACATTTTCACCTCCGCGACCATTTTTAGAAACGGATATTGTTGAAGTAGAAATGAGGGAATTGCACTCCAGAAAAAAACTCACAACTCATTTTGGTGATATGTCGAGTAACGACATATTAAGAGAAATAAATAATTTTGTACAGGGGATCTGAAAATAGAGACTGATATATAATTTAAGGAAAGACATTTTTTCGATGCGAGTGTTGTAATATTAGGGTATGTGCCGACAAATTAACAATGGTCATGTTTCAAATATATTTACGAACAAGGCCTGAGAAGTCTTCTATATACTTCGGGTTATCTTTAAATTTAGTTCCTAATATAGACATAATATATCTAATATATATTTAAGAATATCATGTGATTGATAAAATAAATAAATACGCTATTATAAAATACAAAACTATATGAATGCATTCTTTTCTTTTATAATAAAATCATCGTTTAAATAGTTTCAATCGATGTATGTGAGTTTAAGATTTAATAAATTTAATACTTTGCGTGTTTAGGATCCAAAAATAATTGCTATGTAACGAGAAAACAGGTGTCAAATAAAATTTTCTCCAAGAACAAAATATACTGCAGATTGTTTTTTTAAAATTGGTAATGCACCCATTATAGAAGAAAATGTATTCAATGAGATGGTCTATCATCTCTCGTTAGAGCTACAATAACCTTCAATTTAATATTTCCATAAGAATGTTAATATTTGGTGCTCATATTACAGTTCTCGTTAAATTTAAAAAAAATTCAGCCCATATGAGCCCATCTCGTGTGCTTGGTGTAGGGTATAACTCTGTCGGTGAAACCCGACAGATCCTTCCTTACTTGTTATACCCTACACCTATGGTAATAGGGTATAATAACTTTGTGCCAAAATTGTAACGCATTAAAGGAGCCTTCCTAGGTATAGACATAAGTATATAGAAATGATCAGAAACACTTTCTCTATTGATTTCCGGTTGTCCGTCTGTCTGTCTGTCTGTCTGTCTGTCTGTCCGTCTGCGTGTTCGGAAAAAATAGAAAGAAGGAGTTGTCCGATTTGAACCAAATTTGGTACACAGTCACAGTGAACCTCGGGTTAGGTAAAGTGTTAAAATTAGTTAAATCGGTCGAAGGACACGCCCACAATGGGCCTGTAAGTCCCACTACCTCGGGTTTTTTTCGATTAAATTGCTATAATTTGTCTAATTACTCATTCAAAAGAATAATACTTGGTATTCAAGTTAAGAGGTAGGTCTTCTATATCTCAGGAAAAAATGGGCGTGGTCCGCCCACTATATAGCCGGCAAAATTTTTTCGGTAAAATGGCTCCCAATTGACTAGTTACGAATATAAATGAATGAAATTCGGTTCCCAAGTTGATATATAGGTCTTAGATGCCATACAAGAAAATGGGCGTGGTCCGCCCACTATATAGGCGATAAACAAAAAATCTTCTTAACTTCCATAATATATACACCAGAGAGTCCAGATTTGGTTACTTCGTTCCTGGTAGGAATATCTTTTAATTCTCCAGAAATGGGCGTGGTCCGCCCACCATGGGGGCAGTAAAATAAATATGCCGATAACATCTGTTGTACACCTGTCAGAGCATCAATATTTGGCATATATAGTCCTATTAGTTATATATTATAGTCTGCCAATAATGGGCGTGGTCCGCTCACTATGTAGATTGTAAATCAAATACGCCCACAATTTCAGTGAATTATCACCCCACTTGGGAACATGGTGCAGGGTATTACTCTGTCGGTGAAACCCGACTGATTGCTTCCTTACTTGTTTTTCATTAAAATTCTTCTTCTTTTTTTTGCATATGTATTCGAAAGGTTTGGTCTCGGTCTCGGCCGAACATTAAATAAAATTATATAAAAAACAAGTAAGGAAGTATCAGTCGGGTTTCACCGACAGAGTAATACCCTACACCATGTTCCCAAGTGGGGTGATAATTCACTGAAATTGTGGGTGCATTTGATTTACAACCTACATAGTGGGCGGACCACGCCCATTTCTGGAGAATTAAAAGAGATTCCTACCAGGAACGAAGTAACCAAATCTGGACTCTCTGGTGTATATATTATGAAAGTTAAGAAGATTTTTTGTTTATCGCCTATATAGTGGGCGGACCACGCCCATTTTCTTGTATGGTATCTAAGACCTATATATCAACTTGGGAACCGAATTTCATTCATTTATATTCGTAACTAGTCAATTGGGAGCCATTTTACCGAAAAAATTTTGCCGGCTATATAGTGGGCGGATCACGCCCATTTTTTCCTGAGATATAGAAGACCTACCTCTTAACTTGAATACCAAGTATTAATCTTTTCCATGGGTAATTACACAAATTATAGCCATTTTACCGAAAAAAATCCGAGGTAGTAGGACTTACAGACCCGTTGTGGGCGTGTCCTTCGGGTAATTTGAATAATTTTAACACTTTACCTAACCCGAGGTTCACTGTAACTGTATACCAAATTTGGTCCAAATCGAACAACTCCTTCTTTCTTTTTTTTGCATACACGCAGACAGACGGACAGACGGACAACCGGAAATGAAAAGAGAAAGTGTTTCTGATCATTTCTATATACTTATGTCTATACCTAGGAAGGCTCCTTTAATGCGTTACAATTTTCGCACAAAGTTATTATACCCTATTACCATAGGTGTAGGGTATAAAAACTTTTTAAAAATAAGCTTTAATTTATTTAATGTACTAAAAAGTAGAAAATAAATGGTTTTTAAGTCACCTGTATCTTACTATCCATAAAAGCTTGGGGCGCTCATGTGTTCAATATTTGTCAACCAGTTACCACAATATTTTATTTAAATTATGTTTTGCAAATAGATTCTAGTAATGAAAGATATTTTGAATATGGATATTGAGCGCACAAGCTTTTATTAATAGTAAGATACAGGTGACTTGGAAACAATTTATTTTCTACTTTTTAGTACATTAAATAAATTAAAGCTTATTTTTAAAAAGTTTTTTTATATAATTTTATTTTCTACTTTTTAGTTTTCCATAAATTCAATTTTAGAGCTCTGAAATTTTTCGCAAAAAGAATTTAAAACTTGCAGAGCAGTACACAATATTTAGGGTATTCACAGTGTTTCCTATCGTCATATGTCATATCCTCAATTTAACAAATAATACAGCTGTGATCGACCCTAATATTCGTGGCATATTTGTGACGCGGTGAGTTGTTGCTATTTTGCCAGCAGGGCGCGGCAAGTAAGTTCCTATCGTTTTTCATTCATGTGTGGTGTACCTATAATTATAAACTGAAGCCCAAGTGTGTAGTTGCTTGAAAAGTGCCACGCCCCTTGTCCTACGCCCATAAAATTTTACCAGTGGGACGAAGCATCCAATTTGTGCCTGTATACGGAATTTCAATGCTGCACGACCTTTAGTTCCAAAGCTAATCGAGATCAAAAATTTTGTTTGTATGGGGGGTGCCACGCCCCCTTATCCTACGCCCATAAAATTTTACCAGTGGGACGAGACATCCTAACGGCGACTGCATACGAAATTTCAATGCTGCACGACCTTTAGTTCCAAAGCTAATCTGGATCAAAAATTTTGTTTGTATGGGGGGTGCCACGCCCCCTTATCCAGTGCCCCCTTATTTTCTCAGTAGAAGGATATGGATATGTTATAAGTTCCTACCAAGTTTCATTGATGTGTGATGTGTAGTTCTAAAGATATACACAAATCTGGACGCCCCTTATCCTACGCCCATACAATATTACCAGTGGGACGACACATCCAAGAGGCGACTGCATACGAAATTTCAATGTTGCACGACCTTTAGTTCCAAAGCTAATCGAGATCAAAAATTTTGTTTGTATGGGGGGTGCCACGCCCCCTTATCCTACGCCCATAAAATTTTACCAGTGGGACGAGACATCCTAACGGCGACTGCATACGAAATTTCAATGCTGCACGACCTTTAGTTCCAAAGCTAATCTGGATCAAAAATTTTGTTTGTATGGGGGGTGCCACGCCCCCTTATCCAGTGCCCCCTTATTTTCTCAGTAGAAGGATATGGATATGTAGTAAGTTCCTACCGAGTTTCATTGATGTGTGATGTGTAGTTCTAAAGTTATACACAAATCTGGAGTTGATAAAAAAGTGCCACGCCCCTTATCCTACGCCCATAAAATTTATTGATTCATGTATTGGGCTCTAGATTAGGCATGTATGCAAAGTTTCAGATATCTAAGTAGTCGGGAAGTGGGTGAAAAATTTATTACTAGATTTGACGACATACATACATACATACATACAAACATACCGGATGTGAACCTAATATAAAGCTTATAAAAAAGGCCGAACGCTCGGTCTCGGCCAAAATTTCGGGTTCGGTCGGGCTCAAGTTTTCGATTCCCAGCAGCCTCATACCATCTAAAAAATTGAAGGAATTTGTTTTCAAATTCTTTCTTTGCGCGGCGCCAACTCTCTCGAAGAATTGACAACTCTTCGAAAGCTTTCTTTGCCATGAAAATTAAACTTTTCAATCCCGTTTGGATACGTCTTAAAAATAACTGTGTAGGTCCCGTTAACTTGTGGTTAAAATATTTAGAAGGTACAAACATATGCCAATGGTTCACAGTGTCTGGTGGAACGGGTTTTGAATCTAACCCGGTGTTCAATGCACTGGTTATGCTATACTCCCACCCAGAGCTGTAAAATAATTAAACGGTTGCGTTTTAAGTCAAACAGCGTAATAAAAGTTATGCGAAAAGTATAGCAGAGCTGTGTTAAGTAGTACTGTTGAAGATTACTTATACGATTTTAATTAAATCGAAACCAATTATTAAAAATTGGCAGATGAACGCAACTAAATAAATGATATATTTTTTTACGTAACTTAATAAAAAATTCAATGAGTTTTAAAATGAAATTCGCAGATGATTTTGACATGCAACATAGATAACTCCTTTCCTATTTTGGCAGTCAAACTCAAATTTTTTTAAGTATGCTGTAATTTATAATTGTTTGTTTTTACTTTATAGAAAAAGTTTCGAAAGGTGGAGCTTTCTAACATGGAAAAATTAAAACATTTGTCAGATTTTGTTCACCAACTCAAAAAGAAGAAGAGAAAATATTAAACAAGAATTCGTTTTCTGCCTCATTTGATTTATTTTACCAAATTTGTTGCGAAACACCGAAGATAGGATACTAACATAAATTCACAAGTTGCAGAGATGAACTCATAGGTTGGATTACATTTCGGAGCGCGGTAACTTGAAATTGATGTTGTACACAGCAGATGGAAGCGAAGCAAATATTTGGATTTAAAAGAAAAAGTATAAGGGGCAGGACATCGCTAACAACACACACTAGAAAATCTTAAGTATGGAAAGAGAATATGCACACCTTTTAATCTAAACTTTTGATCTTCTATTTTTCGACATATGCAGGAACTGTCTACCAAAATTTATTATTTTTTCTGTAGCTCTATGTAAAAGCATTGGTTAAAGCAAAATTCACAGCTAACCAGGACTAACAGCCGAACTTCGGCTGGATACTATAGTAGTGCAGTTTCGGGATCAAGTCGGAGGAAACAATTTTCTTCTCGAAGCCTTTGAGAATTCCATAGTATTGTTAATATTGTTGTTGGAGTTCCAGCCCAGTGGATTGTTACACAATGTGAACTTTCGATTTGTTCACTTTCTTGAAAATATTCCTCATTGTTTTTGGTTTGTATTATGATAGATAAAATGTATGTCAACAACTGGCAGTCAAAATAATCTCGCGTCATTGGAATAGATGAATTTTGCACCAACGATTAACGAGCTATGGGATATGATTATTCGGGAGAATAATAACATGCATAATTAGTTCTATGTTAACTAAAAATTCTAATTTTTTATTGCAAAAAAATAGCGATTGAACAAAAGAACACATTTTGCAAAACAGAAAAACGACCAATTGTGGCGTTTGACTTAAAGCTGGAGATCCTCAGCTTTGTAGTTGCTCATTATCTATGCTGCAGCACTTGGGCTGCGCTTTCTAGTGACTGCTGCTGCGGCAGCCGCAAGTGGCGCACCGGTCTGGCAGCTTCCATAAATCCGGCCGTCAAGTGGCGCAGAGCGAAGAACGGCATCCATTTGGTTCCAACAGTGAAGAATGCGGGCTAATTACGTTCGCCCCTCTTCATCTATCCCAGCGGAAGTGGAAAGAAAAGGCCCTTTTGGGAGAAAACAGCCAAAATGCAAGCTGCCTGCAACAAAGTGTTTTGCTGCACAAGAAAATTAAATTTTGTAATTCCTTTTCCGTTGCCTTTTCGGCAGCGAAATTTATTAATGTCTTTTACAGTTTTTAATTAGTCCTTATTTCCTGTCAGAGTTCTCAAATTAGTTTTCAAGTAGTCGTTGCTCGTAAAATATCAATTATGGAAAACACGAGCTTCCTGCAATCTGCACGCGTGCTCGACTTCAATGTCGGGCAACTCCCGTCTCCCGCCTCCCGCCTCCCGCCTTGTTGTCTGTTGTCGGATTTTGGAGGGAGCTTTTCTGAATGTGCAACATAATTACACGTTTTATTGCATATATTGCACTACAGAAAACACAACACTTTTCGACATAATTGTAGTGAAATTTTAGTGAAAAATTCACTTTAATTTATTTTAAAACTCTCTGAAATAAAAGTTTGACATAAAAATTGGGAAGCATTTCTGTTTCGCTTCCGACGTTATGAAAATATGAACTGAAATATGGAACTCAGTTAGTCATGAAAAAAATCATACGCTCTGCTCTTTTTTTAACAATGCAGTCCTTATTTGATAGTCCAGCAGAATAGATGACGACCTGTTGTCACTATGGCTTCGGTACAATCACCATTTTATAATAAAGGAAAGCTAAAATTTGTCTGTACAAAATCTTAGCATATTTTTTACTTATGTTTATTTCCTTTGGTCATAAATTTTAGTTGCGGGGTTATATCGAATTTGTTTAACATATTGAGTTGGCCGTGAGCTCTGGAAATTGGATTTGTAAGCCAGGCAAGAAAGAAGCGAAGTTTCCAATTAACGTGAACCAAACACAAAAATAGTTATATTATTCAATATATACAAAAATCTATTCAAAACGGAATACGTGCTTTTGCGCCAATTATTTATTTATTTAAAGCAGAATGAGATTTTCAAACCAAAATTCAATCAAATCAAAAATTGGGTGCTTCGTGAAAAATCATACGGCCGAACTATTCGAAAATTTTATTTAGATATGCTTCAAAAGCCAAAGATACGATGAAAACAACCATAAAGGAACGACAAACTTTTTTTTAAATAACATAAATCAAATGTCAAATTATAAATTTCCAGTAGTTGAGCTCAAGTTGAGTTCAAAATTTAATTTGAAGAGCACTGCTCTTAGAATTTCACCAGCAGCCTTTTCTGTTGCCAAGTTTTCTGTCTGTGTGGCTTTGCTTGTTGGCATTGTTGTTGCTGTTTTTGTTAGCATATCTCAAAAGTTGAAAAGCTTCGCGTGTACAAACGCCGTCGAACCGAACCGCCTCCGCGGCGTGATAATGCAATGAAAATGTGAAATTATAAATTTCCAGTAGTTGAGCTCAAGTTGAGTTCAAAATTTAATTTGAAGAGCACTGCTCTTAGAATTTCACCAGCAGCCTTTTCTGTTGCCAAGTTTTCTGTCTGTGTGGCTTTGCTTGTTGGCATTGTTGTTGCTGTTTTTGTTAGCATATCTCAAAAGTTGAAAAGCTTCGCGTGTACAAACGCCGTCGAACCGAACCGCCTCCGCGGCGTGATAATGCAATGAAAATGTGAAATTTGCTACGCGTCAGTCAACGCTCGTGATTGCAGCATAAAGGTGCGTTTCCGGCACGGGCAGAGCGTGATGCAAGCGTGTTGCATGGCAAAGGGCCAGAAACGAAAGTTGCTTGTGCGTGCGAGCAACGGCAGGAAGCGGAAGCGGAAGTGAGCAAATGCGGCAAGTGCGCTCACACAGAGTGTTGCTTTTAATTATGAGCGTATGTGCATGAGTGCATGTGTGTGTGTGCTACCATCAGCTCACACTATTACATTAACCGCTTTTGTAGCTCAAAGTTGTGTTAAGCTTGCAATGAGTGTGGCCAAAATTTAAGAAAATGAGAGCCCGATTTTCGGAAAAGTTTTATAATGTGCTGCAAAAACTACACGAAATTGACTACCTTAAATTTTATTGAAATACATATTTCGGTTTTCGTAAATGTAGGGGTACACTTCTAAAGTGTGTCTACTGCTTTATTTGTTGAGCTTCCATACGGTTTCCTAAATTAAAACTAGTCTGGTGACTAATTGTGGCGAGTGTTTTGAACATATTAAAATTTGTCGGAAAGGTTCACAGGCTGTAAGCAGACAAAGTATTCTCATGTTGAAATGATTTAGAAATCATAACATATTGATGCTTACTCATTCCATTGAATATATAATATCAATGTTGAAAAGATTAAATACATATATACACGACACTTACGTAACTACATATATTATTAGAAAAAACAAAAAGATGCAGAGTTGCATTTCATTTATTTTATTTTCAAAGACTAATAAAAATATGTTCATTGAAGAAATCATGGTAACAAAGTGTTGACAATATAATGATTCCTAATTGGTGCTATAACCGCAAACAAGCTTTCTGTCTACTTTTTTCGTTCAATTTCTAAGATAATTTAACGAGTCCCTAAAACGGAACCCTATCTGGTATCGTTAAGGACCCAACAGGGTTTATGCGTGGCTTTTTAGGCAGACAGATTAGCCTAACGTAACGAGACAAAAAAATTAATTCCAAGGCGTGTCTGAAGATTGAATAGCTTGAAAATCAAAACTACTTCTTCTATTTTTTTTCTTTTTGCATTTTGTTAGCATTTAGCGAACTTGCAATTCGAACTATAGGAAATAACGATTTGTTCAGTACAGCGGTTTTCTTCTAGCTTTCAGCTTGGCTAAAGCAATGCTGCTGCCGCTTTTACGTTCCCTTCCTAATTAATCCGAAATATATGTTCGGTGCATCCTCCAGCTGCACTGTGTCCTTCTACTGCTGCCACTCAATTCAGCGAAATTGGAAAACTCACAGACGCTAAAGTTTAAGAAATGAAGTTCCCGTAGGACAAAAACAACAACGTCATTAGGCTGCATGCAACACAAACAACAACAAAACTAAACTTGGCTGAGCGTAGAGCAAATTGGGGAGGGGCTGCAGAAGTTTGTCGTTCAAGAATGAGTTCCTGAAATTAATAAGCAATTTGTGATCAGAAATCTGTTATTACCCCGTAAATGCCGTTCGGGAAAAGTTCTGGATATGAATATTGTATAAATACGGTTTTAGAGGATCAGCAATAGAGATTCAAGTGTGATGCCGAAGACCACCAGAAGACAATTGCAGTGAAGTGTGTTGGCACATTGAAAATCTACATTACATACATATCCTTCTGCGACTGACGTGGTAGTCTGACAGACACCAAGAAAGAGAAAAACGCGTTTGTACCGTTATTTTTCAAAAGTCGACTCTCACGTTCTTTGTACCTTCCAATCAGTGTATTAGTGTGCCGAAAGCGTTCGAGGCGACCGCATGCATCGTTATGAGGGCAAAAGTGTCTACGAGTCAACCACGTCAGCATTAAGGTACATATGTGTCTGAGAGACAACCACGTCAGTATATTTGTTATATTCTCGTAGTGCTTCCTAAACAACACGTCAGTGAAATCGTTTTGCTACGTTATATTTCTTGTTTATCCTTCTGTCACTGGCGTGGTAGTCTGACAGACACCAGATCTATCCCCTCCCCCACCAAGAGTTCAAACTATTTCCCCAAGTGTAAGGTAACTTTGTAATGATGGCCAAGATGAGTTATAACTTTTTATTGAACCATTGAATGGATATCATTTTTTGTGTACTGATTAATTAAACTGTAAACTTTAACAAAAGTGAAACGTTTGTTTAAAAAATATAAATATAGATTATATTTTTTTCCTTTTTGTAAATATATAAGCTTTGGAGGGCCAATTTGTGTCATGTCAATAAATCCGGTTTAACATGAAATGTCTTTTTGAATAATAATTTTTTTTATTATTAATAAGAACTAAGATGTACAAAACAAAACATGAAAAATATAAGCAATCGAATTGGTGTCTGGTGTACAACCACGTCAGTAGAATTGTGAAGACTAAGTCACGTCAGTCGCAGAAGGATATGTATCAATTTTACGAAATCGGGATAACTTTACTCTGAAAGTGTCAAGCAAATTGTTTTTGAATTATTTCTTAGTTTTTACTAAAAAAAACTTATAGCAAATTCACATACACATTCATACACGCTCTCCCATTGCCAAAAAAAGAGACGCATCCTTACCACAAGATTTCCGTCCTATTAGTATTTTACCATCACTATCGAAAGTATTTGAGAAATTATTATCAATGCAAATCACGGAACATTTAACAAATAAAAATCTTTTAACAGAATTTCAATCAGGTTATAAGAACGGACATAGTTGCAGTACTGCCTTGAATAAAATTTTAGAAGATATACGTCCGGCTTATGATAAAGGTGATTTAACTGTGTTAGCATTGTTAGATTTCTCAAAGGCTTTTGATACTGTTAACTATGAGCTTTTGTTAAACAAACTTAAATACTATTATGGATTTGATGAATATGCCATACGTCTATTTCGAAGCTATTTAATGGGTCGCTCTCAGTGCGTTAGATCCCGAAATTCAAACTCTGCCATAAAAAACACTCGCTCTGGTGTACCCCAGGGTTCCATTTTGGGCCCTATATTATTTATTATGTTTATAAATGATATAACGAGTTGTTGTAAAAACGTAACGATTCATTTGTATGCTGATGATGCTCAGATATATTTATCAAGACCAAGAGGGCTTTATGAAGATTTGATTTGTAGATTCAATGAAGATTTGAATTCAATTTTACTATGGACACACAACAACGGATTAAATTTAAATACATCTAAAACAAAAGCTGTGCTCATATCTCAGTGTCAACAGAATGTGGAAAATGATACATTATTAGAACTTGATGACAAGAAGATTAAATTCGACAGTTGTGTAACAAGCCTTGGTTACAAATTGAACTCCCGATTAAGTTGTGATGATCATATTTCTTACGCAGTGAATAAAATGTATGCTGCGCTTAGAAGCTTATGGCACACAACTACCCTTATTCCCCGAGATACCAAAATGAAACTGGTAAAAAGCCTAATTATACCAATTATGTCATATTTTGAGTTAGTATATGGGGACTTGGATAAAAAATCAGAAAAAAAATTACAGTTAATGCTGAATAATTGCGCGAGGTACGTGTTCACAAAAAGGAAATATGATCATATATCTGATTTTGCAATTCAGATTCTGGGATGCAGTCTTTCAAAGCACTTAAAATACAGAAATATTATATTTTTTCATAAACTTTTGCATACAAAGTGCCCGAATTATTTATATGAAAACTTAATATTTGCAGCATCGAATCGAACAATGAATATTATTACACCAGAAGCGAAATTCATTTTGACATCAAGGTTGTTCTTTGTTAGTGTTGCTAAACTCTGGAACTCACTACCAAATAATATAAAAGCTGAAAGAAATAGTAGGTGCTTTAAATTGGCAGTATTTAAGTTTCTTAAGAATTAAGTTTTACTAGTAATAAGTTAATTAATAAACAAAATCTTTATGTTAGCAATACTTTTAAAAAAATAATCAAAATTTATTCACTCAACACATTTATATCTCTAATTGAAAATTATACATAAATTCGATGTACTATACAAGATTTTAATCTTATTTGTACAAAGTTATCAATAAACTCAAACTCAAACTCAAACATTCGCAACATCCTAAAGATGATTGCATGCATAACTTTCGAATATAGCAGCTTCATTTCTGAGCTTCTTAAAACTTGCAGTGCAATTTTTTTTGCCAGCAATTCGAGACATTTAAGCCAGATTAGCTTTTGGCAACACTGCCAAGAAAAATGAAAATCTGCTCAATCCGAGCCGCATATCTCAGGCATGAATTTTGCATTAAAACTTTTGCCAATTTCGAAAACAAATTTTGTGCTTCTGCAACAACAACAACAATAACAACGACAATAACAACAACGACAACAGTGCCGCTTGACGTAAGGCGACGCAAATCATAAGCAAATCTAAGCAACATTCCGGATTGTAACATATTTCACGCTTGTGCCTCTCTGAGCCTCTGTTGAATGTGTGCCTTCTGTTTCGCACTCGGAATATATTTGGCTTTTATTTTATTTATGCATGCATAACTTTCATTCAAATACCTTATTAGCATTTGACACATTTAATGTTTCCCTTTTTGGGGTTGCCCCGGCTCCAGCTCCTGCTCCCGACACTTCTCTGTCCCTCCTCCGTCTTGTCTAAAACAAGTGAGGCGCTGCTTGGGCGTAAATCCTGCCTTGCTTTGTCTTAACTTTAGTGATGCGAAACTCTGAGATACTACTCGATATTTTTCAGTTGGTTACTCGATGTTCAATACTACGCGAATCTAATTTATTGAGTTCTTTAACTACAGCTCGTTACTGTTTCTTAGTCATCACAATGCACCTGTCCTCCGATTTACGCGGAGGCTATGTTCCTCAAATATCCGCGTAAAACGAAATTAAAATATTTGTACGTAAAACCATATTTTTTAGGTTGGGTTAATCTGGCTGCCTAAGAAGAAGGCCACGCATAGACCCTGTTGGGTCCTTAGCGATACCAGTTGGAGTTCCGTTTAGGAGTTGTCAAAGTAGAGATCTGTCAGAATTTGGGTGTTTTTCACAAATTTTCAAAGAGGCTCGATGCGTTCTATATAGTTTCGAGATCTGTTCGAGCCCTGAAAAGAATGGTGCTCCTAAACAAGTCAGACGAGTTCTAGCGATGGCGGAGCAGGAGCACAGTATGTGTTCCAAGGTCTCCCTGCTACTCGCTTCTTTGCATTTCCTGCGGCTTTCGTCGTTCGTTATACCGATCCTATGTGCATGCGCTGCTACAAGGCAGTGTCCTGTTAGTGCACCTGTGACAGCTTTACATTCTATTATTGGGAGAGTCAGTATAAACCTAGTATACTTTTCGTCATAGGACTTGAGCATGGTTTTAAAGGTCGCACAGGTGCCTAGGTACCATATTTAGCATAATTTGAATTTAATTTTTCATAATAGGGGTATTCATTTAAACGCGCAAATGCTTGATAACGTGACAAATTTATCACCTGATAAACGAACTGTCAAATTTTGTATGAAAGCTCATTTGCACAAATGTGATAAATTTGCCCAATGATTTCGCTGTGCAAACGATGTTTGTAAACTTAGACGGCAACGAATGCAACCCTGCTTAGCTATGATCTTAAACATTATGATAAAAATTTAGTATTGAACAATCAAAATAAACGCAAAAGGGTTACAGTAATTTTTTCCAAACAGCTCCAACATTAATCTTTACTTTTTCACTGATTCTCGGCATTTTAGTTTTTTCTTTTTAACAGCCAAACACCATTTGCACAAACACTTTTTCAAGTGCGTTCATTTAACACACTTGATAAATTGATAAATTTGAGCAATGTGCAGAAAATTTTCTGCTTAAATGAATACCCTTAATATATAAGTGAAATATTTTGACAAATAAAGTAAACTACATATTCAATGACATTTTTGAGTTAAATAAAAATCTTATAAACGTAAAAAAAAGAAAACAATCAATAGACAAGAACAACAAGATTATGGTGAAATATGTTATATATCAAGTTACAACAAAGGTTGAAGTCTATTGTACATATGAACATTAATTTTGAAAAACCGCATAAAAAAGTATCGCGAAAATGGGGGTATAAGTGTTCTTTTTTTGTTAAAATATGCTATTTACAAGTGATTACATATATCGATAGTACTGTAGATGTAATTTAGTTAGGGACTTAAAACAGTTTTATATTTGTCCATTATGTTCTTCATATCTTTCGCTGGGGTTTTTTGTAAAACAATAAAAATTAGTTCAACGAAACGTTTTGATATCATATCATTTAGTAAAAAAAATTTTCATAAAAACAGATTGAACCATTCGGAGTGAATCATAAATAAGGAAAAAAAAATACATACAAATAATATTTGTAGAAATATTCTAGGTTTCTCAGAAAAAAATTAAAATTTAGTTACTTAACTTTTTACCATTTATGAAAACTTAGTTTTTACAAAGACAAAACGAGATATTTATTAGGAAAATGAGGTAAGGGTTATATACTAGCCTAATTAGCTTGTTGGAATTTAACAAAATACATGTTTATTGCTAGTTTATAAAGTTTTTTCGTGATGGATTTTAGTAACTATATGGATATAATTTATAACCCCATGGTTTTGAAACGAGAATTGTTATCGGTGTCGGCATTGACCACAATCTTGAGCATTAAACGGACATTATTGACAGTGTACATACGTCACTTCCATAAGCATACAGTTGCATAATTTTATATAGAAATCATATAAAATTGTTTATATTTCACGTATAAATGAAGTATTACATATGACAAAAGGTATCGGTTACTCAAAAGCTGAGCAGTCGAGATACTTTCGCAACTCTGTTTATATTCCTTTCAACTGCTTGTTTAGCGCGTCGCTTGCAGTGCTATAGCTTTTACGTAGATTCTCCGTGATAAGACAAAAAGGCATGCCGACGATACAAAAATGTCAACAAAAGTCATGACAAAAGAAAGACCAAGAAATGCGAAAATTGTTGCGCCGGCATAAGGGTTAGCACCCAATTGCGATAAGACGATCTCGGCTTTGGAGCAGCGCGCAATACAGGGCGTCCTTTCGACGGCACGCTGCGCATTCACATTCACGGAGGGGCGGCAGCAGAGAAGCACCCTCCCTGCGAAAGCGTTTTTGCGGCATGACAATTGAGCCCAAGTGATGTCGCGGTTTTGCGCTTTTAATGAGCTTTTGCGTGGAAGGGGGTGCCGGAATTTAGGGAGAGCTTCAGCATAAAATGCCAGCAACTCGTGAAATTATTAGAAGCTTATAAAAAAGGTAAACCCTGCGGCAAGAATCTATTTAAAAAGTTGAAATTCGTTAATTTTGCTGCAGATATAGAATGCGATTGCTTTCGATGACTTAAATAACTTTAGATGGCTATTAAAGATTATGTTACTTATGCAAACTTCTTCAATTAAAATTTCTTTGATGTACTTCTGCTTTTTCTTAAAGCAATGCAAAGTTTTAACTGAAAAGTTGTGGGGGAAAAATAATGCAGAGCTAAAATGAAGAAATTAAATATTTTAGGAAACTCTGTCTGAAGTAGGCATAAGTAGCTGCAAACGTGAACAAGGGATTGGGAGTTTAGTCACAATGAATTTTGAAGCCTCTTTTTTTCAACCTCAGAAGAGATAACGGTTTCTACTATTTTTAATAGTCTTTCTTGTTAATGCCTTTCCCCCGAAGGTATTATTATCAGAACTGATACTCATAATGACATCATTTCATAGTATATTTTATTATTAATTGATTTTATGTTAATTGTAATCAATGCTTACAAATATTTGTAATGCAACTACGAACATCCATACAACTTTTTCCAAAATTCATTTTTGAGCCATGGAGTCATCTTATCAAAAGCAATAGACTGGTTTTTCACATCAGACGGACTTTGAATCCTTTTTCAGCTCAGTCCTGCTGTGCATTACGAACACTTTATTAACTTCTCTTCCTAGTACTTCTATGAGGCACGGTATGTTAAGCTCAAGACTATATTAATATTAAAACCAATTAGTTATTACGAATTATCACAGAACTTAAATAAGGCACTGAAAGACGCTAATAGCGGAAGAGATTTAAACCTTGCCGAATTCGAAGCAATTTTCAACAGTTTGATTCTTGGATATATTTTTCAATATTTCGCTATATTTATGTATTTCAACAAAAACCAAACCTTCATCAGATTGTGTTTAATAAACGAGCACTTTACCATAATAATTTCGTGTCAAGTACTGTTAACAAGTGCAACACTCATTTTTATGGTGCTGCAAACAATTTCCCATTCCTCCGTACGAAAACCTTGGAACACCACAAAAAATAAATTGCTCTTCTGAGTAGGTACTGTCTGCAGCATTTCCCAGCATTTTTAGCCAGATATTCTGCCATTTAAGCGCAACTGCAAATATTTGTATTATTGCATATCCCACCGTCCATTCATTACGGCCAGCAGAACATGGCCAGAAGTAACTGCTGTCAACTATCTGCAAAGATTTCAGATATGCGCCAAAAGGACCTTTTTCTACTAGATTAAATTTTTGCTACTTTGCCTGTCGCCATTTTTTACGTTGCCGCTGCTGTTGCCTTTTTGCTTTGGCTTCCGAAGTGATAACAATACATTTAAACTGACCCTGAAGTGTACTTCGTTTAAACACGGTTAATACGCCAGAAGGAAATTGCGCGCAATGAATCTTGCCGGCCATGGTTAATGAGAAAATTAAATTGGCGGTTGAAATGATGCGTATTCAGATTAAACTTTAGAGAAGCGCGCTAAAAAGTTGCGTCACTCAACGGAAATCGCAAGAAAAGATAAAGGTAGCACCGAAGAAGTGAGCGGTAGCCTACGGTAACGGGCAGATGGCAAAGTAGCTGCTCCCTCAGTGAGCTACAGCGGCAGTTCGGCTAGTTACTTTTCAACCATATAATTGTGCCATGTTCTTCAATTATAATAGTTTGTTTTAAGCTGAGATTAGCTGCAGACTTCAGTGGTGCAATGGAATTTCAGAACCTATTATTGAAATTATAGAAGGGCGGAACAACCTTCTTGAAATAGTATTGGGTGAATTCAAAAGCTTTGTTGCTAAACATGCAAGATGAAAGTGGAACGATAATTAATTCTTATATACTCACCGTTTTCAAAAATAATTGCAAACTTTTTTTTCGCTTTCGCTTGCTTGCACCGGAACCAGGCTGACATTCAAGGAGCAACGTTAACGCATTTAATAGTGATTTCAATTTATACACGTATAATTATGTCAATCACGGGACCCAAGTACACCCAGAAAGGCACCCATATCAGACAATACAAGGGTAGGGAGACACACAAGTCGGCTCAACCCAGCGAAAATGTATTCATTTGTTTTGACATGTCTCGGGGCAGAAAGTGGGACTGTTTACGCGCTGACAAAGGTCTAGCTGTCATTTGTAATTACGAGGGTTCTGTGGCATAGTGGGAAATTTATATGTTATCGATAATTTTTATGGCACGCTGCAGTCGTAAAGTCCTAAAGTGAAATTTAGGACTCGTGTTCGCCCATAAAACGCTACAATTAAATGTGCCGTATCAATTATAATACCCAGCCACATCAGCTGAGTTTTATATTGCTATGGTATCAGCCGGACATTTCGTATCTGACGTGCGCCTTAGAAGATATTGCGGGAGTGGCACTGGCGGCTCTTTAAAAACTAGACGATTTAATTTTAATACTTGTGCGCAGTGTAAATTTACATAATTTTACAATGCACGACATTATCGCCGATACGTCAAGTTGCGAGTGAGAGCGAAAACTTTTCAAATAAAATGGAAACTTTCTTGAAAACAAGCAAACACGCACACAAACAAGAAAAGTGGAGCGTAAACTTTGGATGTACTTTCCTGTGCGAACATGGAACAGAAAAGGTATTAAGAGGCAGTCGGCTGCAATTTCCGAGCAAGTATTTTTGCTTGCCATTTCCGTGCACTTTGAGATTTTTCAGTTACGCTACGAACTTTATATATGCATGTATATGAAATATTAGAGGTCACACGTACATAGGTCAAAATTTTGAAAAATATTTGTCTTTTATTCTACAAAATACAAGGTATATGGACCAGCTGATAAGTTGATCAGCTAATGCGGGAGGCTTGGGTTCAAAACCTGTCTCATACCTTCTCAAAAAAGAGAATTGATTTTTCAAATTGTTTCTTTTATTTTCTCATTGCCATTTTTCGCGATGAATTGGCAATTCCCCGCGAGTATTCTTTGTCATAAAAGGCTTCTCAATTCAATAAACTTTTTTGTCTTTTAAGTAACTGAAGCAGATCGATTGATATATGTTCATAGGATATGAGTTATCATACCAACAAGTATAAAAAGTGTCAAGGAAATTCTGTTCTTTGTCTTTTCCCACTGGTTAATCAGAAATCTTATACATATTCCATTTCTCAAGATCGAATCTTTTAAGCGAAATTTTATTTTTTTCTGTTGCAGAAAACATTTTTGTGCCGGACGCACTTTGAGCACAGTTTCAAGTTGACGGTGACAAATCTTTGTTCCCTGTTCTTATCGCCAACTTCGGTGAATGCGCGCACGTTCCATATTTAAAGCAAAGTTTTCACGTCCTTAAAATTTTAACGGTAGTCGCCTTATGGAACGCGACACGTTAAAAGGCAGAAAAAAGCTGAAACATTTTCGACGAAGTTCTTTTTAACGTGTCCGCTAGCTCGCCCGCCTGGTGTCCTTTAGTTCCGGCGCTCGTACTTTCGTTTCACTTCGCTGTTGTATCTCACTCCGCCTTCTTCGTGCCACTTGTTTTACGATTATTCTTTGCGTTTTCTTGCAGCAGTGAGAAAATATTTCAAGCGCACGTAATGACAGCCGAGCGCAAAAGTATCCTGCAAAGGAGCGCACTCGGTACGCGGTCGCTCCATCCTGTGATATCTTAAATCTTAAAATATGTATGTAGATATCATAAATAAGCAAGCACATTTTAGTCGGTATGCACCGTTTTATTCATGTCCTACAGCGAAAGTTTTTTGCCAGAATTTCGTATATTACTTTAAAGGGCAAGGAGCTCGCCTATCTTTGTGACTCAGATTTCAAAAGTAAGATTGTGCCCTTGTTTTGGTTGCAACTGAGAAAAGCTACCAGAAATCAGACAGGCTCCTTCAATATATTTACTGATAAGTGCATACTTTATTATTGAAATATTTGCAACTCTCTTTCAAAGCCAAGAGTTTTAGAGAATGGCTCCGAACTTAATTGAACCAGTTTTACTACCACTGACTATTGAAACTTTTGTCGTGACCTCAAAATCTACGTACATTCATATATGAAGTGACTATAGCTTTCTTCGTTCTTCAGACAGGCCTATTAATCCCCAAAACTGAGCTAACAACAGCTGATCAATTTAGTAGTGGACATAGCAACGCAATTCTGAAACCATAAATATTTCAAATTCACAAGCATCTACTCATTGGTGTCCTTATATATAATAGACACCAGTAAAGAAATATTTAAAATTAAATAGTCTCGTTATAATTCTTTCTGTTTCTAGCTTATTGTTTTTTTTTATGATATTATGTAGATTATATTATATAGAATATTCAAATATGGCCAAGATTTTAAATCTTGACATTTTAAAACTTGTAGTCATGGGCTTAAGGAAAAGGAATAAACAAATGATTTAAATAAAAATTATTGTAATTTAAATTATTTAGAAATGAGCGATTAATTTCATTGTACATATATTAAAATACTTTCGGAGATATTTCAACAGAAAGAATCATCCTTAATGCAAATCCTTTTTTAATCAAACTCCATATTTTATTATTTTTTTCAAAGTTCTTGGGAATTCCCGTGTTCGTTAGACCAAGAGAGTTAAATATTTCTTATTATTTGTATGAATTTTGCATTACTTATATTATCTTTGTTGGAGAATACACATTTTCCATTGCTGTTTTTAAAACACTTTGGTTTGATTTAAATTTAAATAGAAGGTGACCATGTTAAGGCGAGGAAGTTAGGCCTGAGCCCACACAGGCTGTTGCGCCAATAATTAGTAAATTTTTGTATGACTGAGAAACCTAATAATTAACGATTTATCGATCATTGGAAACAGCAGCTTCATCTGTCCGCGTCCAAACGTACTCTCGCATTAGTTTTCGTAGATGGTATGAGTATGCCAGGGATTGAACCTTACATCGAAACCCGACCACTTGTAAATAACCCTAAAAGTCGATTTTCCAACAGTAGCAAAGTCAGACATGCCATTTTTTATTCGTTCCATTCTTTGTACAAATGTGTGCTCATATTGCCAGACCGGCCTTCTTCAGAGTGCTACAACGGTCTCACCCAATGCAAAATGCCCGAACACTGACTGTAGCGCCCGAAAGCCACTTATTACGATACAGCGTTTGACCATTTGAACGTTTTTATGGCTGCCGAGGAAGTGGCTCGCAATGAGCGTGAGAGTACTTCACCAATGTGTATGGTGTGAATGTGTGCGCGAAGCGCGTAAAACGAGTGATATGTATGTATGAGTGTGTGTAGGCATGAAGAGCAGCATGAGTGTGCCTATCTAGTGCATGCAATAAGTTACGAAAATTAGTGCCCTTCAAATATTTCGGCAAATTTATATTCATACAATATATCAAATATAATTGAGTTCACATACGCACACTCACACACTTTTGTCAAGGGTCTCGAAGCAATAGAGCTAGGAGCTCAACATTATTGAGTATGTTGCTTAATATTTTGGTATTTAACATGTACAAATTTTGACAATTATGCTTGAAGGATTTTCAATGATATTAAAATATAAAAATAAGAAAGGTTTGATATTCTTTCTGTAGAAAGATTGTTAATAAAATATGACTAACAACAATAAAATATGACTAAGACAACATTAAAATCCGAACAAATTAAAGCAAAACCAATTAAAATTTTATCGAATTTATGTTTGCATAATTTTCTTGAAATTCACAACGAATGAAGTAGGAGTCACAAAAATCACAATTTAATATCTTGCAAAAATTGTTACTTTTCTTTAGGCAAGTTTGAGATGTTCCTATTTAAAATTAAAAATTGACGTTAAAACAAACTGTGACTGTAATTTCAGACTAGGACTGAAAGGGGGACCAGGGGACCTACAAATTTATTAAGCAGCTGCGTCCCAACGGGATCGAGAAGCTATATTTTCATAGCAAAGAATACTCTCGGAGAGTTGCCGATTCTACGCGTGAGTTGGCGCCACACAAAGAAACAATTTGAAAACAAATTCTCTTTCCCTTTCAGGTGCTAAGAGTCTGCTGGCTTCCTAAGCAGTGAGCCCTCGCACCAGAGACCGAGTCACTACAGCAGTGCTATATATAGTCGCCAAAATTTGGAATGGGATCCTTAGACAACACTAGGGAATAATTTGCTTTGAAACGACCAGTCACAAAAGTTTTCATCATATTTGCGATAAAACGAAAAGTAAGTGGCTTTTTATTTTTCACGATTCTCTGAATTGGCTCATAACGGAGAACTTGCGGTTTTCCTGACAACTTTGTTAGAAGCCATTGCCAAAGAAGTAGAGCACAGAAAGAAGCAAGAGAGAAAACTAAAATGTTCAAAGGAATAAGGACATCACAGTAATAAATGCCAGCAAGTTGGAAAGGCAGTTTGTTTTTGGTTCGTCATGTGTGAAAATGTTAAAAAAGCTGAATACATTTTCTGGCAAGGAGAACAGATTCTTACGATTTCGCACACAATCCACTTCTCACCTGCACAAAATTTAAATCCTTCATTAATGCAAAACCTCTTTGCTGATGCTTTGACCCGTCTGATAAAATGGAAACTCGTCATTAGTTTTTAGATCAGAATCCCAAATTGTCTCAAGTTTGAATTTAATTGCACACTAATTAAGAATGAAGAAATTACAAAAAACTATGAAACTAACTTTCAAAAGATGTACTGAAATTCGACTTGAAATCGGTTTTCAGTATAGCAATCATGCAGTTTATAATTGAGCTCGGTATGCAAATTTTATTGATGATCGGAAGCCTTAAGCGTTGGAATTGAAGCCAACATCAGCAGAACTAAATTGCGTAATTCTTTAAGGAATAAGCCGTAAGAAGGCTTAGCACGCAAGTTGAGGGGCCTGGCGAGGAGAGTGCAACTGAAGGCCGAAATCTTTACAAGGCTGTACTGGTCATATTCTGCTAGTATGCGAGTCAGAGTCCAAATGAATATTTATTAGTTGCTGTCACTAATTCAACACAATATGGGTTGCATAATTCGTTTCGCTATTCCAGCGTTCGCTCTGTGCACTCTCTGTTGCCATTGAGCATCCACCCTTGAGGCTGCGCCTGCAAAGCCTCTTCAGAACATCGTCGTCAAAAGTCATAAATGACACTGCGAGTAAAGTAATTAGCCGCACACTAAGCGCACACACACACTTGAAATGCACTCACACAAACTGTCAGCGAAATTACAAGTTAAATGCACTCGAGAAGCGCGACGCCGAAATCGCGCGCAGTCCTTGCCGTCGTCCTTGCTGCAAGCTACTTGTACAACATTTCCAAGTGCCGACCGTTTTGACTGTGAGTGTGTCTGTGCGTGTGTAGGGCCGGTAGTCGGGCGAGAAGGTCCTTGGCACACTCAAACAAAAGTTTATGCGGAGTGTATAATGAGCTTGAATTGTTACGCTGGAAGAGGGCGGACGGGAGCGGGTGTGTGTGTGCGTGTGGGTATGGGCGTAGCATTTCAAAGGCAAAGTTTCAATTCGATTGATTATTCTTTTATTGCGCACGAGGCGCATTGCTTGCCGCCTTCAAAAGGACAAAGGCCCGGCTTGTTTGTGCACAGCCGCCATGCCACAGGACGAAATGCTCTCTGCCGGAAAAGTGCGCCTGTGCTAGGGGAATCTTGTTATTATTCAAAAGAAAGTAAGTAAGCGAACTTCTTTCGAAAGTCTCGCTCGCAATTGAAATTGCTTAAAGCGAATCCACGGAAGCCGCCGCCTCCAACTTCGCCTGTTGGCTGTTGACTGCGTCGTTCCACGTGCGCGACATGGCGACATTGTGTCAGTGCTTCGGCCTAAGTCAAGCGGAATGCGCAAGACGAAAAGTGAAATTTTTTCGGTAACCAAAAGCGGGGGAAAACGAATTTTCATACAAAAAACCTTTTCTTCTTTTATGTTTCGCTGCTGTTATTGCAAATGCTGGAAAGGACGGTGTACCAATACAAAAGCAAGCCACTTTGCTCCATGCACAATTCTCTGTTTGCATTTCTGCAGCTGAAGTGGCCCCAGAAATATAATTAAATAAGAAAATCTTGATAGCGAAAAGTCATTTTGAGTTTTAATAAATAAATAAAAATGCCAATTTTCGGGCACTAAAATGGCCCTAATGTGGTCATCATTCTAAAATTGATTCGTTGGTGTGAGCGTGTCCTACACACGCAATGGAATACCATTTGAAAAATGTTATCTTATTGATACTTTCCCCATAAATCTAAGTTATTTAAACTGCGTGTGAAAGTGTTCGTTGAAAATATATGTGTATAAGGAAAGGCGTGTGGTTTCCCAATAGAGGCGATATATCTTCGAATTTGCGAATATGCTCAGTTTGGGAAAGGCATGCAATTTATTTGGCAAAATGTTTCGTAGTTTATTTACAACTGGAGCTGTGATAATATATCGGCGCATGTATATCATGAGAGCCCGAATCTCTCAATTCAACCGTGCTTGCTGCAACTGGGCCTAACGGCTTGCAACCGAATAAGGTGTAGTTAACACAGCAGTTTTAATTAGAGTCCGAGAACATAAGAGAAACTAAACTTTTGCACAACGGTACTGTCAAGTGGCGTCCAAGAAGTTTCGATGAGTGCTATAAGACTTCTTTACAGTTATTTTAAATTGCACGCCACTAACCTAAAAACAGTTAGAGCAGTCCAGAAAATAAAACACGGGATATAATTAAAATTACGATTTTTTAAGAGAAAATCATACAAAAATTAGCTCGTCTTGCATACACAACGCCATAAAATACAATTCAACTGCAACTCAAGATTTAAACGACATCTGAAACACACTTTATTAAAAATGTTGGCTCCGTGGTGGCTTGGTAGCTGATGCGGGGAGGCCTGGGCTCAAATCTCAGCCGGGCTTCATAGCATCCAAAAGAAAATTCGTCGTTCAAATTGTTTCTTTGCGCAGCGACTTATTCTTCTTTATTTATGTATATTTTATATTGGATCATCTTGCCGTGAGCCCTATACATTAAATTTCAGCGTGAGTTTTTTTTTGTGACGGCAAACATCTTTACAAAGATATGAATATATTTTAGATTTTTGCATTTTTTTTTAATTTCAATTTTAAACTTTCGTTAAAAGCTTTGCTTTCCGGCACAATTTTGCCATAAACTTTTTTTCCCTCCCAAAGGGCAAAAGTGCTCCAACAACTTCTCAGCAAAACTTTATGCTCGGCTAGAGCTTCCATTGGCGCTCCATTTTGATGTCCAGTCTTAGTTGCATAAAAATTATAATTGTGTATTGTTACATAATCAAAAGCACTTCTTTTAGTACTGACGAGTACTGGCATTAAGCAGTCAACGACGCGATTCCTTAGCGGATATCGTACGCACTAATGAAATCAAAGGAATAATAAAAATCACAAAAAGAAAAGTAGCAAGAAATAAAATTAGCAAGAAATGTGGTCTTGTTAATTTCTCATTAACTGAATTTATGTGTTGGCTCATAGCAACTCCGCTTATATCAATCAGTGGCCGGAGTGAAAATAAATTGCTTCATCTCTGCATAAGGGTATAACTAGTTTATGAGCTAGTTAGTTTCGTTCTAGTTTTTTCTGCTACTCTGAAATGGTAATAGTGCAGATAACCCACTACATGCAAACTCATACTGTTGCTCTTTGCCTACACGTATTTCATATTTGACGAATTTCAAGATCTACATTTGTGTAATTTTGAAATTATTTAAATGTTTTAAATAAACTTGCAACTTAAAGAATGATTTAAGAAATGTTGGGGGAATTTTCATCTGACAATACCTGGGTTCACTATAAAGGCTTTGTTGCTTTATTCATTCCGAACAAAAAATTAAAGGTAGAGAAGAGCAGCGAGTTTATCCAGAGCGTAATAAATAAGGAAATCAAAATGGAATAGTTCGTAACAGTTTCAGTCTCGATCGTCTGTTCTCGCAAATACCGAAAGTAGAGAAGTCAAAAAGTCGCAAAATTTTTTCGTTTCTTCAAAACAATTGCTTGCAATTTATTTTTCCAAATGGATTCTATGGCTTTCCATTTGTCGCCACATTTTTCTGTTGTTACCATTTTTTCACGAATTGCGGGAATTTTTCAGGCAATCCTACTGCACACTTAATTCTAAGGAGTACCTACCTATTTCCAATTTGGATTTATACTAAAGAAACTTTTCAGACAGTTTTGTGATTTCTTGACTCATATTTAACAGTTTTTTTTGATAAATGCGAAAACGAAAGCTAGGCGGCTGAAAATTGGAATTATATTTATTGTTCGGGTAATTTTGATGTAAAAAATGCATCAGGCTCTGGAAGGACAATTGTCGAAAATTTCAATAAGATCATGGAAATCGCCGAGTCCGACGTAAGCACTGTTTCGATCGCCCAGGAATACCTAAATCGGATAATTCTAGCTATACTAAATACAGCATTACATTTTACGAAAAAATAATGGATTTCTTTTTAATATACCGAATATGAAGAAATGTCACTATGATCACTATGCCACCATCAGATTCTGAGAATCACTTTTGAACAAAAACCACTTCTTCCAAAAACGCACTTTATCTGTTTAACAAGTTGTTTACAAAATTGAATTTTTCTTCGCCAGGTTTTTTAAATTAATGTGAGTAAAAAAAGTTTCATTTATTTAAGTATTAGACTTTAGTAAATATTCAACTTTCCTATGTACGTTTGATATGGATTTGAGAATTAGTTGGGCAATTTATAATTCTTAAGTTGATATCTCATTGAATTTAAAGGCTTAAGATTTAAGAAGATGGCTTCATTTCAAATATTCTTAAAAATATATTATATATACATTGAAATGCTTACTGGGATGCACCCGTGTGCTTCTCCCTTGTGTTTTTGAAAGAATACCGCAAAATACGATGGCGTCAAATAAAATGAGTCTGCCGCTACAAGGGAATTATAGTGTAACTTAATTAGCTCGAATGTGCATCACCAAAATGGCTGGCGGCATTTATGTTACACACCACTTTAGTTACACATTCATGTGGGCTTATTACAAGTTACTTTCATTTTATATATACATACATTCACATTTACATATGTATATGTGTACTTGTGTGGCTGAGTTTGAAGGTGTAGAAAATATATTGCTGTAGAAATCCGAGTCTAAATTCACTTTAATTTTAACAAAACGAAATCCATACAAAACCAGCTGAAATTCAAAACTATTCATTGTGTGAATTAAAACTCAAAATGCAGATAATACAATCGGAAATAGGATATCTTTTCTTTGTTATGCATTATTTTACGTTGCACGTGAAGAAATGACGTTTTTGTTGGTTTGCCAAGTTGTGGACCAATTCTATTCTATTTAAAGAGAGTGCCATAAAATTGATATTGATCATAAATATTATACAAACTGATCAGAAGACGTTACTTGATTTAGAATTTGTAAGTCTACAATCAGAAAAATTTCAAAATATTCATTAAAATCCAACTTGATGCACGTTGGGGAATTTGATAGTGGACGTCGAAGTGAGTATAAAACTGTATGGGACGGGGGTTCAATTCTGCGATTTATTGAACAATTGTTAAACATTTTTAAAGTTGGTATAAATACATATCTGCTTAAATTTTATTCAATCCAGGACTTGAACTTGAATTAAGACTTGGACTTATAGAAAATAAACTGACGCTGCACAGTGCGAGCACTTCGGGATTCGGCAGGGCATCATTTCGGCATTGATAGCAACAGCCTTAGGAGAGGCCCCACGGAAGCGCCATCAGCTGTTATGCAGACATGCATTCTTTTTACACAACTCGGAAGCTATTGTTGAGCATTGAGCTTGCCGCCCTCCATCCATCCGGTGCTGGTTCGCCGGACCGTGCACCCATCCGCACTGTGAAGTTTGCCAATAAATCAAAATTTTGTTGTGCGGCACTAAAATTGGTCACGCACACAATTGCATAAAGTTTGGGGGACACTGCTGGCCTCTAATTGCTTCGCCCATGAATGCCAGCCGGAGAAAAGTTCGCCCTGGCAGTTGAGAATTGCTCTGAATGCAAAATTTATTCCCCAACAACGGATTTAGCAGGCCGCAACTTTTGTTTACGTATCGGTGCATGGTATAAGTTTCGGGTACCGCAAGTGTAGGCGAATTCAAATCCACATGTTTACCGTTGCACGCGCCAACCGATTTCGAAGCGTATTGCCAGTAATTCGAATTGGCTCGAATTGATGTTGGCAAGACACGTTGGTGTCGGGCGGGGGCATGGCAGTGGGGCATGACTTGTCGATGCCGGATTAAAAAGTTTCTGCTTGGCTGTTGTTCTTCTGCCGTGTTGGGGTTTGTTTTTGTTTTGCTTACACTTTCGCAGAAATGTAATTCGTTTTGTTGTTGCACTTCGTGGGCCAATTGAAAATTTATTCATGCAGATTTCGTGGCAAGGTAATTCACTTGATTGTTTGTTTATTTATTAGCTCTAGGATACGGGCAAGGGGTTGGGCGCAGTGGCTGTGCGGTCCTGTTGCCGCTTTAAATTGTGAATTCAATTTGAATTTTAAACGAAATTATTCATTTGTAGTTCAGATAGATGTCAAAGCTGGGAAAGACTTAAGAAGAAGGTATTTTCAAACATTGAAATTCTTCGGAATTCGGAAACAAAATTGTTGGAACCCGCAGAATTCATTTCAAATATAATAGTGCCTCCATTAAAGGAACGACTCATAATTGTTCAGTGTAACCACATATTTTGATTTATTAAAGACTGCATTTTAGGCACAAGCGTATTCAAATAAATCAAAGTTCCATCTGATTTTTTGTAATAAGGAAATTATAATGTTAAGTATTTCAATAATGAGGATGGACAACGGGCCATGTCTAATTTCGGTGAGTAAAAAGGAAATTACAATCAACACCTCTTACATATTTACATATGTACACGTGCGCATAAAAAAGGAACGGCTGTTTTTATTTAAAATTTTTAATGATTTAAGTGAACACTTTCCGACATTTAAACGGTCAGATTCGTGTAAAAAGTTTAAGCCTCAATTGCTTGCTACAAAGAGTCCTGCAGATGTTTTTTTAGCTGCGGTGGCGCAAATAAAATAACCCAACAAGTTTTCGTCTTATCCTCATGCTTTTCGCTTTTTTCTCGCCTTCGGGATTTTCTCATTTTCACTAAGAAAATTAAAGAAAAATTCAAAATAAACTGAAAAACATTGCTGGCAATTAAAAACTTTTGGTGTAAACTTTGGTTTGCGAAGGTGGGGCATACAAAACAAGTGCAACAACAACAAGAGCAACATACAAGTAGACACCGACAAAGCCGACACGACACAATGCATAAATCTGCGGGCGTTAAGACCGCGTGGCGTGGAATTTTGAGTGTCGGAAAAGTTAACGTAAAATATTAATTTTGCATAATTCGAGCCACCGCCGACAGTTCGGAACAATTTGCGCTGCACTGCGAAACGCCTGAGCAACTTAATTTTCCACACCATCACACAGTCACAAGATGAACAACAACAACAACAACAACAATATCCAGGGCGTACTCAGAAATAAGTAGCCGAACGGAGCTGATTATTCAGTAAAGTAGACAAAAGCCATTGCGAAAGCAGAAACAAATTGTCACCCAAGGCAGGAGTAGAAAATGTACTTTCGGTTCTGTTGAAAAGCTCGTTAATAAATATAAAAATTTTAAATTTCTGATCTGGATTAAAAATTCAAATATTTAGTGTTTTTCACATTTCCACGACGCAACCTTGCCCCCTTACTCTCGCAGCAAAGTGCGGCCATCCGCTTTCAAGGATAACAACAAACTAAGCTTCTTTCGATGTCTGCCGGTCTGCCTATCCGCCCATCCCGCCGACTATTCCGGTCCATTACCTCGCGCACGTCGTGTCCAAACGCCGCCAAGCATCCGCGCAATTGCCGCAAATTGAATTAGGTTAAGAGTCGAAGCGCGCGAAAAGTATCAAGTTTGTCAGTGACGTACTTGCGAGCGAGAGTGTGTTTGTGACTGCAGTTGACAGCGCGGTGTAATGCGCTGATGCGTAGGTGTGACAGCAACCGCTACGGAATTTAACTTTTAAATTTTACAATTTCACAGAATTCTTCGACCGGATGACCACGTTCCGAGAAAATGGTTACTTTGTAGATTGTATTTGTAGTAGGGATCCAGTTTCCTAGCCACTTTCGTTTTCAATCAGCTCGAGAAAAATAATTCCTAAAATGCAATTCTTTAATTAAATTAACGTAGGATCACAGCAGTTTTTTCAAGGCATTTGTTTATTTTTGAAATTCATGAGGCCTGTTATGTAAAAAGTCTTTTAAAATTCTTAGTCCAATCCAACTAATTGCAATACATCAACAAGCTTCAGTAAGGTTTTCTAGCTCGAACACTGGAATTTTTATTAAATTATATTAACTTCTTGCGATTTGATTGCAGAAGGCGCTCTTTCAATTCATCGCATCCTCGTACACATGTCCGTATGTTGTATCCGTAATTCTCAATGCGAAAACAGAAAATGTTTCAAAACGAAGAATGTAAAGATTTTGCAATTGATAAAAAGTTGAATGCACAATAAAAGCGTTGAAATTAAAGATATGTGCAATCAATTAGTCGTTGTGTCAATCAATGTCAATTAAATTGCTTTTTGCTCTTTCTTTTTTTCGATAAAACCAGCAGAAGTGAGGAAAATAAAATTAAATGCGGCTTCCCGCTCGAAGAGGGTGAGCGAACATTTATGCACTTCAAAATCCGGTCTCTTCATGTGAGCGCCATTGAATGGTGTCGGGTGATGACACTCGTCGTCAATGCATTTTATTACAAAATTGTGCAAGCGCTCACACACCAGAATTGATTGAACTGGAAAAAAGGATTGCGAGTGGCAGCCACCGAAAAATATTGCTGATATCCCATTTTCTCCATTTTCCTTTTCTTTTAAAAACTTTATCAGTGTACTTTTTATGTTTATTGAAAAGAGAAATTATTTCTACAAACCTTTTTTTCGAGAATACTCCAGAGGCTTCCGGCCGAGAATGCATTCTCGATCGGCGAAATTGTGAAAATTATAGCAGGTTTCCAAAAATGATTCCCTGGCTTATGCCTATTTTGTGTGCGACCCCAATTTCTAAAAGTTTGAGTTATTATTGAAGTCAAACAACTCCATTTATTTTTGTTTCGTCGAAAAATGGCGACCTAAATCACATTCGAAATTGTTCCTTGGAACAAATCCTTGTATTGTATTTTTCATTTATTTTTTTTCTACAAGCCTGAAGTTACTCTCAAGGCTGCAGAATAATCGTAAACTACGTAAATATCGAAACTGAGAAGCCCAAAAAAGACAATTTTAATTGGTGATTTGAAAAGTGGACTAACCTTCTTGATATTATTCTTAATTAAGCAGAGAAGATTATGAAGAAGAAGATAAAGTGAATTTATTTTCACGGAATTCTTCCGGGCAACTCAGCGAAGTTCAGTCAGTTGTCAGTCCCCTCGTATATATGTAAAAACTATAGTATTGTTGGTATTCTTAAATAAAATTTGCCATTTAAAATTAGTTCGGAATATTTTTCTAAACAGACAATTTTGGAATCAGCGTCCCAAGTTGACCGAATCTCTTCATAGAAATTTCCTGTGGGATAATGTACATGTTTATTAAAGAATGTCAGTCAGTGGATTTAAATACTGAATGGATTTAACTACTTTGGCTTTGATCTGTGCACAATTTTTATTCGTTTTGTGCTGTGATTAGTCGCAGCACATAGATTAAGTACAACTGTTTTTCATGGCTGCTGCTCTCTATGAGGTGTAATTAGATCAACACAGACATTTGTCATCTCCACATGGGATGTGAAATGCATTTGCTGACAGCTGGGGATTCTCCTTGGCTGTTGTTGCTGCTGCTGCTGCATCATATTGTACATATCGCACACGACTAACAAAAGAAGCATAACTCAAAATTTACAAGTTTTTAAAAGAAACAAGATCTATTTTGTAAGTATAAAAGAAAAAGATGTCGCAATGGCTCAGTGGATGAGTGGATGAGTGCTCGGTCTCTGGTGCGAGAGGTAGCTGGTTCGAAACGAAGCAGGCTCATAACATCTTAAAAAAAATTAAGAGAAATTATTTTCTTTGCACGCCGCCAACTATCGCCAAAAATTCGCAACTCTCCAAGAGTATTCTGAATCCAAATATGATCAAATACTTCCAAAGAAATTGTTTACAACGACAAAATATTTAAATATATATTTTTCAAATTTTTTTTGTTATACAATTACAATCGACTTTTAGAATATATAGAATTATCTTATGGATGCAAACTTGTGTCGGGCGGAGTAAATCATAAAAAGCATACAATTTACATAAATTTCATTGCTAAGAATAAGTAAAATTATTTATTTGTGGAATTTGCTCAAAATGTTTCGAATTTAGTCACTCTTTCATAAATTTGCATATCTGACAAGATGGCAACGCTGCTAAAGAAAATGTGTATGTGTGTGTCTGTGTGTTATGATTGCGTTAGTAATGATTGCAGTTTAGCACGGGCAGTCGAACTGCATCCGAACGAAATGCTCTTCTTCTTCTTGATTGGCCAGTAACAATCCGTTACCGGGCGCTGACGCTTCTCTTCAGGCGCCGCTGCTACACGCACGCCTTCTTCAGTTGCAAATGTCAAGCGTAGTCATAGAAATGCTCAATGTAGATTAAATCTTAATTTGCATAAGCCGAGAATTCATTGAGTGCCTTTGTCGAATTGCTTTATTTTCCTAATTTAACAGCAAATACCAATTTCAAATTCCAATTAATTCTAATATTAATTCGATTTGAATTTATGTAGCAAATAATTGTATTTATGTGGAAAATTTAAGTCGAAAAAACCAGCTACAAATTCCATATTAATTATGATTTATTTCAACAATATTTGCTTTTCAGTTCGATTGTAAATTGTCAAATATTAAAGCGAAATATGCAAGTTTTAAGCTTTCAGGCATACAAAAAACCCCATTTCGAGAAATAAACGTCTGAAGAAATGATTTCGTTACCACTAACTACAAACACATATGAAATAACAGTTACTTTGAATGTAGGTATTGTTGTGTATATTTCACACCTCTGTACTTGTCTTGGCCTGCATCTAAATGCGTCGTTGTCGGTTTGTGCATATGCCAGCCTCTTTTGTGTAGGTCAAGTTTTTTCTGAAAAAACATTGAAATGATTTTTGCTATTTCTTTGTTGAATACAGAAAAATCAATTTGGCGTTGTTTTAGCAAAGCTAAGCAAAAGAAAGTGTACATGAAACAGCACCGACTGTTATAGAACCGCTACAGTGCTACAGTGGTCGCTATACCAAGTGCACGCTAGTATATGTAAAGACCGACTGAGCAGATTACCCAGGAAAATATCTGGAATATACACTATTTTTCCATTTTCATTGACTCTCTTTAGGAAATGCTGTTATTTAAAAGGTGTCTGAGAACTTCAACAGCGTCATAAGGAAAATATATTTCGTCTTCTTATAAATATGCAAATGAAGTCAAAAAGCATACTTATGTTTTTTTCAATTGCATTTTCCATCAAATCGAATATTTTGCAAATGTTTAGTAATAAAATTTTAATACTACCAAGAAGACAGTTTCACAGAGAACGTGTTTGCTGTAAAAAAGAATTGGAGAAGCCTTTAAGTTTCCACTCAGCTGTCAATTGTGAAATGCTAACGCAACTCCCAAACATTTTTCTCGAAGCATTTTGGAATAAAGTGTCTTAGTTCAAAATTGTTTTAAGTTTGTACCAAATTGAGGGTGTCGGAACAGAAATGTGTTTGATGGAAAAAATGTTTAGCGTTCATAGGGGCACTGATATATAGAAAGTAACTAAATACGAAAAGCGGTTATCTTCTCAACTGAAAGTTCTTCCTCAATGTGTAGGGTGTCATATGCATTAAAGGGAATGGCTAAACAAGAGAAATGCTTGCTTCTACTTGTTGGCATACACCCTGGTGGATTGGGACATCTCGAGCAAATATTTTCGATTGCTATTTTTCATTCTGTAACTCGAGACTCTAGAGAAATAAGCCATTTTGAATATTTATTACGTACGTAACGAACATTAATTTGTACTATAGCGTCGAATATCGCACAAATACCACACTATTTCAGGTCATCTGTCGGAATGAACCAAATTATGAAAATGTTTGTTTGTTTTATCTTTCTCTAAATGATGATGACATCGGCAGTAATCACAAAGTTGCTTCCAAAAAAGAGTTACGGGCATTTTATTTAAGGCACCTTTTCGAAAGAGATTGCACATTTTTTCCAAAAACAGTACCAAATGTGACACTGGGACATGTGAGGGTTAAGGGATGAGTTCCGGTTTTTGAAGTTCTATTCCAAATTTCCGAGACTTATGTTTTAAAATTTACTTAAAAAGTATTACCAGTAATATAAAGTAATACGAAATTAGAAGAAAGTGGTCGATCCCTGAAATTGGTGAACGAAGAGTTCCATTACGAAAAGATAATTGCAGAAACATTCCTTTACTGGGTAATGCTATTGTAAATGATTGAAATTCTAATCGCAAATCTAAATTGAAATTTATGATAATTTATTGTTTTCATATTTTAATTCGTTTCTAAAAATTGGCCAGCCGACTCATACATCTAATAAAATATAAACTTAATTTCTTTGTCTCTTGCGAGGAAGTTGGCAACTCTCCGAGAATATGCTTTGCTTAAGATAAGATTTTTCGATTAGATGGTCTGAAAACGCTATTGAACCCACCCCTCCGCGCATCAGCCATCAAGCACTTGTCCACTGAGCCACCGCTGGGTTTCGAACCAGCGACGTTTCGTATCAGAAACCGAGCACTTATCCATATATTATATACATGCACCCGATTTTAAAAGAAACATGCATATGTTTTTGCTGAAGGATCGAACTGGCAATGCTGACGTGAGAGCATAATATTTATGAAATGAGGTCGCGAGATATGCAAAATCTACTATAACCATCTATAGCGTGTATAATGATGATCCATCAAATTGTGTTTTTAAATGCACTAAACTGGCAAACGCGGCTTTTAGTTGAAAGTATTGAAACAGCTCTAATCGCTGAAATATATAAATTGCAAATTTGGTTAAGAGGAGCCGATATATGTAAAAAATATGAGGCGCTTGGAGAAAAGCACTACGTCAGGCGTAACCAGGAACGGATTGCATATTGGCCAATTAAGTGAGTAAGTAAGTAGACGCTGTGAACTGTGCATTTCAAGTTTTAATGCCTGTCTTTCGGAGTCGCTTAACGACTGCCGTTACCCTCTTCACGCATTCGGCCAGTTTCAAATTTTACATGAATAAAAATCTATATTTTTAGCAGAACAAAATTAGATGCGCGCTCATTGCTCAGTGCGGTATATCAATTTTCAATTAATTACAGAGGAACTGCGTAGAACAGCGCCATTAATTATAGCCAGATACTCAAAAGCAAATCGACTGGAGGGCAAATTAAATTTTGCGATTTGGTTACAGCGGCGAAGGCAAACGTTACTGCAATGCCGTTTGTGCCGTTTGTGCCCGCTCCATCCGCAGGGCTGCCACTTGGCTTGCCCGACTGACTGCTTGACTGCTTTACGAGAGTCCTGGCGCATTTCGCCCGCGGCACAAAATTGAAGCTCAAATGACAAACGGAAATCAAGTGAAGCGCAATACTTCACTTCAGTTCTCGGTGTGCGTGTGTGTGTGTACGAATTGGGCAATGCCAAGCCCGTGACGTTCTCACATAAATTACCACGACGCCGCTGTGCATTCGCGCATTCCGCGCACAGCCCAAAGTCAAATGCCATAAAGCAATTTCCAACTAATGACATCCCGAAAAAGTTCGCCATTCCGGACATCTCCAGCAGAAACACGTACGATACACAAGATGGTTGCCTTGTTTGCGAAGAGGAGTCGCGCGAGCGCGCGGGTGAGCGGACGCCAAGCTTTAATATTCATTTCGAGAAAGATGGCGCAGCGAGCGGGCGGAACTTCTGGCCTTTCTACACGCTAAAAAATATTTTCCCAAATTCTGGCAAAAACCGCCAAATAAAGACTTGATTTCTGATTTGCGTTGGTAAAATTTGTATATGCAGTGGAAAAAGCAAGTAGCGGTAGAACAATTTAGAGAAAGCTGTATTGAGCACTCGAAACACAAATTTTTTTAAATGAATAAAATACGCTACCTTTCCAGCGCCAGCAACAACAGCAACAACGCCAGCCTTGAGATCAAGCAGAGCATAACTCTGACCAATATGTGGGTGCTACTTTGGCTTAGTAGGCAATTAAGAAGTAGATATAGATCGACAAAACTCACACTCTACAAAACGCTCATCCTACTCGTGCTTTTCTATGGTGCCGCGGCATGGACTCAAGCAAATGATGTTGCTCCTAGGACATTTGAACGATAAAGCCTTTCTAACATCTATAACCCAATTCACGTTGGCGATGATTATCGTATCCGAACGAACCTAGAGCTATACACGGGCCTGAGCGTTGTCGAGCGGACTCACATCCAGCGATGAGGCCGATGAAGGCGATAAAATAAAATGTGTCGGCAATCAAAAAATGCAAGTGTCCTTCTTAACAAGTGCGAAGAATTTTTGATTCAAAGAATTATGGTTTAATTCAACATTAATTGATTTCGAGTAATTGGCACAAACTGATGTGAAGATTTCATGGTTTTCCACATCTGGAATTTACCAAACCTTTTAAAATTCAGAAAGCGGAGGGGAAAGAATGCTGACGCATGATATGTACTCGACCTCAAATGGCGGCAGTCTAAGGTCCAAAACCTGGCGACCGTATTCGGTACAAAGCTATTGGCCCGACGCTAGCTTGTTCGCCTATAACTTTTCGAACTTAGTCAGCTATCATAACTTTATGAACTTGCAATTTCGAGCCTAAATAGTTCTGAAATTAAATTTCAAACTATTAAAACAAGATCCTTTGATTTCTCAATTCCGACTGCCATTTGAGCGACATTTAAGTAAAAGTATTCCAAACTTTTTCGAAATTAAGCCAATTGTTGTCATTTACGTTTAAAATTACAATTTTGTAATACGTTTTTATTTAAAGTGGGTTATTTCTTCAAATCGGAGCCTGCCGTCATTTGGCATTATCCTTTACCTTGATGAAGCTTATGAGTATCGTTCGAGCTCGGCTATAGAACAATTACAGCGAACTATTTCTCTGCGTGCACGCTGCTGAGCAAACGTTGCCAGCGTTGTGCGGCCGCATGTGCGTTTGCCACATAACTTCAAGAACAAATTTCGGCCCATTTAAGAGCGATTGAGCACTTGTTGTTCGATGGTCTCGAGCTGTGGAGGTGTGTAGGCGCGTGGAAGTGGGTGCAGGAGCAGCGCCGTGACGGAAGCAGCCACCCATTTGCCGATGCGACTGGGAGAAGTCTTTGCGGTGGCCTCCAGCTGCAATGTCGTATGCTGTGTTTGTGTGCCAGGCGGCGTGCTTTGAACTCTATTGGGGCACTCGCTCCTTGCTCAGCTCCTGCGCGGAGCACTCACATTTCTTTTGCGCTTTTCTGCTTTGGTTCGCGCAACTTCTTTCAATGGAATTGAATTTTCGGCTCTTTTTTGGGGGCCATAATGGCACATTTCTGTGGCGCTTTAATATTGAGTCCTGCAGCTATTGGAATTTTCTCTGTTGCTGCGTAAAGTGCAATAAAATTTTAAGCATAAAAGAGCGGAGAAACTACATAATTTTCCTGCAGGTATGATAAAAGTCGTTTTAATTTGCTGGCCATACTAAAAGACGGTAGTAAAATGCGTTTATTTTTTTAAAGTTCGCTGTTCAGTTGCGACAATCTTCAATTATTTTGCTGTAGGGTGGTCGTCTATTAATGGCGAAATATATAAAAATGTAGGTATATGTTTGCATGTGCTGCAACACGTAAGTGCATGTTAAATTAAGCTATGTAGATGTTACTACAGTATTGGAAAAAATATTAGGAATATTATTTACAAATTTCGAATGAAGGCCTAAAGTCGAAGGTATTGTAAGTCACAGTTACTTTTTTGAAGCTATTTGTGATTTTTCAAGATATATATCAAACATTTTAAAATATTTAAATTCCGTTTTATTTTTATGTTGTTGTTACTTTTTTCTGCAACATACAATATATTGGTTTTCATTACTTTTTCCAACTCATACGTGATTTAGGGAAACTTCGAAGTTTTTTCACTTCAAAAAATCCTTTTATTTAATTGCTTATTTTGAGAGCGCATTTGCATAATCACTATTCGAAGCCGTTTGAAGAAATTCGATCTACTTGAAGAAGCGACATGCGCAGTTGTGAAACTTTAAACCCATTTTCATGAAACCATATATGAAGTCGTTACCAAAGATATCTCAGTAGCGAATCAATACCATTCTTTTTTTTGAAATGGGTCAAATCGAGATTATTTTATAAGCTTATAACTTCAACTTCCAAAGCTTGCAATTTATGCCATTGCATTGATAATATATTTGTAAGTACACTTTTTCGGCATATTACGGAAATATCCTATCGTTTTCAAGTTCTAAAAAAAATCTATTTAAATTTAATAAAATGTTAAAAAGTCTTAAACTTGTTCTCAATGCGTCGATTTAAGCTTAAATTCTTCAGAAGAAAGTATTTCCACTGTAGTCAACCAAGGCATAATAGAAACACAATACAAATATTCGTTGATCATGTTTTAAGATGTGCCATTTATGGCCACGCGTTTCGAAAAATTACGAAAGAATTTTAAAATCGTATATATCTACTCGAGAATATACTTTTCCATGTAAATAAAAGCTTCTCAATTTCCGTTCGAACACGGCTGCAGAATAAATGAGTAGGGCCCGATATCTTGTGCACACACAAGATAATGCGAGATAATTGCGCCAATCATTTATTATTAAATATTATTTTTATATAACTACTCCAAAGGTTATTTGTTTGAAAATTATGTAAATAGATTAAAGGAAGACCTCTTCTATTGGGAAACGCATTCCATTTGAGACTATCAATACTATGCCTACGGCAGGTGCAACTTTTAAAACTTGTTCCACATATTTTTTGCCTATGTTTAAAAATGAAATAGCTAGAAACACAAGGCTTTCAAAGCACGCCCTGCCTCTTTCTGCCTCTTTCTAACACTGCTTGTTGAGGCCTTCGCCGTGAAGGTTACCATACAAGTTCTTGGTATGTAGCTGAAATCCGAGCTGAAAATTGATTCTTTCACCAGAAATTGCAAATGGAACCACCAGACCGCTACCAGCGGCGACCTTGGCGTCGCAGCCCACGAGGAAAGGTGTCATCGGCGCGCTGTTTACATTTTTTGACGCAACTCAGCCGTGTGATTTTTTATGGCGCAGGCGAGCGCTTAAACTTGATACTGCTACTTAGGCCTCATTTCGCGAATGCGAGCGAACGCGTTAAACAAATGGACTTTAAAAAGTTAATGCGCTTCTTCTTGGAAACACTAAAAAAGGGTTTAATAAGAACAGTTCCGCTTTTATGGAGAAGAAATAGGCAAGGCTTGTGTGCACGGGCAAAAAATTGTAATACGCATTTTTATGCATTTCTTTAAAGGTTTATGAAGGCATATTAAAGTGAGTGAAAGCTTTTCTGCATAAAATGTTAATGGTGCGCGGTGGCGCTGTCTCCTTGGATACACCGACAGCAGCAGCGGCTGTGCAGCGCTGCACCTGTAGCATGGCCACTCTCACACGACTGCCATGTAAGTGAAAGTAAAAATATTAAAAAATTTCTGAAAACATAAAATTTCATTTTTTGTTTACTGCGAAAATAACGCTGAAACGTTTTGATTGCTTAATCATCACATGCCACCAAAAACTCGCAGAAGGACATACGCTCTTATGTGATTACTTGACATTTCAGGCAATGCTAAAAAGCTTTTGCTCATACGCAATTCGTCTTCATACCGAACTCGATTCGCTTTAGATATTTGATATTCACATAGATGAACCTCTTTCGCAGTCTCCATCAGCAAAGTTATGGCAATCTCTGAGTTGAGTGGTATATCTGTTACCCGAACTGTTTAGCGGCGAATCGGTTTCAAATCAAGGGAAGAGAAATCGATTACTTGGACAAGAGTTATCTCCTTACGGCTCTGCGATAGTGGCTAGAGAAACAGCAGCCCTCCGCCATCCCAGCTACGGGCCGAGCAAGATGCGCAGCCGAACGGCAAATCATTATCACGTGCCGCGATATCAGGGATCAAGGATTGACTGCATATGTGCGAGTGTATGTGTGTATTTGCATGCGCCTGAAATTGTATTTGCGACAATATCTTAATATACGCCAGTTATGCAAATATACGCTTACCCACAGGTATTGCCAAATATTAAGCGGTGCGGCGTTTAACACAGAGATGTGTATCGCTGCCGGCGCCGTTGTCGAAGTCGAAGTCGATATCGTTGTTGCTCATGTTGATGTTGATCCAGATGCCGTTGAAATGTTTGGCCCCGAAAGACACGTGCACGCACACATTACGGAGCCACAACACGAATCGAAAATAGACAAGGACACGCACGAGCCTGCACACGCAGGAGTAGAAGGAGGAGGAGGAGTGCGCGGCGTAACATGTGAGACTTAAGCGAGGCATCGGAGCTGCAGTCAAAGCAGCTTCTGCCTTTTTGCGCGTGTATCCTTGTAATTTTCGGAAATTAACAGAGACTACAAGCCTCTTTCCTGGCAGCAGATCCTATTTGCATGTGGCAGTTGACTGCTACCAAATCGGTTGCAGACATATCCTTGGTCTGGCATATTGATAGGATTTGCATGTGTTGGAAAAGGGGAATTGGGAAAAAGAAAATACACCACAGCCGCAGACACGTGCACAGAAAGTGCATGAGGGGGAGGAGGGAAGGCCATATAACTGTTTGAATTTCTTCTCACGTGGGCTTACGATGCGTATGAGGCACGTGGGAGTCACAGGGCACGCGAGGCGTATGAGTAATTTGAGGCATATGAGCCGTTGTTCTATTCGCGCTCTGCGAAGGATGGGGATTCGCATCATATTTTCTTAAAATTAAATCAAATCAAAATTGATATATTTACATTATAATATAAAGAATATTCACAATTCCGTAGTACTTGCTGTGGTGTTAGCACCACGTGGTACTTTAATCACAGCTTGTAGCGTGGTGTTTCATATTGTTGTTGTTTTCCATGTAGAGGACTAAGCAGCAATACCAGCGTATCTAGGCCGCGCTTTCTCGCATTAACTTTTGAGTGCTCGCTCCATTTTAAGCACAAATTAACCGGACAGGAAGCAGGAAGCTTCTCTATTTAGCTTTTTTGTGAGAAGCCTTTATGGGGGAAAAACATACGCTCGGAGAGTTGCCAACATGTCGCGCCCAAAGAAACAAATGCTTTTCTTAAGCTGATATGAGTCGGCTTGGATTCGATTCAGCGGCTCCAGGCAACACTTATTCTCCGAGCCACTTGTGCGCCTATACTATTTAAAAATATGACAAAAAATATTCTATCTAGTTATATTGTTATCATATTCGATTTTGATTACGCTTTACGTGACTGAAAGAGATCACAATAGACTTCTCAGGCCCCTGTATCTAGGAGACTAAAGTCTTACTCCAGTTACAATTACTTTCATAGAAGTCTTTGCGTCGAAGAAGTGGCCATTTTTTTAAAACTTTGACAGTAATTTAATATAACACATTTGCATAGTTTGTTCCTGCAAAGACACATTAATTAAACAATTAGTTTATTAGGTACGTAGGCGTGGCACTCGGTAATCATAATAGTAAAATGCCACTCACAGTGAGAATTTAAAATAGAAATTGATCGATATTGGAATTATGAAATCTTTTTGAAATCCCTGTTACTTAGTTTTCAATTCAATGCTATTAGGAACTAACAAAACCCTTAATCGATTAAACGAAGGCTATATTAGAAGTTGTTTCTCATATGAAATGTTCTCCTACTTCTTTGAGGCGAGCAGCACCTATCAGCCATCAACACGCTGGATCAACTGGAAACGCACAACACCTCTTCATACCAAACTGCTTGCCGGTTACATTGGGGTTCCTTAATCATTTTCAAAATCAATTGACGCAATTTACCAAACGAAACCGCGCGCTGCTCAGCTCCGCCTTTGAGCCGCAAGGACATGCTGAGCATTCACAGCAACTCCACACTGATTCAATTACCAGTAAAGTGTTGGATAATCGTTGCGAAAAATGCCAAACCGTGCCATTAAGCAAAAGTGTATACGCCAAAGAATTTTAAGGACCGAATTAAATAAAAATTAATTGCATTTCAAATTTTCGGTACACATATTCAACTCACTCTGGAAACACATACACCGCTTTCAGCTGGCATTGTTACCATTTTCGTTTTCATTTCGATTACATACCTGCAAGAGAAGAACGTGGAAAAATTGCTGATTATATGTTAAAAATAAAATTTAACGGGAATACGAAAATACAAATTTCTTGATATTGTTAACGGTTTGCAGGCTTGAAATAAAATTGTTTTAGGAGGAAAAAAGCTAATCTTAACATAGGCTACTTGCTATCGTACATAGGTGCGCCTAGTCAACAAGTCATATATTTTAATGGATTATGTCTCAAAAATATTGGAACATGAGATTTTAATTTTGTTGTCTATTGAGAAAAAAATTTATAAGTAGAATAAGTTTTTGGCAGAAACCTGCCGATATTTATAGTTTCCGGTTCATATTTAAACAGAAGAGTTCCTGTTTCAATTTGATTTTCAAGAGACTTAAAGATGAAATTCTGCATTGACTATAAATTTTAAAATATCGGAAATGAAATTTGCCAAGTTTTAGGAGACAAAATGTTTAAATATATTTTCCTGAATTTTTTCCGAATTTTAGAAAGTACCTTTTCGTCGGAATACACAAAAAAAAACACGCCAAGCCTCAGCTGCTGCATCAATTACATTGGCTTAAAAGCAGGTGGCAGCCCGGGGCATGTGGAAAGGTTTTTATTTAGTAATGTACTTTCGACATTTAGGTGTCAACTGGCCTGGAGCTTTCTTGGATGCTATTTCCTGTAATGACATTAATTCTCTTTTGGCCTCCTCAAGGTGATAGGACGACATTTTTGTAAGGGAATTTTGCGTGTGTGCATAAGTAGTTTTACGCTATTCTTCTTGTTCTTTTTCTTCTCAAATTCCTTCCACGTCTACACTGCAGCATCCCTTAAAAATATCACACACTTCACCGGTGTACCGTCGCCGCTAAATTGCTTAGTTACATTAGACCAACTCGCAATTTGAGAATTAGAATTCATTCACTTATATCACTTCAAAACTTAAAGGAATTCCAGATATTGTGTAAATTTTTGGAATTGAAAATGTCAACATGGCTTAATTAAAGAAAAATGTCCTGAAAACGAAACACCTTTTTTGTATGCCATAATTTGCCAAATACAACGGAAATTTCGAGCGAAACGGTTTAAAAAAAAAGCAGTCAAGTGCGAGTCGGGCTCGCTCACTGAGAGTTCCGTAGCAGAAATACCCTTTTTATCGTTCGAAATTAGTTTCCCCTTGCCCGTCTGGCCATAAAATTTTTTACATTTTGACCTACATCTTCGAAACCAATTCACCTAAAATTATAAAAAAAACATTTTAGGAATCCACGGACGTAGCCCTTTCTAACGATACCCCACAATATGTAAATAACAAAAGTTTTTTGCTAAGGAAATTTTTTACTATGGTAATCTTAAATAAAATTTTAAAAAATAGAAAAACAAATAAATCGAAAAAAGCTGCAGTTTTCCAGTAATCTATGACTAAAGACCTACTAACTCTGATTTTATGAAAATTTTAGCTTAAGAAATGTAGAAAGCCAGGGGGTATGGTCATTTTTTCGACATTTTGTGCTATATCTTCGAAACCGCTTCACCGAAAATTATAAAAAAAAATATGTTTGGAATCCATGGACGTAGCCTTTTCTAATGATACCCTAATCGATATAAACAAGAACATTTTTTTTCTGAGGGGGGTCATCTTAAATAAAAAAAAAATAAAAACATAAAAAAATCGAAAAAAGCTGCACCCTTACGGTAATGCGTGATAAAATACCTAGTTACTCCGATTTTATCAAAATTTTAGCTTGAGAAATGTGCTGTGCATATTGGATCATGTGGGGACAGGTCGGTTTTTCTCTTATATCTTCCTAACCCGTTTATATAAAATTTAAAAAAAATACATTCTATAATCTATGGATGTAGCCCTTTCTAACGATATCCCACACGATACGATTTAAAAATATTATTATTTTTTTTTGCCCCACCCGAAAACCTTTAAAAATTATAAAAAAATATTTCTAAAAATATTTCTTAACTTTTTATAGTGAAAATGTGTTTAGGTTATTAAGACCTAACATCGTGCCAAATTTCAGGTTTCTACGATTAAAAAAAGGTCGTTTTATATACACACTCCCAAAACAAAAGTGACCTTATAAGTGTTCCCGTTTTTTCCCTTTTAGGGGAACGGAACCCTAAAAACCGACTACAGATTTGTGTTTAATGACCGAAAAGTCACTAGCACGAAATTCTATCGAAATCAGATAAATCTTTACTTTGTCTCGTCGTTATATACGAACAAATTTATGTGCACTGGTTTGATGTAAGGATCTATTCATTTAAATTCTGATGGACTCAGTTTACGGTATAAAAACCGCTTCAGGAAATATAAACTTGGCTCGTTCAGTTAGACAAAATTGTATTTTAAAGACATTAAAAATGATTAATTTCAAAGTCTCTTAAATAGGAGATGAAGGCTCTGTTCAAAAGTGGTTATTTAAATTAATGACGCGATTCCAAGCAGAGGTAAAATATTTAATTGCAAGATATGCAAATGATTCTATTTTCCATTACGGCACCAAAATACACATTCAAGTCAATCCGGCGTTGGCTTGGATGTGCGATTGAAAAACAGAGAGGCAGACAGTTAAATCTGAAATAGACAGATTCCTCTTTAATATTGTATAATGTTTAAATGTATATAAATATTTTCTATTGAATTGAAATGTACACGCCTGCCAGCCTGTCAGTGTCCCCCTGCCACACTGCCAACTGAACGAAACCAACGAAACGTAGCAATATTTCTGATATTGTAATCAATCTGATTGCCAGTAAATCATAATTAATTAAATTGAGTGGTTATTCGGAAAGGGTTCATGCGGCTGTTTTAAGCTCAAGAATTATTAATTGGGTTCTACAACATGAAGAACACTTATGAGGCATTACTTTAAAAGGGATTTGAATCGAATCGCTTTGCTGAAGTGGCATTTCAGGCTACTCGATGGACAAACGCAGGCAATTTGTTAAATTGGTCATTGTTATTTTTCCTCTCGTAGTATGAAATTTCATAATTTGCATATATTGTTAGCGTAAATAGTCAATTACGGGGGGAAAAGCCTGTGCCGCTGGTAGAAGTGCGTAGATTCACGTGTTTCCCAGACGACGGTATGAGACGGCACGGAGACGACATGGTTCGTGTTTCCTTTTCCGTTGCGTGCACTCTGCGTGGGCTTGAGTTTGTGTGGCACTCAGACGTGTAGGCCTAAGCCTATGCAGAGTTGTATCCTTTGGAGGCACTTCTGCGCGAGTCCCTAAAATCTATCGAGCGGCTGAAATTTGAAACCGATTCCCAAGGACGACGCATCTCTGTCGGGATGCCAAGCAGCGGAAAAGACTCCATAAATGCGGTACACATCGCCGAGCAACAGTCCAATTTGCCGTTATATGGTATTTTTCATGCTCTAATGGTGCTTAAACAGCTTGTGCCTGCGTGTGTGTGTGTGCATGCTTGAGTGCATGCGTGTGAGAGCCGCTCTACTACGCCGCTCCACAATGCCAATAACAATAAATTTGTGCTCAAGCAAAGTTCGTCCCTGCTTTGTTTCAATCTGCCAAATGTAGTCAGTGTCAACTTAATGTTTCACGCATCCGTATCCTTTTTTCAAGTGCATGCACACGTATGCCTCCATGACTGTGTAGGTACTTTCGTACACACACATGCTTCAAATGTGAAACCAGATTAAAATAATGGCGTATTTTCGCAGCCGTTAGCATTTCTTTGAGGCGAAACTCTTAATAATATTACCAGCTTGTATCAAAATTTAAAGATGTAATTATTGCAAAAGTTTTGACTTACAGAGGGATACTTTTAATAAATGTCAACTACCATAGGATCATGTTGCATCTGTGGCGTAATATAACATAATACTACTACCGAATATTGCAACCTTGTGAAAATAATAAGAAATGATTTTTAGCCCTTCTGGCAACACCAAGAACGAACATCTTTCTTCTTCTGTAAATCTCTCGACTGAAGAGACAAGGCAAAAGGTTAACTCCAATAAACATATATTTTATACCTAACCTCGTTTCTTATTTCATACCGACGCCACAAATTGGTGACCCCGACACATAAAAATGTCGCAACCAAATCTGGAGGAAAATTCGCTGGTTGAAGACGCGCTTCTGCCACCGTCGCCGGCGCAAGCCCAACTGGCCTTAGGACGCGCAGCGAATTCCGGACAACCAGGTGGACAAAGCGCGGAACTGGCCAAGGTTTCTGTAAGGATTCCACCATTTTGGCACGCGAAGCCAGAACTATGGATCGCACAGGTCGAGTCGCAATTCATAGCAGCAGGGATAACTAACGACAGAACAAAATATCACACTGTCGTGGCAGCTATGGAAAGTAACATCCTGGCACAAATCAGCGATATAATTTTGAGCCCTCATGTATTAAACATGTACCAAACTCTGAAAGAGCGCCTCATCTCGCAATTTGCCGACTCGGAACAAAGGCGTGTAAAAAAATTGCTTCAAGAGCTCGAGCTGGGCGACATGCGACCATCACAACTTCTGCGCGAAATGCGCAGTCTAGCTGGCGGAGAAATTAACGACGGTATGCTGAAATCCATTTGGATGAGCCGATTGCCTTCCAACATACGTGCTGTGATTTCTATAAGCACCGAGCCACTCGATAAAGTCGCCTTACTCGCCGACAAAATAAGTGAGGTTAGTGACTCACCTCATGTCAGCGCGATAGAAACGCAGCCGTCGGCGTCGCATACACAATCGCACATTGAGAAGCAGCTCGCCGAAATCACTAAAGAGCTTGCAGTTTTAAAAGTTTCGTACAACCGAAGGTCCAGGACCCGAAGCAGAGGTCGTTCAACATCACGCTCGTCGTCGCGCCAGAACAGGGAAGGTCTATGCTGGTACCATCAGAAGTTTGGAGGCGACGCAAGAAAATGCCGCTCTCCATGCAAAAAGAATTTAAACTAAATAGTCTGTCGTCTATGGCGGTCGACGATAGGCTCACCACGACAAACCGCCGTCTCATAGTATCAGATAAAAATTCCTCGCTTAAGTTTTTGGTGGACACAGGCGCCGAAGTCAGTGTTATTCCACCTACGCAGTTGCAGCGAAGATACCCAGACGGAAATTTTTTCCTCTACGCGGCAAACAAATCAACAATCAAAACGTACGGCGAAAAAAACCTACTCGTCAATTTAGGTCTGCGCCGACAATTTCGCTGGAATTTTATTGTCGCCGACGTATCGCAACCTATCATCGGCGCCGATTTTTTGTCACATTTCAACTTGCTTGTCAGCTTAAAGCATCGTAAATTGATTGACGGCGTAACAAACATAACCACACTTTGTGCGCTTTCTACTACAAAAGAGATCATAATTAATCTGTCGAGTATTAATAAGAATCTGCCGTTTCAGGATTTATTAAAAGAATTCAAAGACATCACGGTGGACAACGGCGATAGCAAGAAGGTACGTCACGGTGTTACGCACCATATTGTTACCAAAGGCCCTCCTGTTTTTTCCAAACCGAGACGCTTGGCACCAGACAAACTAAAAGCTGCTAAAGCTGAAATACAGTTTTTATTGGCTGCCGGTATATGCCGCCCATCTCGCAGTCCTTGGGCGAGCCCGCTGCACATGGTGAAAAAGAAGAGCGGCGAGTGGAGGCCGTGCGGCGATTTTCGTCGTCTAAATGCAGTCACGGAACCGGACCGTTACCCCCTTCCGCACCTGCACGATTTCACACATACACTCCACGGCTGTACTATTTTCTCCAAGCTTGACTTACGCCGCGCTTATCATCAGGTGCCCGTCGAGCCGGCTGACGTGTCAAAAACGGCGATTACGACACCGTTCGGCATGTATGAATTCCCTTACATGTGCTTTGGATTAAGGAATGCTGGCCAAACTTTTCAACGGTTTATGGACCACATTTTTCGAGAATTTGACTTCGCTTGGCCATATCTCGATGACATCTTAATCTCGTCGAAAGATGTGCAGCAGCACCGCCAACATTTACGGCTAGTGTTTAGCAAATTGCGTGAGTATGGCCTCGTTATCAACTCGTCAAAATGCGTGCTTGGTCAGACCGAGGTGGAATTTCTCGGTTTTAAGATTAGTCAAAGCGGAATCTCACCACCAGAGGAACGTGTGAGAGCACTGAAAAGTTTTAAGTTGCCTGCGCGCGTATGCGAGTTGAGACGGTTCCTCGGTATGATAAATTTTTTTCGTAAATTTCTGCCCAAGGCGGCCGAGCGACAACTCGCACTGGCTAAGCTAATAAAAGGCAACAGAAAAAGTGACAAAACTCTAATCGAGTGGTCAGACGAAGCGAAGACGGCTTTCCAATCGTGCAAAGACGACTTATGCACAGCTACATTGTTGGCATACCCGAAGCCGAACGCACACCTCTCTTTAAAGCTGCGTACAGACGATGCAAACAATTTGCAGCAAGTTGATTGCTGCAAACAAATTTGCGTGTATGAACAGTCAGGAAAACATTTTGCTGCAAAAACAAAGTTTGCAATAACTGTTTGCCGCAATATTTGTTGCTCGTCGTCTGAATACGGTACTTTGCCGAACTTTTGATTGCGGCATTTGATTGCTTGTTTGCATGCGCTGTTTGCAAGCAGTTGTATTATTGCTGCAAACAAGAACACATCATTAATATGTGGGATCGGGATTTGACGAAAAAATTAATAGAAGAGTATGAGAGTTACTCCGTCCTGTGGGATGTGTCTTCACCAGACTATAAAAACAAATATAAAAAACAAAGTGCGTATATTGAAATTGCTAAAAAATTAAATTCAAGTGAAGAAGAAATCAAAACGAAAATTCATAATTTGCGCACCCAGTATATGCAAGAGCTCCGCCGAGTAAAACAAAAAAAGAGTGGCCAAGGCACCTTGGAAAACTTTACCAGCAAGTGGGAGTTTTTTAATGCGTTGAACTTTATTATTAATGATAAAGAAACAAATTATAAAATTAAAAATTTCAGGCATTTATACACAGCTCGGCAACATTCAGGCACAATGCTTGACACCGTACTCAACGGGATGCGAAAAAGATACATCAGAGAATGATATGAATCACCTGTAAAATATTGAAATAAGAATAAACTGGAAAAGTTTATCAAAATGTTTATTATTTTATATACATACCAGTAGTTAAAAAACGTAATGTCAGGGCTAATCGCTCATTTGGTGGAATCGCAGGGCGCATTACAGTGTCATTTTTAGTTATAAAATGTTTAACTTTTCCTAATAAAAAGTTAAAATCATTGACATCCGGAAAAAATTGAAATAGCTTGCTTCATCCTCATTTTCTAGTTCTTTTAAAAGGTTAGCATGAACGCCTTTTTCATTTCTTTTCGAGATCCACTCTCTCACCCAGTACTTTCGTTTTTTTACCGACTCCAAACTTCTTTGTTTTTTACGTTTAATTACAATTGCTAATACAGCAATTGCAGCAATTCGTGATTTTTGAGCCGACATAATTTAAACACGTCTTTATTGATTGTCTTGCACAAAGAAACTGAAAACAAATGTGAACTCCAAAGCAATATATTGCACGCAACAATCATGCAAAAGTTTTCATGCAAATCGAAAACTGATTGAAGCAAGTAATTTTCATGCAATATTTGCATTGGTCTGAACAGTTGTGCAAACATTCGCTGCAAGTTATTCTCAACTTGCTGCAAATTGTTTGCATCGTCTGTACGCAGCTTAACAGTCGATGCATCTGGTACGGCTGTTGGCGCAGTTTTGCAGCAACGCGACGAGGAGAAATGGCAACCCCTGGGATTTTATTCTGAGCGTCTCACCGAAACACAAACAAGGTACAGTACGTACGATCGCGAATTGCTCGCCGCGTATAAAGCTGTAAAGTATTTTCAACATATGCTGGAAGGGAGAGATTTTTTCATTCTGACCGACCATAAGCCGCTGCAGTACGTCTTCCAACAAAAACTTGAAAAGGCGTCTCCTAGGCAAATTCGACACTCCGAATTCATCGCACAGTTCACCACGGACATTCGTTTTATACCTGGTAAAGAAAACATTACCGCCGACGCAATGTCACGCATCGACGCAATTCATACGCCTTGTACAATGGACTTCGTTGAATTATCCAAAAGCCAACATGCGGACGCAGAGCTTCAAGGTTTTTTTACAACTGATTCTAGCTTGATAATTAAACCTTTTACCGTTCCAGGTACGAACGCTGAAATTTTTTGCGACGTAGCAACAGGTCAAGCGCGCCCATATCTAACACCGAGCTTTCGGAAAATTGCTTTCGATGCTATCCACAACATTTCACACGCTGGAATAGCGAAAACAACAAAACTAGTAGCCGAAAAGTTCGTATGGCCTGGCCTACGCAAAGATTGCCGTGAGTGGGCGAGACAATGTATTCCGTGCCAGAAGACAAAGGTACAGCGCCACAATCGCGCACCTTTAGCAGCGTACGTATTGCCTGAAAACAGATTCGAACATCTTAACATGGACATCGTCGGCCCCTTGCCGCCGTGCAGAGGATATAGATATTGCCTCACGATTGTTGATCGTTATTCGCGATGGCTAGAGGCATACCCACTGGAGGATATGACAACCGAGACGATTGCTTTTACTTTTTACACCAACTGGATCGCTAGATTTGGAGTGCCACGCAAAATCACTACAGACCAGGGAAGACAATTCGAGTCATCGTTTTTTCGCGAGCTGAATAAACTTCTAGGCATTGCGCATTTAAGGACTACAGCTTATCACCCTGCGTCCAACGGATTAATTGAGCGCTGGCATCGATCATTAAAAGCCTCCATAAAATGCTACATGACAAACAAATGGGTCGATGTGCTACCCCTCATACTACTGGGTTTTCGCTCGTCATGGAGAGAGGATTTGAAAGCATCGCCAGCAGAAATGGTTTATGGTAGTACATTACGTATTCCAGGACAGTTCATCGCGGATGAAGACGTGCAAAAGGTTTCCGAATGCGACTTCGTTAATACCTTACGCGAGCGCATGCAGGCATTGAGGCCGACGCCTACCTCAAACCACTCTGCTCGCACACCTTTCATTGAAAAAGAACTTTTTTCCACGCCAGCAGTTTTCGTTCGCAGCGACGGAGTACGCCAGCCGCTTCAAGCTCCATATGAAGGACCATTCCCGGTCATCGAGCGCAAGGAAAAATTTTTCAAAATAAAAATGCGCGGAAAAGACGTAAACGTATCCGTTGATCGCTTGAAAGCAGCATACACAGCAGAGGCGCATCCTGCCGAACAAGGCTCAGAACCGAAGAAACAGGAGTACCGTACAAAATCAGGACGAAAAGTACGTTTTCGCTTTCCCACATAGGGGGGAGTGATGTGGCGTAATATAACATAATACTACTACCGAATATTGCAACCTTGTGAAAATAATAAGAAATGATTTTTAGCCCTTCTGGCAACACCAAGAACGAACATCTTTCTTCTTCTGTAAATCTCTCGACTGAAGAGACAAGGCAAAAGGTTAACTCCAATAAACATATATTTTATACCTAACCTCGTTTCTTATTTCATACCGACGCCACACATCTTTTGTTTGTATCCGTCGTTTCTTAATTACTATATACTAGTTTTTGAAAGGCGCCCACTGACTCAATAACGTCGTTGCGAGTTGCGAGTGGCGCCATCTTGTGGTCAACTCAGAAACCAACAACTATTGTGGCGCCATCTTAAAGCGTTAATGAGTCAGTCGGTCAGTGAGTGAGTCAGTGACAAGGACTTTTATTATATAAATGTTCATATGATATACTTATCTATATACATACTAGCTTGTAACCATGACTCCGGCCGATAAATCGATACAAAATATGTGGACTGCAGGCAAGGATTTATTGAACTGCTCCTTGATATAAAGAATGTTTAAATTTGTATAGGTGCGCTGATATAGAGGTCACCAGGACTACTTAGCCTTGATTAGCCTACGTATAATTCATCATGAGAGGAACGGTCTATACGAAGATCGATTCCTGTTTATCGTAAGGTTCCGCCCTTTAATTTATTTACTATCAAAGCGAAGTAAACATGTACGGAATTGGTAGTCCTTAAGCTTAAGAGTAGTATTTTTGGGATTAATGGCAATCATACAACGAAGTACATAAATTAACTTATTACCGAAATTTATTCTTCGATTTGACATGTTCAAATTGGAAAAAGCACGAAGCTTGTCCGCTTTCATTTTGATAAGAAATTTTAATAAATATTAAAAGCTTCGAGCTCCTGCGCTTCATTTGAGAGCGAGTAGTTAATTATGCGCGCACACAGCCGCACGCAAACATGCACACACAAATTCTCAGCAATCCATTGAAATAGTTCTCATGCCGTCCAGATGCATATAATGAGCCCGGTTTCCACTCAGCCTTAATATATTAATTGTGTCATGTTGTTTTTGTTGTTGTTGGGCTTTGGCCTTCAACATCGCCATGGCTGTTGCAGTCCTGCCTGTATAAAGCTCATAGCTCACGTTGATATCATTATGAATTCAATTAAGTCGCATACACTGAAACCGCACGCAACACCGTAATGTGCAACAGCATCGTCCTGTATGTGTGTGTGTGTGGATGCTGTATTAGTTTATCAGGGAAAATGTGCGAGCAGCCTGACAGTTAAGGCATGCATCCGCGCTTACTGGTATAAGTAGTTGCTTATACATATGCTAAACAGCCACGCATACTCAGTGCCGCCTTCAGTTTTTGAGGGGATACTAGACCATAGCCGATTAACCAGCTCTCGAGGAGGCCCAATGAGCGCATGGTCCAATTCGCGGTAGCGACGATTATCCTTTCAGAACGAATCATGAGCTGTATGCGCTGTACGCTGACATATGCATTGCCAAGTTGGTCTACATCCAGCGGCTCCGCTAGATCGGACACGTCGAGCGAAACTATCTTAGTTTCAAACCAGGGCCTGGAGAACGCGAGTGCAAAGCAGCTGCGCCTTGAGAGACTTAGTACAGGATTCGAAACTTGCGATAGATTCTAGAAAAATCATTTTTTGATTGCATACAAATCTGAAGAATGTCTGAAGAATTGAAGCATTCGTTCAAAGTTATAGGCATTTAGAGAGCGTTGCCTCGAATGGTGAGTGATTCAGATTTAAAACTTAAATCACGATTACGATGAGGATTAATAAAACAACGGTGAGTTGATTGGAGGAAAACTGCGAAAACGAATTTCAATTTCATATCTTAAGAGTTTGTTCTTCTTTAGAGAATGGAATCTTCTATATAATTAGTGTTATGATAAGTTTATATACGTTTTAGTCACATTCTTTATTGTTTAATAGGAGGTCCATTGATAAATTTTAAATGCATGCAAAATAAATTATGATGTTCTTATTGATTTTATATAACTCTACTACTCTAACTCCAAATCAATTGGCAAGTTTAGATTGCATTGGAGTAGAGATCCAGCCTCCAAGTCACTGCAGCCTGAACGGCCTATTATGATAGCTCTGTATGTATTTCTACTAGAAATTTTCTAGATCATCATGTATGTGTAGCTTTAAATAGTATGAGACCTCTTGGGGATCTGCCTGCAATATCCTGCGATAATTTATATACAGGGTAAGCCACCTAAGAGGTTATTGCTAAATATTCCGCAAAATAATCATTATTTAAAAAAAAAATATTGAATAAAAATTTTTATTTCAGAAGAAAACATAGGGTAATGGTCAATTAACCTCATCCCTACTTCGCTGGCGTTGAGGAAAAGGATACTCAAAAATTTCCATTTATTATTGCAGATTCCAATTCCACAGTAAACAATTATATTAGTTCCACAAACGATTCAGAGCTCCAATTCAGAGCTCCGCTCCTCTCTCTTGGTATTCATTTCAAACTTTTCCGAAAAATTTCTCGACAAACACGCATCTCACAAAAAATGTTTAAAGCACAATTTGATTCGTTTCGGAAAGGGCAATCGACCGATGCTAAAATGTAAGCCCTTCTCCACTCCTCATGAAGTGGGTAGGAAAACTATTTCCTACTACTTCTATATAGGCACACCAACTTCTATAATAGATTCAGATGCCCCAGAAAAAGTTAAATTAACTACTTACGATTTACCCCCGCTCCCTTCAAGGGAATAGGTTCAACTTTTACATCATATAGAGAATCGCTGTTTCTCGGATCTAATTAGGCTATAATTTTTCCCCACAATATTTAAGACAAAGCTGCCAGGACTTTCGGCTCTAGTTTATTGTACTTGTATTTTGGAAGCATTTTTGCGCAGCTTGTATGCTAAATTCGAAAATTTGAAGCTCCAGCTGAAGATGCTCCTACGCTCCTGCCTTCCCCCGAATCCGCGCCTGGTACATGCATTCGCTTGCATTCCATGAAGCAGGCAAGCATTCGATAAATATTGCATGGGCTGCACTTAAGAACGAATTATTTTTAATGCAGATAAACCCATCATGGTGAAGCGCCTTGCTGCAGGGCGCGGCTTGACAAGATTGCGGCAATATTTGCATACATGCTGCTTGCGCCAGGACGGCATGAAAAGCAATCATATTCGCTGCTGCAAAAGGGGGCTTGTGAATGTGCAGTGCTTGAGAGTGTGTGTGTGTGTGTATGTGCATGTGTGGCAACACGCCTCGCCATTGAAATGTAAACATCAGCTGCTACAGCAATGACGGCTCGTGAAGGCTGCAAGAGATTGCACCCGGCAAAAAGGAACAGCTTCACGCAGATTCACGTATCCTTTGTATTGTATTCTCGTATGTTCACTTCTGGAAAAATAGTATGTCATTTCCGAAAAAATATATACAAATATTCAAGGTAACAAGTAAGCATGAATATTTGGTTTCTGATTAAATTCATCAATGAGGTTGTATTATGAGAACGGGAACGTTGCTTGGACGAATGTGAGAAACATCTATTATTTATTTGAAGACCGGCGCTTAGTTCAGACGATCTAGAGAGAGTTGCATGATAAATTATATATCATTTTAAAGATTTCGAGGTCTATTATTTGACACACATGCTATTATTCTAAGAATGGGCTTTTCTAGACGATTTAAGAATTGCACAATATTGAATGATCTACCATTTTGAAAGTTTCACCATGAATTTTCAGGCATAAGTTCTCGAAGATTGGTTGAAAATGTTCTAAAATATTAGAGTTTTTAATTTCGAAAGTTTTGTATTGGGTTATTTCCTTTCGAGATAAAGCCTGCTGAATAGATTTGGAAAACTTTGGCAACAATATTATGTACATTTTTTTTTAAATTTAATTTAGCTATGTCATAGGGCACACCCTATGATCGGGAGTTATTACTAGTTTGAAAATATTCGAAAAGGGTCTTTCAATTGATGTCATTAGTAATAATAATTGATTGGCGCAACAGCCCATGTGCGCTTAGGCCTAGCTTTCTTGCATTAACTTGTATATGATTGTTATATTTTTCACAGATTAACGGGACCTACAAGCAACCGTATTCGAATGAATTGAGAAGCTTCCCATGACAAAGAACACTCTCGGAGAATTTCCAATTCATCGCGCTAGTGGCGCTGCACAAATACACAGTTTGGAAAAGAGATTCTCTTTTTATTAGATATTATGTGCCCGGCTAAGATTTGAACCAAGGCCTCCCGCATCAGCGACCACGCACTTGTCCACTGAGCCACCGCAGCGCCACAGCTTACAATATTACCTCTAAATTGAAGTATCGTTTTATCGTATTGCAGCGCCCCACATTTTGCTTAAGTTAGATTCTCGAGATTCTATAATAAAAAAAATTTTTTTTTTTTAAATAAATTGTTGCAGTAATTGTTTGTAATAAATCCCTCCAAACAAATAATAAAGCTTCATAGGATTCATAATCATAGTCGGAACGTTTACCTGTGTTCCTCTCGAAAATGCAAATTAAAGAAATATACAAATAAATCTTTGTGTGGTTCGACTACCTCGATGGCCTAGTTAATGGATTCTTTGACTAGTGCTATATAATTTGACAAATTCGCACAAAAAGAAATGCATTGGCTAGTTTATTATCTGCATAAGTCCCGCATATTAACTTGAAAATTATTGAAAAGATTTCGAAAGCATGATTTCATATTCAAAGCTTTATAGTGCAATACATTTCATAATGCGTACATTTGTATGTAGATGTTTTTATGTGTATGTATACTTAATAGTATGCACACCTGTAGGCCTATGCCGTCTACTCAGCGCAAAAGGCAATAAAGGTACTAAAGAAGGAATTTAAAACTTTCGTCTAAACAATTTCTGACGTAGCTTCACTTCTTCACTCTTCACACAGTTACGCGGCGTAATTTTCATTTGCCCCTTAAAACTTTTTTCGTCCTTGATGAGGCGTGTCGTGAATTTCGCCATGATGGCGAGGATGTGCATAATTCATGCGGCGGTTTCGACACTCCGCCACGCCGACACGCTGCGTCGCTGCCGCTATCCTGCCGCGCAAGTAGTAAGCCCCATTCCAGTGTCTTTACCCGAATAAGGTACTTACACATATGCAAAGGAGTGCCATGCACGGAAGCACATTTCGGGCGTGCCCCGCTGTGGCATCTTCAAAGCTATAAATCCAGAACATTAGAGCCGCGTGGGACAACTATTCTAAGTTATGTGCTCTGCTGCGAGAGGGCGAACTATTAACAGTTCATTCGAAAAGCAGTCAAATGCGACAGAAAATAAGAGAGAACGCTTATGCCTGGATCAAGCGACATATTGATGCGCTACACCAAGAGATCGAAAAGAGATTTCGAAGCTATAGCCTAGGCAAATCTACAGATGTGTGGATGTTTAAAAGGACAAATCGCAATAACTAAAATTTTTCAAATTCTACTTTCAAAAGCAAAATCGTTTTGTATATCGACTGGACATTCCGTTCGTATGTCAGAGGCTTCCCAAATATGGAGTACACACAGAATTTTGCTAGCAAAAACATTAAGCATGCCGGTTCTAGCGTCATCTTTGGGGTGTGCTTTTCTTATTATAGATTTACATCGGGTAAAAACTACAGTGGATCAACATGTTTTTGCTGATATACTAAATGAGGTTATGACTCAACACGCTCGAGATGAAATGTTAGTAATTTTGACAAAGCAACAGAACAACAAGCAAGTAGGCCAACATTTGACTTAAGGATAATCGCATCAACGGGGTTTCGCTGGATCAATCTCTGACAGACTTACGCCATTTAAATAAAAATAATTTGCTTCAAATTTTCGTTTGTGTGACGCACAATGTTCTTTCACGAACAATTTTCATTTAGTATTTTTTTCCCCTAAAAAGAGAATAAATTCGTAAGCTCAGTTACCTACTATTGAAAATTAAATGAGCACACACAAGTGAATGCGGCCAGAGCCCCTTTACACAAGCTACTGCGTCAATTATAGTATATCAACTAGTTATGCATAGTTAATAAAATTTTAATTAAAATTCAAAGAGACTCACTAGCTGCAAATTCTTTAAGAAAACCGACTAACTTGTAATCTACTTAACACAAGGGACCTTCTAAGCCTTAGAACCTTAGACGAGATAGAACCTAAGGTGTGTAAATAGAGGAATATAATTTTATAGTCCAGAAGACTTCGGAATCGGCTTTATAAATATATTAATGAATACAAATTTCCGGCTCGTTTTAACAGACAAATATGGATACGCTGACCACTAAAAAGATTTCCTTTGACCAGAAGTTCATTACGACATTTTTGTAACATCTACACAAGCCAATATATTTGATATTTCAAAATATAAAAGTTTGTTTTCATTTTTTCGATATTATGCATAGAACACAATGGGCAGGTCCGAGTACAAGGACGAGCATGGCTATTCTTGGTATTCCCCTTATTTGCTGAGTCCTCAATATTCCCACTCGATGTGTGTAGGGAGCAAAGATTTATTTTTAATTTTTTGCTAGTCTAGCGAACTTTCACTTCACTACCCATAAATGCGCACATGCATCCGGAATCGAATTATGTGAAAGAAGAAATGCATTCATGCTTGACAATTGCAAGTTCAATATTTATGGCTTTGAATATTTTGAAGCAAACAAGTGGACAGTTTTATGGAAAATATTATGATTCATGCAATCCGCTCGTAATGCCGACTTTCATGGCGATTCGCTTGTTAAATGCTTTATCGACTTTACGGTCTTTAAAGTCGCTCGTTCGTTCGAAGGCGGTGCGTTGCATGTTGCCTGTGCGTGTCTGCAAATGCTAATCCACGTGCATGCAAGCAACGCACACACGCACGAAAATATACACATGCAAGATGCAAATATTGCACTTACTCGCTTATGCAATGTCAAAGTCTAGGTCACTCTCTAATTGCCAGGGGCGCTCAGGTGCCGCTGGAACAAAATGGCGCGCTTTCGCCCAATGACGGCAGCACTAAGGAAATGTTAAATGGGAAGCGGTTGAACAAAATTTCATGGTCCGCTCATAGCCGTCGTCCTGCAAATAGCGCGCTGCTTCATTCCTTGATATTTAGCTTCTTTGAAAATGTAAGTGGCGACCGCTTTAAAGTGGTGTTTTGGCTATATATGTAGGTGTGTAAATAATAGGGTAAGCACACCTTTAATTGCCCTACAGAAAACATTTCAAAACAGCTGCCACAAAAATATGACGTCAGTCTTAGGGCGCCACTGCTTTACTGACATTGAGTCAGTTTTTAGAAAATAATGAAAATTTTCTTTCAAGTCGAGATATTTTTTGCTGTCATTAAATATGACGTAGTGAAAACCAGCCTTAATTGTTGACGTCTTAGTAAGATTCTTACCACATATACAATTTTCAATTTTCTAAGAGACACATTTTTATACCCTACACCTATGGTAATAGGGTATAATAACTTTGTGCGAAAATTGTAACGCATTAAAGGAGCGGTCCTAGGTATAGACATAAGTATATAGAAATGATCAGAAACACTTTCTCTTTTCATTTCCGGTTGTCCGTCTGTCCGTCTGTCCGTCCGTCTGTCTGTCTGCGTGTACGCAAAAAAGATAAAGAAGGAGTTGTCCGATTTGGACCAAATTTGGCACTCAGTCACAGTGAACCTCGGGTTAGGTAAAGTGTTAAAATTATTCAAATCGGTCGAAGGATACGCCCCCAATGGGCCTTTAAGTCCCTCTACCTCGGGTTTTTTGCGATCAAATTGCTGTAATTTGTCTAATTACTCATTAAAAGGAATAATACTTGGAATTCAAGTTAAGGGGTCGGTCATCTATGTCATACGAAACAAGTAAGGAAGTATCAGTCGGGTTTCACCGACAGATAAATATCCTACACCATGTTCCCAAGTAGGGTGATAATTCACTGAAATTGTGGGTGCATTTGATTTACAACCCACATAGTGGGCGGACCACGCCCATTTTTGGCAGACTACAAGATATACCTAATAGGACTATACATGCCAAATATTGATGCTCTGGCAGGTGTACAACAGATGTTATCGGTATATTTATTTTACTGCCCCCATGGTGGGCGGACCATGCCCATTTTTGGAGAATTAAAAGATATTCTTACCAGGAACGAAGTAACCAAATCTAGACACTCTGGTGTATATATTATGGAAGTTAAGAAGGTTTTTCGTTTATCGCCTATATAGTGGGCGCACCACGCCCATTTTCTTCTATGGCATCTAAGACCTATATATCAACTTGGGAACCGAATTTCATTCATTTATATTCGTAACTAGTCAATTGGGAGCCATTTTACCGGAAAAAGTTTGCCGCCTATATAGTGGGCGGACCACGCCCATTTTTTCGTATGACATAGATAACCGCCCCCTTAACTTGAATACCAAGTATTATTCTTTTCAATGATTAATTAGACAAATTACAGCAATTTGATCGCAAAAAACCCGAGGTAGAGGGACTTATAGGTCCATTGGGGGCGTATCCTTCAACCGATTTGAATAATTTTAACACTTTACCTAACCCGAAGTTCACTGTCACTGTGTACCAAATTTGGTCCAAATCGGGCAACTCCTTCTTTCTTTTTTTTGCGTACACGCAGACAGACAGACGGACGGACAGACGGACAGACGGACAACCGGAAATGAAAAGAGAAAGTGTTTCTGATCATTTCTATATACTTATGTCTATACCTAGGAAGGCTGCTTTAATGCGTTACAATTTTGGCACAAAGTTATTATACCCTATTACCATAGGTGTAGGGTATAAAAATGGGCATGGTCCGCCCACTATATAGGCGGCTAAGTTTTTCCGGTAAAATGGCTCCCAATTGACTAGTTACGAATATAAATGAATGAAATTCGGTTCCCAAGTTGATATATAGGTCTTAGATACCATAGAAGAAAATGGGCGTGGTCCGCCCACTATATAGGCGATAAACAAAAAATCCTCTTAACTTCCATAATTTAAACACCAGAGCGTCCAGATTTGGTTACTTCGTTCGTGGTAGGAATATCTTTTAATTCTCCAGAAATGGGCGTGGTCCGCCCACAATGGGGGCAGTAAAATAAATATGCTGATTACATCTGTTGTACACCTGTCAGAGCATCAATATTTGGCATGTATAGTCCTATTAGGTATATCTTGCAGTCTGCCAAAAATGGGCGTGGTCCGCCCACTATGTGGGTTGTAAATCAAATGCACCCACAATTTCAGTGAATTATCACCGCACTTGGGAACAAGGTGTAGGGTATTACTCTGTCGGTGAAACCCGACTGATACTTCCTTACTTGTTTTAGAACATTTTTGTGTCTCGATGGTAAGTTCAATTAATTTTAATAAAAAGCGCGGTAGAAAAAATAAAAATTTTTTAAGTTTGTTCACAAGCCATCATCGAATTTGGTAAAGAATTTTATGACGGTGTAAAGCTTACTAACATGTCAATGCTTGAAGTTCATGCCGAGGTGGTAGTAACAACGAACAAACCTTCGAAGCTCGCTTGGAATGCCACCACGGCGAACGTCACGATAAACCTCTATATACACAGTCGCTATCTAGGCAATAACATCGGATTGCATACCGTCCAAAAATATCATGCAGTCCAAGGTAGCTTGGGAGGTTGGTGCCACCGAAACCGATATCCTTGGATATTTTAAGTACCGGAATTTCGGCAATATACAGATGAATTATAAAGAGGCGAACAACTTGAGATCTGCTTTGCAATATGTTTACATAACAGAGTTACATAAGACTAAGCAAAATTGAAATATGTACTATCAATAATATTTCAACTTTTAGCTCGCTTATATACAGAAAAACAGGAAATGGTTGTAACAGACGCCAAAGAATTTCAGATGTTGTCAATGGAAGAAGAATCTCAATATTTTATTTTTTTTAAATAAACAAGAAATCAAAAAGCCTACATACAAAGATGAGGCATCTGAAAATAGAAATAAGAGGTATTAAAAATGTATCCGTTATTCTGAAAGACCTTTTGTTTGTGCAGGAATGCTATGCACAAAAATTAGGTCAAGGTAAAGACGAGTAACATTTTAGTTTTAAACGGTGCTTTTTATACCCTACACCTATGGTAATAGGGTATAATAACTTTGTGCGAAAATTGTAACGCATTAAAGGAGCCGTCCTAGGTATAGACATAAGTATATAAAAATGATCAGAATCACTTTCTGTGTTGATTTCCGGTTGTCCGTCTGTCTTGCTGTCCGTGCGCACAGGAGAGAAAGAAAGAGTTTTCCGATTTAGACCAAATTTGGCACACAGTCGCAGTGAACCTTCCACTACTTCAAGTTCCGAGATTATCAAAATCGGTTGAAAGACACGCCCACAACGGGCCAGTAAGTCCCACAACCCCGGAATTTTTACAGTAAAATTGCTTAAATTTGTTGAAATATTCATAAAAAGGAATGGTATTTGGTATTTAAGGTACGGTGTGGGCCCTCTACGTGATACAGAAAAATGGGCGTGGTCCGCCTACTATATATACGGTAAGCGGAAAATCCTTATAACTTCCATAACATATACACCAGTCTGTCCATATTTGGGCACTTCATTGCTGGTGAGAACACCTTTTAATTCTCCAAAAATGGGCGTGGTCCGCCCACTCAGTTACTTGGTGTAGGGTGTTACTCTGTCGGTGAAACCCGACTGATGCTTCCTTACTTGTTTAAACTAAAAAGAGAAGTAATAAGTACCTATCCACATATCAAGTACCTAAGAATATTTCTCCGTTTGTTAATTGTTCTGTTTACCAAATCGCTATGCTTTTTTTTTCTTCTAAAATATTTTTCTAATCAAATCAATACCGGTATCCCCTTTTTAAGAAAACTGAATAACATAATATCGGCTCCGGAAAGTAACATAATGAGCTTAATGGATGCATAAGTTCCAGCAGAAATGCTTTCAAAAATAATTTGCTCATGTATTTGAACAGTATATGTAACAACTCTAGTGAAACACTTTAACTTTAACAATTTGTTTGTACACTGGATAGGTTAATCAATTAAGTAGTCAGTAAGAGAATTAATTACTCTGTTTGATGAACTGAATTAAATAAATAAATAAGTAAGAGCCAAAAAAGCTATAAATGTACGAGGAACCTCATTGTCCAGGGCCTGACCTCAAAGCTGACCTTTTAAGAGCAACACTTTGAGTTGTTCACTATAAAAATATAAAAATATTTAGAACAAGTAAGGAAGAATCAGTCGGGTTTCACCGACGGAGTAATACCCTACACCAAGTAACCGAATAGGGCGATAATCCACTGAAAGAAATGAAATTGTGGGTGCATGTAATTTACAACCTACATAGTGGGCGGACCACGCCAATTTTTGGACAATAAAAAGGTATTCCTATTAGGAACGAAGTAACCAAATCTGGATGCTCTGGTGTATATATTATGGAAGTTAGGAAGATTTACCGTTTATCACCTATATAGTGGCCGGATCACGCCCATTTTCTTGTATGCCATCTAAGACCTATATATCAACTTGGGAGCCAAATTTCATTCATTTAAATTCGTAAATAATCATTTGGGAGCCATTTTACCGGAAAAATTTTGCCGCCTATATAGTGGGCGGACCACGCCCATTTATTCGTATGATATAGATGACCGACCCCTTAACTTGAATACCAAGTATTATTCTTCTCAATGAGTAATTAGACAAATTACAGCAATTTGATCGCAAAAAACCCGAGGTTGTGGGACTTACAAGCCCATTATGGGCGTGTCCTTCGACCGTTTTGGCTAATCTTAGAACTTATACTAAGTTAAGGTTCACTCTAATTGTGTACCAAATTTGGTCGAAATCGGACAACTCTTTCTTTTTCTCCTGTGTAAACGGACGGCCAGACAGACAGACAGACGGACAGACAGACAGACAGACAGACAGACAGACGGACAGACGGACAACCGGAAATCAACCCATAAAGTGATTCTGATCATTTCTATATACTTATGTCTATACCTAGAACGACTCCTTTAATGCGTTACAATTTTCGCACAAAGATATTATACCCTATTACCATAGGTGTAGGGTATAAAAATAGAACACATAGTAGCATCTATTGACAAGAACTATTTGCCGAATCTTAACCAAATATTTGTGCCTAACAGCATGCGAGTTGGGAAGCACTTTTCACATGGGGTCTTTTTGACCCCGTCGCAATGGCCAAGTGCTAAAGACAATCTCAGAGACGGAGTGGATTAGAATTCCAGAAATGCGCTGCTGTGCTGTCCTAATTAAATTAACTGAATTTATTAATTAAGTGATTGCTTGCGCACAAAGGCGCACAGCTATGGAGGCGGGGTGAGTGAGTTAGAAAGGAGGACAATCGCAGCTCTTGCCGCAAAAAAGTAATCCCGCTGATGCGTGCGTTTTTGAGACACATGCGATTACAATCAGCGCAGCACCTGGGGAAATCAGCAAGCGCAGAATGGAGCCGCAAAAGGAAAGGGCGCACTCAGCAGAGTCAATAACGCAACGGCAACAAAAGCAACAATTCCAATTGGATCAATCAACTGAATACTGAATTCCCTTTAAATTTGCCAAAATGCTGAGTATGTGAAAATCGCTGCAAGGCAACGGGAAGCGAGAGCTTCTGTCTTAGATACACTTTTGCCTAATAGATACATTCGCAGCAGACGAATTTGCGGTGTCGCAATTGCTGCTAAGTCGATTTATGATGCTCTTCCGGAATTACACACTGACAACGCAAAGCAATCAATATCTCAGTGTGTTGTGTAGAACAGGATGAAAATGGAAGTGGAACAAAGAAATGGACTGAACAAACATTTTGGTTACCTCTTCATTGGCATCGATTGTAATGATATTTATTTTTTTAATGTATTTCTTCCTTTCGTATTATTTTGTATCTGTTTTGTAAAACCGAAATATAAAAAATTTATTTTGATTCAGTGTCTCACGAAAATCAAATGGAAAGGACTATATTACATCATTCATTAGAATGTGGGAGCAAACATCAAAATTAGATCTGAAATTATAAAAAGTCAAGCAGAAATTCGGAGTCGGAATTAACATTTCGTAAAGTTTGAAGGCCAAATGCGGAAACGAGAATTATGATCTATTGAGCCTGTGCAGATTCTTGTAAAACCCCAGAGCAGACGTGGCAGAGGCTGATGTTAGGCAAAGCTGAGCATTAACGGCGTTATTCCGTAGATCATGTCGAGCGTGTGAAAATAGAGGCTGCAGCTATCGTAGTTGGAGTGCGAAAGTAGCATGGGATAACGTGGATCCTATAGAATGATCAAACTGGAGAAGACGACTGCGAAGCGCCTGAAGCGAAGCTCTGCAGCAGGCCGTAACTCAGTACGCCCCGATTTATTGTCCAAAATCGCCCAATGAAAACACAATTTATATAAACAACAAAATTTCACGTCGAGGAAAAAATCATTTTCAATACTGGTTATATTATCCACCTATATCGTTAATTCTTTCGTATTGCATTCCTGAAATACTTTCGATTATCAATTTCCTTATTATGAAAACCAGCACTCAGATCCGCAACTACCCTATACGCTGAGTACCTACGTTCTAGCGTAGCGCCTCCTGATTTTAGAGACTTCAAAAGAAATTTCTCCATGAAAAAGCATTTAAAGTAAATAAACAAAATTTATTAAAAATCAAAAAAGTCATATCATATCTTTAGCCTTTATCAAGAGACATAGTTCCAACCTTAAGGATCCATACACTAGGAAGCTACTCTATAGTTCCTTTGTAAGGTCTAAATTGGAATATGCGTCACTTATATGGAATCCATACTGCAATGTGCATAATATACGACTAGAACGCGTTCAAAAAAGATATCTAAAATTTGCTTTGGGTTGTTTGAATTTTGATTTGCCTTTACCTCCATATATAAATCGTTGTAAGCTTATTGCCATGGTACCTCTTGCAACGCGAAGAAAGGTGTCTTCAATTTGCTTTATTTATGATGTGATCTGTGGATATATTGATTGCCCAGATTTACTGCAGCTTATAAATTTTAATGTTCCTTTGAAATCTCTTAGACGTTCTAAAATATTCTATACTGATGCTTTTAAGTCAAACTATGCTTTGAATGAGCCAATTACAAGATCTCTTTTAGAAATAAATAAGTTAAGTGTTAAATTTAATATTGATTTTTCAATGTCTAGAAATGAATTTAAATCTGCTGTACTATCTTTCCTTTCCTAGATAATAGTTTATCTTTACAAGCTTAACATATTTTATATTTAGTCTGTAAGGTTCACTGTAAACCATAAATTTAATAAATTGAATTGAATTACGTAGCGAATCTTTCAGTCGGCTCCACCAGCAGTAGCTCTCGCCGCAAGAAGAATAGCTTTATCAATCTTAGCTGAAAGTAAAACAATTCTTTCTAGGGAATCCGAATCTCCCATACAAATAGGGTTCCCTCATAAAATTTTATAGTTGCGCTCACGCCACCGGAGTGAGTTCCATTTTGACATAATTCGGTTGCTCATTTCGAAACGAAGGATTTCTCTTCTTCTTATCTTTTCTTCCATTCTATGCGTATTTTTCGATATATTTGCTAACGACATTTTAAATGGTTTACTCTGTATGGTTTACTATACATATGTACATATGTATGTTTATTAAGTCTTATCTGCTATGGAATTATAGGTCAACAATTTGCATAATCCCTCCGCCATTGAAACAGTCTTTGATCAGACCAAGCCAATTACTTATCCGCTATCAGCGGAAAATATGATGTTTGTAAATATAAACAGCCACCGGAGGCGTCAGCTTAATAGCCCATTAAAATGCAATTGCTTACTGTAAGTACGACATTTGGCTTTACTATTGCAAGTACAACGGATTTTAAAAGCTAGCACCAAAGCGAATTATGAGCTGATTTTCGGTTGGTGCAGGTCCCAACGGCAGTGGCAGGCCCGTAGTACGGCCGGGTGCAATCGTTAAACCGGTCCCAGCGGAATTTCCATACCTGGCTTCGAGCCATGCTCGCCTCCTCTGCCGGTCTTTATTATTATGTGTGTGGGTGGGTGTATCTGTGTCTGTTTCGCACTTTGTTGCTTTGTGCTTTTATTGCAAAACAGCAAATTTCATTTATTCGAAAGGAAATTGCCGCTTTCCGCTCTTGCAGGTTTGCAGGCGGCTTTTGGCAATCGGAATTAATTTTCATGGCTGAGAGCGCAAATTCGATTGAATGCAATAATTTCATTTGGATATAGCAATTTATTGGTTTGTGCCTGTGTAGGCAATTTTATGTGTGTGTTGGTATCGTAATTTGGCAATATAATTTGCAATTGCATTTCGAAGTTGTTGGTAAATTGGTGGATGCTCCGGTGTTCCATGCATCGATGAACTCGTCGGCCATGCAGCCGCACCTGTGCGTGACCCCTCCCTGCTCTATCCGCTGCAACGGCTCCTTAGCCACATGGGCGCAATCAGTCGGATTGGTGTTAAGTGCGCCCGCGGGACTGGCAGCAGTCAATTGACAACTTTTCGCTTATCAATCACTGAAATTGCTGTGTCAATTTGAAATATTGAAACGATCATTAGCTGCAAGGAGTGTGCAGCCGATGTGCCATGTGATGTCAATGGGAATTGGCCATGCTGGAAGGCGGTTGTATTTGCATTCACTGCAAGGTTCTGTGTTGCCAACGGCCCGCTTTAGACGCTTTAAACTATTTATAGCAGCATATTGGCTCTCTTATTATGAAAATTGTTGCTATGCTGAGTAGATACCAGTTTATTCCACTCGGAAAAGCTTCGTCTACTCTTTCAGCTGATTTCGTATTTTTCCGAGCACAATGTATAGCTTGCTCTTACTCCTTTGGGCCGTCAGATATGCTGGTTAGATCATCCGATTTCAGCTTAGAAATGCAAAGTTCATATGAATGAATCATGCGTACGGAATTCGCTCCATTCCGTCTTCTTCGTTTCACAGTTTTGAAGCTTCATCTTCGTCATTGCAAGGACTTCGTCATTCTTTGACTTGATCAACTTAGAATCAGATTTTTGCATTGAGATCTTCGATTTCATCATTGTCTTCATCATCGTTTATTTTAATTTATTCAAGTGTAATGTTTAAAGCGGATTTTAAAACTTTGGAGCTTGAATTTTCTGATTTCTTGCGCTCCTGAAAAACATCTATTTACTAAAGATGTTATTGCTCGAGAGTAGAGAATCAATTTCTATTTTCAATTTATAATTTTTTTCAAAATTGTTGTCTGTTTTTGGTTATAACAGCTGAGATCGAAACAACACGCCTCACTCTTTTGAGTTTGTTAATTGAATACGAAAACTTGATGCTTACAAAGGCAAGGTTCAATTTGATCCCTAAATATTTGCAAATTTCTGAACATATTCGATCAGGAAACAGAGCTTTAGATTTTTAAGCGTATCGCATAACTGGCCTATGTGGGTAGCTCGAAGTACCATGGTTATGTTTGGGTATTCGGATTTTTACGAGTAATTTCGGTGCACGCGAGTTTTCGAGCTCCCGAATGACCCAGTCATGAGAATTTCAACAAAATTTCGACACAGCCTAGGACACAGGATAAGTAGCTTTCTCGTCTATTTCTTAATCCAGCTTCAGTCAATGTCAATTCAATTTCCAAAGATGGCTTGAAGGCTCGAATGTATTCGTATATACAAATTCGAAATACCTTGGCGCTAACCGGCTTCGATCGCGTATTTGAGTCAGCCACGTACTAAGATACCTATAGGTATCACCATGTAGAAGCATTCTTCGAATTGTGCGGCACGAAGTCGGGAAAAGTAAGTGCTGCCTCTTTTAAGTCAAACAACACCGAATTTATAGCATCGCGCGCTGCAACCGAATCGCAGGCAATGATAAACCCATAAATACCAATGAGTGCAATCTAGTCAGCTGCAGCTCGCCATTGTGGACGCAACTCCCTCCCTGCGTGCCATCCATTTCGCTACATGTTTATCTCGCGAACGGCATGAGAGTGACTAATAAATTACAGGTGAAAGAATGGCGAAGACAAACAAACTCCCTGCTGACTATTGAGCCAGTGTTGCCACTAAAACATAACAAGTTCCCTTTTGGAACAAAACTTTTTCTTTTTCCAGCGAAATCGAAATTTCCATGTCATTATTATTTTCATTGTTTCTCAGATGCTTGGAGTCCCAAGAAGAGAGCTGATACGTGAGGCGGGATCTGTAATAGGTTTTGATGCCATATAAGCAAGTAATGAATGTCTTTTATCGATATCTTACAACAAATTTCACAGCAAGCCTTGCTATTAACTTAAAGGAGAAGTGCCAAAAAAACTTTTTGAGATACTTTCACTTCGATAGCTGAATTGTTCGTACCTTTTGCGAGTAGCTACCCTGTATGAAATTTCTTATAGCGTGATGATCTTTGGCGCTTCGGTGGTTGCATCAGTGATTTCGCAGGATGATACAGCCTGTCTTGAAGTGCTCGAGAAAAAGTGTTCCGCAGAATCTTCGGCCCGATCCGAATGAACCACGAACTGTACGAGCTCTACGCCGACTTTAGCATTTTCAGCCGCATCACTATCTAGCGGCTTCGCTGGCTAAGGCATATCGTGCATATAGAAGAAGGAGCTCGAGGGAATATGATATTTGAGGCAGTAGTTGAAGGACTAAGGCCGTGCCTCCGATGGAAAGACCAAGCAAGGGAGGCACTAGCAATGGTTGGCATTTCCAATTAAAGAAGGCGCGCGCTTGAAGAGAAGCCCTACGTCAGGTCGTAACCCGGCAACGGGTTTTTACTAGCCAACTAATGATAATTAAGGATTATGAACTGGGCTACGGGACTAAAAAGGTGGCAACGCTTATCTTAACAGCGGAAAGCAGTGATATGCGCGCTGCGGCGCGCCGGGCGGTGGACCCAGTCGAGTGTTGCACCTTTGCGCGAAACTCTTTTTAAGCTATTGCTTTGTTTGTTTTTGCGTTTTGTTGTTGTTGCTATTGTGCACTTGGGAAAGTTGCAGCTGCAATGCTGAAAAATTGTTACTGCTACTGCGAGTACTTGAGCGCTGCGGCAACTTGGCAGCGCAGTTGGATTCAAATTTTATAGCACACAAGTTTGGCATGAAGTCGCTCGTCTGTGCAGCAGCAGCACCAACTGCTGCCACCAAAAGCGCTCCCTGCCAGCGTGGCAAGGGCGCTGAGGTGTGAAAATATTTTCGGTCGAAACTTGTTGTTGTTCTTCTCACTTCCGGCTTGGAGTTTTCCTGCCTTGTTGCAGTTATGGCTTCTGTTTTTTATTGGTTTTGTGTTTTGTTGTTGTTTGCCGTTCCCTATTTTTTTGTTTGTTTGAAAAATTTAGTGCTACCTGCAGGTGAACATAAAAGGTATCATATTTTCGAAAACTTTTGAACTGCATCGAAAGGGAATTGTCTTATGTTTGCAGTCAAGCGTATTGCGCTTTAACATTTAAACGTATTCGTTTTATCTTAGTTACAAAAGATTGCAGCGGTTTACTTCTTCAGGTTATGAGAGAGTTTGGAGAAAGCGTCAGCGGTTGCATTTTGAGTTTTTGCATGTTGTATATGTATGTATGTATATAAATAGGCCGGCGCAATTGTAACCGTAAAAATATATATTCACACATTATTTATAATTTTTTTTAACATATGAAGGCATTATATCTTTCCCAACATCGTACGAAGTTTTCGGACATTGTATAACTGTGGCCAAACGGAGTAAAAACATATCTCATTTCGAAATATTGGACTGTAATTCATTATTTATGAAGAATAATCATTTGAAAATATTGACTAAATTCGTGCCTACAACTTAAGTATCATTGACGCGAGTGCTTTTAAAAAGAACATTGAATTTTTTCTAAAATTTTTTAGGTGAATCTGGTAACTTTGGCAACTCTTTGTGCCAATTGACTGCTATGAAAATAAAGCTTCTCGGTCCCGTTAGCTTGTACTTGAATAGAACCAACCCGTATGTACATGCTTTGTACTAAAAATTTGCGCAAAAAGCTCGTGTGGCCTTAGGCATAGCTTTCTCGCATTACCTTGTGTATGCTTATTATATTTTGCACAAATTAATGGGACCTTCAAAAAGCTTTTCACGGCACAGAATACTTTCAGAGAATTGCTAATTCATCGCGAGAAGTGATGAAGAAAAAATTTAAGAAACAAATACTTATTTTTATTAAATGTTATGAGGTCGACTGAGATTTGAAGCAAGGCCTCCAGCAACTGCGACCAAGCACTTGTCCACTGAGCTATCGCGGAGCGGAACGAAAAACCTAAAATACGTAAAAAGTTATGGGAAGCGGTGAGAAAAAGAAATATTCTTTGCTTTTCGACCTATTTAGGAAATTCCAACAAATTTTCTTTCTGGAAAACCGAGCCATAACCCAGATGAATATGGTCAAATTTAGACACTGCAATCAGTTTTATATGTATGACTCGGATGGTAGATAGAGTTTTTGGTATGTAGTTTGGGAACTCCACGCTCAATTGGAATTGTCATGAATTTTGTAATATAAATAAGCGAATAACACACATTTTAGTTGAAAAAAAAATAATATTTACATGGAAAGCGCGCGGAATGGTCCGTCGGCTTATATATGTATGTTGTGAATTGAAATTGTGAAAATAGATTCGGAATATGTTAAAATATTAAGTTTTTTCAGTACTTCGAGCTTTAACTGAGCATACTTTAGTGGGTGTTAATGTCTCAACTAGATATTAGTTAAATCTTAATGATTTTGGTAGTTAGGAGGTGTAGTATTGGTGGGAAGGAAAATTTTGGTTTATATTGCCGATAATTTCTATACAGTTAGTTCCATAGCACACATATTTTAAGAACTGTTCAAATGTCAAACTCTATTCCCTATAGAAAATTCCTTAACGCCGGATTAAGCTTAAGACTGAAGAAATGTATGCATTTAATTAATAGTTTTAACTTTGCTCAATCTTTTCAATTAAACTTGCAATGATTAACTGACCTTAAGCCGTAGAATTAAATTTTTAACATCAACCGAAAGGAAATCCCAAAAAAAATGTTTGAGAAAGGATATCATAGGTCGGTTTTGAGGGATTAATATTTGTTAAATTTATACATGCGAAAAATTTCGGAGTAAAATCATTCAAAAATTCTACAGGGCGAGTCAAACATTTTATAATCGACTTTAAATATTGTGTGCCCGCATTTTCGGACCGAATAGCCGCCATGAATGTTCTATTTCGAAAAAAGAGAGAGTGCAATCGGGCACAGAATTTCGTAATTTTATACAACATATTCATGGCGTAAGCATGAGAGAAACTGAAAATTCGCGGAATTATGAAAGTTTCACAATTTTTAAAGAAACTTTGCAGACTGCCCCCCTTTTCCCATCGCACATTATGTAAGGGAAACGCATTCATCTCCTATTTCTCTTATTTGTATGTACATATTTGTTTCCGTTTCGCTGCAGTGGAACTAAGGAATCTGAAAGAGAAGCAGGCAAGCGAGTAAAAAATTTAAATAAATAAATCCATCTTAAGAGAGCCAAAAAGGCGCCCCTCATATTTTAACTGCTCATTATGCGAGTTTGACATAAGAGGCCCGGAATAGACAAGCGCGGGGGCGGAGCTTGTGTTTATCAACGAGTGTGCAAATGTAGCAGCATCTGAAGTCAGCGACGCTGTCGAAAATGTTGAGAAATATTTTCACTTTTCATATGCGCATAAAAAAGCAAATGGCAGCACACTTGCCAAATTTTTAGCACCACATCTCCCCGCTGCTCCATGTCGGCTTCTTATACTTCTACTTAGCACAGCTCATGAAAATTTATGAAATATTGCACATGTTGAAACTTTAGAAAAACCAAACCAATATAGCACATGTAAAAAGTTACAGCAGTCGGTCTTACCGACTCTCGTCAATGCACTATCGTCAGGATCATAACAGAAGGTGAGTCTTAAAGACTGGCCCTTTTTGCATACCAAATGAATGTAGTGCAAAAAATATATATAGTATAAACACACTAGAACTTGTATAAAAAAGTTCTTTGCATGGGTAAATGGCGAGAAAGGTTTATAGGTTTCTTCAATTTGCTCATACATATAGTACACACATATTTAATTTTGTAAATAGCAATCGCCGAAATTAACATTTTACAACGCGGGGAACAAAACCATAAAGAATCTAGTTTACATGAAATTAAAATCCTGCAGTCGGTTCAAGTCCCAGCCGACTCATATAATCCATATCCATGGAGCTAGTTGGCAACCCTTCGAGAGTATTCTTGCCATGAAAATAAAAAGCTTCTCAATCCCGTTCGGACACGGCTGTAGAATAAATGTGTGGGACCTACAAAATAAACTTGTGCTAAAATAGTACGAGCACACACAAGTTAATGCGAAAAAGCTAGCCCTTGGCCTCGGTTTCACGTGCTAATTTATTCTTTATATTTTTTTGTCGTGTCGGTTTTAGTTGAGCTGATTTTGTTTCTCCACAAACCTGGCTTAAAAGGGAAATGTTCGTCAATGTTCTGGGAGCTACGAGTATAGCGAAGAATGAGCGGTCCTATTTTCAAGACATGTGTGTTATATAGTGTTGATATTCATAATTTCAAAAAGTTGAACAACGGACAACAACAAAGAGACTGCAACAAAATTCTCACGAGTCGCTTCGCAAGCAGTGACACGCGCAATAAACTATTTTTCCGCTAAGATTTTTAAGATTTTCTTAGAGCTAGTATTTCCTTTAGAAAAATATGAAATGGTTTGGTTTTCATACAACGCATATTTTTAAAATTTGTTTATGATACGAAATACTGTGCGACGCCTTCAGGTTACAAACATCTGCCCATATCCAACATGCACTCCCGTAGTATAGTGTATAAAGAAGAGGGAGGTATGCATATTTGCAAAATATATGATAATATGGCAGAAAGCATTCTTGTCTTTCCACTCAATTTCGCCTGCAGCACGACGGCGCACTCTAATGCGTGCGAGGCGGGTGGGCAGGCAGCCGAGCGGGCGGGCGTGCGGGCGGCTGGCAGTAGCAGCTGCTCCACTTGTCAGTTGCCTTGCTTAGCAACCCGGATTTATTCCCAAATTGTTACTAGTTACCCAAAGCAACCGAACGGCATGCAAGCGTATTCCGGCAGTCCGTAGCCGGCAACCAGCAACAACCTCCGCCATTAGAACAGCTTCAGCGCAGCCATTCACAATCAGTTGCGTAAAGTGCTTCCTTTTGTGTCTTAATGCGATTTAACAACCAGCCAGGCAACCAGCAGCCAGCCAGCACGCCCCCAGCCTACCCTGTTCTTCCGGATCTGCCCATCACTTTTCCGCTCTGACATTTTCCCATTGCTGTTTGTGACGCAGAGCACTCAAATTGCAAGCAATATGCTTTACAGCATTTCATACTTGCACACACACACACGCATACACTTACGAGCACATACACACTTATCAGCGGCACTTTTATTCCCTGCCATCACTTTCATTTCATCACTTTCGTGCACTTTCTTAAAAGCATATTATTTCAAGCAATAATTTCAATCCATACAATCACTCATACCAGTCTTGACCCCACCGCACCGCACCGCATCACACCCCTCGCACACATTCACTTTAACCCCCACTTTCCCTTGCGGACTTGTTACAATTTATTTTCCGCAATTTCTCATATTGTGATGCGCTGTGTCACTTTTTTCAATTTGGCTTAGAGTTTTCTTTTTCCTTTTACTTTTCATGTTTGTTGTTGCTTTTAAATGTTTCACATTTTAGATTTTAAGCGTTGATATAAAATTGCAAGTATATTGTGCTCGAAATTGTTCACAGATTGTCTTACTGAATGTGTTAAGTGCGTTTCACACGAATTTAAAAATGCACTCAGCAAGACGCCATGCTAAAGAAAGTTCAAAAAGAATCAAAAGCAATCGGATTTGTACTTTCTATATTTGTGGAGCTATTTCCAACATTAGCTTTTTGCTTCAGAGCATTTCATTCTAACTGCAAAACCCTTTCTTAAGATGCTACATTACAGCTTGAAATACCCAAAAAGTTACGTCTGATTGTATGTCGTTCCGGGTTAGGATAGTTTAGTCAATGGAACCCAAACATTTATTCGCGAAAATTGGCGAAGAAGGGGTTTGAGAAGCTTTATGATAGAAAAGACTACATTCGGAGAATAACGAGTTTGTCGTGAGACCTGGCTCTGCACATAGAAGCAACTTGTTGTATTGGAGTTCGCCAGAGATTTACCTCGAATTCATCGCTTTAGAGGCCGAGCACATCTACTTCGACGCATAGGGTTAGGATTAGTCGATTAAAACCTTTTTTCAATCATTTATAATTTGGAATAATGCAATTCGGTAGACTTGTGAGTCGGGAATGCTAAAGTAGAGACGAAAAATAATATTTATTTTTTCTTGGAAACGTACAACGTATAGCATAACTTACTAACATAACCGGTTTGAGAGACCAATTAATTAGTTTTCACCGATAAATATTTCTTTCAAAACTCTGTTTTCAACTCACGCTTTTTTTCCGTTTCCAACTTTTTGCTAGTACTTTGGGCATTATAATTCATTACTATTATTACTTTCCCGTAAGAAGTTTTTTAAAGGTTATTGCTGATAAGATAATTTTTGTTTAATACTCTCAGGATTTGACTTTGAACTGATTTGTGCGGCAAATATTCACCACTAAGTGCAGGACTATCTTATAATAATATATGAATGATTTTATGAATATGAAGGATTGAAACAGATTTGGGTTTCGAGAAATCAATGGCGTGTTTCTTCAAGTAAATATACCTAATTGTAAAATAATATATGTATATGTATGTATTCAAAACATCAAAGGGTACCCTGACACAATGACAATAGGCATACACTCTGAGAGTGGAACTGCAGTGGTTGCACTCAGCCCATATACAAATTTTTAAAACTGGCATAAAATTACGTGCGACTAAATGTAGTTGAAATGCCCCGATCTACAACTGTAACTTTCCATTAACTTCGACTATCCTAGTTTATTTTGACCCTTATATTATAAAGATTTTATAGCAATTGAAATTTTGTGTACCTTTCACACAAGACGACCTTCGAAATGCAACCCTGTGTCGTCAAGTTTTTATTGTGGAACGCCCTGATTCAATTTGACCTAAATGATTTCTGATTTGTTGTAAAAAAACAGAAAAGACAGAAAATTTCGGTTTTAAATTTGCCATAGATACAGAAAAATCTTGGCTGTCCAGTTGAAAGGCTCATCAAAAACTATGGCTGTTGCTTTAACATGCGCCCTGGCATTTCTATGAAAAGTTCAATTTTGAGAAATGTCATCATAAGTTGCTGTAAGCTTTTTGGCCGCATCCCCAAAAAAATTTGGTTTTGTCGGCTCATTCACTTTTTCCTTATACTATTATATTTCGAACGTACTTTTACCATTTTAGGGGTTGAACCATTGTCAACTTTAACCTAGTTTGCAACTTTCGCAGAGCTAGGAATGATCTCTAGTCGGTGACTGTAGTGCACTGCAGAGCTGTCCAAATTAACAGAGCGTGTAATGGTAGAATTACTCTAGCGGTAAGGTTAGAAATCGTGTCAGCTGACACAATCTATCTTACCCGAACACAATGTTCGCTATTACTCTGACCGGATTGAGTAGTAGAAATTTCTGTGTCGATTAGAAAACTACTGCAAAAGTCGTGTCAGCTGTGAAAAGAATGTTGCCACCCAAAAAATTCATTGAAAATTTAAATAGAATTAATGCTTTTCCTATGCAAGAGGTAATATGGCAACACTGATTAAAACAAGCGAATATTTATTGGAAATACAGTCCACCTGCGCTTTCGTTTGCTTTTAATTTGTACACATCGTACATTCTACACAACACTCAACAAATTGAGTCAATTATTTCGTCGTTTGAATTCATTTTTCACGATATATTTTGTTTGTGAATTCTGTTGCAGAAAAGTGTTGCCACTTCGATTTTAGTTCAACAAAAGAAGTGATTGTTTTTGCCGAAATTAGTTAAAAAAGTAGTACACAATATAGAGGTATAACAATTGTGATAATTATGTGCCATAAATTTAATAAAGAATGTAAAATTTCATCTCAGAAGAAAATAAACAGTGTGTTTCTTTTGTGCACAAAACTATACGGCAGCACTAGCAAAAAGAATAGACTGACAGCTGCAATCCGTTTAGCTGTTAGCGTAACTGGGCAAATTGCTATCCGGCACGATTGAATCCGACACCGCTGGACTAATTAGACCATAAGATTTACAAAAAATGACGTCAATGAGAAAAAAATTTAAACATCTCGTAATCAACCAGGAAAAAAAATCAACAAATTGAAAATCCTCTTAGTTTACTCAAGCAGAGAGCCGTAAAAATATTTCACCAGCGAAGTTTGTCGATTTCCAGATTAAGCCGCACAATTTTAAATGCACGTTCTATGTCCAGTGGAATGTAGGAAGTCCTGCAATACGCTAAATCGCCTTACGCTCTTTATTCCATTCCCCTGACAACCACAACGTCTATTCCGTAAAGTGCTCAGCATTTGCCAAATGTACGTTCGTACGTATTAGGCTATTCTGACTATGAGCTACGGATATCTGCGGAGATTTGCTTTTTTTCCGCATTGGAGAAATGCTGTCGAATGCCGTTGAATGCTGTCGTCTGCGACAAGGACAACAAATGCATCACATTCCGGCAAGGAGCGCACAAAAACAGTCCGCATAATAAAGTCGAAATGTTGTTTTCTTTTGTAAGCTTAATCAATCAAGGACTGACAGCACACATTCGCATAAATCAAATTTCACAGAAAATATTTCGCTTCGCTGCTGTTTTTTCTCGCAGTGCAATGCCACACGATTGTGTGTAGCAGCATCCATGGTGGCATGGGTGTATGTTGTGCCGTCTATGCCTGGAAGACATCCCCCTTTAAATGCGCCCTACATAAAAAAAAACGAATGTAAAGATTCCCTTAAGCTCGCAAAGTTTTAATGCAAAATTTTATATGGAAAATTATTTTCGCTAAAAATTCCTCGATGCAAGAAATCGTGTTGAATATCAAAAATTTCAATATCTGATTGTGTCAAAAAAATCAAGCGCATCTGCATCTATTAACTTGGTGTACCATATTTGGATTCAGCTTCTACAAAATGCATTAACAAATCATAACAAATGAAGATTTAAAAGATATTCAAGCATAAAAAATACATCATGTATAATTGCGATTTTTTAGAAAGCAAAGAAACTTTGCTAATTCCGAAGCCAGCAAAAATGATCAAAGGCTTGAAACTAGCAGATCGGAATACTATACCTAAGCTGGGGTTGTCCTGATTAATAATTAATAATTAATAATAATAATCTGCTTTTTAATTCCTTAATGTGCTTACAATGTTTGAAATATATTTCTACTCGCATTGAATTTTATTTTTCGGTAGAAAGCTGAGACTGCAACAATATGTTATGTAAATATGTTACATAACATTTGTGCGATTGTACAGTTATCCATAATTAACGCTAAATAAACAGAAGGAGATACATATACAAAACATAGCATGATTGTAGGGTCGCATTCAGATAGCCCGGTTCCTAAACAACATCTAAGGCCTTACCAAACTAATTATATCCACACTTTACAGGGAGTTAAATCAAACGCAAAAATTTTAAAAACAGATATTTTAAGCAGTACTATACCATAACAACAAATGAAACTATTTTTTAAGAACTTTGTTTTAAATTACTCCTTCAATTTGAAGATAAAAAAAATAGAATCTATCTTATCCGAACACAATGTGCGTTATTACTCTAAACGGATTGCGTAGTAGAAATATCTGCGTCAATTAGAAAACTACTACAAAAATCGTGTCAGCTGTGAAAAGAATGTTGTCATACAAAAAAGTCCCTGGAAAATTGAAATAGAAATAATGCTTTTCCTACGCAAGAATTAAAACGGCACCACTGATTAAACCAGCGAATATTTATTGGAAATACAGTCCACCTGCGCTTTCGTTTGCTTTTGATTTGTACACATCGTCCATTTTACACACCACTAAGCACATTGAGTCAATTATTTCGTTGTTTGAATTAATTTTTCACGATATATTTTGCTTGTGAATTCTGTTGCAGAAAAGTGTTGCCAGTGACCTTCGATTTTAGTTCAACAAAAGAAGTGATTGTTTTTGCCGAAATTAGTTAAAAAAGTAGTACACAATATAGAGGTATAACAATTGTGATAATTATGTGCCATAAATTTAATAAAGAATGTAAAATTTCATTCAGAAGAAAATAAACAGTGTGTTTCTTTTGTGCACAAAACTATACGGCAGCACTAGCAAAAAGAATAGACTGACAGCTGCAATCCGTTTAGCTGTTAGAGTAACTGGGCAAATTGCTATCCGGCACGTTTGAATCCGATCCGTCTGGATTAATTAGACCATAAGACGCCAATGAGTGGGATCACAGCCATGCGCAAGAACCCACCTATAGCACGGCAGCCAACCCCTCTATCTCTTGCGAGCGATCGCTTAGGTGCAGCCAACTTAATACCGGCTCTTTTCTTCCTGTTACAACCGCAACCTCGTGTGGACGTGTTTTTCTTCAAGCAACTTGAAAATAATCAAAATCCATCGCGTTATTTATATCATAAACATCTTTAAGTTTTCTTTGTGAAAAAAAAACGGAATCGCCCTCTGCGACCTCTCAAAACCTTATTTTCATTTCATAAACTTTAAAATCAATAAATCGGCTAAAGGAGAAACGGGATAAGCCCAAACATGTGTGTTTATTTCATTTCTTTAAGGAGCGCTATCAGGCTCCTGAAAATGGTCCTTCGAGCCGGATGAGCCATTTTCTTGAGTTAGGCGGTTAGGTTCGGAGTTGACCCACCGTGGTTCCCTGGCCCATTTTGGCGATAGCCAATTACTTTACTACTGCTCTTCGATTTGAGTTCAAGTTCAGATGAGGGGACTATTATTATAAAATTTTGGTAAAGTAGTACGCAATAAATGGCTGCAAAAAAGCATCATATATTTTATAAAGATATAAAATTTCACCTCAAAATAAAATAAATTCAACAGTCTTGTCACGTATCTCAGTAATAAATCTTATTTAAAGCTGGACAATGTTTGTGACTTTTTTCTTCGTCAAAAATTGGAGCAGAAACCTTTCGGCGGCTGAGCATTATGCTTTAAAAGAAGTATCCTTTGGCGAGCTCTGGCGCTGCCAATTTGTAAAATATTTGTTTTAAAATAGCATTCAAAACGTATAAAATATAAACAGATCTTGTTTTGAATTTGATATAGTATTATTACCAGCACAATAGATCCAAGTTGCCGTCGTGGTGCGCAACAAAGGCCATCTATGATATTATGCGAAAATTTGCAAAAATTCCTGTTCATTTCTGGTTCTTAGAGTAGCTTACCATTTAATGTGCTTAGAATTTACATTGTATGTGTCGTACAATTTGTTTGAAGAGTTTTCGTAAACTTTTTAAACTTCTAAGTTAAGTTCAATTTCTTTTCAAATGTAGTTAAAACACTTTTATTTGGGCCCCCGACCATTTAGACTTATGAGTACTCAAGCATCTATAGACGGCACCACCGATATACATAGATAGTTACATGTACATATGTGTGTGTGTGATTTAGTGTTTTAATCTGAGGCCACTGACAACTTTGAATGCTGAGATTGCTAGCAGAGAGTGACGGTTCGCTGCCAAATGGCGACCGCTAACTGACAACTTGACAATACATCAACGCATGTAAATTTAACTAGACGAACACACAGATACAGATACGAGCACGAGGCACTATCACTCCGCTGCGCTGCGCTGTGGCGGCTGCGAACACGCGCATCACTAACAAACTTTTAGGGCCACGCATTTTTCGAAATTCAAAAGTTACATAAAGTGTTTGTTTGTGTGCACACAAGCTCCAGCACGCATACATTGTAATGTAGAGAATGTATCTGGAATGGTAGCAGCTGATGCTGATGTTTGCGCTGCTCTTGAACTTGTCGGCTTTTTCGGGCGTGAGAACTTTCGAAACAAATTAAATATGCAGTCAGTTGAGTTATGACGGCTGACTTACGCTTGTTGTTGATGGATGCGGGGGGCACAGAAAAGTTGCAAATTATGTTATGCTCGAATTTCGCTAAATAACTATACTACAAGTGTGTGTATAATATTTAGCAGATACTCACCAATACATATACTGCAAACGGCATTACGACTACGGCTACCAGCAGATCTGCTATCGCTAAGGAAACTATAAAATAATTCGTGACTGTCTGCAAGGAGCGTTCGCGACACACCGAGAGTATAACTAAGATATTGCCAAAGAGCGTGAGAATCGGAAACAATATCAGTATGAGCGCCCAGTAATTGTGATCCACTGCAAATAGAGAAATAACAGGGATAATTAGTTGAGTTTACAGTCAGTAGTCAAATTGTTAGAAGGTGTTTGTAAACAAAAAATTTTTATAAAAAGCTAATATACGAAAAATGCACCAATTGAAGAAATGCTTTAATATCAGTTCGCTGTTAATTCCCATCTGATAGTCGAAACTGTTAAACTAGCCGTCATTAAGCTGTTAACTGTAAATTCACCAGTCGCACTTTCAACACAACAGTTTTATTTATGAGAAAAATATGATATACAAGTGGGGCCACCTGTCGTGTGTGTCGGAAAAAGCTTATAAAAAAAGTTAAAAAAGAAAAATTTTCAAACCTGCGGAGCTGGGATTCGAACCCGTGACCTACCGTGAATTACTGTATGCAAGCGCGCGGCTCTACCCACTGGGCTACACAACGAACTGATTTCATTCATCTTAAGTCGTAAAAGACAGAAAGTGGACAGCAGGCTGCAGGCAGCAGGCTGCAGGCCGCAGGCAAACGCTTTTTAGTCAGTCTGCGTTTTATATATATGATTTTCGTTAACACATTTATAAAAAATATTGTTATTTTTTTAAAACTACATATTTGCAATAACTTCCAAATGTTAAACTAGTCTGTCAGACAACGAAACCAAGATATAAACAAGTAAGGAAGCATCAGTCGGGTTAGCCCGACAGAATAGTACCCTACACCTAATATGGCATGGGACAGTGGGTCCACTGACAAAAAGGAAATTGTGGACGTATTAAATTTGCCGCATACAAAGTGGGTGGACCACGCCCATTTTCGACAAACTTAAAGATATTTTAATAGGACTATATACGTATGTACATAATCCAAGTATTGAGGCTCTGGAGAGTGCACAACAGTAATTATCGGTATACATATTTAGTTTTCCGCCTCCATGGTAGGCAGACCACTCCCATTTTTGGAAAATTTAAAGGTTGTCGTAACAGAAAAGAAGTGATCAAATATGGACTCTCTGGTGTATATATTATGGAATTTATTACCGCCTATTTAGAGGGCGAACCACGCCCATTTTTTCGTAGGACGTATATGGGTCACACATTACCTTAAATACTAAATACCATTCCTTCAAATTAGTAATTGGACAAATTATAGCAATTTTACCGAAGAAAATACGAGGTAGTTGGACCTACAGGCCTCTTGTAAACGTATCCTTCGGCCGATTTTGATAATCTCGGAACTTAACCTAAGTTAAGGCTTACTACGACTTTGTACCAAATTTGGCTCAAATCGGACAACTCCTTCTTTTTCTCCTGCGGCCACAGACGGACAGACAGACGGACAACCGGAAATCAAGACAGAAAGTCATTCTAAGCATTTCTATATACTTATGTGTATGGTAATATGTTATATAACCTTTATGCGAAAATTGTAACACATTAAATGAGCCGTCTCTACATTTAACCTTGCGTAGAAATATTCCGAATTTGAGTGGCTGCGAACTGAAGAATGTTATGGAAGCAAACCCATGGCTTTTAATTTTTTTGAGAATTTTTTAATTTTTCGCAATATTCAAAGCAGATCCAATATAAAATTAAAACACAGCCGTATTTCGTATATGCCTGCATAGAAAACTTTTCTCTGTATTTCCGCTTTACACTACATAAAATATTTGCCATAGAATTACGCTACTGACACGAATTCTGCTGCTATAATTGACTTTTTACTTTGACGTTGTCCATCGAAGTTGATGTGAAGTTAATGACTTAAGCTCAAGAAACGGTTTTTATCACCAGTTTCACTTCCAAAGTGATTGATGGTCTTGTATGTATACCAAGTGTCGGAAATGTATACATTTGTGCACATAGCAGCGAATGTTAACCCTTAGTGCGTTACAGTGAACTAAGCCAACTGCGATTGATTGAACCCATCTGCGATACGCGATACGGCACATAAACATCAATCGACATTTGAGAAAAATGTGAGAATTGAAAGCCTTTCCCGGTAAAAAAAAACTGTGTAGTTTTGCAGTCAGAAGATAAATCTGGAGCTCCATGGTGTTCGATTCTTTTTCCACTTTCCGCAATAATTATTTAAAATTCTTTCAATATTACAAATTTACATTTACAATTTCCCAGATTTATTCCGCGAGTAGTTTAAAACTATGATACTTCAGAATCAACTTGAAATTAAATTCCTTACGGGCTGAAAATTTTACTGTGTGTTCCGAAAATCCCTCCGGAGCTCAACCCGCTTATTACAGGAAGTCTATATGAAAACAAAAACGCAAATATAAGAAAGGGGAGGAGCGAGTAGAGAGAGTAAGAAACTTAAATAAGTAAAAAATTTTAAAACTGAGTACTATATACCCAATGACTCTTAAAGTATCTCAAGGATGACCGAACTTTAACTGATTTTTACACACCTTTTGATGAAGAATTTAATGCAAATCATTTCTATTCGTTTTGACCTTCGGTTTCTCCATATAAATATACATACATACATATCTCGCTTCTAATAAAGGAAATTTGGTTCGATGACTCTACAAAGTCTAAGGAAATTTCGAACTCGGCAGTTTGCCTTTAATGATTTTTAATTTTAGTTATATCAAATTAATTTATTTCGTCGGTCGCACCGAGCGCCATTTAGTAAAAAAAAATATTCATAGAAGTTGCTTGATCTTCTTTATGGCATATTTAAATTGTTTTTGCAACTGTTTACCAGAAAACCAGAACAGTTAAATAAATAAGAAAAATATATGAAATGAGATAGATTAGTCATGTACATCGACGATAAGTGGCACTTACCTGCACTGAGGTCGTAGCATGACGGCGATGACGAGGTTAGATTTGTGCAATTAGTTCGATAATCGATATCGGTTAGGTTGGAACTAGTTATTGTTGCTGCTGTTGTACCCGAAACCGAACTACCGTTATAATTATAAAAATATTCGCCAAAGTCCTCGAGCAACAACATGAAAGTGCTGCCGCCGGCGGGCTTCTCCCCACCGCCCCTAGCACCTTCACCGGCAACGCCGCCACCGTCGAAGCTCCGGTGTAGGGAGACGTTCCGGCCCAAGCCACTGTCGTACGTCATCGTCTGGTGAACGAAGTGCTCGCCAGCGCCGCCGGAATCCGCGATAGCATCGGCCTCGTTGAAGCCCAGCACCGTTTCGTAATCGGCGTCGCCACCAGCGCCGCCCACACCAACGCCCAGCGCCGTTTCCGCGCTGTCGATCAAAGCTATATCGATGTCGTCGCCGTAATTGTTGCCCGCTGCAGGCTCAACAACTGTCTGAGCGACAGTGCTGAACGAATGGCCAGTCTCATTGCCGTTCGCCGCCGCCGTGCCGGACGTGTTAGCGCCGGGAGAGAGCAGCAACGTCGACGACGTCCAAGTGTACAGCGTGTCGTCCGTGTCATTGGACACGGGGCTCAGTGAGGTCGGATGGGTGTGATTGCCGCTGTTGCCAGCGCTGCCGCCGAGAATGTTGCTGCTGCCGCCCAGCGGATTCCATATGCCCACAATGAAATTGCTGGTTTCGTCGTCCGCGCCACCAACGCCGCCGCCGCCGCCATCATCGATGGCATCGTACAATCGGAAGTAATCGTCCTGCGATGAATCGATGAGGTCGCCGGATGATGCTATTGTTGTTGTAGTGTTAATTTCCTCCATGGACGCCATTTTGCGAAATTACACGCTAATCCTAATTGTTTTTGTTATTTATTGAATTTATATGTGGCTGTGAGGGTGTGTATCTGTGAGAGATTGCTTTGGCTATTGCGGTTCCAATTGCTGAGATGGAGCAATTGTTGGGCAATTGTCCGTGGCGAGTGCTCGCTCCAGTTGTTGTTGCTGTTGCTGTTGTTGCTGTAGCTGCTAATATGGCTGATTATTGTGCTTGTGGTTGTTGTGGCAGCATATATTTGACCCTGTTTCGAATGCCTCTAAAAATGTATGGTCTCTTGGGATTAAAGTCTTTGTTGAGCGTTTGGTTCGTTGGCCGCTAGATGGCGCCCTGTGCTATCACTCTCAAGCGCCGCTGTCATATGACTCACAGCCGGCCTCGCCTTCGATGCGCCACGCTACTGCTCAACGGAAGTGTCGCTTGTCGCCATTACGGCCACGCGCTGCCGCCAGCTTCTCAACTCGCTCTCCCGCACTGCGGCGCTCTCTCGCGCTTGGCGCTGTCACTCGCTGCAACTCTGTTGCACTTTAATTAAAGAATGAACGGCAACTAGCGGAAGTGACGCGTAGCAAGTGTTGCACTTAAGTGTGCAGCCCGTTGTCGCTGTTGCTGCTCCGACGCTGGCGCTGGTTCCACTATGCTTCAAGTCGTACTCGCTGCGTGGCATCGCTGCGTGGGCCATATTTCGCACTTGCTACATCGTAAATTATATGCGCCAGTTTACACCGCACTTCCTCGTGGGGTTGCTGCTGCTGTCACAGCTGGGATTGGGCGCGTCCCAGGTCGTGGCATTTTACGCGAACGCTTCCGTTTGCTGTAGCTGCTTCCCCCTGCAAGAGAAGAAAGAGAATGCAATGAATTTCAAGTGCCTTGCTACATTTTCGACGAAGTGCTCTCGGATTTCATACTGCAGGCTAATAAATTCGAAACTCATTTTTTGCAGTTTGATTTGAAATTTCGTTATAAATTGCGCAAAGTACTTAGTGTATATTAATTCTAATGTGACGTGGCAATTTGCTGCAGCTATAATGCTTAATACAAATTCTACAATTTCTTAATAAATCATTAGAACATGGTAACGGGCAATACTTTTAATAAAATTGTCGCAATATCGTAACAACAGGGTCGTAGTTCAAAAACTATTCGGGGCTGTTGAAAAAACGATTTAAAATAAAGTGTTAAACACTAATAGCTAAATCTTTTCCCACACGCTAAAAAGCAAATTTCTTTAAAAATGTGTCAAGGGCTTTAACTAAAGCATTCAAAAAATCAGAAAATATGTAATGTTTAAGAAAAATTTTGCACAACACGACTTTTGAAATTTCGTTGTTTATGCCTATAATGCTAATTGAATGAAAAACACGACGACGGCAAATTTTCTTTCTGTGAATCACAGTTTTGAGAAAATAACCTACTAATAATAAGTAATACTAAGAAATTCTTGATATCCCTTCATGCAAACGGCAAAGAGAGTTCTTAAATTTTTCCTTTTTAATAAAAATGCAATTTTATTAAATTGTTACAATTGGAAAAAATTCGTTACCAATTTCAAATAAAATATATATATGTATTGGGTGTAGGGGAGACCGGGGTAGCTCCGGCTCTTTTTCTTGAAGACCTATATTTCAGAAGATAGTCAACATATGTATATAAAAACCGATTAGATTATAACAATATATGATTATTTACCGATAATATGTTTTACCGAAGTTTCTTTAAAAAGTTCTGTTTGTACTATTTTTTTCATGATGAGTAGATAAAGTCATTTTCTCTTAATGTGCCACATGCCAGGGTAGCTTCGGCATTTGGCGGAGCACTTTCTGCTTTCACACTACTATAAAGAACGATAGAGTGATGAAAAATCTTGTTTAGACTACATAACACATGCTTCTGGCTAAATAACACGTTTTTGTTATTAATTATTTTTGCATTAGAAAACTTAAAAATTCATATTCAAGAGCTTCAAAAAAAGGTATGTATTGTCCAAGATATTTTTAAAATTATTTCATGTTAAAAGTGGTAAGATCGACCCTAAACATAAATTTTCTGTGGTTACGAGAGGTTGAATCCGGGTTTGAGGTTCTTGGAAGCTTTATTTCAGTTTCGAAGACGATAGTACCCCGGTCTCCCCTATGAATTATTTAATTTCATTGCAATTAGACTACATCCAAATAATATAAAATCGAGCCAGTTTCGGTACAACCGGAAGAAGGTCAACTTAATTTTTTGCAACTGAGAAGCGAGGGAGTTCCGTTCTGTCGTGTGCACTCTTCCATTCCCTCTGGCAGCAAAGCTATTTGCCATGTTGAAGAGTCCTTTAATGCCGGTGCTCATTTACTGCATAGAAGATGCAGTAGCGGCATGCACTTACGGCTCGAAGTGAGGATCAAATGCTTTCAACGCTTTACGGACTAATTGAATTAGGCAATTTTCAGCACGTTCGTTGTGCAAGTGCGCTCCTTCTTCTGCTCGGCTGCACTTGCTCTGTGGGGGCAGCAGCAAAGCGTGCTAATTTCGGGAATTGTTAATTGGGACAATTGAGTGTGCCTGCGCCTGCTTGTCGCTCACCGGTGAAGTCGTTGCACACAAAACGGAAACACAACGCATAGCAGCGTGTCAAAATTAAGGGAACGGCTCTGAGCACCATAGCTCGAGCAAGCCAAAAATGCGATCTTGTTTCAGAATTTGCTACAAATTGCTGAAGTATAAAATTCTGTACTTTTGTTGCATTGACAACTACAATTCTGGTACTTTCTTTGTTGCATGAAGCGGAGAAAATTTATATTATTTTGACAATATTTACAAATTTAAGAACTTGGTTTTATAAATAAGCATTCTTAAAGTAGGGAAGCATCAATTTGCTTAGCTCGGCAATGTAAAGCTCTGCACCATTGCTTCCCAAAGTGTGTTCCGCGGAACCCTGGAGCGACAAATTTCATTTCACACACAAGTTAATGCGAGAAAGCTAGGCCTAAGCACACACGGGCTGTTGCGCCAATCAATTATTATTATTATTGTAAATAGAAAATCAGGAAATTTATATTCAATTTCAGAAAGCATGAAATGAAATTTGTAAAATATTAATTTATATTTGTTAGTAATATTTGCTTTTCGTTCAAATATCTTTGCGTTTTATCTAACTGTTTATTCTTTCTTATAATTTAACTTAGTTTTCAATATAATTAAATTTCGTTTTATTTCAATATAACTACACGAAATTTTTTACGCCAAGTCATGCTAACATTCAAGCTGTTATTTGCTTATATATTTTTATTTTGTGCTTCTAGTGCAGAAATTGCAATAAGTACATTTCATTGCAACTGAATTTACATTTCTGAATTTCGATTAATGCCTTCTGAAATTCAATTTTAATTTTACTGAATTTGAACTAAAAAAGGTGTAGTCGGTTTTCAAACAAGTCTGAAAATTATACCCAAATTGAAATATTTATAAATACATATTTATATTTAAAGTGACCTTGAAATAGAACATCGAATTATGTACTGCAAATTGTTCATACTTTTACTGCATATCAAGTTAGTAAAGAACGAGCGCATGTGCGCCACAAGTAAATAGAAACATTTTACTTATACTTTAAAGTCTGGCGCTGAAGAGCCTCACAAATGGACGCATAGAAGCAGGATTAATTGACGTTGCACAAGTTTTTGTTTGCTGTCAGTTGCAGGCTAGCCAAAATACGCACGCGAATACACGAACACACACATACACACGCACACACACTAATGTACTCGATTGCATCGCTGAGCTGTACTTCAAATAGAAATTTGATACATTTAGCTTCATCTCACTCGCTCGAAAATATTTTCTCCTCCTCTTAAATTTTTTCTATTTATTATTTGCTTCAATATTTTTTTTATAAACCAAGTACCCGAGTGGATTTTTATGTACAAAATGGGGGGCAAAAGAAGGAGCACGAGATGTTGGACCATTTTGTCACTAAATAAGTGCTGTTGCAGGAGGCCTGGGTTCAAATCTCAGCCGGGCCTCATAACATCTAATAAAAAGAGAATTATTTTTTCAAATTGTTTGTTTATGCAAATTGTTTTTTGCTGGGATTGCTTAAACCAAACCACGAACCTCGATGTTTAGGCAATGATATATATATTGTAGGACTGCACGCATGTATGTACGCGCTCATATAATTGTTCAACAATCCATCGGTCCTTCGGCCTATGTGGCTTATCTCGGAACTTAAACTAAGTTAAGATTCACTGTAACTGTGTACGAAATTCGGTCCAAATCGCACAACTGATTCTTTCTGTTCTGCGACCACGGACTGGCAGACAGACGGACAACCGGAAATCAAAACAGAAAGTTATTCTGATCATTCCTATATATTTATGTCTATACCTAGAGCGGCTGCTTTAATGCGCTAAAATTTTCCTATAATACCCAATTACCATAGGTGTAGGGTATAGGAATAGATTGTTTGCACTTTAAATGCAGATTTTAACCTTTTGAGTAATTTTGAACAAATGATTTTTTGTTAAATGACATTTTGTAATAAATTTCGTAGCAATGTAAAAATAAGATTTCTTCTGGTAAATTATTGCATTAGCTCATTGTGAAAGATACTAACAAGTTTGTACCACTTCCAATATATACATATATTTAAAAAGATACAATTGAAAACATTTCTATTCAAGCACAGAATGAATTTCGGGCACACCTACAAACACAAAATAAAAGGGCGTATGCGTGTGTGTTTGTGCATGTGGCCTACACTATTCAGCATGCGTTGCGAAAGTAAGTACCATGTCATGCAAATTGAAATATCGACAATTAAGTACGCCACTTTGACAGGAGCAACTTCGCAACATGCCATTAAATGTGTCCTTGTGGCACGGCTTGCTTCTGTGCCTGTGTGTTCTCGGCAACCTCAACAAAGGCCAAGTTATGCTCTCGTGCCAGCAGCCCTTTTAGGCGCAAATTAGTGTCAGCGAAAGGAAATCACACCCATCGCATTGCGTGCGACTGCCCAATATGCCGCAAATAACCTGTTCTACGGCGTGGAGGGGAGTCCATGGGCAGCAGGGGGCAGCGCTGCTGGTGGGGCAAAATTAATTACACAGCGCTGCACACCAACACCAACACCATTAACAGCAGCAGCAACAACAACACCAGCAAATTAAAGTAAAGCAAAGTTCTTGGTAGCGCACAGTGGAATAATTGGAAGAATTTAGCGCGCAGAAATATGATATTTAGTTTGGTCGAATTTGGAACTATCAATTATGATTCTTGTTATAAAAACAACTTCATCCAACTTAATAATTGATCGCTGTTATTCCGATCAAAAGCAAATATGTAATACTGCTGATAGGAGCATTTTTATTCAATTTTCATTCTATCAGGTAAACGAACTGATCCAGAAAAACTAGCAGATATGGTACTTGATTTTAAGCTCATATTTAAGAAAAAATAATTTATGCCCTGCGTGTAAAGATTTGTCGGTCGGCGTGATTTGACAATAATTTTGAACTCGGGCTACGGCCCTCAAAGTCGGTCAGTTCGGCAAATTATTGAATTGGAAAAAAAATTTTGAATCACCACCAGAGAGATCTTTGAAAAATTAGATTAATTGTTTCACAAAAAAATGTGTAGCTATTTTACATAGTAAAGCGGTCTTATAGACCCTGAAACACATTGCTTAAAATCTCAAAGCATATGATTTTTTTTATATTTGCCGGCTGAATGCTGCATTCGTTCCCATGTCTAATGTCGTTTTATATTCTTATGGCGGTCGCAACAACTCACGTACACACACATACATATATACACACATACAAATATGATTTTGATATTGCTGCCATATACATACATACAATCATACGTATATGCTACAGTGGAGGAGCGGCAAGATGGCGGAGCGCGGGCACAGCAAAGAGTAAACCTGACACTCTGTTGACTTCCTTTTGCTACAATTTGAGCAAACTTGACTGCGATAAAAGCATTTGCTGCAATAAATAGCTTTCAGCATGATATATTAATTTGATAAAATTATGTACAAATAATTTTTCTTGTTTATAGTTTCCTCCAGCCCTGGTAATAGGCGCCCACTAAAATGCACATAAATCATTTCACATTAAATGCGGCAAATTAAGGGAACTGTGGGTAAGGCCACTGAATAGAGGCATCTTGAAAGCAATGGACTTCAGTGAGGCTTCTCTAGCGAATTCTCTGAAACGTTTTTTTTAATGGACTCCTGCTGTTGTATAGCAATTTCGTTATTGCTTACATTAATCGAATGGAACCGCTACCATAGCCAAAATCGGATTCAATATTACCAGGCCGAAATTTTTGTACCAAAGGACGAGAATCCCTTTCCCATCAATAACATCTGTTGCTTTATTTTTCATTACCCATTTGAACTCGTTCCTGAAAGGTAAGAAGTAAATCCTACTCAAAAATGTAGTTACTCGCCGTGTTCCCTTTAACGAGTTCGTTTAATGTACAGCACTTCGCTATTTCTATCCAAAAAATCAACATCGATAGTTTTAACTTTTTCTGATAAACCGCATTAAAAAAATAATAAAATTAAATGCACTAGCGAAATCAAATTCAAGGAAGCATAGCGAGTCTCAGGGATTAAGGTGCTGTGATTGTTCTTCGAAAGCGCCACTGAAAAAATAGAAGCCATGTTGAAACAACGGAAAAAAATATTCATCAGTTCATTACAAGAGCTAGCGCTGTATAAGGAAATGTACTTCGACCCCGGTAGTGCTCGAACCTTTGCCAAGAAAACGCGTATTCATCCACTGAGGCTCGCGATGTTATTAAATATGTAAATGCCAGTCGAAGTAGAGAAAAACAATTATCCTGCCATTCTGCCGCCCCTCCCCCCTTCCGCCTTTGAAAATTGCACAAAGAAGTCGACCATCATTAATAAATGTCAAAAAGGTGCAAATGAGCAACATACAATGGCATAAGCACCTCCTAGTGCGAGGAGTAGTATTAAGGAAGGCAATAAGAATAATAATAAGAAGAGAAAGCAATCTACGTCACAGCCAAAATACAGCTCCGTGCAAGCTATAAATACGCCAAAACTTCGCCCGTAGCACAGGTGAGCTGCAGCCGCAGAAGAGGCCGCAGGGCTAGGCATATCTGATTCAACAGTTGCTAAACAAACACTTTTAAAGCGAGGAAGAATGCTGCCATTAAATAACATTGAAGCGTTATGGAAGCATCAAATAACAAACAAAATTGGATATTCCAGAGGATACACACTTCACATTAGGCTAAATTGGGGCGCGCACACAGATGCACACACGCATATGTGTGGCGCACATGAGCCTGTGGCATGCATGGCACACACACATACGAATATCTATGTATATACACGCGCATAAATATGTCTGCCTTATGCTACCTACCTACCTTCCATATTTGGTTGGAGGAATCGTGATGCTTACCCCTGCTGCGTAATCTGCCAAGTTCCCAGCTTGGCTTTTTTCCCTCCGTCACTTTTTTGGTTTTGTTTGGTTAACACAGAGAAAAGACCAATCGATGGAAACTTAATTTTCTCTCTTATGTGTGGACGCGCTGGAGCGAATTATGTGAAGCCTGTTGACTTTCTGTGCAACAACAACATGAAAATAGCAGCAAAGACACCAGCATCGATACCGACACCGAGCGCTTCATCAGTGCCTCATCAATGCCATCGATACTGGCAGCGCTGGCAGAGCAGGGGAAGCGACATCGCCCCTAGCCGTTGAAGCGTTGGCAGACGTTTCGCCGATAAGTTTGCCCCAATCCGCAGCTGCGAGTACGCATGCACATACCCACAAGCGGACGAGCGGAAACAGACAGGCAGGAAGACAGGCACTCTATGGAGAAGATCACATACCCCCAATCAGTGCACTTTATTAAATTATACTCACAGCAGAATTGAAAAATTGGTCTCCGACTTTCATTCGACGCATCACATCATTTTACATGGGTTCATCTTAAGCATGTAAGACGGGGGAAGTGGTGAGAAGTGTCAAAGGTTGGCCTCAGATTGACGCACAGGCAATTTGTGCTTACGGTTCATATACCAGAAGCAAGAAAATAGCAATTTCTTTGTAAGTTACCTCTATTCTATAAATCACGACCAGGAATGCCAAGCGGTTTTTCCAATTCCAAATCGCCTGAAAAATTCTTCGACTTTAATCAAACTTGCAGAATCATTATAATCTTGAACATAGTAGTGTGTATTGCTAAGGAAATCGAAAAGGAGGTGTTCCTGTTTCGAAAAGTTTTTAATGAAACTCTAACTTCGCACTGAGGAAGCACTTCTTAACTTTAATTCCTTCAAATAAGCAACACACTGTGCGTCCTTAACAATATAGGTCTAAGCAACAAATTGAAAAACGTTACAAAGCGATACTGCTCTTTTCATTCCATTATATTATAGTTTGGTCCCAATTTTTCAAATTCCATTGCTTATCTGTAAGATTAGCAAGATTAGTAAGATGATCCTAAAATGCAGTTTTATTATTAGCGATGAAGAAAACAATATCCAAAAACTTTTGTATATGAATTGCCCCTAGGATTTTTAGTACCCCACAAACTTGGCATCACTGATCACAGCATATAGTTGAACGTGAAAATAACTATCTAAGTATTTCAAATCTTCTTCGAGCTTGACTACTTATATCGAGAATCGAAACCAAAGTTGCCGTCTCCTCAAATCAAGGCACTGCAGGGGCTCAGTAAACATGTGTTTGCCCTCATCTATATATATATCTGTAAATTAGTTCAAATCTGATTGAATTAAAAGTAAAAGTTTACAAAATCCAAAAAACAATCACTCCAAAATTTGTGAAAAACGTCAGACTTATGACTCCCTTCGATGATAACTCCGGTCAGAAGACACATCGATACACAGAGGTAAACAGCTTGTAACTGGTCCACAACTTTTGATAATGGGATTTACAAAATTAAATGTTTCTGTCGCAATCCTTTAATCCAAATTAAAAATTTCACTAAAGCTACTTTTAGTAAAATTTCTTGGTTCCTGCAGGCTCCTCTCTAACCTCGATGCCTTCTCTTAATTTAAGATGTTTGAAAAACACTTAGCTAGTCACTTTTTCTTCAGTGAAGACCTGCTTCGTTATGCGTACTCTCCTTCCAGCACGGGCCGAACTTTGCCATACAATGTGCACCGCCGTATCTACCTCCTGCATGCGCTGTCCCCTGTTATCATTTCTTCCACTCCTATTTTCATCAGGTGATAGCCGAAGCTGCCAAAGTTATTCCAGGCATCTGAAATTATTCGGGTGTAGAACTAAATCAACTCGCTTGACCTTCCCTACTGGCAAACCCAGTTACGATCTGTTTGCATACTATCATAATCTATTCCTAATATTAAAAAAAGAACAGTAACTGGAAAAGTGTTCAGTTATTGAGTAAAAATGTTCTTGGTCTGTGATGTCAGTGATAGCACGTTCAAAATATGGCCGGTTGACCAATTAAGTCTAATACCATACATTTCTTATACAATTGGGGTATTCACAGTTTCCTTCTAAATTTCCCATCTGACAACTTCAGCACGATAGTAAAATAAAACTCTGAGCGCCCCTATTTCGTGAACCATTCTTAATTTGCCACAATCGCATTACAAGTGTTTGCTAAAGCGATTATTAAGGATTTATTACTCTCGCAAAAAGCAATATTCCATCAAAATGGAAGTAGTGTGTGATTATTCTCCGAGAATTCAATAAAATTTGCTCAAAATCTGTTTCCATTTTCGCGAATAAAACAGCTGATGAGAAATGCCAGCTTATGACGAAAGAAAAACACGATCCAACGCATGTCAATTTTTTCAGCTAGTGGTATTTCTTGTTTGCGTGCAAAGGCAACAACAAAAAACGTTGCCAGATGGCAAAGTGGGTTTAATTTAGCAGGCGGCAAAGAAAGCACACTAGATAGCATGGAACTGTGAACTCCCCAATTATATTTTCTTTGTACGATGAAATGGCAACTCTCCGAGAGCATTCTTTGCGTTAAAAACTCTTCTCTTTTTCGAAATCGATTCAAAAGTTTAAAACCATATGTAAGAAAATAAGGATTATATATTGAAGCTGTGTTTTTGAGATCTGTGAAATCTAATACATAATAGAGCCCTGCATGAATATATTCGTTTTGGCAACAACAATACTGCACTTGCTGTACGGGTGGTCAGTATTCGAAGAATGTAAAAAACGAAACGAATAGAAACGAGAACCAGCGAGCGTAGGTTCTCGGTTTTACTCGTATTCGTTTCTCACGGCAACTCTGCACATTCGTATTCGGTGGGCAGAGAACACTGCTCGGTTTCTATTCAGTTCTCGAGAACTTTGCAAAGTATTCGAAGACTAACGGTTTACTCGAATATTAAGGTTATTATTCCGAATATTTATTTTATTTTAAATTATTTATAATGAAGATTTTAAATAAATAAATTATTAAGTTGTCTATATATTGTTTCCATTGTTAATTTTACAACAACGTTCAACAATTCCACTTGTTTAATAATGCGCAATAGCAACTTAATTCTTTCTGTTCAATGAAATGAATATATGTATTCGGAATATTCAAACAGTGTGCTGGTATTCGAAACCTTTTGTTCCCGTTTTCCCGCTTCGACCGAATATGAATAAACAGTGTACTTCTACTCTCTTCTCTTCGAAACTTCTTGTACTCTAAGAGAGCAGTGCTCGTATTTATTCGGACCGGTTTTCCAAGAGGAAGTGAAGTAATCTATTCAAAAGCATGTGAATGTTTTCGAATAGCAAAAACGCATGCTTGTGCAGGAGTCTATTACATAATCGAAGCAACCGAAATGAGGTCCGGTATTGATGCTCGTAAGTGCCATTTTTACGAAATCTGAATCGATAAAAATTTATTTCCTTTTCGGTAGCCAATTTAAAATTTTCTTTATTTTTGTATGTTAATATCCTTTGTTTAATTTTCATTCCCTGGTCTAAGGCCAAAAGCTCTAACTTTTTCATCTATGCTTTTATAGGTAACCAAAGGATACGTAACCTTGGCACGTAAGCCATCAAGGATAACTTTTATAATTAACGGCCCGACTTGCGACGCAGCCACCTGTACGCACGTTTCTGGACTTCCATGTCCAGCTGCAATCCGTTGCCAAACGCCTTGAGGCAAGCAAATTGGGAAATTGGCTACGTCGCACACACATGCTCGCGTGCCCCATGTGTGTGTGTGTGTGTGTGCAGAGGGCATTTGCAGCTAATAATATGCCCGACACATTGTGCATGTGTTATTTGCGTTCCATGCGCTGTTGGAGCTCCATCAAAATCCCGTTATTCGCTGGCGAAAATAATGCCAAAAAAGTCCATCTAATTTTGTAGCTCGAGGCGGACCGAATTCCGCACACACACACAGCACACATGCACTCGCATGCGGTTAGCGGTTACAGAGATTCCATCAGTGAGAATTCAATGTGGCTTTCAGACTGGCAGCGCTGTATGTGTGTGCTTGTGTGCGTAAGTAGAACAGCGAGGATGAGCAGCAGAGGAACTGCGGTTTGCACGCATACAACCAAGTGTTGCATGAGCAACGCACACACACACACGCACAAGCACCACATTCATACGCAATAAATCGGAAATGCTCTGATTTTAATACTCACACACACACACAATCGCAAAATCCTTTTGCTGCAGGAAAATATAAAATTCAGCTGACGCTCTGTCCGCATTGTGCGGAAATTCAAATGGAATTTTTATTTGAAAATGCAATTTTACATGACAAATTTCAGAACTAGTATCTGAGCGACTCAAAGGAACAAGCTCGACCGACACTGCTGGTAGGTAGTATCTCTGTTAGCCAAAGTAAAATGCAGATTTTGAACACATCTGAACATATTTCCTTTTTTGATTTCAGTTCAATAAGCAAAATTAAAGTTTTAAGACGAAACATTTCGATTTGATTGGAAAAACTTAAGTCACCTACAAACTTTTTCTTCAACTCCTCGGTTTCAAAATTATAAGCCCTAATCGCTATGTGAATTTCTGTCAACGGTTATAGTTACTTATTGATTTTACAAAACAAATTCTGTACTGAAAAGGTATACAAAATACATCACGATGACTCTTTATTTGGAAAACATTAAACACAAGACTTTAAAAATAATACCCCTACTACTACTTTTATAATTTATAAACATGGCAGCCGGCATAATGTTTTTTTTCCGAAAAGTTTAAGGCTGATTCTTTGCTAGCGAATTCATCTACCATTTTCTTCCAAGTAGCACAGGGACTTGTGTGCTGGAAGCCAGTTCAGTTTAACTCGATTATATTTGATCAGGTTCCCACAAGCAGCTGTAAGTAATCTAATGTCAGTTTTGAAATTATTTTATAATTTTATACAAGTTTATGTTATTTTATAATGCAGTCAGACTATATGTAGATGTAGTTACCGGTCTGTTCTATTGAGTGCCATATTGATGACAAATAAGTAGGAGTGCTCCAAATATTCGTCCACTAATTCGTTCAGCCATTCTTCTTATTTTAACTTTACCTTATCCCTCATCCCGACGGTATCTAAGCAGGTGAATATTAAAATTTTTTTTCTAAACAACTCAGCAAGGTTTCAATTTAGAATTATTCAAAATAATTTAAAACTTTAGTACAAAATCATTTTTATGTACACAATTTTGTAAACTTTTGTGAATATTTACCCGATATTTTTTATAAAGATACAAAATTATTTTTCCATACATTTTCAATTAAATTTTAGTTTTAAAACTCATAAAACTGTTTTGTACAATATATACTTATGTATTGCAACGTTTAATTTTTTGCAACAAACTATTCATTATTTTCATTCAAGCTAGCTTAAAGTTTTGCAATGAGCTGGTTATTTGCGACTTAGAATCACCCCCACAAAAGCAAGTGCAAGTCAGTACTCAGAGCAAAGCTATGGCCACTAACACTTGAAGCGCTCGCACTAGAAACAGAATGTGCCCTCCCTCTTGTGTGGCGGATGAGTAGTAGTCCAAGAAGAAATGAGATTGTACTGTGATGCACTCTACTTACGATTACTCTCTTGCAGACCTCCTATGAGCAACTCAATATAATATACTGACATATGAGAAATATTTTCCCTACTAAATGCAGTTAGGATTAAGGCATTAGTGTAATCGTCGGGATGAGGGTTAGCAGCTAATTCTATCCACCATACCGATCATACCTCCACAATCCCTGTAATAAGGCTGAAGCCGGTCTAATGAAAAGTTCCCATGGCATACATTCTGCAGCTATATTTTCTTCAAACTATTTTCAATTAGCTCTAACGCGTTACAATAAGCACATTCCAAGCTGCTGCAGAAATTCTTGAAATATATTCGAACTACCCGATTATGCAATTCTACCAAATCGTCGACAATTTGTGCATACTTTTGTCCAATAAGTTACAAAACAGCTCATCCATAGGTAAGGGTTACATTCGACTTTGTTTTTGCACTTGCATTGGCACACATAAAAAGCTTCTCTTCCGCCGATACGGCACTGCTGCCTCCAAATCGACTACATTTTGTACTGCTGCCTGGCTTGCGTAATTCGAGTACGTAAGCCAAAGGGCGGCGGGGCAAACGGATTGTGAGTTTAGTATACGAGCATTTGCCATTGTTTGACGTTTCTAAGCGGCTTACAATAATCCGCCTGCAAATAGGAGCATTCTTCAAGTTGAATGCCAATCACAGCGTGCAATATATCACCAGGGCAACCACATTTTTTATCGAAAGGATGCACAGGATCAAATTGATTGTGCAGCCAGCCGCCATCACGACTCGTCTACCAACTGAGCTGAGTGGCAGGCTGTTTGCGCAGAACGTGCCGCACGTCACACGCAAACGAACTCACACACACGAGCATATACCCACACACGGACATATGGACAATTTGTCGGCATGTGCCCCGACAGCAGGAATTAACATATCAACATTGCAGCCGAATGAATTTGACATTCTTCGAGGCAATGGCAAATATTTACTTTCAATTCGCTGCGCGTATATTTTCAGCTCTGCGAAAATAAAAACATTGCAAAAAACACAAAGCAACAACAAATCTAAAACTTGAAACACATTCCCATTCAATGGGAAATTTATGAAACTGCGTCGGGTTGCCTGCCAGCAAGCCTCATCTGCATATCACGCACTTTATTATGTCACTGACAAAATCAATGAACTGTGTTGAAATTTTCATTAGGATACCAAGTTCCGCTCTCTTTTATGGCAGCTGCATGCCTTCACTTTTCGGATGCGGCAACACAGCTGGGGAGCGAAAAACAGGAGGAGCTGGATCGTCTAATTTTTTGCATTCTTGGATGGGCGGATGTGTTTGTTTAGTACAATTTCATGCAAATAGATTCGGACAAAACAAACTGTCGGAGCAGCGGTTCCCAGACATTATTCGGCACGTCCCACTTTCGCCTGAAAAAATTCCAGCACACAAAATAAGGAAATTGAATTATATGCTACACACATACACACTCGTGCATATGTAGATTAGGGTGCCTCACGCTCCATACAAAAGCAAGAAGTTATTTTTGTACCCTTCTAAAAATAAACTTCGGTTCACTTCATAATGGTTCACAAAACATTTCGGCCTTTAACTCAACTCAACAGTGCTTCTTTAACTTCAATTCAAATTAACTGTAAAGCTACTACGATTCTGTGGGCACTCAAATAGGACTGAATTGTGTACTGTGAAACTGAAATCTCTAAATTAAACGTCAATTCTGATCATCTAATATGTAGAGACTTTGTTTCTTTGCGCGCGGAGCCATCTCCTTGCAACTCTCCGAGAGTATATACTGTATAATTAATAATTGATTGGCACAAAAGCCCGTGTGGGCTTAGGCTTACCTTTCTCGCATTAATTTGTGTGTGCTTGTTGTATTTTGCACACGTTAACGGGACCTAGAAGCTTTGAGAGGGGTTTTTTTATGGCAAAGAATATTCTCGGAGAATTGCCGATTCAAAGTGCTTAAAATGTCTGAAAGTTCTGAGTATTCAACTGAGTTGCAGGTAGATATCGACCTTTCGATACATTAGCTAAAATATAGAAAATTCAACTCGATATCACTTGACCGGAATTAAGACATTCGGAAATATGCACTAAGTTTCTAATTTGACGAATTTCGTCTATTCCCTTGAAAATGGGTTTTACGCGAGCGCGAAAAGTTTCATATTTCTGTACCAAACTTCAAATTTTGGTTGTGCGCGAGCATAAACTGGAATAAACCAATTTTCGAGACGGGCCAAAACAGACAGCGAGCTCGAATAAAATCCAGCACCTCAATGCTCACGCTGCCAGCCGGCCTGCTGCCGAAATGACCGAAATGAGTACACGCCAACGTCCCTGGTGGCTGTATGGAAGGGGGCAGGAAAAAATATTGCGATATGCACAAGGCACGAATTGCAGAAGGCAAAAAGCGATTTTGGCAACATGTCAAACTGCAGGCAAACAGATGAAAGTAATTTTCGGTATTTTAATTGCAAAATTTACTCCTGAGGCCCGAAGCCACAAACAAACATCAAATTGCGTCCGCTCCGCCATGCCGAAGCACCTCGAATTGAGCAATTTCATTCGCGCAACTACAATTCCAAGCAATAAAGACGTTTCGACAGTTGTAATTGAAGGGTTGGGGGAGCTAGTAGAGTGGAATAAAAGCATCTTGTTGGTCCGGCGAAACTGAACGCGAGCGGGGGTGAAGGCAGTGCGGTTGCCAAACACACTTGTTACCCACAACAAATGGAAGCACCATAAAAACAACAACCATCCAATCAAATGAGCACATTTGCAATAATTAGTGAAGCGAAATATTAATACTTTCGGGTATTCAATAATAGTGGACACTTTCTTCTTGACTACTGGAAGATTTTTTCTAATAACCAGTGACGGTTGCTCTAAGGTGCACAGGTGTTTATTGCTCATTTTGCTTAAAAGGCGAAACCATTCTAAATCAGTAGTTCCTTGAAAACGATTCGATTAGATTTCGCAGCGATATTTGAGCACACGCATTCTTCCCCCACATATTTATTTGTATGCGTGATCGCTTCTTGTTAACACAACCCGAACAAAATTCCACCTCAACTTCGAACATGCAACTTCATGCTGCTTCACTACCTTTGCTTCGAACATACTACTACAACATAGAACCTGGTTGGATGAATTCATAAGTAGTGCCTAATCTTATTGGAAAATGTTGTGGAAATGGTGGTCAGAAAATTGCATTTCATTTAATGCGACATAAAAGCTTTGCAATCGGTTAACTGCAACCTGAAAAATTTTTAATTAAGTAAGAACACTTCTTTTCGCAGCTTAAAATGTGGAAATTGTGTTATATCTCGGAAACTCTACCACTTTTACTTTTTCTCACTTCGTATTCGAATTCAGCGAGTGACTTTATGTTTAGAGCTATATATTTACTAGTAAATGTTATGGATACAAGTTGCTGTAAGCTGTTAAGCTCGATAACGATCAGGATTACACAGTATATTTGGTTTTTGCCCTTTGTCATTTATAAAGTAATTCAATGAGAAATCGCGGTTCTCCTCTACAGACTATTACACAGACTAAATTTAAAAGTAGAGTCGAGTGTGCGTAAATTAAAAATTGGAAGAAAAATTATTGACTAGTTTCTATTTTTCATCAAAAAGTAGCCATAAAAAAATAATTTTTAAGTGATTTAAATCATAGAAACCATAAATTCCCTCCAAATAATTACCTTCATCTTATAAGCCTTATTAAAATTATTTTAAATGTGATCTTTAAGGTCAAAGAATTAAAATAACGTTTATTTTCTATCCCGTAAATTAGCGGAACACTTATCTACACTATTTGAGAATGCAGAAAAAGAAAATACCCAGAACTTCAGGAATGGGATTAGGAAAAATTAAAAGCGTTTAAGGAAGTAGACATTTCTTTTTTGAATGAACTAAAACATGATTTTTTGTGTGTGAGTTTTTCTTTTAAATATTGAAGAGGACTAAAATGCACCCGAATTTCAGTTATTTGTGCCTAAATTATGTTGTATGAAATTTATTGTATGTGCAAAACAGCGAGTATTCGAATCAAGACCCAATGTCCAATACTTCCTCAGCACTGCCAGTAAGACACCCCAGCCGGCTGCTTCGCCAACACAAAAACAATAGCAATGCCAAAGTTAAGCATTCCGTTGGGACTTCAATATTTGTGAATTTGTGCTAATTGAAGCAAATTGCGTTCGCAATAAAATTTCCACAAAATAAGATTTATATTTTAATTGTTGTTTGCATTGCCTGTTGGCCGTCGCAGCACCTGTCTGGTCTCTACACTCCTTCACCTCCCATTCCCCGACTCACGCGCATATTTCAATTATTTCGTTATTAATGCAAGATTTATTGAGGGGCTTTTGGGCGGCAGAGTGAGGGACAAAGTTTGTAATTGTTGGCATAAATGCGTATAACTTATTACATGCCGCGTACTGGTGACTGAGACTGATTGATCGTTTCTGAGCGCATGAACGAAAAGAAAGGCCCACCGGCCCACCCTTTGTTAAACACGGTTGGACAAAGTTTCAGTCGAAATACACCCACTAATGAATGCCCTACAGCAATGTAAAGGAAAGGAAATTTTTCTGAATCGCGCCTCCAAAACGGAAAAGGCAAGGGAAAGAATATGTTACGACCCTCCCTGACTTACTGTCGCTTTCATACCATAGAACATTCGGATTTGATTCAGACTGCTTACCTCTCGGCTCACCCTTGTGAATGAAAGGCATGAATTAGGAGCTAAACATTGCACAAAAAACCGTTTGGAACTACTTGAATAAGTCTGGATACAAAAAGAAGCTCAGTGTATGGGTGTCGAATCGAAAAAAACACCAACTATTTGGAAGGCCATGCTGTATGTGTGGTGGGATTGGCAGGGAATCATCTAATAAGAGCTAAATCTACTATGAGCTGCTTCCCTACGGCCGGACTCTTAATTCGGACCTGTGCTGTCAGCAATTGGTCCGTCTACAGGAAGCAATATTGGTCAGCTTTGGCATATAAGTTTTAATTTAAAATTTCGATTTATGCTCTTATAATGATTACTGAACCTGGTTTTGGTTGTATGTTCATTAAATAGCCTTAAGAAGTATACTTTCCGTAGTATTTCATCATCTTTCAAATTACATTCTTTGCAAGTTTACAATTATTAAAATTCCTGTAGATCTTTCCAAAAGAACAATCGAGCAATTATAATTACATATAACATTTTCGAGAAGTTTACTCGTAGGAATTGTTTGTCAGAAGCTTAAGTACTTTTTCAACAAAGCAAACAAGTTTCGTAAATTCCCCACGCCGAATGTCCTTGCTCGAATGCTGTCCCAAAAGCGAGGCATTCGTTTCAAAAGTAAGCGGCGAGCAAATATTTGAATATTTAACTTTAATCTCGTTTTCCTTCTTGATTTTACAAATGAAATTGACAAATCAGCTGAAATGCGTAAAATTTTCGCAAAGCGACAGAACAAAGCTTCGGCACAATTTTAATCAATTCAATTTTCTGCCATCTGCACTCGGAATAGATTCTGCCAAGTAACTGTTGGCGAAGGAAGCCTTCGCCATGTGAACGCCACTTTAAAAGGATTTTCTTTTCGGCTTTACGAAATCGCCCAGAATTTGCCTCTTTTTGCATCGAAAATGGTCTACGATTAAGAGTAAGCAGATTTTTGAAATGAGAAAGTCAGGTATTTTTCAATTTAATTATCTATCAAAGGTATGCAAGTGAATTCGGATAAAGTGCAGATCTAAGTTGCATGGCCTTTTATATTTACATAAATGCACTTAGACCTGCTCAATTGGCAAATTGGTTTAATTTTCAGTTCATCAACTCGATTGGAGTTGGGTCGTTGATTTCACTTACTTTTTACTTAACAAAGTAGTAAGCAACTTCTATATCATTTCGAATCAATGTCTATACCACTGGTATGCTGTAAAATATTTCAGATAAATAACCCCTGTACCCAAAATCAGTGGAGTGAGTGGGCATTTGCCGTTAAGATCTTCGCTTAATTGATAGGCGAATTAACACCGTCAAGTAGTCTAGAAGAGTGAAGTCTCTGATTGATAAAATAATGAAATAAATAAATAAATTTCTAGGCGTTCCATTCTTCACGCCCTGTGTCGAACCACTAACCCTTTTCAAACGCGCCGCACACAGCTGACGTCTGTGTATGCGTGCGTAAAACACCGTAAGTGCTATTAAAGTGGCTGCTTTATAGTGCCTGCACATAGCGCGAACCAAATTAAAATCAGATTTGCAGATATCACGAGCGTAGATGTCAAATAAAAATGTAATTTACGATATTGCATGAAATCTGCCTGCGCTTCCGCCTGCGCCTTCACATTTGAAATTTCATTTTATTGCGGCACGTCGAATACATTCTGGCGGTTCGCCGCGAAGGCATTTGAGAGTACATTAACGGGACCCCCTTTCCTGTCCCTTCCTTGCACCCTAGCTGGCTGCCAACTCTCGCCGCTGCCGCAATTCAACCGCTGCCACCAACCGCAGTCGCTTTATCACGACTCAAATTGCAAACTTTAAATTTTTCCTCGCCGCTGCCAAAAACAAAATGTGTAGTTGTGAATAATTTCGGCTGATTACGAGCACGTCAGCTACTTCGCTCCGTGCCTTAGCATAGCGTTGCCAGATGTCTTGAGACATGTGTCCTCAATCGCGCTATGTAAAATGCTCAAAAATCCTAAAGAACCCAAGGAAAAAAGTTCTGCGGAATCTCATTATATGAAATATTTATTTATATGAGACTCCAAAAAAGTCAAGTCTCCGAATAAAAAATGATTCGTTTTCTAATCTAAAATATTGACTAATAAAGACGGCTCATATCTCACGTAGCTCTATAAATATGCAGAATGTTATGACTGATCTCTTTTGGTTTCTTTGTTTGTTTGTCCTTCTATCGTCCTTGGCAGTCTTTGTTCAATGCAAAAGTTACGGTAAATTATCAGAGCGAAGTTCTTTAGTTCAAAATATAAATTTTTTCGACTAGGGCCTAAAAATTAAAATTTAATTATTGGCAGCGTTTTGAAAGTTTATTTATGAGTAATCCCATATCAGCCAATTTAAAAATGGGATTAAATCTAATTGTACAAATCAATTAACTCGGCGAAATTCACGTGCGCTCCGAATAGCTGATTCGTTCTACGGCTGTTACTTTCGAACGACTTCGAACACTGAAAAATTCCCCACATGTTCTGAAGTCGATCTTTTACCTATTACACCAATTTACCGTCTAAATAGGCGTCTGGTCAGTCTTGTACAGAACCAGAATGTATGCTCCATCGTTTCTTCCTTATCGATTTCATTATAGTTGATATACCGAGCGCTTTGGCCTAGTTCATCCCTTTAAGACAGAGTTCGGTTGTTAAGCCGAACATTAAACAGCATTCCTTCATGGTTGAATGTACATCAGAATGTACATAGTTAGAATGCTGACAAGTTCCAAGTCTGGCAGCACTGCGCTAGGATGCTGCCTGTGATGCCGCACGAACGAATCAGGATGTGCGAAGTGTTGTGGTAAGTGTAGTGTTGTTGCGATTCTCGATATTGAACCTTCCGAGAACCGAATATTTTTGAGATTTCCTTTAACCTCGTACATCATTACATCGGTCCAAAACGGGACTCGGAAAGATAAAATATATTTTACTCTTGTTATTATCAATGTTAGTCAGATTGACTCATACGTTCTAAAATCTTTATTTTCTTTTAGATTATTGCAAATATTCACAATGATTATATAAAAATTGGATTTTTGGTTTTCTTTCTTGCAATAAATATTTTTTGTACTCGTTGGCTTTGGGTTACCGGTTACCTTTCAATCTTCACTTTGAGTTTATTGAAGAAAAAATGTCTTAGTCAGTTTACATAAAATTTTGTTTTAATAAATTTGATATTTTTTTTGTCTCCAATGTCGACTTTCACCAAACTAAAGCAACGGGTATTTAAGTAACCCGTTTCCCAGCTTTGTCGACAGCATTAGCACAGGTAAGTGGGCTGCGCTGGCAATTGGCAAAATGATGTGCATTTGCTGCCGCAGTTAATTTCGGGAAGGCAATTGCAAAACTAAACGCTTAAGTGGAATTTGCTTTAAAGCCCAGAAGTGCCGTGCAAAGCTGTGCAAATCCAGCGCTTTCACTCTTTTTCTTTTTTGGAAGCATTCGACACGGCAAGCTTAAGACTGATAGCGAAAAGGGGAATGTGGCTGTGGGCTCGAATGAATCGTACGCCACTTCATGCCACACACCAGAAAGGCGCGAGCGAAACTGCCTGCGTCCGTCCTCCAAAACTGTTAGCACGTTGTTCACTCCGCACAGCGCCGACAGATGGCATTAACAATTTACATACAAGCTGTATTCAATTAATTTTACCCATTAAACTTGTAAAAGAGAAACTTTGCCGATTTAGAGAAATGCTAAGAATATACAAAATCTGAACGCTTTTATAGGAAATTCTAGTAAACCATAGGATCAGCTATTTCTGGGATCCAATTCGGATAATTTTACATGTAAATATTTTATACATTTTTCTGCAATAAATCCGCTTATATACATATGTATAGTCAGATAACCTATATATTTCAATAAGTATAATTTAAGCTTGAGTAAAAAATTTAATTGTAAAAATTTGTAACCTCTCGCACGGAAAATCAGCTGTTTTCGTCCGCTGCGGTTATCAGAATCGCTTTCTGCTTTTATTTCTGGTTGTACGGTGTGTTCGGGGCAGCAGGAAAGAAAGAACTAGGTGTCGGACTTTAAACAAATTCGGTGAACAGTGAAACTTAACCTTCTCCCAGTTCAAGTTCCGAGATAATGCGAATCGGTAGACTTGTAAAGGCTTTGAGTCGCATACGTCGTTTTTTTCAAAGAGGGCCTGTTTGTTGTATTGCAATTCGATCGAAAAGAAATCAATTACTTGCGAGGAGAATCATTCAGACCAAATTTGAATTTAATTACACAGAAGTATATGCATCATATTTTAGTGCAATTCATTATTACGAATTACTAATTCTTTGGAAATGTTATTGAACTTACACAATGCTGATTACAAGTTGTATCCGATGAAGCATGCCCATTCACGAGCAAACAATGCGAAGGATGTTGACATTATCAACTCGAAAAATAACTGTAATATACGATTTGAACAAATGTCAACTACAGTGCTTGAAATCTTACACACACACGCCTTTCAAATACTTGTATTGTCCTTTCATCATACTCGCTGCAGTGCTATTAACGGCATTTATCCGAAAATTGTGGAATCTCATTCAAATATCCAATACATATGCATACTTGAATATATGTGTGTACGTATGTACGTAACTTGTATAGGATTGCGTGGTGCTGAATTGTATAACATGATTTTAAATATAAACGTCTGAAATGCAGATGCGTTGTGTAACAAATTTTGGCTGTTGAAATAAACCTTAATGCGATGTAACCAAGCAGCTTGTTGCCTCACAATGGAAGAAATCCGTTACGAACTTGTTTTCGTAAGACAATCGCAATCCCAAAAGAGAAATCCCTACATGCACAAAGAGAAGACGTGACGTAAACTAGTAGAATAATAAATTGTGTGGGATGATATTATAATACCATAGATACTCGCAGATAGTTTAAAAAGTAAAAATATTTATTGGATTCAAATTTAAATAAAAATGAAATATATTCAGCTGGCTTTCGAGGAAAACGATATTCTATTCCAAGATGCACTTTTTGTCATGAAGTTATCCGAGAAATCGCTCCTTGCAAGATTTCGCATTTATCTCCGACAATTCTTTATTATCTTTGCTATTAGGAAGGGTCGCTTATTTCAGACGTTCTTAAAATCCAATATTAATTATTCGAGGTTATTGATATTAAAGAGTTTTGATTCACATATGTACATATTTTCTTTTATACTATTAGGCCTAGCTTTCTCGCATCAACTTGTGTGTGTGTGCATTCTATTTTAGCACCAGTTAACGTGACCTACCAATTCTTTTATTGCCGTATCCAAACAAGATTACTTAAGAAGATTTATTTTCATAGCAAAGAATACTCCCGAGGAGTAGCCAATTTTTGGCGAGAAATGGCGCCGCACAAAGAAACAATTTGTAAACCAAATTCTCGTTTTTTAGATGGTAAGAGTCTACTAGGAATTTAGCTTACTACTTTTTGAATATTCAACGGGTCAACGAAACTTTATTAACCCGCCTATTTCTCTTTTAAAAAGATTTCTTACTGAATTCTTTAAAGAAAAATCGGTGCCGAAACTTTATCGTCAATATAAATCTGTGAACATCGACAGCGAATTCAATGAAAAGTGATGACTGAAATATGGTATGCCTACAAACTCAGAAACTCATTTAACCGTAGATCGAGCTTTGTATCAAAAATGATACATTTCGATTTTTGATTTGCCGTAACTTTTTTCTAAAAGTAGATGCATACCCCATTCTTTGTGACTTTGTTTATTTTGTTATAGCCTTTGCTTTCATCCATATTTTAAAAATTTCTTGCAAGTAGGCCATGAAAAATTTAAAAACTTCATAATTCTTGCTATGTATCATTTTTGATACATATGGCATTTTAAGTATTTCTATGCTGCAGCGAACGGTCAATCATGTCTGAAAAAACACTTTTATTTGTTCACAAAGTAGTTAGATTTGATGATCTACTCAACCGACGTGCCCAAAGCAGTGATGACCAATTCCCTCCTACAAGAATCTTCTGGAAAATGTGGGCTGAACGCCTCCCCATATTTTACAATCCTAATGATTCAGTTACTGTGGATGAACCATTACTGGGATTTCATGGTCGTTGTAAGTTTCGCCAGTACATTCCATAGAAACCAGAAGGGTAGTATGGTTTGAAGTTCTGACTACTTGTTGATTCCCGTACCATATTTGCCATATTTGGGAAAGGGTTTATCAGGAAATTCTGAACGGAATGAATGAGAACGAGTTGTTCTTGATTTGGTTGACGGTTTCAGAGGGCATAATATCACCATGGACAACTTTTTTCATCACATAGTCTTGGGCAAAAATGATTGCAAGAGAACAATGGTTGGAACCATGCTCAAAAATAAGAGATCGCTGAAGCTATTTGAATGTAAGATAATTCCGCGATATGAATCAACCTTTGCATTTACTCTTGATACTACTCTGGTTTCGTATATAAGCCACTAATATAAATGTACAATTGTCATGAGTACAATGCATCATACCCCTAATACTGCGAACGATTCGAAAAATAATAATACCAAAATAATTTCTTTTTATAATTCAACACAAGGAGGTGTTGATTCAGTTGACAAAAAAAGGCGGAGTTGCTCCAGTTGCAAACGCAAAAATAATAGGGTGACTATGGCGTTATTTTCTAACATAATAGATATTTCTGCTTTGAATGTCTATATTATATACAATGAAATCGATCCAAATTTTAAGCAGACCCAAAAGCACACAAAACGTAAACATTTCCTGCATGAACTGGCAATTTCATTGGCATCGCCTTATACAGAAAAACGGAAAAAAACGTCCAAGAAACGATTTGGCTGTGGCATTGATTTCGAAACTCTCAACCCACATTATCGATGATCCTGGTAACAATGAGGCTGGTCCATCAAAAACACCAAAAATCGATAAATCGCCCAAAAGAAACGTACAAGGTGTCACCAATGCTTCTGTTCTGTAGAAAATAGAAATAAGTGGACGACCTCATTCTACTCTCTTTGTAAAAACTCATGTTGTATAGGCAAATATACCAAAACTATTTGCATAAACTGCATAAATACCACTTAAATATGTTAACAAAACATAATAATACAAGTTTTAATCAAAATTACTTAAAATTTAAATTATTTTTATGAACTTTAGTACCTATGTATCAAAAATGATACATAGCTAGAATTATGAAGTTTTTTTAAAGCTCGATCTACGGTTAAATATTGTTATTTCAACTTTAGGACTTCGGATCAAAACTATTTGATATATATATACTGTAGTATGCGTTCAACAAATTGATAGCAGAACATTTTTTTTTCTCATTATCGCAACATTTGGATTACTGAATGACTGAAAACAATCAAATAAAGCACTTGTGATAAGCAAATATTCAGGTATGTGATGAAAATCGTACGAATTCAAAAAGAAATGAAATTTCAAATCGTACGAATTCGTTTTACGTGTGATGGTAATCGAACGACTTCATTTCAAATTTTGGGATTTATGTATATTCAACATGAGCAATTCGAAACAATAAAATGCCCTGAGATGAAATTCGGTTTTTACGATTTCATTTCGATTTGAAATCGCACCGAACGACTTGCTCGATTTTGAAAATGAAACATATCACAAGGCAAATCAATTTCACTCGCCTTTTCGTACGATTTCGATTTCCATCACATGCCTGATTAATTAATAATTAAAAAATTTAATATTGCTCTCAGGGGAAGAGAAAAAGAAAAAAATGGACGTGCAGACGCCATATATATAAAATATATGTTCCATATATATAAAATTAAAATTATGTATGTATGAATGTATGTTCGGAGTTGCATCCTAAACTGCTTGATCGATCCTTACCAAATTTGGCACATACACTTAAGATGTTCCAAGGATAGTCATAAAAAATTTTGATACTTAAGGGGCGTGGCACCTCCCATACAACTTAATTAATTGATTTGGCATATCTTTAAAACTACAAGCCATACAACATTAAAACTCTGTATTCTGTTAGTGTTTTGTAGTGTCTTTCTGCTAGCGAAAATTTAGGGGCATGGGACAACGGGGCGTATGATCTCCAACTTTATGTTTCCAAAACAGCTGTTCTTTTACTATCAAACAATTTGTTTTTTCAAATAAGTTTAAGATTTTATGTCCACGTTTTCGATGTTCATCAAAATACACAGAAAAATAGTGTTCTCACTTTTCTTGATAATGATTCGTCCGAAATAAGTGCGAAAAGATTTCCTACTAGCATGCTTTAATTTTCAATAAAAGTTATAAATATGTCCTTTTCTCTAAATGAAGCTAGCAATCCGAATTAGAGAGTTGCTATTAATATGGACTATAGAGTTCCAACCAAAATGCCATTCAGATTATGGTTTATTCGGATTATAGGTTGTTCAGATTAGCGAGCGCAATACAGCATGTCGAGATACATATGCTTAACGTAAGTTAATATACGTGAATTCGAGATAAAGCAGCTTAAAATCTCCACTGCACTTGCTACGAGAAGCTTAAGCTGAGCAATTTAGACCCAATTTAGCAAAATGCTCCCTCTACATATACATACATATCTCATGTAAGGCCAAGTCTGCAAATTAGCCGGATTTGCACGTGAAAAATGATTCGGATCATCACTCGGCGCGAAATTAATGACGGGCAACTTTTTATTTTGGCATTCTGCTGTTGTGTTAATTACGTACAAAAATCGCAAACTCGCGTGGAAGATAAATTGTTTAGAAGGTTGCCACTTTAAAGCATTCTATTGAATTGTTGTATTCAGAGACTCAGGCATTGAGTAATGGAATATTAAGCATGCGAAAAGCTAAAATTAAACTTCTTCATTCAACTAAGTATGAAGCGCTCAGCATTAGGGAGATAATAAATATTTGCGGCTTTAAAAATTTGCTGAAGGTTTGAAGCAAAGGCTGTGTATCCAAAACCCGAAAATCAACAGGAGAAGCAAGCCGCGTGTGCATTTGTGCGTACTTTGAATAAATTTACATACTCATTACTTTTATGGAAATTAAGCTAGTATTTTTGATTATTATCTAAGAAGTCAAATGAATTTACTGCAGGAATACAAAACTTGAAAGCTTAAGTTCCCAAATTCCCTACCATACGAACTTTCAAATTTAATTAATTTATTTTCAGAGAGTTAAATACGATTTTACATCAACATAATTTTAATCATTTCGTGTAATTAGTATATGTACACGAATTTCGGAATGAAATTTGTTATGGTAATTAAATTTCGCAGAAAGTCGCTCCATTTGTGTAAAAGCAATATTTTTCAGAGAAAAGTTACGATTTTCAACAACAATTCTTTAAAATTAATATTTCACGGTAAATAGTTAGAGAAACCAAAACTTTGTTATACTTTACATTCTTTACATTCAATTTGCTTCGATTATTTTGAATCATGCAACATTCAAAAGGCGATGTTAACACGATCTTAAATGTTAACATTAATAAATTGAAATTGAATTTTCCCAGTTTAGATTACTTTTAAATGGTGTGCAGATTTTTAAGTCAAATATACATACATATGTATAAACACTAGACTAGTCCAATTTTCGTTACTATGCATCAAGAGCTAATGGGTACGGTGATCATCCTTTTCCTATAATACATAAAGAGCAGTACTAGCAAATCAATTTCCAATTACAATTCCTTAAAATTTTGAGAAGATCTTTCTAGAAATTACGACTGTTCAAATACGACGCGTCGTACGAACAAAATAATTCGAATATTTGCTCTGTTGAAGTTGCGAATATTCTGCCATCTTTTAAAATGAGTTCCGTAAATTCGTTTTTTTACTATACCAACATCTTCCGTATATTCATATCAACACATACACACATATGTATATTTATCATAAGTAAGTTTATGCCAAATATTAAAAACAATATTAGAATAGTGTTGGCTGGAAAGGAGAACACGCTTGCAAATAAGATATACATTTTTTCCTTTAAAGGTTTCTTGTTAAAAATCGACGTTTTCCATTTCCCGTCAATCAAAGAAGAGCCAGCAGTTGGCATCTTTGGTGTCAAATACTACGACCAGATGGAGATTGCGCTAAAAGTATATAAAAAATATAAGCGTGCATAATTTAGGCAGGAAAATCAATTTTATTTACCAGCCCACCCCCACTCTTACAATATCTGCTGCCCTGGCTTTGGCTCACGCACTTCATGTTGCTTCACTTTGAGCAATCATTTCCCTCGAACTGTCACCAGAGCCGATGAGCACTTTGAAGTGAAATGAATTGATGTAATAATGGATTCTTTATTGGTGTTGATTTTTATTATTTAGCCACTCTCTGTCGCTTTTCACTTGGCTGCCACTTCGCCGGATGTGCCGACCGGCGCGGCGGCTGCGTCTGCACGCACAGGAAGCTCAACGAGCACTCGCTCGATATGATTTATTTCGTGCTCGGGTTTGGCTTGCATATCATTACTCATGTCAAAATGGCGCTGGCCTCTGATGTTCCTTATTGAATTAAATGCTTAGTAATACACAAACTAATGCCATTCACTCACTCACACACTTTCTCACGCACACAAGCGGAGCTTTGCAATTTTTCTGCTTTGCATTTGGGCCACTTTGAATTTGGCCATTTTGGGCAGCACACCGTCGCGTCGGTGGTTTAAAGCGATGACAGTAGATTTGAATAATGAATTCATAAATTGATTGCGAAGGCATCATTTTCATTACCAACTGCAATTTTTACTTATGATTGTGTTTGTGTGAAATTCGAAAAAAACACTTCCAATTTGTGGTTTTCGCTTCGCAAAATATCGGTTCTTCTTATGATTTGTTTCTAAATTTGCACACAAAAAATTGTGACTCATATTCGAGCTCTTTTCGTATTTTCAAAAAGCGTTGCAAGCTAAACCGAAAAACACCGCTCACAATTGATGGCAAATGTTTACTATAGCACAAATTTGCAATGACAATGCATTTTTTTATTTTATTAATTTCGTTTGAGTGTGAGTGTCAGCTCGGTGAAATAAAAACAAAGAACGGTCCATGTGTGCAGTTATTTTTATGATATTTAAGATTCGTTACACTTCCATTTCAAAGTAATCATTTAATTCGAGTGATGTAAACAAAAGCTGGCTTCCACAGTTTGGTCATTTGCATACATTAAACATTTGCATATCATTACTAAAGAGTCAACATAGAATCGAAATCAAATGGGCAATCAACTTTTATGTTTTCCCGTTTCCCATAACTGATGAAGACATAATTACAATCAGATTGGGCGACCGACCGCAAGCTGATTGGCATACATTTTTCGTGATGCTGACTTTAGAATGAAATCAGAGGGGCGGGGGTTGGGCGAGAAGAACGCATCGTAATTAATATTAATTAAGTGTACTGTTATATTTGCAGCATAGCTGGCGGGCAAGCGACCAATGCCGAGGAAGTCACGTTTTCCCTAAAATTAATTGAAATTCATTATCGACAAATTTTTATTTATAGCCGTAAGACTTTGTGTTTGAGAAACAGAGGCATTCATTCAAATTTTGCTTGTATTCCTTTAACAAATGCGTATTTTCCAATTTTAAGGACATGAACCGCACTTAATGTAATAAGCAACGTTAACGGAAATGTCACGTAGTCACGGAAAATATGTTCCATCGATTTTATCGAGAAAATATTCTTCTAATTAATGCTACTTAAATGCAGGGTTGCTATGTCTAAATTTCCCAGTCAAGAACGGAAAATTAAAAAAAAACCGGGCATTTTGGCTCAAATCTATAAAAAAAATATTTTTTTAAATAATTGGAAAAAGTTTTCAAACATTTTCACAAACAGTGTTTATTAGCGACAAAGTTTACATGCCAAAAGAAGTAATACAATAACATTATTGACGTTAACAAAAACAACGAACATATCCATGGCCGGGCTTTCCAAAGAGGCAAGGATCCCAGTTGCCTGCGGGTGCCATAGTTTTAGAGGCGTTACGAAAAATAAGCTATCTGTTTCGATGAAACAATAATCCCATTTCTTTTCTACCAGACTTAAATAAAATTTATGCTGTGTTGGAAAAATATGTATTCGATTTCTAAGAAATTTCGAGTCGGCTCATGCAGCGTTATTCTACAGATCCATAATCTGACTTTTGTAAATAGTCAGTAACATCGGGTGTTTAAGTGAGAGCTGCACAGTGGGCACCCACAGTGAACGGCTATCCTGCTCTTACCCTCACTCTGCACAAAAGCGCCACGCAAGAAACACCACAAGTCCGTGGTCTCCATTTATATTTCAACCAAAAAACCTATAATTTCAAATCGAAATCGCTTTTCTCTTCTTTATCCCATAAATAAAACCTACATTTCAGTAAGAGATATATGTATATGTATATCAAGACTCTGTCTTCTCGTGCAAATATTTTTCGTTACTATTCATTGATTAATCTTCTATGAAATTGGTATTAAAGTTGCCAAGCCCCTAGCCACCCCATAGACCATAATGTGGAATATGTAAATACCCCTTAAAAATACCCCTTTGCTACAAAAGTATACACTGGGCGTTTTCGGTTCGTATCTGTGATTTTGAGCACTTTGTATTAGACATAAGTAGTAAATGTGTTTTGTATCTACCCGTTGATTCAGGCTACTAACTCCGTGAAAACTCGAAACCTTATGAGTATCCCTTACTTGGGCCAACCCTCGACGCCTCGGTCGAGTCTTGCACATTTAATTGCAAATACCATAATTTTTAGCTATTTTATACACGTGTTTAACTCAGGTTGCCGCAATCAATTTTGATTTACGAATGTTGGCCTCCAGCAAAAGGATGATATTTATCAATTTAATGGCAGTGCGGACAAGTTACAACCAGCTTTTCGGTTGAATTCATAATGAAATACTCATTTGCCCTGAGGAACTAACGATTTTGCATATCGTTTGCAATTTAAATTTACACTTTCCATTGCTTTGTACGTTTTTCAACAGCAATTTCCGAATTTGGTTCATGACTTCGATCCCTCAATGAACTGCTCATAAATATGGGTGGCGTTTTCATCTAATATTAGGCTAAACCCATTCTGGCTGTTGCCCAATCAATTATTAATGTTATTAGGCGAAATATTGCTTTTGCATATGCATATTTAATTGGGAAAAATATAAGTAAATTAAAGTACAATGGAATTAACTTCAAATAGGTTTTATGGAAATTGAATTAAGCCTGTTTGTAATAGCCAAATTGTTTTACGTGGAATGTATGGACACAACCATGGCTCAGTGGATAAGTGCTCGAAGTTCTTGAAGCGTGGAGTAGCTGGTTCAAATCTCAGCGGACTCATACCATCTAATAGAAAGGAAACTTCGTTTATTTGCACGCGGCGCCGTCTCTCGTGAGCTAGTTTGCAGCTGTTCGAGAATATACTTTTAATTAATTAATAAAAATTGACTGGCACAACAGCCCATGTGGGCTTAGGCCTAGCTTTCTCGCATTAACTTGTGTGTGCTTGTTATATTTTTGCACAAGTTAACGGGACCTTCTTTACCGAATCCGAACGGGTTTGAGAAGCTTTTCATGGCAAAGATTATTCTCGGAGAATTGCCAATTCACCGCGAGAAGTGGCGCCGCGCAAAAAAACAATTTGATGAGAAATTTTCTTTTTATTAGATGTTACCGGACCAGGAGTTGAACCCAGGTCCTCCGCGTCAGCTTCTAAGCACTTAGATCACTGAGCCACCGCGGTGCCACGAATATACTTTGCCATGATTTTCTCGAAAAAGCTTCTTAATAAAGCATTCTCTTCCGGTACGCTATAGAATAAGTGTGTAGATCCCGGTAACTTGTTTTAAAATAGAACTAAATGATGCGAGAAAGCTAGGCCCAAAGCCGCTTTCGCTGTAGCGCCAATTATTGAAATTAATTTGAAATTTGAATTTGTATCCATTATCGCACCCAGATCCAACCCAACTGTGTTTGCAAACGCACTAGCACAGCACTGTGAAAGGTAGATTGCTAGTAAGTGCAAGGGCAAAACGTGGAAGCACAGTAACTACATATTTGATTTTCTTTTCTCCATACAGTCGTTGAAATTAACAATTTTTACACAGCACAAAAAGAGCAGTAATCGCATGGGTTCTCTCCACTCACATACTCCAGCTACTATTCATACATCCCCCCACAATATTAGCTGAGCTGTAGTAAATAACAGTGTTCTTTTTTTGTGACACGGCACCTTTTTTCTGCATTGGTTTTTGTGTGTGGAATGATAAAATCAAAGCACAGTACTGTGTTTTTCTGAACCCTGCCTTTAACTAGTTGCTGTCTTTTTTATTTATTTGTACAGGCCAAAACATTAATGCCAGGAGCTTCTTAAAAAAAAGAGAGATAGTAGTAACGATAATAGCAAAAAAGTTATATTCAGCGGGATATTTCTCATACCTCTTATCCTCTCTTATAACTGAAATAATCTCTTATTTCTTCCTTTAAATCTTTTAATTTTACATTAATTTAAGTATGATTAGTTGATTATTTATTGTATTTATACGACATACAAAAGATTAATATCTTAAATGTCAACAGTTTAATAAAATAAATTGAAATTGAATTGAATTTGTACTTGCAGAAAAAATATTGAATTAATCAGATATCGGTTAATTGGTTTCCCGCATAAGGAAAATTCGTGCAATTTTAGGAGTACAACCAGAAAGGATTATGGTAGCTGCGCTTGAGCTTGCATTTTGTGTTTTTTAGAGCGTGTCTATAGCATTCTTTACAAGTGAGAGTGGCTGCTCCCAAATGCAATGTTCTCCTAAAAAGCGCCAGGCCCTCCCAGAAAGTAATAACGATGCGATTGAGTATTCCACAAAAACGTCAGAAACTTCTTAGCAATGAACTAAAAACTTTGTTCCAACACTCTAAGCTCCCACTGCATGAAAAACTAGTGAAGAAACTCTTTGAGCTCCTGGGTCTGCTTTTTCCTTCCTTTGGCCAAGTACGAAAAGTTCAAAATTTCTAAGAAAGCTTTTGAGCACAGCAGCCGTGAGTGGGTTAAGAATAGGGAAATCGTTTGGTGTCTCTTCCTATCTGGTTTCTTTGTAACTTCAATATGATCCAGCCGGAAAGAAAAGCTTCGAAATTCCACTATTAGGTAGGTAGGTAGGTTAAGTGGTCGTCTCGAGGACATCACTTAGGCCAAAAGGCCCATTGTGTTACCACGTGGGGAATTTCACCTATACACTTCCCATGTATGGGAGCCACTTTGTGGCTATTCCACTATTAAGTCCACGATAAACTTCTACGTAGACAGTCAGGCAGCTATCAAGGCGATAACATCCCATAGCCTATCATCCAAAAATATTCTGCAATGCTGAATGGCACTAGAAAGGTTAGCCGCGAATAGCAGGCTACACATCTACTGGGTACCCGAGCATAACGGCATAGAGGGAAATGAGGAAGTGGATGTTATTGTCAAAAAGGGAGAATGTGAAGAAATAAAGATTTAAATGGCTTTCACATGTATAGGATTATAAAAATATGAAGTAGTAGCTAAATGTGATGTAAGACATATATGCAAAATTTTATATTCAAGTCGAAAAAGGGTTGTTTGTGAAGCTGTCGACTTAAAGTAAGACAACACACCTCCGAGAGTCCAAAATCCCCGAACACCCCTTTCTCCAAAAAACATTTTTTTCCATTTGACTTACATTGTTTTTAAATTCCACTGTGCTCAATTTGTATGTTTTTTATTTCACAAAGTAATTTTTACAAATTGTTTGACATCACCAGTCAAATACAGTATCTGCGCCTTTTTATGCTCTCTGTTTTTGTGGTCATTTTTTTTCGGGCGAAGTAAAAGAAAAACTTTTGGGCAACAACATTACCCCAGCAGCACCCCCAACCCGCTCGGACAGCTACAAAAGTGCAAAGCGTGAGTGGCTGCAGCACATCCGATTGCGAAAATGCGGCTGAGCTGCGGTGGAAGTGCAGTTAGCACTGCCAAACTTGCAGATTCAGATGCGCAGCGCCGAGCGCGTTGAAATACGAGGATTTGGCTCTGTGAATACTTTGCGGAAAAAGTTGGCCGAATGTAAATGTTGGCGGGTTTGCATAGCTGACTTGGAATGGCGGGCAAGCCAGCAGCTACTTTCAGCGGTGTAATCGCACATATGCTTGGCAAAAGTTTGGAATTTAATTGCGGATGCCATTCAGGCACTTGCGGAATTATTCACAAATTGTTAAAATTTACGAGTAATTGCTTCAAGATCGAATGGGCTTAATTAGACGTTTGGTTTCCATGGAAATGTTTGAACTTCACTACGAGATAGTCAAGCTCATCTAAATGATGCCACTGCCGAAATAAGCTCGGAATTCTTAATCACTGATTAACAACGCTAAAGATGGTTTAATGTATGTATAAAGGAATCAAGTACTGGAGGCCTGTCAGCGAGAACGAAACGCGTCGCCTAAAGCAAAACTGATCCATGGTTATGTATTTTAACTATTTTTAAAAAAGAAAAATATATAATTTCTAGTAGAAAAAAATAATCGTTCTCCATTTAAAATTGCTCAAAGTAAAATTTACTTTATTAAATTTCAAAATCAGGAAGTTTTACTACCGTTTATAAAATATTCTATAAAATGGTTTTCGTAACTTCCAAACAATAAACGTTTTAATTAAATCAAGCGAAAAATAATTTATATTTATTATCCTGGCCGGCTTTGGTTGACTTATATGACTGTTTTGTCTCGGTTTCTTCCGATCAAAAATAAAACGCGTGTGTTACTTTTCTTATCTTCGTTTTTAATAATGTAGCTTTACTTTTTCCGGTCTGGCGCTCATATCCATGTCTTATTATCTGGGTTTATATTCATCGTTTCTGGGTTGCAAATGATAGTACATATTACATATTCTTGGATAGCGGGACCCTGATCAGAAAACCATTACCAAAATGTCGGCATTGCAAAGCTTTTACTAGCGGTACTTTTTGCTCGAAACAGAACATTTCCACTAAGTGAATATTATGAAAGAGAGTTGTCTTTTTCCAGCTGAAAATACAATTTAATGCAGGGAAGCTGTACGTTACAATTTCGCTCATATAAAAGGTTTAAATCCTTAAGTCGCTCCAACACAATCATTCTTCATCATTCTTTTTGTGATATACATACATTTTAATTTGTAATGGAAATGGAAAAGGACAGTTAACAAACTCGAATCCACTTCAAGGAATCGTATTATAAAACTTCTGGCAGCTAGCCTCTAGTCTTTTGTATTTGCGCAATTCCATGTCTTCAGAGATAATTAAAGATGTAGGCCACCGCCGAGCAACTGTTTAATTAGCGAGGGACCAGCTCGCCCAACCCAACTGCGAAGTAAAGGGGAAGGTATGCAGGAATTTAGAACGTTTGCCTAAGCCGTGAATGAATTTGCCGGTAAAGTGGCAATGCTTAGGGATCATTAAAAAATAATTTCGCCAAAAAGTGAACACGCCATTCCGAGTAAAATGAAAAAATCACTTACATTCCCACAACACCCCACTGCCGGGACACCCAAGTCCATTCTACCGCCGCATGGCGACGCGACGCAACGTTGTGACGTTGTTCAGCATACTGCGGGTCGATGCGGTCCATTCCGGTCGGCCCGTTGTTGCCTTTGGAATTCAATAATGCCTCAAAGTGTCTACAATGGTCCGCGGATGCTGCTGTGCAAACAGCAACATCCTTCAGCGTTTCGTGCTTTTTTAATGCGTGGCACACCGAAACAAAAGAAGGAGTAATTTTCGCGAACAAAGGAAATTTCTTTTATTAACTAATTAGCCTACTCCCCCAGCTCACTGCCGCCAGTCAGTGGTGCGGCAGGAGGTGGCGGGCAATGGTGTGGCAGTGCTTGTCGGCAATGTGCCAGCCATGGTGGAAACAAAGGATACACAATATAACAGTTCTTTTCAAATTGTGTATTGAATCACTTGCTTTGATTAAAACTGAAATACGAAAGTACAAAACACACACACATCGACACTTTCCTCGTCTTGAATTGTGCGCTCTTTTCAGCCGCACTCGAGGCTGTCTTTAAACAGGGATATCAAGTATGGATGGGCGATTGAGGAATTTTAATTTTCAATTGCTCCCTAACGAATTGTTCAATTCGATTGTATTTTTGTTTAAAAATATGGAATTTCTTCAAAGAAATCAACTCTTTTGTGAAATACTCTAGAAACTTTCGCCTTCTGACAGATCACTACATTCCAGAAACCGATCTCGATCTGGAGGAGGACCCACCAAGGTCTGTTTGGCCTACCAGCTCAACCCAGCCTATCCTGATCATTCGAAACGGATTTAAATACCCTTTCAATCTATGGACAGTTAAAGAAAGTCGCCTTGTCTTGGCTATTAGTTGTGGAGCCCAACCGATTTCGAGTTGTTTTTACCAAAGCGAAATTCCGAGGTCGACCAAGCGTCAAATTTTGACAACATACATAATCAATTCATACCATCTTTTGAAAACCGATCGAAAAAAAAATAAATTTTTAAATAAATTGATTATTTGGCATTCATAACCGAAAACAATAGTGTCGAACCCCTTAAGTACCGATCAATAAGCTGCCCTGCTTTGGCTCAATATATCTAAATAAGATGCATCAACTCATCAACTGGTGGAATATCGGCCATCTCTAGCTACCGGATGTGGCGGTGAAAGCAAGTGGTGACGAGGTGACGTGGAAAGTGCTTCAATGCACGTTGATTGCTTTTGCGTTTATTTTGTAATTTTGAAAAAGGATTCTCTCTGTGCTTCCGCCTTTTGTCGTGTTTTCTCAGTTCCTTTTTTGTTGCGGCTTTGCACCCGAAAAGGGTTAATTTTGTTAATTAGCATTTTTCGGTTGTTGCTGCTTCGACTGCCTTCGTAGGGCAGCAATAAATTCGGCAATGTTACAGCAATCAATATTAGGCACTCGGCACAAAAGTTGACTGGAGTTCCTCGTCCTTTTTCCTTTGAGGGCTGCTGACCGGTGAGAGGTGGCTGAAGGTTCAGACACTTTTGGGCTGTTCGACTTCAGTTCAGAGCAACTCGCACAGTGGGCAGCTCATTAAATTTGCATAATACAGAATGATAACTTTGGAAAAGTAATTTTTACTTCTGCATTAGATTAGAATGGCATATTGCGAATATGTATTTACATACATTTATGGCAGCTCAAGCGTACGCAATTCAAAGGAAAATATAATTTGCCAATGACTTTGTGGTTTCGACTGCAATAGTTGAACATCCAACGTAGAAACCAACATATAAAACTTTGTCAGGTGTCCAACTTATCAAAGAGAGCACTAACCCAAATATGTCCTTTGACGATGTCAAATATTCTACCATATTCCTTTTTTAAGACAATGAGCAGCATTTGAATGAGAGTCACTTCGGAGATTGCGGTACGCAATAAAACTGCCGATAACAAATTGTAGAAATTTGGAACTATGACGTTTAACTGAAAAAAAAATTTTAATCAATGCATTTTCGGCCTCTTAAGAAATTTATGTATCAATTTTCATAGAACTTATTCGCTTGAAAGTATTAAATGCTCTTTATTCTATATTATAAATTTATAAATATATCATAAAGGTGTAGGTCCCGTTAGCGTGTGCTTAGAGTAGAACAAGCACACACAAAGTAAAGCGAGAAAGCTAGTCCAAAGCCTCAGTTACACGAGCTGTTGCGCCAAAGTTGAAAGCAAATCATCCCACTAAGATTCTACTACTGCAAAGATATCGAGTTTTTAAGCGCTTTTCCACCAATCCCGAGATTTCTGATTTATGTACATATATTAAGTACAAATATAATAATAGCAGTATTGATTGATTTTCAGCAAAATGAATTCAAAGAAGTTTTGCTGAGTTGACGGCTTATATTTTGAGAATATAGATTTGTAATCAATCCTGCGTTAATGCTGAGAATGAAATTTACATATATTGAAATTAGCAAACCACGCGTTTATTAAAATTACACCAAACTTGAAAATAGAGAATAAAGGTCAGTTCTCAATTTCTTGTATTTACAGGGTTTCATTCACATAAATGCTATTTCGAAATGGCATTCAGTTATTTACGTTAAGAGTTTTACATCACACGATACATAAAATAAACTTTTGGTGTATTCACGATCTGCTGCATACCTGCACATGGAAAATATTTATTCACCACATCCATTGACAACAACAATAATCAACTAAGAAAGCATCAGTCAGGAATAATACCCTGCACCAAGTAACCGAATGGCGCGATAATCCACTGAAAAAAAGGAATTTGTGGCTGCATTAAATTAACCGCCACAAAAATTAATAGCTAGTTGGTCGGTATAACCAATTTACCACCTCCATAGTGGACGACACACACCCATTTTTGGAAAATTTTAAATAATTCTTAGCAACAATAAAGTGTCCAGGTATAAACTAAAAATGGTGGATACATTATGAATTATAAGAATTTTCCGCTTACCGCCTATTTAGTGGGCCGACCACGCCCATTTCATCTCATAACATAGAGGGCCGACATCTTAACTTGAGTACAAAATATCATTCCTTTAAATGCGTAAAGTTTTAACAGAAAAAATCTGCGAGGTAGGTGGATTTATGGCCAACTGTGATCTTGTCCTCAAACCCATTTAGCTAAACTCGGAACTGACGCTAAGTTTTTTCAAATCGACGACGGTCTTCCACTGTGTACGCGAAATCTGCAAATTCGCTTAGATTTGACTGGAGTATATGTATAATATGTATTCATTCGTCCCTACGCATAACAGCAACAATTTCCAGCAGAGCGCATCCTTTGTTTTTGGTGAAAAGTTTATTAACTTCAGCAGCAGTTGGCAATTAAACGGCATATGCACAATGAATAATTCAAAAATTAATTTGCTTGAAAATTATAATTTAAAAATGCATAAGCTCAGACAATGGGATTCCGAGCTCGAGTTTCTTAGGAATGCTCGGCTGTAAATCATCACTTCTTAAGCGAGAGTCGGTTTTATTATGGGTAATTTATTAAGAGGGAAAAAAGAAGGGCACTTCCTGGCATTAGCTCACTCCGTGCCCAGGGTAGGGGATTTTGCTTCCGGTGATTATTTTGTTTAATGCATAAAAGTTTCAACTGTAATTTGTAATTTGACATGGAAAGTGCTTAAGTAGGTATTAGAGAGACAAAAAAAACGCGCTGGTAGCTCTGACTGGGACGATGACTGAAGCAGAGGCTGAGGCTCAGGCTGCGGCTTGAAACATGACGGAGAAGCAAAAATGTATGCTTTAAAAAGTATTACAACTCACAGCTTAGTGAGCAAAATTAATTACACGACGCGGATTAGAATTCTCCTTCAGCGTGGGCAGGGAGGTAAGGTACAAAGCAGACGCTGCTGATTGGAAGGAGGTGGGACTTAATTCAATGTAAATTTGAAGATAATTCGTATTGAGATGAGGTGAATTTGCGTCATTGCGGAATTGTTTCAAAGTAAATCATGGAGACGAAGCAGAAACAAGGTAAAATACTTCAATCATTATTGTGGAGGCTTAGAATATTCTTTTCTTGCCACAATGCTCTTTAGATTCTACAACATAGGTACATCTGCGTATTTTATACGTCTTCGTATTAGATAAATACACGTTGTAATGCCCAATAAAATCAGATTATTTTAAATACTTTCACACAAAACCTTGCAAAAACCTTGCATTGATTACTTACTGTCGGCTATTGCTAAACTGGGATGCTGAAATTATTTCAAAAGAGCAGCAACTTTACTCATTCCGTCAGCGTTACATATACATACACACATACATATATAAGATATTATTGGCCCATTTAAAACCATTTTTAATAGTACTTCATATAGAGTATAGTGTTTGCGTAGAGAAATACAAAGTGAACCCGATATTGAAGGTGTTCTTATTTGGCTTTTTCTCTCGCAGGTATCAAGCCTAACCGCATTTGCTTAATATCTTTAGAATATATGGAATATGCTTACAGTTATGTTCAACTATTTCAACAAAATATTACAAAGCAAAAATTAAAAAGTACGGAAAATCTTTTGCGATTGGCAAGCACATATTTGGGCAGGAGAATCCTATGCCTGCAGTTCCTAGCGGAGGAGACCGAATGTAAAAATGGTCACCGATTTGTAATACATATTTTATTATATCCACCAGTAGCGTTGCATTTCGAAGAGCATGATTTAGAAGCACTTATGGCAAACGAACATTTTCTGCAAACAAAAGAGGCGTCATTAAAAAGCTGTAATCTTCTCCAGAAAGTTACTACGAGTACGAAAAGTGCTCCGCAAAATTATACCTACTACTACTTGCTTTCGTTAGTTAAATATTTACTAAGGGTCTGTCAAGTAAGAAAAATGAGAAACGTACGTAAAGTTATTCTTGTTGTTTTTGTATTAGCGAGATAATCAGCCGAATTCTCCTGGGGAATTATTTCCCTTTTCAAAATTTTGCTATTCTGAATAAAAACTCCCTGGGATTTTTTCCCTTTTCCCCAATCCTCGTATTCTGAAAATTGTTCGAAAAGGGAAAAAACTCCCATTGGAAAAAGTAGAGATAGCCGTGAGGAAAAATGTAAGAATTTTATAAATTTCTTAAGTTGAAATCTAATTTTATATTGAAATCGGTATCGAAAAATGCAACAATGGTAATTTTTCCTATAAGACTGCTTTGAAGAAATTTGCATCTTAAAGATAAACAACCATGCATATACGAATTCCGAATAGCAAAATAAATGTATATATATATTCTTATATATATTCGAAGTTAACATCAAAACAATTGATTTGAGAATCCTTATATTAAAATGCAACATATGGGGTAGTATATTCAGGATTTGTTAGGGAGTTGAGATGCTAAAGCTCTTGGAACTCGTAATTTTTGGTTGTTTGATACTGTTCTCCACTCTGCTTGCCCACACAATTTAACCAGACATTTTGAAATTTATTGATGTGTGCAGCGGGGCAAAAATTTAAAAACGACAGCAGCTGGCAACACACTTTCAATCCCGCCTCCATAACCCAGGGTTGATGTCTGGGTGGCTGAAAGAGGCAAAAGGTTTACGAATCTACCCTTCATGCATATATTTCCTACACATTTCGAGGGAGGTACAAATTAAAAACTGCTCTCGATTGCCCCTCACATCTGCAAAACTCAACAAAATGCTTTTCTTTTTAACTTCAACTCTTTTTAAGTGGCTGACACAAATGGTGCGGCGCTGAGCTGAATAATAATGCCCTCGCAAAAATGAGTGGCAGAAGCGGCCAGAAGACAAGAGTCAAATAGCATTATGAATACACTTTTCAGGAGATCCGGACGTGCGGACAGCCACTGCTTGCGAACACGCTTAGCAAGCAAAAACAATCCATTTGGACAGCAGTTTACCGATTTGTTTGTCAGTTCTTTCAAGTGATAAAATGCCGCAGCTGAAAAGCAAAGGCAAGCTCCGTTCCGACTAAATTTAGAAATCGAGGGATGGCACAAAATTTCTAAAGAAATATTATTGCAAATTATAATATAGTAAGTTGTATAAGCTATATGATGCTTTGTTTATATCAATTGGAATATAAAATGATTTTATGCGCATTAATAATATTTAAATACAAAATATCGGGAGCAAAATTCCATGCACGACCTTCAAATTCCGATACTCACAGAATCAAAGCAAAAGTTTAATTCGAAATGCATTTGATTTATAAAAGCGTAAATTATGCATAGATTTTGTTAACAGTTATCAATGTACAAAAATATATTGCACCAGTGTTTTTGTTATTCAAATTCAATGCGATTTTGGCCTTCAATGTAGAAATCAGAAATTTTGCTTAATGGTATGAAATATTATATTATTTTGTAATGGGATGGGTTGGCCCCATAACATCCCCAAAAACTAAGATATCAACATCGTATAAGCACATGCATAGTCAAATTAGATCATTATGATAACTTAGGAAAGGGCTTCTTAATTGATGCTCCTTTTTTATTGTGATTGATATGAGATATGATTTGTTCCCTTTAAAATTATGTGGATTTTTTTATTAGAAGGGTTTCAATAGCATACCTGAACAATTTTCGGCCTTAAAATCTGTGAAATTTTTTTATTTTCAGCAGCTCTTGCATCCACACTAATTATTATTTCGCCACGACTTTTGTGCGTTTTTAGCCTGAGTATTGACTTTGAAATTATACGTAATTTGTTTATTTTTAATGTTATGCAAGTTTCCGATTTCATCGAAGACACCCCGTAACACCGCACATAGAAAAGGTAATCGTGCCCTCTCACATATGTATGTCAAAAAGGGTAATTTCATTTTTTTAAGATTTCTAAAAGATCCTACGCATTCATTAGCATGGCAAAGAAACCCACTCAGTATCATTAAATCAAAATTCCAAAGATACAGACAAATTGGAAAATCTCTCCAATGAATAATTTTTAGGTTTGCACCAACTGTGCCGGCTATCTATATTGCATTATACCTATATACTGCAAAAAAAACACCCATTGAAGATAGAGAATTTCCTTTGGCTGGAAGTAGGATAAAGCCACCCCGTTCTAGCTGCCAGCGTGCCGGGCCTGCCGTCAAAGGCTTTTACGCTGCTGTAGCATATTTATATGAAAAGCGCATTAGCGCAATAAATTGTCAACAACATCGAATTGATGGTATTGCACAACAAATTTGTGAGCAGCAGCTTCGGCGATGGCACATAAAAGTATTCTTGGCATTTCACTGAAGAGGCGAAACATATTTCGGCTCATACATACCAACGCAACCGCAATCTGGCTCAACAAGAGCGCAAACGGAACTTGTGGTAAAAGCATTGAAAAATTATAGAAGCAACGTTGGAGGAAAGGAAAAGAGAATGATGAGAAAACCAATTCAAGCAACTTAAATTTCTATAAAAATGTAGATACGAGTATGTGCAATTGTGTGTGTGTGTGTGTGTTAGTTATAAAAATACGATGAGCTACACCCAGGCGAACACACACAACACATGCACACACATACACACATACACACACACGCAGCATTGCGCATTCCTATTTATTGGTATGAAAGGAACATGTCTACCTAAAAAGAAGTAGAAGAAGCAGAAAAGCATATTAAGAATTTTGGTCACGCAGCAAATGCCACTTCGCATCCACAGCCACATCCGGCAACGCATCCGCAACGCAATTGTTCACAGCTCGCTTCTCAGTCGGTTGCCTCGCATTTCCTTAGCAGGCGAGAACCTTCCACAATAGCGCGCCCGCTTTAAGTGCGAACTTAATTGTGGCCCACTAAACACACACACACACACACACACACTGCACGCTTGCATGTACATGTGTGCGTGCGCAGAAGTAGATTGTCACTAATGCCGAAATATTGTACGATATATTGGCTTTCATAATTTCCCCAAGTTGCCACCTTTCCGAGTTGGTCGCCTTTATGCGCAATTATTCCAACTCCCGCTGGGATTATTAAATATTTATATCAGAAATGAAGAGTGACAAGTCAACGTAAGTAACCCAGAAAATGCACGTCAAAGCAAAATATCTACTGGAAATGAATTATTAAGGAGTCGGCTGACCATTTTTCTGGAAATAAATGCATGTCAAGAGATAAAAATCAAAAAAGTTCGACGTTAACTTTAGCTTTTTCTAATTGAAATTAGCCAACAGACAAAGCGATTAGGAAATTCATCACCTACATTTAAATTTAAAATGGCCGAAACAGCCTGTGTAACCGAATCTTGGGCGGAGATTTCTCGCATTATCTTTTTTCACAAGTAAATGGAACCTACAAATTTATTCTATAGCCGTATCCGAACTGAATTGAGAAGCTATTTTCATGGCAAAGAATACTATAAAAATGTTTTCGATTCTTCGCGAGAGATGGCGCCTCGCTAAAAAACAATTTGAAAAACAAAGTTCCTTTTGTGTGTTATTCATATGTCTTCTGGGGTTTGAAATCAGAGACGAAGCTTTTATTGTAAAGAAGTAGGCAAGTATTAGTCAGTTTAGCCCTACAGAATAGCTATAAGACTGATATCTGAACTTAAGTACCAAAGTTCAACCGCTTAGATACATAACTAGTCCAATGAAATCTTTTTTATCAATAACAAGTAAGGAAGAATCAGTCGAATCCAAATAGTCAGAGGATTCTTGACAGCACACTGTAGGGTAATGAAGCATATGGCTACCATGGCAATAGTGCAGCATATCATCTGATTCACATAATAAGACAACATCAAATCTTTCCAGATCAGTTGTTGTAATAAGTTGAAATTGGCCGACAAAATTACCATCGCACTTAAAGTAATTATCGGTTGATATTTTAGTTTCTGCAAATAGGGAAACATAGCTAAGATTGGCCCGAAACTTCAAATTCCAGTCGTAATGAAAATGTATAGTTTACGAGCTATATGAGAAAGCTCAAAAGCTGGAAAATTATTTGGATTCGCTTAGATGTGATTATACATTAAAAAAACACACTGACGCCAACTTCTGCACCTTCATAAATCACTTTATGCAAATTTCTCTGACAAACTTATTAAAAATTCCTGTATATTATTTAGCAACTAGAAGTCTGCGGAAATGTGCCTGTGTGATTTGAGCAAAAACAAATAAACGAAGTGAGATGGAAGACATTAAGACAGAAAATAAATAAAACTTCAAGGATGCTTCTACAATAAAATATTTTATAGCATTTCTTTCCCTACTCAAGCAATACTCTCGTTCGGTGACACTGAGATATTTGCCTATCTCTGAGAGTGACAGCGCGAAAACGCTTTGACCATAATTTTGAATGCCGTCTGCAAAACCAACGCCTTTGTTTGAAGCACCTAAGCAGGGCGACCAGAGTACAGAATTATTTGCAACTAGAAATAATATTTGCGACGCTCATCATGAACTTTCCAAAAATTAAACAAATATCAAAATTGTATATCGTATAAAAGTTATTAAAAGAAACTTCAACCCGAAACATAAAACGCACCCTGTATTTTCTCGCTAAATTTTAAGATGATCTGATACGATCAATAAAATCGTAGCAGGTGACGAAAATTGGTTTTATAAATACGACCTGCAAACCCTGCAGTAGTCCATGGTATGGAGCCAATAAGATACAAATGCACCCGGCAAAGGAAGGCAGCGATAATCTCAACTTAGTTTACCAGGGCGAGAAATTAAGCTGCTGTTCCTCGAGAAACTATTCAAACAGTAACTGTTTAGTGCTACACAGAATCCTGCTTACAGCAGGCTTTAGAAAATTTGCTGTAAAACAAGAGTAAATGGGAACTAGGTCGCTGCTTCTTAGGCCATGCCAAGGCTACAGCTCAAACTACTAAAGAGCCACAACATTTTTTTACGCTTTCAGATGTTGAAGTATTTTGTACAGCATCTTATTCCACGAATCAAACGCCGAGTGATTTCTAGATACTTCCAAAGTTTAGAAAAATAATTTAGGGGAAGTATCTTAAGCACCAGTGCGGAGATTGTAAATGTAGTAAATATCGGAATTGGCGAAGTTTTAAAAGTTGATTTGATTTTATGGGAAATTATGTAGAGATGATAAAAAACTATGGAAATTTAAGATATGAACTGAACAAAATTTTTGCGATTTTATTTTAACCAACTGGTGAGCATTAGTCAGCTCTCTCGTTTACGTATATTCTACCTACAGTACATAAAAGTAGCATCGAAGGATGTCTGGTCACCCCACCCAGTAGCCAACCCAACTCAAGCTAATGGCCCCGTTCCACCAACCACCTCTTAACACTCTTTAATATAAACGCCTTTGTAGGTTTATGAAATGTTAACGTATTTACAATAACAAATCTACCAGCTACTAACTAGCACAAGCAAAGGAAAAGCCGAAATAAGAGTGAAAGTGATACGCTCGAATACGGACAAGCGTTTAATGCATATATCGAAGTTGTTTACTTAGCTAAACAAACGGAAGTCGAATAGTTTTGAAATCAAAATAGACATTTAAGTAGATTCGGGCAGAGATAAATGCCGCATAAATCGCTTTGGAAAACATTTGCCCATAACAAATAAACACATCAGCGCGAAGGCAAGACTCGGCATCGAATTTCGCACTACGTGGCGTATGAGTGGGCTGCTGCCCTGCCTGTCCTGTGTATGTCACAAATACATAGGTACATTTGTGTGCGTGTATGTGTGCGTGAAGCTGGCATTTGGCATTATCTTGTCGGACCCTTGGCAACTCTGTGCAGGACGCTTGGCCCCGGCATGTCAAGAAGGCAAAATGCAAAGGAAATGAAATTTTCTAACTACAGGAAGAAGATTGACATTCAGCCAGGGGCAGCTGGCAGCAGGAACTTTAAACAGCCGCAGCAGCGGCAGAGCCGAAAGATGAAAGCGCTTCAAAGCGCATGGCTCTGCTGGCATTTTCACTTGGCTACTAGAACAGTATGTCTGCATAGTTTGGACGACACATAACCATTTTGCCGGATTACCTTCAGCTTCTGTCTTTCTTACAAAATAATACTTGCCTCTATCAATATTGATTTTCCCAGCGCCCCTCGAAGCTACCGCATTTGGTCCAGCCAGCTAACCTGGCTAGCTAATTATCATCCTAAAAAAGGGCGTTCATTTCATGCAACTTAGTGGTCAAGTTTTCCTGGAATATCTAAAAATTGCCCGGCAGCTGAAAGACATTGTCCGAACTTTTACTTAACTGATTCCTTTGTAAATTTCCGCCAAAATGTAAAATAATTTGCAAATGAATCATCATATATTTGATTGATTTGAAACTTCAATGCTAAAAAATAAATAGTCAAGGTTGTTGTGCAAATCTAATCAGAAATTGGAAGATTTGCAAACCGATTCTGATTTGAATAGATATAAATGATACTGTGGAAACCGACGCCTGTATTCAAGTCAATTGTTCTGCAATTTCATGTATTTACTTATGAGATACTTGTAAGAATCTACTTATTCTACGGTCCCGCAGCCGATAGGATTTCTGTATAACAATTCTTAATGTTTTTGACAGATATTCCTTATTCTGGACGATACGGCTCTGTTCTAATATTCGGGGAATATTAATACATTATACTGTGTTAGGACAAGAGTGAAAAAATCAATATCTTATATATAAAACGCAGAGTGACTAAAAAGTGTCTGCAGCCTGCAGCTTGCAGCCTGCAGCCTGTCCACTTTCTTTCTTCTACGACTTTAGACGAACGGAATCAGTGCCCTGTGTAGCCCAGTGGGTAGAGCCGCGAGCTTGCACTCGGCAGGTCATGGGTTCGAATCCCACAGGTTTCAAATTTTTTTTATATTTTTTATTTTTTACTTTGCTTTGCCTTTTATTGTTGCTAATTGTTTTAATAGCTGCCGTGTATACAGGCGCACACGACAGGTGGCCCCACTAGTATGATATAAAATATCTTAATATCTGTGGTCATATGCAATAACGACTTAAGTCGAAAACAACTGTTTCGAGAAAATGCAATTCGAAATTTGAAATGCACATAAGTGCATGTGTTTTTTTTAAATACCTTTTTTTCTGAGATGGGTACAGATACCGGGGTTTGAACAAAATATGCGCATCAACGTCAGGAATACAGTAGTAACGTCAACTCAATTTCGTCTTAAGTCGACTTAAGTCGTTATTGCTTTTGACCACAGATATATAAAAACGTTTGTGCGTATGTATGTTGCAGCATCACGGCTGAACCACAGAAGCGATCGACCTTATACTCACAACATATGTTCGTGAGGTGCTCTGAATGGTTTGTTTTCATGTTAGACCTTCCTAAGGGTTGCCACGGTGGCGTTTTTCGAAAATTCTTATTTATGGACCGATCTGGCTCAAATTCACACCATATAATACTAAAGTTGACAGAAAGTGGTCGACAATTTGAACCCGATAGCTGTTGTCGGGGGTAGAAATATTCACGAAAGCATATTCTTCCTGAAATACATTGAAACACATTTCAAAACAAATCTTGGAATAAAATAATTATTTTAGGCAGAACAACGTTTGCCGGGACAGCTAGTATGATATAAAATCTGCGCAATAGTTGGTAACTACTGCGCTTGTTTTCTACATAACCGTGATGGGTAACTCCACTCAGTTTGGCGGCAATATAAAATAAAGCTTTAATTCTTTGTTAGATATGTAATATATTGTCTAACACTGTTCGATTACTTTAAAATGAAACAGTTTAGATATATTTGTCATCAATAAACTGTTTGTATCATCTCGATATACCTAATACCGTTTAAGGGGTCCGAATGTCATTTGGGAAAAATTCTCACCAAATCAAAAACCTCCAAAGATCTTCTCTGAGTATTCTGCTATAGCTAACTTACTTCACATATAGTACCTCATCTTGACATGCTTTCGAAGAGCAGCAGACCTTTGTAAAGTAATAAGTCAGTTGTCCACCGCCACTTCCTCACTATTCCCTCTCCGACTAACTTATAACCTTTTCCATCAACAAATGATTTGAATGTGTATGAGGCATCCCCTGTTGATTTGTGTTGGAAAAAAAGTTCCCAGGACGCGTTAATTCAAAAAGTGTTGACGCCAAGACTCCGCCATAACGGCCTTAGTCTATTTTCTCTTGGGGATACGTTCAGTTCTTCATGCACGTAAATAATCCAACAACACTTTCCCAACTGCAAAACAACATCAATCGAGCCATCAGACAAATCCGGCCCTATTGTCTCATGAAAGTCATCCAAAATAGCACCTTGCGCATCAACCAATGTAATCTCAGCCGTAAAGGCCATTTGTACAATTTTTCAACATAATAAATACTTGAAGCGCAATAAATTTGTCCTCCATATCTTACACACAATTCATTTTATTCAACTTTTAAGTTGACACGCGCTTGCTGAAAGGCCCGTTATTATGTAATAGCTTCCATGTTGAGTGAACTTTCAGCCTACGGAAAAAGACTGCTGAGCTGACTGTTGCTTGAACTTTGAGCCTACCTAAATATATACTTTGTACTGAATATTGTAAAAATTTGGCTTCAGCCTTTGCTGTCGATATTATTTCGATATCTCTTGAAATCCAGTCGCATTTTTTGCTCAATTAAGATTTACTTAATGTCTGTGGCAGCGCCAAATCCTCGGAAGCGTCACTGTTTTGCCGGTCATCTGCCATTTTGACAGCATCAATGCGAAAGTATTTCTCATTGGGGTTTATTGTGTGGTTTATTGCCATTTGTTAGATATTTATTTACGCCTGCTGCCTTCGCCGCTGCCACTGGCAGCAAGGATAAGGATGCTATGCGGATTATGTAGAAGCAGTCTCACAGTTCACGGCCATTTCCAAAGGTCTTCTGTACTGGAGGACATACATTCATAAGTGAATGACGAAGCATATGTGTACATGTAAATAGTCGCTACATTACTTACAGGAGCAAATGAGCGTTTTTCTTCATAATTGATATCAATATGAGCTTATGATATTTGGCACTCGATGAAAATCAATGGTGCAAGTAATGCGGAACCATTGATCAAGCAGCTGTGGCGTGACTCTTGCTGAATCATCTTGTGTGCGTGAGTTTGCAGAAGTTCCGTTTTAATCTTATGAACCTGGGTCGTCGCCTCTGCTGCGAGAAAGGATTGGAGACATGAGCGTGCCCAGGAAACAACTGTCGGACGAAACTGATTTTTGTTTAAACAGACAAATAGGCATTAACACATCTGAAAACAAAAACAAGGTGGGAGAAGCTAGGGGAAGTTCTTAGAGAAAGCCTCAATGAGTGAACAAATTTAATTTCTTTCAAATTGAACCAATTTTGCGTGTTCTGCCTGCCATAAAAATAAAACTTTTCGATCTCCTTCAGATTCGGCTATATTTTAAGGTTCCATTGACTTGTGCTAAAATATAACTATCGCAAACAAGTCAATGCGAAAATGCAAGACCTGAGCCTCGGTTACTCGGGCTATATATTATTCTGCTTCCATAAGAAAATATTTCTTTTTCCTATTTCAATTTCATAATTTTCTACACCCTGATGTCATTTCTGGTAGAGGAGTTAAAAATTTGGCTTTTATAGAAAACACAACAATTATTTGAAATTTTGAAATGCCATTCAACAAAATTTGGGTTCCATGGTGACAACAAACCACAACTCAAAATATCGAGAGACCATCACCCAAACATAAACCGCAAATGAGGGGGATGGATTGCAAAAGTTCCTAAAAAGTCGAACAGAGCTTAAACCTACAAAAAGAAGACTACAAGCAATGGCAGACACAAGAGGCAATACAATGAATTAAATTCGTTTTAGTAGTTCGTTCTTTCACTGCTATCAAATACTCGCATGTTAAAATACTTCTTGGCGGTTCAATTTGAGACTATGATTTGTTTGCTTTTCAGTGTTTTATTCAAAGCTTGAAAATTTGCTTCTCTGTATTACAATCATGCAGTCTTCGATACCACCTGATGAAGATGGGATTATCCGACACGGATATATGCCGATCATACGAGACAGGGACTGAAACGTCCGAGCACATTTTGTGCGACTCTCCGGCAATTAGTAGGCTAAGAAACATCCCTCTAGGAGGCTACTCAGTACCCCCACGGAAAATATGGAACACCAAACCCAGTAAAGTGCTACTTTTCATTAAGAGCCTAACACAACTGGGTTAGATACAAGCCAGCACAGAAGATCCATTCGGCGGTCGCGGTGCGCAACAAAGGCCTTCTAACAATAACAATACAATTAAATGAATCAAAAAATGTATTGTAATTGAAGTAATAAATTAATATTTTTTAAGACGAAAATATCTAAATTACGAATTTTTTCCTTATTCAAAATATTCCTTGACAAACTTTATCTCATTTTGGAATTAAAGTAAAGAAGGTAGCTATTTTCAATGTTCATGAGAATGGCAAAATGCTTAACTTTAAAGCAAAAAGCTACTTTTGCTTCTCTCTGTGGTAGGATATTAAATGGTTATGGTTGTCAGTAATCGCACATAAAGGATTTCGTAAACATGATCACGTCGAATCGAATTGTTGAAGTAGTTGAAATGGAAGTTAGAAAAGCGACAAATCGCTTTCATAAAACTTTTTCTGATGCATCTACATCCAGTTACACAAATATACACATATATATATAAATAAATATACTTTAACTGAAATATCGATTTGTCAGACTTTTATCTTCCATTTAAGCAATTTGAAATTTGCACATACGAAGCATTCTAATCCTTAGAGTTTACTTAACTGCATACGTTATATGTGCACATACATATACATACATACATATGTCCGATTATATATATGTATTTGATGGCAAATTTACAACCAATCATTACGAACGCAGCAATCAACAGCAGGTCGTTTAAATTTAGATCTTAAATCTAAGCTTTAAAAACTGCTTTTGCCTGCATTTCCGCAACACACACACACATTTTCTGGCAGTAAAACAAGCTCGTTAGCAGCGTCTTTTTTTAATACGCAGCTTTATTAATAATTAATGTCAATATTACTATCAATATTTATTGACTGCTAAGCTGCTATAAAAGCGACTTCATATTTTATATAGCCAAAAAAGAGGAAATAAGCACACACACAGCGTGTGAATGCATCTGTATGAGTAGGCGTATGTGGTGGGGTGTGATGCTTTAAAAGAAGCAAAGACCCCGAACAGAGCGAAACTGAATGAAAACCATTAATAATTTTAGGCTCTCGAAACCATTCGAACCCCACGGGCTTATCCTAATTGGTTGACAATTTATCTATATGGCGGCGGCCGCACACCCCCCTCATTTGGTATGCACGGCAGTAGTGGCGGACGACATGCCCGCTAGCATACACATAGCACTTGCTCGTCTGCGATTGTGTGTATCTGTGCGTGTGACTGGCCCTTTGAGTAATGGACCCGCCGCTGAGTGTTCGAAAGGGCTTAACTTTGCTCGCTTATGACTGGGCGGGCGGGCGGTCGTTGGTTTGCTGGGTCGTTGGGTCGCTGTACGATTGACAAGTTCAAAAATCTCTCTGCAGCCAAAAAATACTGTGTAATTTATTTATTTTCCATTCATGGCCTCATTACGAATAAACGCAAAATTATTTAAATTCGTTTCATAAATATCGCAAAGGCATTTTAAGGCTCTCCTCGGGTCCGCCCTCAACACTTAGGCACAAAAACACACACATCTATACGCGCCATTCAAGGGCAACACAACTTCGAGGAAGTTCCTTTGGTACTTAATCATTGGGAATGTTGCGATTGAGCTCGAATGGCCCGCGGAGCATTTGTATTTGACAGCTAAATGCTTTTATGACAAATTTATCTTCTTCCCTGATTGAGAGAGTGTTTAAAAAGTTGCGCAAACAGCCTAGGATCAATCATATATTGGTACTTCTACTAAGCACATAAGGCTGAATACTTATTGTTCAAGTGACAATTTATGTATTTCGGCGAATTGGCGCCCATCGGAGCCGCAGTCCAAATCAGCAGCGAAATGAAAATGGCAGTTGAAAATAGCACTGCTTGACGAAATGATAAAATATTTTAGAAATTATGCTATTGATACAATAAAAAAACAACTTTTGACATAGCTCCTTTGATTTTGGTGGTTGTCGTGTTTTTCCGAACTGTCCTATCGATTGGCTGGAATATGTACAAAGACTAGCCTCTTTATGGTTCAATTTTCCAGAAGTATTGCAACGAACAGTGTCAGTAGAGTCGATCTGTCGGGCCAAATGCAGTGCAACTGATTACTTAACACGTTACAAAATGTAGTGTATCGTAGCAATCTATTGAAAATATTATTTCTACGTTACGCCACGTAACGATTGTTTCACGTCAAATTATCAGAACAAATGCAAAACACGTACAAACATGGAGGATGAAAAATTAATAATTTAAAATTATGTTATGCATAACATGCGTATCTTTAATTTTTTAGAAGGCATGGCGGTGCCAGCAACAGGTTATGCAGTCTCTTCAATTTTGTGTTTAAATGCGTCATATCCTGTAGCTCGTTTTACGCATATTGTACATTTTGCATTTATTTAGAAACATTTATATTAGAAACTTAATTCGCGGAAACTGCAGTGAGTTAGTTTTCCGAAGTATATCTCCAAAAGAGGACGGGTTGCAATAAAAATGGGAATGGTATTGAGTTTCTTTTCAATTGAATTTACTTTGTGCAAGCCGCCTCTCCCGCCATTTCTTTCATAGATCTTTCCGCAAAAAATACTCACTTCCGCGAATCAAGTTTCTGGGACACTGCTCATTATTATTGTATTATATGCCACTAATGGGTTATCAATTCGAAACGGAACATTCCATATACTACATATGTACATATGTATAAGTATGTGCATGCTCGTTTTAACGTTCGCTGTCTTCACATGGATGGGATGCCTGATAGCCTTCGGCCAGTAAAAGCAGACAATGTCGGAGCATTAAGTCGAACTTTTCAACTACTCTGACAATGTGTCTTGCTTGTTTCCGCTGCGAAATGGAACGGCCATCCTCGCCGTAAGACACTGATACTTACGCCAAAAAAAATTTGCTACTCCTACTTTTGTGGAACCAGCAATATTGATTTTTTCTACTTTGTATTTTTACATAAATAAGTATGTGTGTAGTAGGTGTGTGTGTATACACTATATACCCATATACGAGTGTGTAAGTGTATGCGTGCTTGTGTATTTTGGTGCACACTGTGTGACTGTGGCGCTCATAAAATGCCAGACATGTTGAAGCCATTTTCAGTTTGTAGACCTCCTCACCCCCCGGGATGCTGCCGTCATTTTTGTGTGTTTGTTTTCATGTCGCGCATTTTGTGGTGTACGTATGTGTGCATATTAAATTCGTTGCATACATGTATTCACACATACGTGTTTGATATGCATACATATGTATGTATGTGGATTTGTATATGTACGCAAATATTTTGTTTAATCATTTTTTAAACGAGTTTTCAATCATTTTTCTTCTTCTTGCAATTGTTTTTTCATACGCAAAATCAAATATTAGCAACTTTTTTATTTGGATCTTTTTAAAGAATGAAGAGTCTTTCTGTTTCGTATGTTTGTTTCAACAAGTTCCAATGTTCTACTTGAAAGGCAGAAGAATTCAAATGGGAAATACATTAAAAAAAATTTTTTTGCAGACTAAGAGTTACGACATCACCAACGGTAGAAATTATTTAAGTCAACTTGAGAAGTGTTGACATTAACTACATATATTATTATATTTACGGAACTTGTTTAAATCATGAGCATCCAAATGATAACTTCACTTATTGACGTCATTTATGAAAAAGACAACGGAGATAGGAACTACTTCCTTTAGGAGCTCCCGATGAAGCAACATAGGATTTAGAGCTAACATTATGAACAACAACAACGAAATCCAATGTTTTGTACATATACAATTTAATCCTCAACCAAAAGAATGGAATGAAAACCAATTTTCCGCAACTAAGAGAGTAAAGCACCAACCAACGATGTCACAGAACAATTGATTAAAAGAGTCAGGTTAGTACCTAACGACTGGCTGGAGACAAAGCCAGGCTAGAAGGCAGAAAAAAGTTCTTCTTCGACACTTTCCAAGCATTTAAGACATTTTAGCAAAGTTTGAAAGTAATTTAAGCATTTCATAATATTGATGCTATAAAAAAAAGTTTTTATATCGCCATTATTTCCTTTCGAATTTTCTACACAAAACGATTCAGAGAATTCCCAACACTTCCAGCATAATTACTTTTCTTGAACATTTCCATTAATTCTGGCAGATGTACCGAAAAATTAGTTTCCATTTCTGAAACTCTGCCATGGTGTGCTTCACAGTGTCCAACGCTTGAGCTGATACTTTAAACAACTTTGGAATGTTGTCGAATATTTAGCCAGGCACTTCAGCAGGCCACAGCTGTGATGCTCTTCCGCATCAGCAAAAGGGTTGAGCAACGCCTCACGAAAGACGATCGCACTCTTCAATGCGCTGCGTACACGGCAACATGAAGTGCCAATAATGTACCCGAGGATTACGGCGTGTACTCAATAAAGGTAGGCATCCTGCTGGCCTGCGTCCTGCCTGCCAGTAGCTACCTGTATCAGACTTAGTTAGCTGTAGTCAATTATCTTAAATAAAATCGAATTAAGGCCGAGCGTGCCGCTCAGCGGCAACATGGCGCAATCGAAGGGAAGTACAAGCAAGTAACTGTTAATAATTTAGCAGCAATGTGCTAAGGTGAGAGAAGATAAACTGAAGGGATTAACAGGCCAGCGCCAGATAAATTGATTACGTAGATAAATAAATTTGAAATTTTATCGCTCAACAAGAACATTTATGTCTGTGTACGAGTTTTAACCCGACTTGTAGTATGAGAGACCCGTGGATATTTTAGCCATTCTGGCGGATTTCTTTAATTTTATTTGACCATTTTGTATTTTTATGAAGCCCTGCAATGTCCAGCCCTAAAATATGTATAAATACCTAATATACATACAAGCATTGAAACTTGGCTGAAAGAAGCAAACGAAAACATTGGGGTTAATTCAAAAGTGAGTCATATCATTATGCAACGCAAGTCTGGCAGAAATGAAATTTCCCTTTACTTTCATTATAATGGCAAAAGTTTGCAAACAGCAATATTCCCGCTGCTACGCTTACACACACGCGTGCGCTTCTCGCTCGCTCGCACGCACGCACACACTTGCATACACATGTATCCCGCTTAGATCCTTTACACAAAATATGCTGACGAAATCAGCGCAATATGTTGCAGTTGGCCGGAATTTTTGAGCCTACATTTAATATGTCCAAGTTTCAATTAAAGGAGCCATCTGTCGGCTCTGTCGATTCTGTCGATTCTGTCGGCCGGCAAAAGGCGCTATACTTGTTTGCTCTGCGGTATGACAAGAGCAGCACTCGAAACGCTTAAGCACGTTTTGTGTATTGGCAAAGCCATTGAGCGCTTGACGGAGCTCCCAGCTCAGGAATGTGGGCATTATCCTTGTGATTCTTGCCAACTACATTTGTTTCTCGTTGCCAACAGGCAAGTTATTTGAATAAGAAGCACACTTCCCCCCGCTGGAAGCAAAAGTTTTCAAAGCATTCCTTTCTGTTCAATGACTGAGAAGAGCTTTTCGGATGGATTTGCTCCTCCTTTTGCATTGCCTGAGAAAAATACAGTGTGAAATCCTTTAGCAGTAGTTCAAAAACCAAATGCATCTGGCAAACTAGATAAAGACGGAAAGATTTTCGCATAAAATTTAAAATTTTTTCAATTACAGTATCTAAGTAGAAAGGACCCAGGGTGTTGTAATGGCCATATAAGTAAAAAAGTATCTAACGAGATCTGTAAAACAAGTAAAGCTTTGTAATAACAAATACCGACTAAAGACAAAAGGTGCAATCGATTTTTTTGGCCAATGAACTTGGAAAATACAAAAAGATTCCTCTACAGAAATGTTTCGTTATATTCTGGCAAGCCAAATTTCGAGATTAATCAAAAACGTTGGTCATTTATGCTTCATAAAGGATTTATCCTGGTTTTAAAGGGGTTATGTAGAATCGGAAGAGGACGATAAAACGGTCTCTAACAATAGTGAAGCAATTCGAGCTCTTCTGCAGGCCGTACAAGAAGAGAAAGTTTTGAGAAAAACACATTTGAAGTCTTTGAGTCTGTGGATTATAAGAAATATTTAAAAAACGAAAAAAAATTTATTTTCAAAAATCTGGAGGTATGTAACCTATAAAGTTTCTTTAAAGTCGCTATTATATATATATTTTTTATTTAATTAATTTGTCTCGGTTTTATTTAGTTAGTAAAAGAAAAAGTTAAGACAAAAAAGTTATGCAAAATTTTATATTTATATTTGTGAGACTTAATCCTGGGATTGATATTACAAATTCCCAAACACCGGAGACACATAATTTTCGAAGATTATGCAGAAACAAGAAAGCGCCCGAAAGTCTTCGTCCGGCCCTGATTGAAATATTTCATTTCATTTATTTAGTCTATGAATAAACAATATTCTTACAGACTAATAAGTAAAGTAAAGGGAAATCTTAAATTTAGCGCTTAAATAAATAACAAATTAATTTAGCTTTAACAAATTCAAAAACTTATTTTTGGAGGTAGAGAAATCAATTTCCATACGATGCGAAATATTATTAAATTCAATTAAAGCTCTTATAATAGGTGCATTTACAGCATAGTTAGATTTAATGAAACCAACATAAAAAACATCAATATGTCGAAGAAATCTCAAAGGAGCATTAAAGTAAATCCTCTCGAGCAGAGATGGACAATCAACGTTGCCATTAATGATATCAAAGACGAACGATAAAGATAAGATAGATCACCTAATTTGCAGAGATTTAAAGTTTATGAGCAAGCAACGAGAAGTATAGGAAGATATGGGGTCTTGAAAGTGCAACGAGCGAAACGCATGAAAACTTTTTGAATACGCTCAATGCGATTAATATGACACTTGTGGTAAGGTCTCCAAATAAACGAAGCATATTCAATCGTGGAACGGACAAATGAGGTGTAAAGCAACTTGAGGCTATATGGATTAGAGAATTCGGAGCTATTACGTCTTACAAAGGCTAGCATCGCATATGACTTAGGGCCACTTTCTCAGTGGATGTTTAAATCTAATTTGCGAATTGAGTTTAAATCTAGTTTAACTTTTCTTGAGTTTCACAGTGCATTTATTTAAACACGGAATAATGAATGGCAACTTCGAATATTTGACAATTGAAGGTTGACACAACTTGCCAAAAACATATGTTCAATTGTTCAATTATGGAGGCAGCGCGAGCTAAAAATTTTCCGTCGGCCGAAAGAAGTGAATTATTGGATATTGTGGAAAGAATCCACAGTTTATATTATTTATAATACTACGGGATCATTTATATGTGCTATACCATGCAGTTTTATGTTTAATTTGGTCTCTTATAAATTGCAATATTGTCGACGCAGCTTGCTTGCACATCCGAAATCAGCTGTTTATTTGTTTTCGATTGCAACTCTGTGCCGTACTTAAATATCCACAGTCGGCTATTTAAATCGTATTTAACTTCCAACTGTGAAACTGAAATTCCCTATTTAAACTGCAATCAGAGTTTAAACATCCACTGTGAAACTGGCCCTTAGAGATAGTGGAGTTAATGTGGTTAGAGAAGGTAAACCTGGAGTCAAAAATTACCCCCATGTCCTTAATTTCAGTAACCGACTTTAAATTTTACTTAATTTCTTTACTTTATTCTAATATAATAAAAACTAAATTTGTGCTTTTGTATTGTCTGAGAATAAAATATAATCTTTAGATTTAAGACTTTAATTCCTATTGTCAATTGCTAGTTTCGGCTTCTTCAATGTGTTTTGTCATTCTCCAAAAAGCTATGGGAAATCGACTTTTTCCACTTTTACGGTTTGACGGTTTAACTTTTCACGCATTGTGTTATTTTGGTCCGAACCAACCCTTAAAGGGTAGTACAGTTCGGTAGAAAAATTGAAAAGTGCTTAGATCCAAAAACGGTTTACAGCTCTGTATAAAGAACCTTTATTTACTTCATATTCCGTTCATTGCTTGCACTCCAGAAAGGCACGAAGTACAGTGGACCAATCAAATTTGAAATTAAATAAAAATTCGGCGGAATTAAAATGTGCGTAGGTACTTACCAAATTCTCAGAGCGCGAGGAATTTCTGCTGAATCTTTTGTCTTGCAGTCGCTCGGCTGCCAATTTCAGATAAGCGAGCGAGTAGCTGCAGCCCGTGGACGTCGCAGCAGCAGGACGAAAGGACGCGTCACACTACTCGGCGTGCACACGCCTATTTGCATTAATCTGAGCTGAGTGTTTAATTAGTGTTTGCATAAAACCGCAAGCGATGTGCGACAAGGCGTAAAGACACAGACCGCAGAGCACACACAATTTCAATGCTTCAAACACAAACACCAACACATAAGAATTTTGGTCACAGGCAAACACACACAACAAACGCGCACGTACGTGCGACACCGCACAGCAACAAAGCAAAGTGACTGGCAGCAGCGGAGGAGGGGAATGTCAGGCGACACATGCGCCGGAGCTGCGGCCGGGAAGCGATTGTGCGGCAAACCGCGCACGCTAAACGCGCGAAATTTAGTTAATTGCTACAAAGGGACGGAGAGCCCGGGGGATCTAGTATGAGGGACATCGCGCGAAATGACACGCACGCCGAGTGAAAAACGAGCGCGCGCGGCTCGGGGCTGGCAAACGCGTGGCGATTTAGCTTTATGTGGCACTCTTGTTTCCGCGTCAGCACGCGTAAAAAATTGTTTTGGTTGTAAACGCGAACATCGAAGCGACCAATGACAAATGTCAATCGAATTTGAGCGCGGCGACCTACTCTCGATAGGCACACTGACGCGGTAATAAGCGCGAACGCGTTTTAAAACGCGTGCACTTGCAGCGCAGCGATTTTAGTGGCGCCTATAACGCGGCATGAATAAGCACGAGAATCAACCATAAAATGCCCAGCAGCGAAGAAATGATCAAATTGCAATTTCAAAGCAACAATCTATTCATAGTTGGCAACGCGATGCGCAAAAGCAATCAACGTGGCTGCGTACGGCAGAGGGGATTGCGGAAAGAAAGCGAAATCGCGCGCCATATTCCGTTTACAATTGCGAAAAACTTCAATAAAATGAAAGCAAATAGCAAAATAGCCAAGAATACAAAATCAAAAGCATATCTAAAATGATACCAACATTTGAGAGTAAACTTTTACAAAATAATAAATCTAAAAAATGATGTAGAAAAACTCATTATAAAGAAAAATACCAAAGGCTGGAAAATATTTGCAGCAACAACAAAACTATGCTGTGGATGCAAAAGAGCAGATGTAGATGAAGATGCCATCTTCACTTAGCTATAGATGCAGGGTTTGTGTTACGGTGTCCGCATTAGTTCTATTTTTATTATAATTCAATCCGTTTTCATAGTTCAATTTAAAACTAAGTGTCCAAAATCAATTTTTCTCATGAGAGAGTCTAATAAGATATCGTTTATAATAAAAATCAACGTTGTGCCGAATTGTCTACATATAGTATAGAATATACGACTTTTTACGAATAGAAAATTGCAAGTACAAAACTCTAGAAACCATTAAAAGTATGTAAAATATTGTAAATTTTACATAGAAAAGCATTCAAGATCGAATCAAGCTCGCGCTTTCAGGGACCGTAATTGAGTACATATATATGTGTATATATATATAAGTACATATATTCGACTATGGAAAGTGTAGCCCCCATGTAGCGTTCGAGGGGTAGCCGAGACGACGGGCGTGGCTACAGATTAAACAGAGGTCTATGATGACACCAATCACTTTTAATGAGGAGCTTCGATCCAATGGAATCAATTGTTTAGTAAGTCGGAAATTTTAGGAGGACCACAGCTCATGAGAGTAGTTACACGTGAGTCGCATTGAAGGAGTCGTCCTGGGTAAAGAGATATGTAAGTACCACTGTATATATAGAAATGATCAGCATAATTTTCGGTCTTCATTTCCATTTTTCCGTCTGTCCATCTGCCTGTTGATCTAAGCGTCTTTCGTCGCAGGCGAGAAAGAAGCAGTTGTCCGATTTGTACCAAATTTGGTACACAGTGGCACTGAACTTTTACTTAGTTCGAAGTACTACTTATATCTATTCTACGTACACCCACAAGATCATCAATATTTTTCATATATAGTCTTATTAGGAATATGTTATAGTTGATCAATAAGCGGTGTGATTCGCACAGTAAGTTGGCGATAATTGTAGCAACAATTTATTTTCTTTCAGTGAATTATTGCCCTACTCGGTAACTTGGTTTAAGATATTACTCTGTCGATGAGACCGGACTGATGCTTTCTTACTTAGTTTAAATTGATGCATGGTAGTTGGGGTCTCAATAATGATTGACTGTCAAAAAAGTATTGTTAAGTGGACAGAGCATTTCCCTCTCAATTGAACTCAAATTGTTAAGGGTAACGGCGGACCCAATTGAACGGGAGAAATAGAGCCTATTGTGCTTTTCAACCCAGTTCACTTTGGAAACAATTACGTACAATTATTGCATTCCCGATAAAAAAAACGAGAACTATGAAATTCTAAAAGATTTAGAGATATTCATTAACATAACTCAATGTTAAGTAAATTTTCGACTGTATCGTTTGCATTTTTGAGCAGGAATTTAATCACAATAATTTTCTATTTACGAAGAATTGCTGCCTTTTGTTCTCAAATACGAATATGTATACCCAACACTTGTTCGGCTCTTTGGAATATCAAAGAAAACAATCGCTTAATAACAAGCCGAAGTCAAACTGACATAAATTCTTAAAGTGTCAGAAAATAAATTCAATATTTTTAACAGCTTGGAATACTCTCACTATCAAGTACACTTTGTCTGTTACACAATCATCTGGAAGAGAGTTTAAGGCAGTGATTCCGAGTCAAGCCTTGTTTCAGCGAGAATTTTGTAACCGTCAGCATCTTAAAAGACAGTAGACGAATTTGAAACCAGTCACAGTTTTTACTCATCCGAAAATAGTTGTAGGTAACTGTTTTAGATTTTCAATCTAATAAAAATATATGTAAAACTTTATCCGATTGTATAGAAATCTGACTAACCAGCCTTTTCTTGTTAACATTAAGGTTTCTTTGAATTAGCCTGTTGACAATTTTTTTTCGGCTTCGGCTGACAATACTTCACAGCCTTTCAGATTACTAATGACCATAAAATTGTTAAGGCCAAGTATTTGAATACTACTGCGAAACAGATGTTTTCCGCGTCAGATGTTTCGTCAATTTTATATGAAAGACAAAAAGTATAGCTTGGCGTTCATTCACTACAATTCTTCAAATAAGCTTTAAAACGCGCTATGACAAACATTAATTGCATTTATCTGAAAAATTGTAAGCCGCTGCAATAAAACCGAAATCGTAGGAAAAGCTACAAGCTTTCAAAGTGTCCAGTGCAATGAACTGAAAGTGGTTGGTCGCTTAAGACAACAAAACAAAAGATGCATCTCTTACGGAATTGAAAATTTCCAGCATGACATCGAGCCAAAGTTCAATTAACAGGACCAAATTGCCGACAACAACAACCACAACAACATATAGAAAATTGAAAATCACAAAAACTGCCAGTCTATAACCGAAATAGTCAAGTTCAACTATTTAAAACAAAGCAACGCACTTTCGCTACACACACACACACACCACACACACACACACACACACACACAGTTCCATAGATACATGCACGCACGCACATGCGCTTGTTATAAAGTAGAATTGGCAGTCATATTGAAAAACAATTGAAATAACGCGAAATCGATGTCAGTGCGTCGTGTTAATGAAAACATAAGAACACAAAAGCAACAACAAAAAGCAACAAGAAAGCAAATTCAAATCAGACAATCCTCGAAAATGGCAACAGGAAAGCAAAAGGAGTAAAAATAAAGCAGCAATCACGGCGACAAGCAAAAGGATACACAGTAAAGCCCGCGGCGGGGGGCGGCCTGAGCTGCCTGCCACTGCCTTAGAGAGGGGTGCAGTGCAGCAAAGTGGAGCGGGCCAGCGGCAATGACGAACGCAAACGTCGTAGCGACGCTGTTGCTGACAAACACGCACACGCCCAATCACTTGTTACGCGCGCGTCTGCCTTTGCATCTGTGTGCGTGCGTGTGTGTGTCATTGTACGTTGCGAGCATGCCGCAAAAGAAAACACACACTCGAGGCACCGATACAGATACGACAGCGGCGATAACGATAGATTACAATTGCTGACAACGGCGCTCAGCGCGGGGGGCGCTGCAGCTTGGAGCGCGCACTAAAATGGCTGAATGTCGACGCTTCATAAGAATAGCTGTTAATGTCTTTCATATGTTCAGCTGTGTTTGTCTGTCAGACAGTCAGTTCGCCAGTTTCTTTGCTTTTTACTTCCGGTTGTTTGTGTATCGGCTGAGCAGCAGCGCAGCCAAAATTGGAGAACAGATTAGATTAGATGCAGTCAGAACGAAGGTGCAAACAAAGTAAAAAAAATTGTGGGGGAGGGGGGACCATATTTAACAATATAAAATCTACTTTTTCGCATAGTCAAAAACTACGAATCGGTAAGATATTTATGTGGAGTAACATAATGTTCACATTATTTGCACTTTCTTATGTCTTAACTTGCGGATTGAGCTCCTATTTATCTGTTCCTTCATCTCTCGATCACTTAGTTCGTCGATTTGTCTGTTCAGTTTGCTTAACGCACTTGCTTTTTGTCTGACTGCTTCTTTGTCCGACTGTTCATCAGTTTGTGTGCCAGTCTCTGGGTCCGGAGTCGATCTCTTTCGTTTATCAGTCTGCTTTGCCACAGTATCTATCTCTTGATTAGTGCATGTGTTTTTTTTTTGTTCAGTGCATTCATTTGTCTGACTGCTTATTTATTTGTATGTTCATTGATTTTCAAATTTAATGTGAGTATAAATGTCTGCATATCGGTCCATCCGCGTCTCGATGATTCAGTACAATTGACGTACTTGCTTGGTCTGTCTGACAGTGTGTTCCAAATTTCTTGTCTGATTGTTTATTCCCCTGTTGGTCAGGCTATGCCTGTCTGTTTCTTGCTCTGTCTGTCTGTCTGTCTGTCTGTCTGTCTGTCTGTCTGTCTGTCTGTCTGTCTGTCTGTCTGTCTGTCTGTCTGTCTGTCTGTCTGTCTGTCTGTCTGTCTGTCTGTCTGTCTGTCTGTCCCTCTGTCTTAGAAGAAATATGTACATCAAAATCGCAGTCAGTGCGGGACTTCAGTCCGCCAACCCTACTCTTGCCTGTGTCGGCTGACGGTCCAACTATCTGCCTGCCTGTCTTGCCTTGCCGCTTTCCTGCATTTATGTGCTTGCTTGTGTGTGTGTGTGTGTTTAATTGTGCTGCCAGACACTGCACAGCGGGCAGTATGGCTGCTCTCAAATCAACAGGATACGCATACGCACTGTTGGCCGCACCGCGCTCCGCCTCATGCACATTCTGCGCGTATGTGCTCGCCGCATTAATACAACGACACCACTGGCAACAGTGCGTGTGGCTGTGAGTGTGTGTTGATGGCACTGTTGTAAGTGGGTATTAACGTGATTAGCAATTAATTGATATCAAATTCACTGTGCGGCAGCGGCGCCCTAGACCAAGGCATTTTATTGCTCGCAGCTGCATTCAAGCATTTGTATATTTGCCTGCTGATCCTTGCGATTCTTTGTTAAGCATTTATCACTTGCACACGCACACACGCACTTCACAATTTCGCATAAGTATGCATATGTGTATATGCCATAACTGTGTAACATAGCCGTTGGCTTCTGCTATTTGCTTGCTTCTTTCTATTCCTTTTTTGTATTTCTGTATATTTTTGTTGGATTTATATTTTTCATGCGATTTGAAAGGCTACGCGGCACGCTTTTACACTGTTTTCTGTGTGTATGCGATTTTCCGTTATCACGTGCGAACACATCCAGATTTCATGACCGACTGCTGAAGCGCCAGCCATATCCTTCACACAGCATTTGTGTATCCATGGTCCTTAGCGCCAGCGAACACGCCTGTTCGCAACTCGCCTCGCACGAACTCGGCGCTGCCGACTCGCTGCTCGGTTTTCGAACAAGCTTTCGTTCGACGTTCGCATATGCTCCCGCTCCTGGCCAGCGTCGGCTTATCGCATGCCTGTGCTGACAGTTCCTACTGGCCCACTTTGCATTCCGCCAGCCGCTCGGCCCGCTCCGTCGCATGTGGTGTGCACCTCAGCGCAAGCAGACAGTTGGGCGCTTGGCCGACAGCGCTTATCTTCTCTGCCGCTGTCGTTGATAAGGACTCACTTGCTCAGTGTTAACATTTCGAGAGCTTTTGCACAGTTTTCTTCTGCTAAATCTGCTAAAATATTCAACGTTTCTCTCTTTTTCTGTCAGCTGTGGCGTGCTCTTATAGTGTTTACATTCTTTGGAGACTTCGAAAGTTTCTCTTCAGTTTCGCAAACAGTTCTAAGCGCATTTTGAGAACATTTGCAAGTTTGTATTGAGCTTCCTTATTACCTAATGCTTATTAAGTACCTGTTAGACTTTCAAACATAACGAGCAGGCAAGTAGTCAACAGCGCCAAAGGAGTCGCCACTTTTTCCACCTCCGCAGTTTCAAAAATACATAACAATCTCGCTTCAGATTATGCTACCATAATTTTGTAAAATTACGGCACCGCACAGTGATTAGATCACACACAGCGACGGAACAAAATTAGAAAATGTACTCTGAATTCTACAAAAAACTTCTTATGCTGGTAAATTCTTTGTTGCTTGACTCAAATCATTCTGTTTTAATAGCGCTGCTTTGGTTCCGTCCTAGGTACAAAATGAAGTATTTATATAGAAAAGATCGGAATCACTCCGTCTGTAGCTGCAGGAGAGAAAGAGCCAACTGTCGGATTTGAACTAAATTTATACACAGGGACTTTCAACCTTTTCTTTGTCAAAGCCCTAGATTAACCAAATCGGTTAAAGGCCCACACTGGGTCTCAAAGTCCACCAACCACGAAATCATTTCAGTAAAATCCCTTGAATGTGTCTAATTACTTATTAAAAATTTTTAAATTTGGTACTCAAGATCAGATATCAGATATATTTCTACAAAATTTAGGTAAAGGGGTTATAAAGATATAGCTTAAAATGTGCAAAACTAACTGTATCTGTCAACCCCTGTCAAAAAGTGCACCCTCCCCTCAGGAAAAATTGTTGTTGTTCATGTGATCCGGGGCATCGTTTGAAAGGGCTAAATCCATATATTCCAAATATATGTGTTTATTATATTTGGTATATTGGTTAAAGACATGACCCGAAATGTGAAATATATCCCCGAAATATATATATTGTTTTTGCTTCTGTTGTTTTATTGTAACGTTATTTTTTAGAACAGTGGTGGGCAAGCCCTATACCAGTGGTGGGCAAGCCCTATACTCTCGGTGCTCCTTTGTTTTTGTAAAAACTCTTGGCATAGGCCGAGATTTCTTCACACAGACACAACTCTTCGCGCTAAGCAGTACGAAAAACACAAACAACAATGTTATTTTCGTTTCGTCTGCCAGCTCGCGCGTATATGCTTTGTTGGTACACTTTGGCGACAGTTATCTTCAACAAAGACTTTGTTGTTGTCTTGCGCATGATTTTGAGCAAAAAACTGTGCAGCTGCGGAATGAGAAGCACTTGAAAAAATGTTTGCTCATATTAAGTTTGATATTTAAATTCTTCCAACTTCGGGAAATGAAGATCATATCTCTTCAGAAGAGTATTGGGAAATTGATATTTTTGACTGGAAAAATGATTTGGATCATTTATTGAAAGGGTCATGGGAGATTTATATGACTTTTGAGTTATTAAGTTGGTTTGTTTTTCATTACATATAACTAAGCAGAATATGAAATTAAGCTTGACGACCTCACAGTACCCACTGGCAGTGCAGAGCAGAAAACGAGGCAAGTTATGAATTCGCTGGCACTAGCATGCGATGCCCCGTAAGGGAAGAGGAAACGGGAGGACCCCAATGTACTGGTGGAATGCTGACATAGCCAAACTGCGAGCCGACTGCCACAAAGCGCGACGAAAACACCAACGAGCTCGAGGGAAAGAGAACTTCACTGAGTTACAGCGTGCTTTCAAAGAAGCACGAAAGAAGCTCAGCAAAGCCATTCTAAAGAGCAAAAGCGACGCGTTTCGATCACTGGTAGATGAGGTAGAAGAGAACCCCTGGGGAAGCGCATACAAAATTGCGATGAAAAAAATGAAGAGCAGTACTGGAGGCGCCCCGATAAGCGCAGAAACCATGGCTAAAATCGTAACTGGACTATTCCCTGGCGAAGAAAATGCAACGGCTCACCAGGAGTGGACCACCGACCCACAAACGATACCACCTGTCACGAACGATGAAGTCCTCATAGCCGCGCATGGTATTAAGAACCACAAATCGCCTGGCCTGGACGGCATCCCAAACGTGGTCATTAAAACTGCAATGAAGACAAAAGCAGACATTTTCAGTGCACTTTACACAACGTGCCTAATGGAAGGAGTATTCCCAAGAATCTGGAAGCGCCAACGACTTGTGCTCATCCCTAAGGGTAATAAGCCGCCAGGAGAACCGTCATCGTACCGGCCCCTATGTATGCTGGATACAGCTGGAAAAATCTTCGAGAAAATAATCTGTTCCCGACTCGAAAAATACACGGAGAGCACCACCGGGCTATCGAGATGGCAGTATGGATTCCGGAAGAAGCGAAGCACAGCGGACGCTGTTACTGCTGTCTGCACTATAGGACGGAAAGCACTAGAAGGCACGCGCTGGAAGGGAGGGAAAAAGCAGTATTGTGCAGTGGTCACACTAGACGTGAAGAACGCATTCAACTCAGCCAGTTGGAGCCGAATACTCGACGCATTGGGCAGTTTTAATGTTCCAATGTACTTGACAAAAATTGTTTCAAATTACTTTAGCCAGAGATTGCTACTGTACGACACTGAGGAGGGCCCAAAAACACACAAAGTTACACGAGGAGTTCCGCAAGGGTCGGTTCTTGGACCACTCCTATGGAATGTAATGTACAACGGAGTGCTACAGATCCAGAAGCCTGAAGGAGTAGAAGTCGTTGGCTATGCCGACGACATTGCTGTAGTGGTAGTGGCAAAAACGCTGGAGGAAGTGACGCATCGCTGCAACACAACGATTGCAGATATTAAGGGGTGGCTGCATGATGCAAATCTTGAGCTTGCAGACCACAAGACGGAAGCAGTCCTGATGAGCAGCCGGAAGAGGGTGGAGAGCATCGCAATACGCGTAGGCAACCACACTATACAGTCGGCTCCGCACATAAAATACCTGGGCGTGCTCCTGGACCACAGAATAAATTTCAAAGAACACCTGCAATACACAAGCGCAAAAGCCGCACGAGCAGGCGCCGCACTCAGCCGACTAATGCCTAACATCGGAGGCCCACGGCAACCTACGAGGATGCTTCTAGCTGCAGTAAGCAAATCCGTACTTATGTACGCTGCACAGGTCTGGGCGGATGCCACAGCAAACAGTTCGTATGTACGGAGAATGAAGTCGGAACATAGGCGAATAAACCTGCGAGTATGCTCCGCGTTCAGGACCGTCTCGGATGAAGCTGCAGGAGTTATCGCAGGACGCATGCCAATTGACCTGGCTGCCAGAGAAGCTGCCGCGTTATGGAGGGCCACAGACGAGGACCCAGCAACGATACGCCAAAAAAGCATCGACAGCTGGCAGGAAACATGGCGTAACTCCACTAAAGGTAGGTGGACCTATAAGCTTATCCCATTGATTCAACCGTGGGTGCAAAGAAAGCATGGCGATGTCAACTTCCACGTTACCCAATTTCTAAGCGGACATGGATGCTTCCGCCAGTACCTCCATAAATTCGGCCAGGCAGAAAGCCCCTACTGCCACTACTGCATCGATAGCATGGAGAATGTAGAACATGTCCTTCTAAACTGCGTAAGATTCGTAGACGCGAGGCGAGCCATAGAGAACTACACCGGAAGGCCAATTAACCCGACTGAGCTAGTGAGCAAAATGATTGAATCGCGAGAAGCGTGGGACGCAATAACCTTTGCAATCACAGCTATTTTACAACGCGTGCGCCAAGACGAGCAACAGATGAGAGTGACCGGCCAAACTACTGGCTCGTAAGAACTAGCTGACAACAGAGCCCTGCCTTGTGAAGTAAGACCTTAACTGATAGTGCCACAAGGACCCACAGGCTAGCGGCGCGGATAGGGAGGTGTTTTTAGTACGTAGGCGCGTGGCGTCGAAAAAAACACGCGAATCGTGCATGCTGATAGCTCCGGGCTATTAGTATCTTTGAAGATTTTCACCTTCCTGCGCATCAAAACAAAAAAAAAAAACAAAATATGAAATTCCTTTTTTTTACAGTGTACATGTTTAGCAATTTTTTTTTTTTCTTTTTTATCATAGCAAAGTTTGCATGTATTGGTGTTTACTCTTCCATAAGGAACTTTTGCCCATCACTGTTTTAGAATATGTATTTTGTTTTTCTGATATTTTTAACACAACTCACAATAAATCAATTTTTTGTATATATTTTTCTTTGTAAATCTAATGAAATAAACAAATCTGGACTTAAATATCTGGACTGGACAAAGAGTCTACCAATTCTCATTTCTTGTTATTGGATGGTACGAAACTGATATGCCTTACCACCCGCCGGATATACGATTCTCGTTAGTATTGTCGTTAAGGCTAAATCGTTACTTTTGTTGTGATATGTGCTAATTTAAAAATATGATACGAGTTGGAGGCGTGCTTAGCATAGCTACTCATGAGTGCCATGTCTTTGAAGTTAATGAAATTAACCAAAATATAATTGCTCGCCATTATGAGTACGCCATTTGTGCGGCGCACGGCTCTCACGGCCGTAGATCATAAATATTTTACGAGTGTAATTAAATAGAAGAAGTAAAACGACTGCAATGCTCCTGCAGCTATCTCCGGCCGCCGCCCAGCACTCCAAGCCGCCAACACCAGTCATAAGGATTCATGTGCAAGCAACTGTCCACTTCCGCATGAGTGCACCTTCATTTCGAGTAGTGAATATTGGCGCTGTGCCGCCATCAAAAACAATTAAAGTGCCGCGGGTTCTGTTTTCCAACTTGATAATTGCGCACAAGTCGCCCATCTGCAACTGGAAGCACACACCATCCAAATGCAAGCCTATGAGGGATTTTAATTTTGTTTATGGAACTTCTAATATTTTAGAAGATGCGGGCGCGTGGGCATTAGCCGTGAAGCAAGAGTTTCTTGAGGTTCATGGGGAACGTTCGGAGCACAGAATGGCCAATAAAATTTTATCTGAATCATCTGATTTAAAAAGTCGAAATTTTCTGAAAACTTTCCTCATGCCGTGCTTTATCTACTAGGTGAACTTGCTCCAGCTGATAGGCTAAAGCTAGAAAGCTAATGGCATGCATTGGTGATATTTTCATAAAGGAATAGAATAGAGAAAAGAAGCGTAAGCTCAAAGTTTGAGTGCGGCCATTCTCAAAGAAAAACATAATTTGGAAGAACTGGAAAATGGAGACAAAAAGTGTAAGTCAGTAGGTACTTCATTTATCAATTAAAAATGTTATACAAAATGATTAGTTGTAAATAAATGCATGCTTTTGAATGGCCCTTAAATTGAAATGGTTAATTTGTAAAGTCGCACTTTCTTTTGACAAAAAAAAATGTCTGCATTTGTCTGGCATAAAATCATCAGTCTGTGGCATTCAATTATGTTTAAATTTCAATGCATTTCAGCTGCGAACTTTTGCAGTGAACAAATTTATATTTTCTTAGACTACTATCGAGTAGCAAATTATGAATTGCATACAAGATAAATCATGCAAATATACAATTTATAGCCTCAATTTATCGCGCTCGTTTTATTTTCAAATTGCAAGATATGAAAATACAAGGAAATAGAATATACAAATAATTCCTTGCCACCATTGTAAGTATTTCGATCGAAGACGCATGAAAGCAAAAACAAATATTCAGTATATATGTATGTATGTGCAACAACGGAAACGCCTTGCGGTTGTTGAAGAAGAACCTGATGAAGGATATATCCAACACCCCAGTGAAGTGCACAACCCTATGTGGTGTGTTGATTAGCATCTTCGCCTAACCATGGGCTCAGAACCCTCATCTTCGCATACTTTGGCAAAAAAAAATCTGCTTCCAGCAAACATTTTCAAATTATGTATTAAAATTCACATTGAAAAGTCACTGAAGAGGTTTTCCGGCAAAAACCAAAATAGCTACTTAAGTAGTTGACGGTTAGCGGAACAAAGCATATGCAATTGTCTAAACTCGGAGCTTCCATACTCAGTGCCGGTCACCAGAAGTAAGGCTTGACATCATTACACTTGTTCCGAATAAAGAGCCCTCAAAATTGAACACTGCTCTGTGCCGTAATTATATATGTATATTAAAATCTGAAGATACGGAACAGATATATTGGATAAATGCAAAAATTTAATTTAAAATACCATTCGAATATATGTATGTATTGTACTATAACAGTTCAGTGAGAACATAAATATTCAGATATACATACAGCCCAATCCTGAATATTCCCTGGGAGTTTAGTCTCCTAGAATTTTATTTTTCCTGGGAGACAAGTTTTCCTATTCTAATCTCCTTGGGAGAAGCAAATTATTTAAAAGATTTTAAAAAGTGCAAAAATTGTGTGAAAAATGTTTGGTTGGCTGGTTTAAGTGGCTAGTTAATGATAATGATCAATTAGCATTGAGTGCTACGCCTCAATAAACCTGCAACCATTTGGCGGAATTCAGAACTTTTAGAATATTAATGGTTTTCAGACTTTGGATGTCATTGGTGTTCTCTAGAAAAGCCTTTTAAACGTTTGAAGCCTTCCTCTTTCTATGGCAGGTCATTTAAACATGAAGTGATCTATCTTTTCTTGCTCATTCAGGTTTTCGCAACTACTTCAGTACCGATTGAAGGGAATGCCGAGTCTAGCAGCATGCTTACCTACCGCCCAGTACGCTGTGCGTACGGCAGTAAGCCTGTTTACATACATTCTTCTTGTTCATTCTAAGAAGGGTACGTGTTTTCCGGTGTCATACGTGCACCATTTATTCTTGGTGATTCTGCATGTCACCAAATCTCTTCATTGTCGTTTTGCTTGGGAAAAAATTCCCAGGGAGTTTCTATTCAATTTTGAAGTTCTTCAAAGTAAAATTTTTAAATTGATGCAAGTTGAAACAAGTAAGGAAGCATTAGGATTTTCCGCTTACGCCCTAAATAGTGGTTGGACCGCACACATTTTTTTATACCTACGTCTGCCCCTTGCGATGGAACAGAGTTTTAAGTGAAAATTCATACAAATCGGCGAGAAATACCGCTGGAAAACCGCCATGTGTAGGTAGGGGCTTACACACGAAATCGAAATCCGCCCCAGCCATCAATTGTTTTCCTACGTCCGCTCCTGATAAAACCACTGGCGCTGACATGATTATTCGGGATACTGCAGCAGCCGAATAACTAATTACGGAATTAAATAAAAAATTGTCAAAAATCAAATATTAATGCTAAAAGAGCCAATGCAAATTGCTTTAGAACCCGTTTAAACACAGATTCAGGCAATCGTTTTTGAATACTGTCCGTTGCGCTTGTACAAAGTGATAATTTATGCTGTAATCCCTTAAGAGCATGAAATTAAATTGTTTTTGGCTGCTGGCCGCTGCTGTCTGTATCTCCTCCGCGCGCACACGCGAGTGGCAACAACAGTTGCAGCAGCAGGGCGGTCTCATTTTCCAATTCGGTAAAGTTAAAAAATTAAGCCCTATTGTATGAATAAAAGCGAAACCTTGAATTAAAACAGTGAAGAAATGATTATCGGTCTTAGCGACCAATCAAATGCACTACACAGCAGAGATCTTCCGGATTCGTATTCGCTGATCTTTGCTGATTGTTTAATATTGTGAATAAATTTAATAACAGTCCGTTATGGCCTCACGTAGGCCTTCTCTCCAGGAGCCCCTGCTACACGCGCGCTTTCTAAAATTTGATGTATTTCCATTGAGGGCACAGCCTCCCACGCCGTCTCCGTTCTCCACCTGCCGCCTCATACACCTTCTTCGCTGTAGCACCTTCGTCCTAGCCAGCGAAGCCGCCCGATGGTATTGCTGTTGACCAATGTCAGCATAGAGCTCGTAGAGTTCGTGGTTCATCGGCACTCTACTTCTCAATTTCTAGCAGCACATATTGGCAATAGTTATACTCCACTTTATCTCCAAGCTGACATCGTGTTCGTTGATAGTGGCGGTGCCACGACATGGGAACTCCTTGACAGTTTCGAAACTATAGTTTGCAGCAGCCAGATGGGAGTCCAGCCACCACAGTCTCCCTGCTTGTAGAAACATATACATACTTCGTCTTGCCTTCGTTGCCCTCGGAGTACACGGAGTAAACCAGGAGCTAGACAATTTTGAAGTAAGTAGTGTCATTACGATGCATGCCGCCATTCCGCAGTACGATCTCCATTCGTGGGTCGTTTCCAGAATTTTTTCTAATAAAAAAGAATATCATTTTAAAATTTCCAAATATTGTTTTATTGTTAATATTATTATTATTATAATCATCAAAATTATTCTCTAAGCCCGAAGCAAACGGTTATCGAATACCAATAATTATTTTACATATCCGTTCTAATAGTGTTATTTTAATAACTGATATTCAAGAACTTACGTTTCCATTATCAGAAGCAAGTATGTACTAGAGGTCTGCATGAATGCATTTGAAAGAGCGACCAAGACATTCATTCGGGTTTGAATCTTTCGCTCGCATGTGCACTTATTTCCAAACACGTGTTGAATAAGCACATATGCCTTAAGAGTGAATGAGATAGCAAAACAATTGAGTAAATTGTAAGCGCAAGCACATTACTCACAAGCAGTGCACCCACTATTCAAATGTTTTGGTAAACAGAGTGCAATGCAGTGAGTGCACCGAGTATTTAAGGGGCTATACACAATTAAGAGGCTGAGCTTATTGTTAAAGAATTTCTGATGGAAAGACGTTTTAGTGTATTAATTATAATTTCTACGCATATTGTGGTCATTTTAAACATTATTTGCCGAAGAAAAGACTTTCGGACGATGCATTACTAACCGGCGCACAGCAGCGGCTTCGCCAAAATTCTCCAGCTTACCATTCACTGCACCCACTTTACCCACTTCACTCACTATACAATAGCTTTGCTTTGTTACATTCGTTTTGTTTGTTTTGATTGTAGCAAATAGAGCAAGATAACAAATGCTACTCTTACTCTCTTTGAAAATAATGGCACGAGTGGGTATTTGTTTTGGTATTGAGAGGTTTTGTGAGTGTTTCACCAAAGAGTATGTTAATATAATAGAGTGCGCATCTCATATAAAATTTTAGCTGCAAAAATTTTGCACCGCGGGTCTAGATCCTGACCCGCCGTTCACTCAAATTTTGAGCTTTTTACTCTCCGGCACTCATCCTCTCAGAGAACCGCTCTGCAACATGAAATTCCAAACTCAAAGTAACTACATACAGGGCTGTCAACCGAGGGAAAATTTCACGATTTTATGGGAATTCGAACTCTTCTTTTACATATTCTTCACAAAATGCTGATGCTTTTATATTACAGCATTTAGGAACTCAGCCATACTATTTAATTTATTGTTTTAGGTTTTTTAATACCATTATTTTGAATGAAAATGTGGCTGAAGTGCCAATTCCCATGGGAGAATTTTTTAAGCATTTGAGAGAAATGGCTTTGACTGAGTTTGCACCCCTGATCGCACGACTCAATGGCTTGGTTCGTTCGGTTTTCGTACTCAAATGAGGCGAACGAGCATTTTTTGCGGCTGATTTTCGTATTTTGCATGGTGTTATGAAAGTCGTGTGCATGTGCTCTTCTTCTGCATGTCGGCAGCTCAGCCAACAAAATATACGAAAAACGTAGACGATATTCCCGACAGCGCTGCTGTTTGATTCTGTGTTGTTGTTGTTTTTCATATGAAAGACAAAAAAATTCTTTGGCTCTGCTCTGCCATAAACGAACACAAGGAACTTCAATATACATACATACATATGTACATAAGCGTATGTCGAATTTCCTGGCATTTGCGTATGCTGTGTTATGAATGAAATCTGCTTGCAGCTTCCAACTCGTTTTGAAATATCAAATCGAAGTTAGAATTTGTTGAAATATCGCAAACATTTTTCAAATGTGCGACATTTCCAGAGATAATACTAAAATTTAAAAGGCTTTTTATAAAATATTTTATACATTTTAATAAAGAATGAAATATGCACATATGTAAGTATATTAATATTAGATACTTTTTGCCAATATCACCTTAATAAAAGTGATGTTGGCAAATAAATAACTTTTTAATATAGTCATTGCCCTATAATAAGATCAGCAGAGGGATATTGAAATAAAGTTTAAATCGCCAAAATTAGCATTTGCTATGAACAAGAAAGACACAACAACAACAACACAGAAACAACCAAAATCGTCTAGAGTCTAGACTCTAGACGTTGGTGGCTGAGCAGAGCAGCTGCAAATACATACATATACACATCCACAAGACATACTAACAATGTGGAAAAATGCCTTTTTCGTGCTTTGAGCATACCCGAAATGCCAAATCAACGACTGAACGAAATTCTCTGAGCGGTTGAGTAGTTTTTGTGTCCCCCTTTGCCGCGACCGAAATATGAAAAATGGCCATCACTTCGATTTGCCGAAAATTTGAGTGATGCGCACTCTATTATATTAACATACTCTTTGGTTTCACCCATTCAAATGTTTCACTCGTGCGCCGAGTGCAATGAAATGGGTAACCGTAGTGCACAGGCAAACCAAATGCATTCATGCAGACCTCTAGTACATACATAAGTATATGCATTTTTTCTTATGGTTTAGGCGGTTATGGTTTGTAACCACAGACGCGTTAGGACGAAATCGAGTTATTAAAGCCATCGTGTTCAGCGTGTCTTAATCTATATGCTATCAAATTTTCATGTTTATATTGGTAAAATCCGGGTTACAGGGTATTTGATCACGCATTACTGATAATGTCCTTTCGATTCTTTTTCTTTAATTTAGTTTTTGAATTTAAGATGACCTCCCTCAAAAAAATGGATTCTCAAAATATTTTTTTCATAATTTTAGGAGTATGTATTGGTTTCGGAGATATAGGTAAAAATTACGAATAATTTATGCACAGAAGCACTGCTGTTCACAGAAAAACATCCAAAGCTAAGTGAAGGACAGCGGGGAAGAAAATTGAATTATATAATTATAATTATATATGTATATGAGAATTTGTTTTCAAATTGTTTCTTTGCGCGGCGCCACTTCTCGTGATGAATTGGCAACTCTCCGAGAATAGTCTTTGCCATTAAAAGCTTCTCAACCCATTCAGATTCGGTTAATGTTAATGTAGGTCCCGTTAATTTGTGAAAAATGTGACAAGCACACACAAGTTAATGCAGGAAAATAACACTTAAAATAAACTCGGATTCATCAAAACTTCAGGTAGATTTAAAGCAGATTATAAGGGATTCAAACTGTAGTAGAACAATGGATTCAAATATTTATATGATCTGATTGCTCATATTTTACGCAAGTGCGCGCATAATAATATTGATAGTTTTACAGACAATTGTAGAAAACTAATATGCATTCACGCGGTGTAGCGCACGTTCAAGGGAATAACGTGTTTAAGAGCATTACCCGCACACGGTGAACGCGTAATTGCTTCAAGAGAAGGGGCAACCAAATGCCAAGAAGTATGAGTTGCAGGTGGGGGCGGTCGAAAGCCGTAATTATCGACAGTGCTTGATGATGCGGACACAAACCGCCTTCTTCCCTAGTCTGGCCTCGTTGGCGGTTACGGCCGCGAAAAAATGTATATATGGATGTATGTACATACATACATACAAACAGCTGCGAGGAAGAAATCTCGGCGTGGAAAGCGAAATTGAGGCAATTATACCGAATAATTAATTTAAAGTGACTTTAAAAAATTACCATTACGTTACTGTACGTGAGGGATGACTCCTCATTTGCCTTAAAATTTATTTCAGAAAATTACCAAAATTTTGCTAAAAAGTCCTACATCGAATCTGAAGGCATGGAGGAGCTTTATAATTTTGATGATTGCCTTTGTAGTAACAGGGAAAAGATTATATGTAGTTTCGATTACTTTAAAAATGCGCAGCTATACTTCAATGGAAACAATAAAATGCAAACAAATTATTCGATTTCGCAAATATAAATCTTTAAAAAATTCTTTATTTAGTCATTACAGAGTAGAATACACCTGTAATCAACTTGGTCAAGCCGCCAGAATAACACCTGTAAATAAAGACACTTCTCCATTGAGCCTTTAGGCTTTATCAGCCGAATTTCTTAAAATGCAACATTGCTGAATTCGACAGGGAAGACAGATTCAATCGTTTTCAATGCGGCACTACAACTCCCGCTCAGCCTGCACGTCCTACATACACCTTGCCTTCCGGCTGCCACCTCGGGAGTCACGCAGCGGCGAATACGTGACTGCATTATGCATTCGCCGATGCTCCTCGTCTGCAGACACTCGTGATAGCTTTTTCAGCTCTCCGGTGCAGAATTTAATTGCAGTTATACGTATTTGTGTCAATAGTTAAATTAATTAAATGAAGCACTGTGCATAATATGCCTGGAGTATTCGAGTGCGCTTCATTTCGTAATTAACACGCAATCTTAAGTCAAAAGCCGGGAGCAATCGAACTGAACCGAATTTTAATGTGCTATCTGGTGCTACATTAAAAATTCCCTCGAGCCTTAGTGGCATTTAAAAATATTCCCGAGCGTTGTTGAGCTAAAAGACTATAAGGCCCTACTCATATAATTAGATCAGCTCCAATTGACGATATCACGTTAAGCATCAACATTTACCGGACCCCTCTTCTTGCCCACGTGAATTATGCGCCACAAAGTGATTAGATATTGCGCGGGACTACGGGACTGAATGGGAAAAAATTAGAGGACTACTGTGGTTTTGATCAATTTTCGCATACTGTCAAATTTTTAGGCACTGATCTTAAATCTGAGGTCGATTTCAATTAATCTGCTTTGGTTTCACCACCTGTTGAAGCCTGTTAAAGTTGAAATGGGGCGACGACGCTCATTATTGACAAACTACAAGATATTCCTAATAGGACGAGATAGATTCAGCGTTGTTGGTAGATCGATCTGGACGATGGTGGATTTCCTAGTTCTAAAGCCGTACTGATAAGGTCAAATCAGTGCCTTGGACATTGTATGCGATGGCAATAAGGCTAATACCCCGGTAGTTTGAGCAGTTTAAGCGAACTTAAATCGAGATAAAGCGAACTCAAATCAAGGTTAATGAGGACTAAAAGCCTAAGAGCAACGAAGAAAGAAAGAAGTATTTCTGAACAGAAATTGAGAATGCTGCACCTGAATGGCAATTACAATTAATGCTTTTAATAGTTAGGCCTTAAATCTATAGTTGCATATTAATGAATTTATGTGGCGAGCTTTAACTATGACGAATAATATTTCTTTATTATGCAATTCTCAAGCTTACTTTGCAAGTAAACGCATTACAATTAACATTGCCTACAATTAGAGCTGAACTAGTGATGAAATTGCCAACTGATCTACTTGACTTCCAACGTGCGCTGAAAGGCCGCCAGAGCCATTGCCTTGAGCTTCTCGCTGGGCGCTGGTAAAGAGCACGGCAAGTCGCACTCCTGTGCGGGTAGACCACAGAGTTGACGACGCAATTTCAAATCCTGTCGAGCACTCAAGGCGCGACTGTTGGGACCGCAAGCATTGACAATAAGGCGCCGACGTTCCAACGCGCGCTTACGCTCCGCCACCTGTATGCAAGCCATGGCCGGTAAGCGTTCCACATTGATGGCACTTTCGTCAGTGTCCAAATTGGCGGGCGGCTTTTGTTCTGCTGTTTGCTTCGCGACTTCCTCATTGGTGTTTTCGCCCGTGTCCAAGGGGGTCAACGAATCCTCATCGGCTGTGGAAGTAGTATCCTCCTTAGTTTCGACTTTGACGATGTCGCTTTGATCGAGCAACTCGGCGTCTAGTTTTTGCTTAGCTGCAGCAATCAAACGTTTGGCGTACTCCTCTCCAGCCATGCGCATTGAGATACCAACATCCAATATGACCCGGTGTGGCTGCCATTTTTGCTTTGCACTTGTAGGCTGTTCGGCAACATAGGGAGCATTTTCAGCCTGTTGCTTCGTCTCCGCTATGAGTGAGGCCCAATCGACGCCCAAAGCATCGCCGACACCTTTCAAGAAATCAACACAAATTTCCACCGTTTACAGTGCAGAAAATAACAAACAAAATCTCTACTTTACCTTTATTGCGTGCATCCTCCTCCAGTTCCCCGTCAGATATTTCCTCAAAATCTAAAATTTCCACATCGTCGACTCTGTTGTTGTCTTCTGTGTTGACGACATCTGCAGCAGTTGTACTAGTAGCAACAGGAGCTGTTGCGGCCTGTTCGGCAGCGAAGGTTGCATCCGGTTTAATATCAACTTCTCCATCGCCATCTTCTCCTTCTGTTTTCTTGTCGGATTTCTTGTCGGCTTTGTTAAGTATATCATCATCGCTGTCACTGATCTCACTTAATTCTCCGCCAACCTTATCCTCTGTCTTGGCACTAGAGCTCAAGCAAGCTGCATCAACTTTGAGGGCAATCTTAGCAGGACTGTCGCTGATAACAATGATTTCACCACTTTCGACTTTATCAAAAATCAAGGATTCGGAAATCAGCGGCTGACGTAGGCCAATGGAGCCCATTTGCCCCAATATGCCCGGGTTGGTAATGGAATTTACGACGCTCTGTGCTGCTGCCTTTGCCGCTGCAACGGCAGTAGTGGCTGCTACCACAGCACTTGCCTGGGCCGCGGCTTTAGCTGCTGCTAGCGCCGCCTGCTGCTTCTTTATCAAGTTTGGGTTCGTGTACGTCATATTACGCTTCGGAGGAAATCGTGGAGCGCCACTATGGTACCCACCTGGCGGTTGTATTGGCAGCGTCATCAGCGGTGGAGGATGAGACCTAAAACCACCTGACTGTGGATTGCGTTCTCCGTGCTCTAGACCACCACCGATAGCACCGCGTCGGAAAGAGCGACCGCCACGGTCGCTTCGATGATGCAGCAGTGATACTGATGAACCGCCTGTAGCTCGGGGTGTAAGCGAGGCGTCATCGCTTGCTTCGTGCCATTCATTTGGCCACCGTTTCTCACGTTGTGTGGGTAGATCCCGTTGAATACTACTGTATGCAGGTGCATCTCGTAGACTCGATGATGCATCCACTTTACTGCCACTAGCAACACCACCATCTTTTGTTTCCTCCGCATCCCAATCTGGTTCGGAAGGAGGTCGTTTCTCTCGTGTCAACATTTTGGGCGGGGCATCTGGAGGCACTCCCACATTTGCACCAGGGCGTTTAGGTCCACCCACAAACCCACTTCGCACCGGAGGTGTTGTGTCATGCCAGTCGCGTTCCCGAGGTGTTCCTTCGACCCAGTCGTTTTTCCAGTCTCCACGCGTCGGAAGCGAGCGCTCGCGCTCACGCAGCAAACATTCGCGTTCATCGGGATAAACCAAATCATGCTCAAGATCACGAAAATCGCGTGCATCCCGCGGATCACGAAGATCATGGAGCTCGCGATCACGCAAATCTCTCGGATCTAACCAAGCATCGCGTTCACGCGGATGGCGCGCATCTTCCAGGTAAGCCCGACTGTAGGCTCTATAAATGCAGTCTTCTAATTAAATATTCAAAGAAAGAAAACAAATTTAAAGGTACGTACCTTTCCCTTTCTTCCTCTGCGTATAAATCTCGTGGTTCACGCAGACGTGTCGTAAAGTGTTCTCCTGTCGGACTTAAATCTCTACGGCGTGGAACTAAGTACTCTCGTTCTCTGCGCAATTCCTCCCGATCGAGTAAGCCGCGTCTGTCCACATCGTAAATTTCGAGTTCCCCTCGTTTGCTTGATGCATGTCGTGTGCGGTCCGTCGCTTCCATCGAGCGTTCTCTGCTATTGTAGCCCCGTGCAGTAGCCATTGCCAGTTCCCGTTCAGCAGGGCGTGGCAGTAACCGTTCCCCACGATCTCCACTACCTCCCGCGACGCCATACTTCTTCTCTTCCTCCTCACGACGCAATTTCTCTCGCGCTAAACGTTCCCTTTCGCGTTGGCGTTCTTGGCAACGAGCCAGTGCCTCAGCGCGCTCTTTTTCCCTTGCAGCTTCTCGATCACGTTCGCGTTCACGCCTCTCGCGCTCCCGTGTCAATTCGTCGTGGTGCCGCATCTTGTGTTCTTGACGCTGGCGCTCCCTTTCCGCGGAAGGAGTGCGATCACGGGTACGTGTCTGTATTATGATTTTCTCACGTGACATCAACTGGTGATGCATGCGTGGTGGACTCTTCTGTCGCTTCACATCCTGGTGAATGCGAATTTTTGTGATTTTCGTCGGAGATCGACTACCACCTCGATGGTGTTCACGTTCCCGCTCCCTAGCTGCAGCGCGTTGTTTTTCTCTTTCACGTTCGCGCCGCTCCTTGCTTGCTGCACGCAGATGCTTGCGCTCGGCCAGCTTTTTCAGTTTTGCCTGGGTGGCCGGCGAGAGGGCACGATGCGAATGGCCGCTAAGTGCTGCCGCTGCTGCCGCCGCGCGCTTCTTTAATTTCGCTTCCTTTAGTTTTCGCTTTAAATGGTTACGCTTCGCTTCCAGCTTCTGGCAATGCTCACGTTTTTCTCGTTTCCTTCTCTCATCATCAGATGAGCTACTCGAACGGCGAGATGCGGAAGCGGCCGCTGCATGTCGAGCCTTCTTTTTGCGGTGGCGCTCTGCAGCTTTGCGTTCACTGTCCGAACTCGAATATGAACTTGAATCGGAGTCGGAGCTGCTGGATGAGCTGCTCGACTGTGCTTGTCTTGATTTTTTATAACGGCGCAATGCCTCCTTGGACTTTTTGTCCATCGTCTACGTCGATATCCACTATTTCAACAAAATTTTCAGATTTCCGACTTTTCACATACCACTTTTCACAGTTTACATCAACTTTCACGAAAAGCTGCCACAGAATTTTCCCGACTAAATCCCTCAACAGCTAATGTGAGCGTTCGAAATCATTCAAGATGTGAAATAATAACTACGTCAAATCGTAATAAAGTTTTTATTTTAAAGACCATGAAATAATTGTCTGCTTACATTGTGCCTTAAATTTTCTTTATTTATGACAAACATAAGAAATAAACTTAACACAAATGGAAATGTTCAAGTCCCAGTTTTACTGAGATACATATTTCTCACCGAATTTTGCGTATTTTCCTTTAAATTACCAAGAGCATGTAAACGCAGTGGTTTTGGCAAAGGTGTTTCTTTCCTACTGTTTTTAATTATGCAGCGAGAGATAAGCAGAAATAAATAACAGCAAATGTTAAAAATTGTTAACAAGATCTTAAGCTCTCCTCCTTTGCCAACAAAAAAAACTTGTGTAAAATGGAATTAACAATTGAATAACATATTAGAGGTATTCATTTAAGCTGATAATTTTGAATATTGCGCAAATTTATCAATTTATCAAGTGTGTTAAATGAACGCCCTTGGCAAAGTGTTTGTGCAAATGGTGTTTGGCTGTCAAAAAAAAACTAAAATGCAGAGAATCAGTGATAAAGTAAAGAAATGTTATAGATCATAGCTAAGCAGGGTTTCATTCGTTGCCGTATAAGTTTACAAACATCGTTTGCACAGCGAAATCATCGCGCAAATGTATCACATTTGTGCAAACGAACTTTCATACAAAATTTTACAGTTCGTTTATCAGGTGATAAATTTATCAAGTTTGCCAGGATTTTGCGCGTATAAATGAATATCCCTATTATTTTAACTAAGAATACGCAAAAAAAACTTCGCAGCAGCAATCGATGGCAGCACTGTTGGATTGAGGAACAAAATCCGCAGAGTCGCATTTTAGTCAATTCAGAATTATGCCACGGCCCATCGCAACACTCTGCAATATCTTTCAATGGAAAAGCAAAATCATGATATCATTTCAAATGTTTAAGGGCCAGTTTCACAGTGGATGTTTAAATCTAATTTGCGAATTGAGTTTAAATCTAGTTTAACTTTTCGTGAGTTTCACAGTGCATTTATTTAAATACGGAATAATGAATGGCAACTTCGAATATTTGACAATTGAAGGTTGACACAACTTGCCAAAAACATATGTTCAATTGTTCAATTATGGAGGCAGCGCGAGCTAAAAATTTTTCGTCGGCCGAAAGAAGTGAATTATTGGATATTGTGCAAAGAATCCACAGTTTATATTATTTATAATACTACGGGATCATTTATATGTGCTATACCATGCAGTTTTATGTTTAATTTGATCTCTTATAAATTGCAATATTGTCGACGCAGCTTGCTTGCACACCCGAAATCAGCTGTTTATTTGTTTTCGATTGCAACTCTGTGCCGTACTTAAATACCCACAGTCGGCTATTTAAATCGTATTTAACTTCCAACTGTGAAACTGAAATTCCCTATTTAAACTGCAATCAGAGTTTAAATATCCACTGTGAAACTGGCCCTAACATATGTATTATTAAAACAAGATACAGATAATTGGTAAGATTTTTTAGCTTTGGTGCAGTGACACAAAATTAAGTTTTTACCAGAGACAATTTATTATTCCTTTTACACAAACCATATAACGTAATGGCAGAGCAGAAAACGTATATGTATTACAAACAGATAATGTATATTCAGAGAATGTATTGACACTGAAGGAGCAGTTTGAATTTGGAACCTATTCGGGTAAAAATTATTAGGAAAAAATATCAGGTTAGTGAAAAATATCAGGCTCGCCGAATGTACTCGGGGGTTGTTTCACATGGCCGCTCAGCACAGAAAAACCGAAACAGAGGCAAAACTTACATTGCTCGCGCTAAATGCTTTGCTCGTTATTTATCCCTCTCTCACCTATGTAATAGTCAGGCGCCGCAATTAAGAATATGTAGTAAAAATTGGACGGTTCACTACATGAGGTAAACGTAGATGTCAGTGTTTTGCATGTTAGTCTTTTTGTCACTGCAGCCGTTTAATTTCGTTCGCAAAGGAAGCACGCTGTTCATTTTGTTTTCTGCGTTACGTTTACGTAAAAATACGTATTGAGCAAACGTATGTATAGAGCTCGGGTGAACTCGACGCTACTCCAGCGAGTGATGAAGCAATATGTGAAATGTCAACGGTAGATCCACTGCTGACAGGGTTGCCATCTCCTCGAACTCCGCCAGCTCCAACATATGGCAAATGTGTCATAAATAATTGCACAGGCCTTATTGTGAACAAACTTTGTTGTCGCTGCTGCAAGAGGAGAATATATCGTTATTATGGAAGCAGCAGCACAGACTACTACCAGACGTCCAACTGTCCACGTTCAGGGAACAAAAAATTCCTTTTTATAAGCTTTTTATTAACTTCACTTCAGGTTTTGTATGTATGTATGTATGTCGTCAAATCTAGTAATCAATTTTTCACCCACTTCCCGACTACTTAGAGATCTGAAACTTTGCATACATGCGTAAACACGCTGACAATACATGAATCAATTATAAAAGTATACAAAATTTTACTTTAAACAAAGTTATTAGCGAAACTGCAATAGCCAATCAGAGCACAGACAGAAGAAGAAGCACGTAGGGACAGACGGGCCAGGAGCTGTTTAATCGCATTTTATATAATTTTGCCGCATATATAGAATACGAAATTTGTAATGAAATTGATTTATGCCTGATTTAGGCCCGTTAAAATAATATATAGATATTTCATTAAATCACATCAAATACATCAACTAATGTACCGGGGGCAGACGGGCAAGGAGGAGCGCTGCTAATTAACTGAAAACAACTAAAACCAAGAGCAGACCAGACGGGCAAGGAAAAGTACTCCTATTAAATACAATAGAATTAATTTCAGCAACAGCCAATCAGAGCCAAACAGGGGAGAAGAAGCACTGCTGGAAATAAGCAGCACAGAAGCCACGCTTTGCTCTATCGCTTTCAGTTATTCGTTGCGAACGCACGTACTACATACATTGGAGCTCTTACTTTTGAGAATTTTGATTTGATTTTTATTTGAAATTTCATAACTCTAAAATTGAATTTATGGGAGACTAAAAAGTAGAAAATAATTATATAAAAAAAACTTTAAAAATAATAGTCCCATTAGTTATGACTTAGGAATAACTTAACTTGACTTAAGCCAACCTGCCATACGGAAACTCTGTACATGCTGTTACTCATGAAATAACATAACATAGAAAACTTAGAGAACTGCAGGTTTCAGGTTTCTATGTTAATGGTAGAATTACTCTAGCGGTAAGGTTAGAAATCGTGTCAGCTGACACAATCTATCTTACCCGAACACAATGTTCGCTATTACTCTGACCGGATTGAGTAGTAGAAATTTCTGCGTCGATTAGAAAACTACTGCAAAAGTCGTGTCAGCTGTGAAAAGAATGTTGCCACCCAAAAAATTCATTGAAAATTGAAATAGAATTAATGCTTTTCCTATGCAAGAGGTAATATGGCAACACTGATTAAAACAAGCGAATATTTATTGGAAATACAGTCCACCTGCGCTTTCGTTTGCTTTTAATTTGTACACATCGTACATTTTACACAACACTCAACAAATTGAGTCAATTATTTCGTCGTTTGAATTCATTTTTCACGATATATTTTGTTTGTGAGCTCTGTTGCAGAAAAGTGTTGCCAGTGACCTTCGATTTTAGTTCAACAAAAGAAGTGATTGTTTTTGCCGAAATTAGTTAAAAAAAGTAGTACACAATATAGAGATATAACAATTATGATAATTATGTGCCATAAATTTAATAAAGAATGTAAAATTTCATCTCAGAAGAAAATACACAGCGTTCTTCTTTTGTGCACAAAACTATACGGCAGCACTAGCAAAAAGAATAGACTGGCAGCTGCAATCCGTTTAGCTGTTAGAGTAATTGGGCAAATTGCTATCCGACACGATTGAATCCGACACCGCTGGACTAATTAGACCATAAGTCGTTGTCAAAAGAGAGCGCTCTACACAAGCAGCATTGCCAGTGCAATATTTTTTAGACTTGAAATAATTTCGATTGAAAACTTTGATATAAAACGTGAAAAATAACGCTGTATCAGACAAAATAACTTTTAAAACTTAAAGTAATTTTTCGCCAATTCCATAAAGAAATATTTCCATCAAAAAACCAAATATTATTCTTGCGTTTTCAATTGAGTGGACCACAATGGCAACCTTAATTTCGTTCATAAGCAAAATGTCAAAATGTGTGAATATGGACGACGAGCAGCTTATAAATTTAGTACAATCAAATAGCGAATTAGCTGCTGTTGTCGTGTTTAATATATTTTATACATGTTGAGAAAGTTCAAGAACATTGCGCATAATTTTAGTTTAGACAGCATTTCAATTAAATGAAAGAATTTGGTTCTGCACTTTCAAAAATTAGTTCAACTATCAACACAAAAACAGCTGATTTCAAAGTCATGAGTAATAGCTCCCAAGTTTCTACGGAAACTTAACTAAGTTAAGTTATTCCTAAGTCATAACTAATGGGACTATAAGCTTTTATTCATTAAATGTACTAAAAAGTAGAAAATAAATTGTTTCCAAGTCACCTGTATCTTACTATCCATCTTGGACGCTCAAACCCCCTATTCACACTTATCTTTCATTGCTAGAATCTATTTGCAAAAAATAATTTTAATAAAATACATATTTAGGGTATTCACAGTGTCTCATATCTCTTATGTCGTATTCCTCAATTTAACAAATATAACGGCTGTAAGCGACCCTCATATTTGTAGCGCGATGAGTTGTTGTTGTTCTGCTTGCAAGGCGCGGCGAGCTCGGTCTGTGCGCAAAACTCCCGTTTCTTTGGCGCGGTGAGTTGTTGCTATTTTGCGTGCACGGCGTGGCGAGCTCAATCCATGCATAGAAATGAAATTGAATATGACTTTTGAAATACATAGGCTGCCGTGCTGTATTAGTCGTAGTTGATTTTCGTATGGGAAAATCAAACTTATTTTTATGACTGTTGTATATTGTTATTTCAAATAACATATACGACAAATATGAGAGACTGTGAATACCCTAATTGTATTAACTGGTTGACAAAATTTGAACCCATGAGCGCCCCAAGCTTTTATGGATAGTAAGATACAGGTGACTTGGAAACAATTTATTTTCTACTTTTTAGTACATTTAATGAATAAAAGCTTATTGTAATCGCCCTGGCGACAAACGGCAAACTCCTAAATGTCGATAAGATTTATACTTTATTTAATACAGTAATAAGTACAATCGATACTGGCTACAAAAGGCAAACTCTTAAACTTGGTGATTCGTTGTTTCTACGTTGTATTTTTAGCGCGACATTCGACTACTGCGGCGACTGACTGTTCTTCGACTGTCCTTATTTCTGTTTTTCCTCGAGACTAGAGATGGTATCGTTTAGAGCACAGGGTGACCCTTACACACCCCCCCAGCGTGAATCGCTCTGGGATTCACCATCAATGGTTAGGATTGCTAGTTTAGTAGTAGGCCGCCGAAGGACTCCTGTACCCGTTCTTACGTCAGCAAATCGGATTTGCCCATCTTTGGCCGGAAATACCTTCTCAACGCGCCCTTTCCGCCATTGACTGCGAGGTTGTCCGTCATCACAAATCAGCACCAGATCGTGTATCTTCAAAGGTGGCGTCCTCTCCTGCCACTTGCTGCGGCACAATAGCTATGGCAGATACTCCACTATCCATCGTTTCCAAAGACGGTCCTTTAGATTTTGTGCGATACGCCATTGCTTCCTTATGCATATCTTTTTGTCAATGGGCTGCGGTGTCTGCGTGGAGTTAACCCCTCCGATTAGGAAGTGGTTTGGAGTAAGGGGTTCTTCGTCCTCAACTGCGAGTGGAATGTCTGTCAGTGGGCGTGAATTTATGATGTTTTCAGCTTCGATGAGTGCGCTGCGTAGTGTCTCCACACGTGGCGCTTCTTCGTGTAGAGTTTTTTGCAGCAGGCGTTTCACCACCTGGATAAGTCGCTCCCAACAACCACCAGAACTGGGATTCAGTGGACAATTAAATATCCATTCGATGTTCCGATTTGCAGCTTCATCGTGCAGTCGGTCGAAGTCTAAAATGCGCTCTGCTTCTTTCAGCTCTCGCTGCGCACCGATGAAATTTGTGCCGTTGTCACTTCTTATGCGAATGGGAGTGCCACGTCGATTTATAAAATTTCGAAGGCACACGATGAAAGCGTCAGTCGAAAGGTTTTCTGCAAGTTCCAAGTGGGCTGCTCGTATGGTTAGGCACGTAAAGATTACGGCCCATCTTTTTTCTCGGCGGCGACCCACTGCTACGTTGAATGGGCCAAATAAATCCACACCAGTGTATGTGAAGGGCCTTACATACGGTGTAACGCGGTCAGGCGGAAGTTGGCCCATCAGTGGCGACGTTGGCTTAGCCTTGTCAATTTTACAAACTGTACAACGGCGTTGAACGACCTTCAGTAATGCACGAACATGTGGAAACCAGAACTTCTGTCGAGCTTCGTTGACAATTATCGCAGTGTTTTGGTGATGCAATTTTTCATGATAGTGTTTCATGATTAATTCTGAAACGATGTGACGTTGGGGGAGCAACATTGGGCGCCTAGCTGCAAGAGGTAGAAATACTGCCTCGTCAATCCGTCCTTCTACCCTTAGAAGGCCCTCGTCGTCCAGGTACGGTGTTAAAGCATAAATCGAGCTGCTTTTGTTCAACGGATGCATTCCTCTAAGTGCGGAAATCTCATTTGCATACTCCTCTTGCTGTACCAGAATGCAAATGCGTTTTTCTGCTCTGTTGAGTTTTTCTGCGGTCACAGAACGGCTTCGCTTAGGTTCTCCGTCGTGCTCTTTGCGTGCCTTAGAGAATTTTTCCACGGCTCGTAAGGTCCAGGCCATCACCCGCTTCAGCTTTAAGTACGACGAAAAACGATTAAAATCAATTACTGCATTTCTTACCTCTTCGTGTAAGATTAAGCAGGGTTTTATCTCCTCCTCTAGCCGGTCCGGCGGCGGCTTGGAAGCAGTTATGGGCCAGTGGTCTTCCGTTAGCTTCAGGAATTTCGGGCCTTCGATCCATGTGCTGGAGACTTGAAATTTTGGCGGCCATTTCAGGCGCGTGGCTGCGTCGGCTGTGTTCTGCTCTGTTGGGACCCAGCGCCATTGCGATGGAGCTGTCGATGAAAGTATTTCGGCAATACGATAACCAACAAATGCCTTAAACTTTCTTTCAGCCGAGTTTATCCAATATAAAAGAGTTTGCGAGTCCGTCCAAAAGACAGTTTTTGAGATGTGTATGTTGTGCTGGCGAGATATAATTTTTCGTAGGCGCGTACCCAAAATTGCTGCTTGCAACTCCAGTCTTGGTATGGACATCACTCTCTGAGGTGCTCCACGAGTCTTACCAGCCACGAAAGCGACATCGATACCATCCGGCTGTGAAATTCTCCAATACGCGGCAGCAGCGAACGCAACTTCGCTGGCGTCCACGAACACATGTAGTTCGATCGATGTTTAACAATTCAGGTACGGCGAATAACAGCGCTGTACTTTGAAATACTTAATGTTCTATAACTCGTTCCACCATGCAACCCATTTTGCCCTTATTGGTTCCGGAATTTGGTCGTCCCAGCTTATTTTGCTTTTCCAGGTTTCTTGCACTAAAACCTTTGAGAACAGTAAAAAGTCTGCGAGTAGGCCGAATGGGTTGAATATCGCCATTACGATGCCTAAGAGTTCTCTTTTTGTTGGTGTACGCGCCCCTTCTAAAACTGGAACTCGATGGAATTGTGTTTTGAACTCGAAAATGTCGGTGAGAGTGTTCCAGTACATTCCAAGAACCTTATCTGCGCTGGCTTGCCGCTCTAAATTGATTGTGTCATTTTTAATAGGCGCTTTCCCATTGAGGGCTGTTTGTATTTCCGAGGAATTTGATATAAACGACCGCAGCTCAAATCCAGCTTCTGCGTGCACCTTGACGACTTCCTGGCATATTCTTTTTGCCCATTCTTGGTCGTGAAAACTGGCAACGAAATCGTCCACATAGTGGTTGTCGACTATGGCTTTTACGGCATCTGGATACTCCTGCTCGAATTCTCTCGCGTTTTTATTTTTGATAAATTCGGCACTGCATGGCGAGCACACAGCTCCGAAAATCATAGACGCCATGGCGTAATGTTCAACCGGCTGATGCGTGCTTCCTTCACGCCACAAAAATCGTTGCGCGTGTTGATCTTGTGGCTGTATGCGTACTTGGGAAAACATTTCCCGTATATCTGCCGCCACCCCAATAGCACCTTCTCGGAATTTAAACAATACTTCCAGTAACGGCTTGGCCTGTTCTGGCCCTTTCAACAAAGATGAATTTAAAGAAATATTGTTCACAGCGGCTGCGGCATCAAAAACTATTCTCATTTTGTGCGGTTTATGTGGACTTTGGATCGCAAAGTGTGGCAAGTACCATATATTACCAGTTGCGTTTCGAACTTCGTCTTCTGAGAGTTTTCTTGCATAGCCCTTGTCCAAGTATTTCGCCATTTCCTGCTTATACTTCTCAGCAAATTTGGGATTTTGGCTCATTTTCCTTTCGATGCCGCACAAACGCTGTTGGGCCATTGCGTAGCTGTCTGGTAACTGTGGAGGAAATTTTTTCCAAAGGAGTCCAGTGACAAATTGCTTACCCTCTCGACGCGTAGTGTCCTCTAGAATCTGGCGTGTTCTTTGATCATCCTCTGACATAGGCAGTTCTGCTGACGCGTTGATTCCAAAATTGTCAGCTGAGAAGAATTCGGATACCATCTGGTGTAGCTGAGCGAAGTCATCTGACTCTGTGATGTGAAGCACGATTGACCTCATTGGTGCTTCCATTTTAGTTGGCCCGTATACAAGCCAGCCTAATTTTGTCCTGATTGCTACGGGGCTAGTATGGTCCGCTTCTACCACTGTCGACGCTACGCCCAAGTGGACATTGTCTAGACCTATGAGCATTGTTGGCTTAACCCTTTCATAGTCTTGCAATGGTAGAAACTCAAACTGTGGATATGCTGACTTATTAAATGACTGAATCGGCAAGTCCAAATTACGAATGGTGTGTATATTTTTGATGGCAAAATTTACAGACTCACCACGACCTTTAACTTCGCATTTGACTTTTGTTGACGGTTCTGTTGTACATTTTTCTCCATACCATTGCAAGGTTAAGGGTTGTTGTTGGCCTTTGAGTCCCAGTTCCACTGCTACCTTTTCTTCCAATAGGGTTAAGGCTGATCCCTCGTCAAAAAGTGCGAAGACCTCAACTTCACCATTAGGTCCAAAAAGTGAGATGGGCAGGACTTTGAAAAGTTGGCCACATGCTTGCTGGCTCGGCCTGCAATTTAGTAATGACTGCGTTTGCGTTGTGTTGTTTAATGCTGCCATATTATTGGGTGAACTTTCATCGTGGAGACTACTGTGGTGATATCGCCGACAACCATTGACGCCGCATATTTTCTTTGAACGGCAATTCGCTGTCCCATGGCCTCTGCGCAAACACGAAAAGCACAGTTTTTGACTTTTTACCTTTATCCAGCGGTCCGGTACGCTGAGTGACTGGTTGAAGATCTTGCAATTGCTTATAGAGTGCTCTTCCCCACACTCAAAGCAGCTTAACCCAGAATTGCGTTGTTGTTGCTCCACGTTATCACTCGTATGCAGCACCCGCCGTGGCTGTGCTGTTCCTCTTGATTGTATTGGTGGCGGTGGCATTAAGCACACAACTCTGGCGAGCTCACTAAGCCACTGGGAAAACTCTTTGACCGTGGCGAATGGCTTGATTGTCACTGCTTGTTTGGTCCACTCAAATTGCTTACTCGGTGGCAGCTTTGACACCAACTGCTCCAGCAGCGCTGTGTTTGACACAGAGTTGTGAAGAGTTAAATCAGATTTGATTTGAATCAGTGATTTTACCCTATTTGATTTAAAAACTGATTTTCAAATCAAGCATAGCCAATCGATTCATCTTTTTCTGATTCAAATCCCAATCGATTTGTGGCCTTTGATTTATAAATCAGCTCTCACAAATCAAAAGTGAAAATCTGATTTACCAATCACTTGATTTAAATCAACAAATTTCCAAATCTGATTTACCAATCTTGATTTGATTTCAAATCAAGTCCTGAAATCAAGTGTGCAAATAGATGACAGAGCAGTATTAAAATGTATACTTCGAAATAGTACCAAAAATATCAAAGATAAATTCGTTCCTCAAAAATAAGAATAATTACTTGAAATCGTGAACAAATCATATGTAAATACAAACAACTTAAAGTAATACATTTATTTTATTGAAATGATAGTGAAATATGCAATTATTCGTTCATATTTCTTCACCGAAAATTGCAAGAAAAGTATTTATTTGGGAGAAAAAAAGCAACCCTGTTTAATATGACACTTCCATCAGTGATGTCAACGTCGTGAAATTCGTACCAGATTTTGTGCATTTTTAAAGCTGATACGTTTATGAAAATGCATTTATCGTCTGATATCTATTTTAGTGCCATTGTTTGTTTATTTTGAAGACACTATTATTAGTCCGTAACATTTTCGAAGCAGTTTGCCTTCTGTGAAATTAACCTGAGTGAATCGCATTACTTTTTAGAGGTTTGAAAGAAGTATAGGCATCACTGTCTCGCATCCATTGCTTAGCAACCGCACAGAAAAGGCAGACATTTGTGAAAAGTTTTATTTAACGCTATATATTTCTGTTTTAAGAGAAACAATTGTTAAAAGAAATAAATGTTTAAAATATCATATCGAGGGATTCTGTAAATCAACGTGCCTGTGGATTGTATATCAAAACCGTGGCCAGCAAATGGCATACTTTTTTAACAAGCCGACACTCCGCCACTACACTCTTCAGCCACACAGTTCTGGTAAAACTTCGTTCCGCTCAATTTTTTCTGCACAACCTTGTACGATTACCAGCTAATCATGTTCAGCGCAGATGAGTGCCTCAATGGACGTGAATAGTGTTCAGCATATCTATTTGTCCAATGAAAATTATAATTCGGAATTGGTCCGCGACTTAAAAAACCCAGCAAAAATAGTTTTACGAATATTTATGTATATTGCATTAAGACATGCTTTTGCTATTGGCCGTGTGTTGATTTACAGATGTTATTACTATTTTAAGCAAATAAACATACATATTGTATAAAATGTTAAAAAAAATCCTCAATTCATTCAATAAAAAGGATTTAGGAATTTTTACTTCTTCGAGAAGTTCACATAATGATATGTATATTGTTTGTATATTACTTTGTAGATGTTTAAAATATAAAAGCCGCGGAAGATACATTGAATAACGACAGGAAAATAAAAATAAATTATAGCAAATAAATAAGTCAGGCGACCGCATTATTTATACCAAAATCTTAACCTGCCTAAATACTACCTAAGTACCTGATGCCAAACGGATCCAGTACCTATGTACCTGATGCCATACGGATTCAGTGCATATACCATAAGAGCTACCCACAAAGAACCAAGCGATAACGATCTAATGATTTAATAGCGTTGTAAAACGCGTACCGTTCAATAGATCCTTTCTCAGAAGGATATTGCTAATGGATGCCGGGCGCATCTGCTATACCGGGAACCTCTTCGTTGTCGGATGTTGTTCATTCATGTGTGCATCAACCGTCAGCGAACCCTTGTAATCATATGTGCAAATATAATTTTTTCGTCTTTTACCTGGAAGGATTATTTTCGGCGCATACCGTAATTCGATATTTCGGTTATTTATGGTTTTAGAAAAAGAACAAAGTAATGTATTTATATACAGACACTCCTCGTATACATTCATATATTTTGAAATAAAAAAACATATATTGTTGTTTTTTTCTTGCGCATACTATTTTGTAGCATCTTATACCTGCTACTCAAATCCACAACTTTCCTTCTAATACAGAAAAATGCAGCTCTGTGTAGCTCACTAATTGTGTTGATTTGGCCAAAATTGATTTGAATCAGCCCAGCGGCCAATCGATTGGTGCTTTTTGATTTCAAATCAAAATCAACTTTTTTGATTTTTGATTTGAATCAGACAAGGGCAAATCACTGATTTCAGATTTTTGATTCAAATCAATATGATTGGTGGTGCCTGATTTGAAAATCAGAAATTTCAAATCGATTGGTGGAGTTGATTTTTAAATCAAAAATTTAAATCAGTTGATTTGTAAATCGATTTTGATTTGAATCTTTTACAGGTCTGGTTTGACAGGTGTTGCTCACACTTGGCCGAGACCAAGAACGCGACTACATTACGTACTTTTGTGGAGAAAGGCACCACTTGCTCCAAATTCCTCTCTACAATGTTTGGAAACTGTTCAATTACGGCCAGCTGATTTTCGTAAATTAGGTAGGGGCCGGGGCCGCGGCAGCGGCGCATTAAATAACTCTGGCGGATATTACTCTGCCAGAGTTATAAATATCGGCGCGATACCGATATCACGGGGCCGCGGCATCCGCCGCAGACGGCCGGGCCCAGATCGACGGCTGCCGCCGCAGACGGCCGGGCCCAGATCGACGGCTGCCGCCGCACCTCGTGCAGGAGCTGCGGCTTCGCAAAAAGGAGCTGCAACTGCAGTACGACGAGGACCGGATCGACCGCCGGAGGCAGGAGGTTGAGCGGCTGCAGCTGCTGCAGCAGGAGCGGCAGCAGGCCGAGCAAGACCGGCAGCAGGCCGAGGAAGACCGGCAGTTGCAGGAAGAAGGAGTTATGGAACACCTGGACCTTAACTGGCAGAAGTTGCAAAAGCAGCTGCCGGAGAAGTAAAAAGGTCAGTAAGTTGTATTTATTTAAAGTTGTATTTAAAAGTTGTATTTAAAATTGTAATTTTAATTGCAGCTACTACGTCCTTACATCCTTACAGCTACTACGTCCTTAACTAACACAATAGCATAAGCAGTAGAAGTCGATGAAAACGAAGAAGACATCGCAATACAACAACAATGTTTTGCAAAGGATTTTTTGAATAATTAATGTAATTTAAATTTTGAATTTTGAATAATTTTGATTTTTTGAATAATTAATGAGTTAATTTTTAAAATTATTTCTTTGGTTAATTGCGCTGTAATTTTTCTTTAATTTCTAATTTTAATAAATTTTAAAATAAATTTGTTCACAATATTGCAAATGGTTTCGTCTCGTCTTACAGAAACAGGCTAATATAATTTTTATCTGCATCACTGTATAATGGATATAACTAAAAGGAGTAAAAGAAGCCCCAGCACGCAATTTGAAATGCGCACTGCATTTGAGTTTTTGAAATCTATGCACAGAATGATATAAAATACCATCCGGTCTTCCGAACAGGAACTCCAACTCTTCTAGCGCCTTTGGCACATCTTCGGGGTAGATGAGCATTGAGGCCACCGCTTCTTTGGCTTGACCGACAAGGCACTTATGCAAACGCATAAGATTTTGCCGGTTTGTGTACTTGAATGCTTCCGTGGTGTCTCTAAAGTTTGCTGCAAAAAGGGGCCACTCTTCGGCATTGCCTGCAACTTGTGGTGCTTCTTCCATGCTGATATCCGCAACTACTTCTTCTTCTTTCGCCTGGGAGCTACTTCTTAGGTTGTATTCATTGGCCATCTTGCATGGCTTTGTATTTACTTGTTATAATTAAATTTTATTTCTTCTATTTATTGAATGCTTCGATCTTTACTTGACGACTTGTTCTCTTGATCTCACTTGATTCTTGCCATTTAATGCTGGCGTCGTTGCTTTGCAAATAGAATCTCTCTTTTCATTGGTCGCTTTTGACAAGCGTTATTCAAATAATTTGAAAATAGAAGAACTGTTTTGATTGGCTCTGACGACAAAAGCTTTACTTCTCGGTAACTGACACTTGAATGTGGCAACGCGCAAACGTAGAAAACATGTAATCGCCCTGGCGACAAACGGCAAACTCTTAAATGTCGATAAGATTTATACTTTATTTAATACAGTAATAAGTACGATCGATACTGGCTACAAAAGGCAAACTCTTAAACTTGGTGATTCGTTGTTTCTACGTTGTATTTTTAGCGCGACATTCGACTACTGCGGCGACTGACTGTTCTTCGACTGTCCTTATTTCTGTTTTTCCTCGAGACTAGAGATGGTATCGTTTAGAGCACAGGGTGACCCTTACACTTATTTTTAAAGTTTTTTTTTATATAATATTTATTATTATTAACTTCACTTCAGGTTTGTATGTATGTATGTCGTCATATCTACTAATCAATTTTTCACCCACTTCCCGACTACTTAGGGCCAGTTTCACAGTGGATGTTTAAACTCTGATTGCAGTTTAAATAGGGAATTTCAGTTTCACAGTGGGAAGTTAAATACAATTTAAATGCCCGGTTGTGGGCATTTAAGTACGGCACAGAGTTGCAATCGAAAACAAATAAACAGCTGATTTCGGATGAGCAAGCAAGCTGCGTCGACAATATTGCAATTTATAAGCGGCCAAATTAAACATACAACTGCATGGTGTAGCACATATAAATGATCCCGTAGTATTATAAATAATATAAACTGTGGATTCTTTGAAGAATATCCAATAATTCACTTCTTTCGGCCGACGAAAAATTTTTAGCTCGCGCTGCCTCCATAATTGAACAATTGAACATATGTTTTTGGCAAGTTGTGCTGTGTTCAATTGTCAAATATTCGAAGTTGCCATTCATTATTCCGTATTTAAATAAATGCACTGTGAAACTCAAGAAAAGTTAAACTAGATTTAAACTCAATTCGCAAATTAGATTTAAACATCCACTGAGAAACTGGCCCTTAGAGATCTGAAACTTTGCATACATGCGTAAACACGCTGACAATACATGAATCAATCATATAAAATATAAAAATTTTTACTTTACACAAAGTTATTAGCGAAACTGCAATAGCCAATCAGAGCACAGACAGAAGAAGAAGCACGTAGGGACAGACGGGCCAGGAGCTGTTTAATCGCATTTCATATAATTTTGCCGTTTTTATAGAATACGAAATCCGTAATGACCTTGATTTATGCCTGATTTAGGCCCGTTCAAATAATATTATATAGATATTTCATTAAATCACATCAACTAATGTTCCGGGGACAGACGGGCAAGGAGAAGCGCTGCTATTCAACCGAAAACCAAGAGCAGACCAGACGGGCAAGGAAAAGTACTCCTATTTAATTAAATAGAATTAATATCAGCAACAGCCAATCAGAGCCAAACAGGGGAGAAGAAGCACTGCTGGAAATAAGCAGCACAGAAGCCACGCTTTGCTCTATCGCTTTCAGTTATTCGTTGCGAACGCACGTACTACATAAATTGGAGCTCTTTTGAGAATTTTGATTTGATTTTGATTTGAAATTCATCTCTAAAATTGAATTTATGGGAGACTAAAAAGTGGAAATTATAATATTCAGGCATGTTCCAGAATCCGAATCGGAATTGCTTCGGAATCGGAATTGAAATCAGATTCGGATTTGAAATGGTGTTCCACAATCCGAATGAAATTGCCCCTTTCGAAATGAATTTCGAATCCGAACCAAACCAATTCGTATCAGCTGTTTTGTGTTGACACAAAATAAAAGCAGAAACAAAAGTAATTCAAATTTGAAAATTTTTTTGTATTTTTCTTGTAAGCTATAGAAAATATAACAAAGTAAACCAAAATAAGTGCTGCCGTTTTGCTGGCGTTGTTGGTTGCTGAAAAGCTGAAGCAAGAAATTCTGCGGGATCGCAGCAATACCATGGAATTGCCGGATTCTTCGTACGAAGTGTTCAAAATTATAGAAGATAACCAATAAATATCTTCCAGATTTTTTAGATTTGATGCTTAATGTTATCGAACGAACAATCGGTGTATCAAAGACCGTTTCAGCTGTTTGCTTGGGATTCTGCAACAGAATCCAAGAAGAGTTGTTAATGTAATTAACGTTTGCTGTGTGCTGCATAAAATTGGTCGTGTAATTTCAGTCTCATGTAATTACATATCATTATGCTGCAGTGTAAAAATTGGTTCAAAATAAAAGAAATGAATTAAATTCAATAAAAAAAGCATTATTGAATTATCTAAAGAATATCATAACCGATTTATGTCTTTTTATTTCATTCTAATTCCACTTGCAGTTAGGTCATCGGAATAAATCCGAAGAAAATTTCCGAAGTTCGGAATGTAGAACACCAAATTTCCGATCCAAACTCCGAACTCATTCGGATTTTAAAACAGGGTTGCATCGGTAAAATATTTCCGAAAATCGGAATGCAGAACACCAAAAAGTGGAATCAAATCCACTTCCGATCCGAATCGGATTCTGGAACATGCCTGATTATATAAAAAAAACTTTTTAAAAATAACATTTTTTTCATTAAATGTACAAAAAAGTAGAAAATAAATTGTTTCCAAGTCACCTGTATCTTACTATCCATTAAAGCTTCCCTATAAGCAATTCAGTAGTCGACTACGAAAATAACGCACTTATAGTTGACTTTTCAGTAGTCGACTACGAAAATAGCACACTTATAGCTAACTTTTATGATCTAACTATAAGTTAACTACAATGTAGTGCAGAGCTGCCCCAAAATCAAAGCGAGCTGTTTGCTTTCTTCTTTTTTGCTATTTGCTTTTTTTGAATATTTTTCATTTACTTATGTGCATTGTGAAATTGAAATTGAAAAATCAAAGCAAGCTGTTTGTTTTCTTTCTTTTTTGTTTTATATATTTGTCAAAAAACTTTTGCATTGGAAAATTTCAATCAGTTGCTCAGAAGGAAATGAAAAGATTGATCAAAAACCAAATATTTTTGCCAAATTATGGAAATATGATGATATATTATGTTAAACAGGCAACGATTTTACAGCATATTTTAATAAAGCGTATTAATAGCTTATCAACTAATAGTTTAGTTGAATAGCTTTATATGAAACTAGTTAGCTATAACTAAAAAATTATCTAACTTTTAGCTAACTTCTAAACAACTAACTTTTAGCTAACTTCTTAACAACTAACTTTTAGCTAACTTCAAAGTAACCGACTTTAAGTTAGTTGAAAAGTCATCGAAGGGTAATCGGGACTGACTACTGCCTAGGACATCGCAATGTTAAAAAAGTCAGTCATTTCCACTGAAAGTAGTCGAAGAATAGTCAGCTATGGTTGCGAAGTAGTTAGCTTATAGTGCACTAAAAGTTAGTTGAGTTGCCGGTAGGGTTTCTTTTAAAAAGTTTTTTTTATATAATATTATTTTTTTGATACCTTCCTCACACAGATAGCGTATGTGTGATTCGCAATGCATTGGCTGTATTCCTAAACGTCAGTTGCGCTGCATAAGTACAAAGCAGCATGTTCCTAAACGCAAACATAAAAAGTTTGCACGTACACCCTGTTCCTAAACGCAGGCATCAAGTTGTTGATAAGCATCAAATGCGCAAACTGCTCATCACAAATTTTGTTGATGCTTTGTGATTATTGAGGTTATGTTTTTTCGGCTTCACTGAAACTTTTAGGACGCGATTAAATTTCGCCTCCTTTTTCTCAATTTTACAATTAATTTAGCGTTGCTGGGAATTTATTCGCTACTCAAATGCAAAAATGTTTTGAATATGTAGTTTTTTACAATTTCCATTTTGTGAAAACAATGTTGAGCATCAAGTGCGTTCCCAAACTAAAAAGTGGTGCCAACCTGATTTATGCAATGCATCGCAGTAGCACTCAGAAAACAAATCAGTAGAGCATTGGGAGCGCAGCACTGCTTTGCATAAGTACGTTTAGGAATACAGCCATTTTGTTTTTGTAATTCCTTACAGAGTAGCATTCACAAAAATTCCTTTGTTTACATTTCGGACCAACAACTGTCAAACCTCAAAAATTCGATACAGCGGATAACTCTTATCTTACAACTGACGCTCCTATCTTACAGTTGATAGGGCATACAAATAAATTGCACGCCACGCCTATTGACTACAGATGCCTTCGAGTACTCAGTTCCCACGCGACAAAAGCAACAAAATAAAATATTTAATGTACACAAAAAATATCAGCACATATATTCAAACTGAAATAACAATCAAATTGTTACAATAATATAAGTTTGGTCGAATACTGATGGAATACCGATATCAGAAAAACGGAATACCTGGTTACCCCTAACCAGATATGGAAAAAGTCTATCGTGTATTTTGTGATTGCGCTGGTGATATTTAAGCGCTTGTGTGCGAGTTGGATATCTGGTAGAAATCTGTGGGAGCAGCTCCGCGGTGGTTCAGTGGACAGCTTGGTCGCTGATGCGGGAGACCTGGGCTCAAATCTGAGCCAGGGCACATAACATCTAATAAAGAGGGAATTGGTTTTTCAAATTGTTTCTTTGGGCGGCGCTACTTCTCGCGGTGAATTAGCAATTCTCCGAGCACATAGGCTACATAGATACATTACCTTGTCACCGACGCATGTCCAGATCGTACTTCATCAATTCGTCGCTCGGATGCCATTCGTAACACGATAAGTTCTGGGAACGAACGCAGTTTTTAACAACGAGAAGAGATAATAATGTGTCAATTTCGAGCCTGTTTCGGATTTTGGTTTAGTTGTTCCCGCCTCGGAGAATATCCGTTCGACAGCTGCCATCGAGTGCGGAATTGACATAACCGCATGTAAAATTTTTTTTTTCAAATGTTAGAACATCCGATTACCAAATCCGTCCTCCAGTTTCAGCACCTTGCCCCAAAACTCGTCAAACGATTGCGAAAATCGCTGCAGTTCTGCAATGTCTGGCAGAGACTTCCACTCGCTATTTGCCAGCTCTGCGCCAACTCCAACTACTTTCGCCAGATTGTTCCAACCTAGCCTGAAATACATAGCTTTGCTGGGCTCCAAGTTGCTTAGCTCAATCAAAGCTGGATCGCCAATTCTTTCCAGAAATCAAGAAATAAAAAAGTTTTGTTTTAATATTGTTCGGAGCGATTAAAAAAGGCAGTCGGTTAGTGAAAACTATGAGAATGTAATTTTTTATTCTGTCGAATATTTTCATGCACAAAGCTATTAGAGCAAATGTGTCTTTTCAAAAATAAAATATAAAGTACATGAACAGTTGTAATTAAGAACAGTAATAAATTAATAACTTATAGCTAGTTTAAACATTAATTCATATACATAAAAGGCAAGCGTCACCCTCCGTGCCCCATATCTACTGTAATTGCTCGAAATATTTTTATTTCAAACTTTTCAAATTTTCAAACTTCAAAAATAAAGTGACAAATTATCAAGAAAACGAAAAATTGAAATTTGGGATGAAACTTTATGTGAGGCCGCAAACGAAAAAATGCCGCAACAATTTCGAGAATTATTCGCGTATCTTTGTATACTTGCCGCACCACCAAATGTGCCTGAGTTATATGCAAAGTACAAAAAGGAACTTTATTCAGATTTTGTACATCAACATGGATGTCACACAGAATGCTGCACTAATTGCGAAAATTTCGCTCTTCAACAAATTCAAGCTTTACTTACTATAATTCATGGTAAAAAATGTTTAGACTTTGGACTACACACTCCTTCAACAGAACAAATGAGGTTAGCAACTTTATATAATACTCAGTACGAAAGGGAAAGAAGTGAAGCAATGAAAGCGTCTTTAAATGAACAACAAAAAGTAGCGTACAATAAGATAATTGCTGCAATTGAAGATGATAATCAAGCAAGTAGATGCTTTTTCCTAAATGGACCGGGTGGTTGTGGAAAAACTTATGTATGCAAGCTACAAGCTGCTTAGTACTATACGAGCACAGGGAAACGTGGCACTAGCCACAACATCGACCGGAATTGCTTGCGGCCAACCTTGGTGGCAGAACTTTTCACTCACAATTCAAAGTAGGTACCTATTCCTGTATTTGAAAACTCAGTTTCATTAATAAGAATGAACAGCATTGATGCGGATCTGATCAGAATGGCAAAAGTTTTAATATTAGATGAAGCTACAATGGCGGCAAATAATTCAGTTAACTGCATTAACAAACTTCTTCAAGAAATTATGGGAAATGAAAAGCCTTTTGGTGGCAAAGTCATCATTTTTGGTGGAGATTTCAGGCAAACGCTACCAGTAGTACCTCATGAAACCAGATCTGTAATTGTGCAAGCCAGCATTAAATTCGGCAATGTTTGGGATAAATTTGAGATATTAGAATTAAGTCACAATGTTCGGTCCATTGATCCGATTTTTAGCGATTGGCTACAAAACTTAGGACGCGGAGATCTTACGAATGACCACGGCTTGCCTGAAGATATTATAGAAATTCCTGATCACTTTGTTTGTAAAGGTTCGCTTATAAAAGAAATTTTTGGCGACACTTTGAGTGCTGATAATGTCAATCAATACTCCAAAATGGCTATACTGTGCCCAAAAAATTCTGATGTAAATGAAGTTAATTAGCAAATTCTCAAAATTATATTTGGTGACACAATGACATACCTTAGCACGGATTCTATCGAAGACAGTGATGATAACGATAAACAAAATATTCTGTCGGATTTTTAAATGACTGTTGTCCATCAGGAATGCCGTTGCATAAATTGACTCTCAAAATTGGAAGTGTTATTATGCTTCTTCGAAATTTAAATACCAAAAGAGGTCTCTGCAATGGGACACGTCTAGCTGTGAAAAGCCTAAAGGCTAATTTAATAATTGCACAAGTTTGAACAGGCAATTATTCGAAGAATAGATTTAGCCCCTACAAACACTGAACTGCCTTTCACTCTGCGGCGCCGACAATTCCCCATTAAATTGGCGTTTTCGCTGACCATAAATACATCTCAAGGTCAAACATTGGGAAAGGTAGGAGTGTTTCTAAAAGAGCCGGTATTTAGTCATGAGCAACTTTATGTAGCCATGTCTAGAGTCCAGCGATCTGATGACGTAAAACTATATATTATAGAGAGAAATGGGCAAGGGGAGTTGTTTGAAAATTCTAAAAAGATTTTTACTAGAAACGTTGTATATAAGGAAGTTTTAGTAAAATAATTCCACCGTATTGTTATAAATTGTTATTTCGATAAAAAATGTTGTATATTGATTAATTTTTTGTCGATTTTTTTTCTCTCAATGATATGAACCCGTCGTGGGCGGGCTTGTTTACCCTAGTATATGTATATATATAAACGAATACATAACTAAAAAGCCCTGCTCATCTGATATATTTGTCTGCGTTTACACCACACTAAACGCTCTCAATTGGCACATAAGATGCTTTATTGGTGACGTTGGTCCTGCCGGCCTGTACTGCTTCAGGACGGAAGAAGCTTCTTAGGAATTGCCTATGCAGCTATCTCAGCCTTGGCACAATCAAGTGCGCCATAGTTTGCTTCCGTCTGCAACTCTTTGTTTACTCTGTTCACCATTTCCAGAGCATAGGAAAACAAAACAGAGTTAGCACGCAATTCCACGCCTGCCAGTTTCAATACTTCATGCCCAGTGGCCTCGAATTCTGTGAGCATGACGTAGTGCTTCAACGCAAATTGCGTGGATTAATTCTGCGGGTGCTTTTTTTTTATCGCGCAGCCTATGCCTAAGAGCTTTATAAAAACAAATGAGCATCGAGAGCATATGGCTTGGGTACCACTGACTTATAATAATATGCGGACATTACCTTTTCAAATCCGCCTGAACGCCATTAATATGCCCAACCATCATCATCTGCACCAAAGGCCACCAAGTTGCAGATGTTAATGCCGCTCGTGGTCAAGTGCTTCAGCAACAGACTTGCAATGCTTTGGGCATTTGAAGTTTCTTCCACTTTGAAAATACCCAAAAGTCGGTCTTGTACATATTCCGTGTTTAGGATGAAATACTCTAACCATCGCTGTTAAACCCTTTCTGACCGAAATATCCGTGCTCTCGTCAATCATTACAGAAAACTTTCATACATTTGACAAGTTTACTATTTTTTGAACGGCGTATGGAGCAAGAACTTTTTTGAAGTAAAATTTCTTTGCGGACGGGATAAATGAAAAGTTTGCGATTTGGCGTGCATTAATATTAGTAATGCATCCAATAGTATGTTGCGTTCTCTGCAAGCTTCCTGTGGTGTAATTGGGGAGAGCAGAGTTTTGTGTGCCCCGCAGTACGGGCACTCCCGGTTGTCCATTAAATACATAACCTGCAAATAATAAAAAAACTTTCAGTGAAATATATGTACTTAGTAAATGGAATTTTAAATGCAACTTACATTTTTGTGACGGGGGAACTCCTCCGCCACCCGCCCGTACAGCATCTTTAGGCAGTTTTCGCATCGAAAGTTACTGTAGCTTCTTTCACAACGACAATCCATTTTTAAATGGCGGAATTGTTTCGATTGCTTTAAAAAAAAACCCCGCCTACTTAATTTGGATGCAATATAATAAGTGCGGTAAGCGAGTAAGCTATAGTAGCAGTTACCACAATATTCTATTTAAATTATTTTTTGCAAATAGATTCTAGTAATGAAAGATATTTTGAATATGGATATTGAGCGCACAAGCTTTTATTGATAGTAAGATACAGGTGACTTCGAAACAATTTATTTTCTACTTTTGAGTACATTGAAGCTTATTTTTAAAAAGTTTTTTTTTATATAATATTATTTTCTACTGTTTAGTCTCCCATAAATTAAATTTTAGAGCTCTGAAATTTTTCGCAAAAAGAATTTAAAACTTGCAGAGCAGTACATAATATTTAGGGTATTCACAGTGTTTCCTATCGTCATATGTCATATCCTCAATTTAACAAATAATACGGCTGTGATCGACCCTAATATTTGTGGCATATTTGTGGCGCGATGAGTTGTTGTTGTTTTGCTTGCAAGGCGCGGCGTAAGTTCCTATCGTTTTTCATTGACGTGTGGTGTGTAGTTCTAAAGTTATATACAAATCTGGAGTTGATAAAAAAAAGTGCCACGCCCCTTATCATACGCCCATACAATTTTACCAGTGGGACGACACATCCAAGAGGCGACTGCATACGAAATTTCAATGCTGCAGGACCTTTAGTTCCAAAGCTAATCGAGATCAAAAATTTTGTTTGTATGGGCGGTGCCACGCCCCCTTATCCAGTGTCCGCCTTATTTTCTCAGTAGAAGGATATGGATATGTAGTAAGTTCCTACCGACTTTCATTGATGTGTGATGTGTAGTTCTAAAGTTATACACAAATCTGGAGTTGATAAAAACGAAATTCTATTATATATGCATGTGTATTTGCATACACAATATACATATGTGTCAATTCGCCCTTTGCAAACATATGTACTTGTTTATTTTTGACTATTTCTAAAATGTAGTTATGGTTTGTCTTCAGGCTCAAGGTCTTCCTAATTAAAAAACGTTCGATGAATTTTAATTATTTATTCTAGGCCAATATTTCGACGTCCATCGGATGTCATCATCAGGGCCACTGAATATAAAAATATATATACAACATATTTTAACAAATTGTACAAAAACAAAAAACCTATTAAACAAGAAGGATTGACCTATTACTTACATATATGGAAAATTAACTTGACACAGAAATAAATATAACAATTAAAATTAAACAAACAAACAATTTTACAAAAAACTAAAAACTAACACTACGTGCAGTCAGTGTTGCTGCGTCCTCGTCTGGTTTCTAACTAATTTCGTTGACTGAGTCCTCTGTTTTTCTACCAGGTGTCTGTAAATATGAGCGCATTTGTCTGTGTCTGTTTTGAAATTTAGTCGTAAGTGTGCTGGTGTATTAATAATATGTAGCATTTCCAGGGTATATCTCCGTACGTAGTTTGTCTCTTGTTGCAGCACTCTTACATTTTCAAAATCTGGGGTATGGTTAAGTGTTGTACAGTGTTGTGCCAAGGCTGTTTTTTGCTCCATAGGTTTTGTACGTGATTTGTGATCCGATTTATGTGATGATATTCTAGTTTTTAATTTTGATTTAGTGGTGCCTACGTAGATTTTATTGCAATTATTCGATCCGTCTCCTTTGCATGTTATTTTATATATTAAGTCTGATTTTTCTCCTATGTCCATTTTAGCTTTGGTGTTGCTGTAAACTTGTCCCAGTGTATTAACTGTTTTGGTTGTTATTTTGCACTTGTCAGTGTCGTAGCACTTCGCTGTAATGATCCTCTCAGTCATTCCAGGTATATACGTCATAGATTTGTATATTTTGGGTGGTAGTTCCGTATTTTGTCCATTGTTATCCTTCCTCCTGGCGTGTTTTTTAATTAAATCCAACGTTGTTTTCGTAGGGAATCCGTTTTTTGTTAGTATGTCCATGACCTTCTTGATGTTGTTTTTGTGAAACCGCGCGTCGCTAATTGTTAGTACTCTGTTTATAAAATTGCTCGCCGTGTTCATAATTATCTTCTTGGTGTGTTTAGAATTGTAATTTATCAGGCGTCCCGAGGCAGTGTGCTTTTGGTACCAGTCGATCACCAATTTGTCCTCCATTCTTATTACCAACGTGTCCAAATAAGATAATGTCCCATTATTCTCTAGTTCTTTGGTAAATTTTATGTTGCGATGAAATCCGTTAAGAGCATTTAAAGTATCGTCAATTTTGTCACGTTTTACAATTGCAAACAGGTCATCCACATATTTAGTCAGTACTCTAGGTCTATCATTTAACTCGTCCATAACTGTATCTAACAGTTCTTCCATCACGATATCCGCTAAAATTGGGGATATCGGGGATCCCATTGGCATTCCTTTTTGCTGCATGAAGATTTTATTCTTATATTTAAAATATCTGTTGTCTTTTGTGCAGAATTTTAATGAGTCCATAAATTGTCCCTGGGTCATTTTTGTATGCAGTTTTATCGTGTCCCATTTCTTTTCAATCGTCTTGATTGCAAACTCAACCGGAATGCTTGGAAATAGTGAGACCACGTCAAAAGAGATCATCGTTTCATCTACGGATATATGCATATTGTTTATTTTCCTTTTAAATTCAGTCGCGTCTCTCACATTGTACTGTGAGCCATCCGTTAAATTTTTTAAAATATTTGCTATGTATTTACATAGTCCATGTGACGGTGAATTGGTAGCAGAGCATATCGGTCTTAATGGAATATTGTCTTTGTGGATTTTTGGAAGTCCGTAAATTCTGGGAGCAATCGCCGTTTTGGTTGTTAATTTATATTTTTCTTGTGTAGTAATTATATTGTTTTTATGTAGTTTGTTAATTAACTCGTTGTTCCTTTGTTGTAATGTGGATGTAGGATCTCGTTGTGATAATTTATATGTTGCTGTATCCCAGAGTATTGTATTCATTCTTGTGTCATAGTCATGCTTGTTCATTGCAACTGTAACATTGCCCTTGTCAGCATTCAAAATTAGAATGTTTTTATTTTTATTTAAGAACTTTTTTGTTTCGTCCAATGTATCCAATATTAGTTTATCTTTAGGGTTCACACGCATTTTGTTTACGTGGTTGTCCATTAGATTTGTTAGTTTCGTTCTCGCGATTTCTCGTTGTTCTTTACTTTGTATTGTGTTTATGCAGTCCATTGCGGAGGCAGAGGACTGCATAAACACAATACAAAGTAAAGAACAACGAGAAATCGCGAGAACGAAACTAACAAATCTAATGGACAACCACGTAAACAAAATGCGTGTGAACCCTAAAGATAAACTAATATTGGATACATTGGACGAAACAAAAAAGTTCTTAAATAAAAATAAAAACATTCTAATTTTGAATGCTGACAAGGGCAATGTTACAGTTGCAATGAACAAGCATGACTATGACACAAGAATGAATACAATACTCTGGGATACAGCAACATATAAATTATCACAACGAGATCCTACATCCACATTACAACAAAGGAACAACGAGTTAATTAACAAACTACATAAAAACAATATAATTACTACACAAGAAAAATATAAATTAACAACCAAAACGGCGATTGCTCCCAGAATTTACGGACTTCCAAAAATCCACAAAGACAATATTCCATTAAGACCGATATGCTCTGCTACCAATTCACCGTCACATGGACTATGTAAATACATAGCAAATATTTTAAAAAATTTAACGGATGGCTCACAGTACAATGTGAGAGACGCGACTGAATTTAAAAGGAAAATAAACAATATGCATATATCCGTAGATGAAACGATGATCTCTTTTGACGTGGTCTCACTATTTCCAAGCATTCCGGTTGAGTTTGCAATCAAGACGATTGAAAAGAAATGGGACACGATAAAACTGCATACAAAAATGACCCAGGGACAATTTATGGACTCATTAAAATTCTGCACAAAAGACAACAGATATTTTAAATATAAGAATAAAATCTTCATGCAGCAAAAAGGAATGCCAATGGGATCCCCGATATCCCCAATTTTAGCGGATATCGTGATGGAAGAACTGTTAGATACAGTTATGGACGAGTTAAATGATAGACCTAGAGTACTGACTAAATATGTGGATGACCTGTTTGCAATTGTAAAACGTGACAAAATTGACGATACTTTAAATGCTCTTAACGGATTTCATCGCAACATAAAATTTACCAAAGAACTAGAGAATAATGGGACATTATCTTATTTGGACACGTTGGTAATAAGAATGGAGGACAAATTGGTGATCGACTGGTACCAAAAGCACACTGCCTCGGGACGCCTGATAAATTACAATTCTAAACACACCAAGAAGATAATTATGAACACGGCGAGCAATTTTATAAACAGAGTACTAACAATTAGCGACGCGCGGTTTCACAAAAACAACATCAAGAAGGTCATGGACATACTAACAAAAAACGGATTCCCTACGAAAACAACGTTGGATTTAATTAAAAAACACGCCAGGAGGAAGGATAACAATGGACAAAATACGGAACTACCACCCAAAATATACAAATCTATGACGTATATACCTGGAATGACTGAGAGGATCATTACAGCGAAGTGCTACGACACTGACAAGTGCAAAATAACAACCAAAACAGTTAATACACTGGGACAAGTTTACAGCAACACCAAAGCTAAAATGGACATAGGAGAAAAATCAGACTTAATATATAAAATAACATGCAAAGGAGACGGATCGAATAATTGCAATAAAATCTACGTAGGCACCACTAAATCAAAATTAAAAACTAGAATATCATCACATAAATCGGATCACAAATCACGTACAAAACCTATGGAGCAAAAAACAGCCTTGGCACAACACTGTACAACACTTAACCATACCCCAGATTTTGAAAATGTAAGAGTGCTGCAACAAGAGACAAACTACGTACGGAGATATACCCTGGAAATGCTACATATTATTAATACACCAGCACACTTACGACTAAATTTCAAAACAGACACAGACAAATGCGCTCATATTTACAGACACCTGGTAGAAAAACAGAGGACTCAGTCAACGAAATTAGTTAGAAACCAGACGAGGACGCAGCAACACTGACTGCACGTAGTGTTAGTTTTTAGTTTTTTGTAAAATTGTTTGTTTGTTTAATTTTAATTGTTATATTTATTTCTGTGTCAAGTTAATTTTCCATATATGTAAGTAATAGGTCAATCCTTCTTGTTTAATAGGTTTTTTGTTTTTGTACAATTTGTTAAAATATGTTGTATATATATTTTTATATTCAGTGGCCCTGATGATGACATCCGATGGACGTCGAAATATTGGCCTAGAATAAATAATTAAAATTCATCGAACGTTTTTTAATTAGGAAGACCTTGAGCCTGAAGACAAACCATAACTACATATTACACATAGGTCGAATAAAACACACTTATTCATTATTTCTAAAATTTTGTCAGTACATTTTTTACTGTTTGATTAATATGAATGCCTTTGTTGAAGAGCAATGTTCTTGTAAAGCAATGCTATAAGTAAAACAATATACCTCCTCATCGCGGGTGCAGAAATACTTCATTTTGCAATGAAAGTAAATGAAGACTGACTACAGAAATGATCCTGTGAAGTATAGTCTTAACTTGAACACAACAAAGTAGGGTGTAATCACCGTCCAACTATAAAGCAAACGAGAATTACAAACCACCATCTGCAATGAAAGTAAATGAAGACTGACTACAGAACTGTATAAAGCAAACGAGAATTACAAACCACCATCAACCAAACAACTACGTCTGTCCCTACGTGCTTCTTCTTCTATCTGTGCTCTGATTGGCTATTGCAGTTTCGCTAATAACTTTGTTTAAAGTAAAATTTTTTATATTTTTATGATTGATTCATGTATTGTCATCGTGTTTACGCATGTATGCAAAGTTTCAGATTTGTAAGTAGTCGGGAAGTGGGTGAAAAATTGATTACTAGATTCCACTACATACCTGAAGTGAAGTTAATATAAAGCTTATAATATAAAAAGGAAAGGGACCATTGTCTTATTAGAAATTATTAAGTGCCAGTTTCACAGTGGATATTTAAACTCTGATTGCAGTTTAAATAGGGAATTTCAGTTCCACAGTTGGAAGTTAAATACGATTTAAATAGCCGATTGTGGATATTTAAGTACGGCACAGACTTGCAATCGAAAACAAATAAACAGCTGATTTCGGATGTGCAAGCAAGCTGCGTGGACAATATTGAAAATTGTAAGAGATCAAATTAAACATAAAACTGCATGGTATAGCACATATAAATGATCCCGTAGTATCATAAATAATATAAACTGTGGATTCTTTGCACAATATCCAATAATTCACTTCTTTCGGCCGACGAAAAATTTTGAGTTCGCGCTGCCTCCATAATTGAACAATTGAGCATATGTTTTTGGCAAGTTATGCGTATCTTTAAATGTCAAATATTCCATATTTAAATAAATGCACTGTGAAACCCAAGAAAAGTTAAACTAGATTTTAACACAATTTGCCAATTAGATTTAAATAGCCACTGTGAAACCCGCGACACGATTACGATTTCTCGGGCCCCTTAATTTGACCATTGGATAATGGTATATGGACGAAAATAAAACGAAAAACAAGAATAACTTTTCTCGATTAGAGCCTTAGTTTCAGAGTTACGACGCTTTGAAGTCGAAAAAATCGATTTTTTGCCAATTTTTAATTTGAAACGATTTTTTTGCGATTTTCGTCGTTCTTCATCGTTGAATTCAGTATTTTGGCTACAGACCATTTGCGTTGCCCAGAATACACCACGTGGAGGTTGTCTGCATCGGTATTCCTTGGCCCTGAAAAGGGCAGTTTTGTATGTGTGTGAGAGTGTGTGTCTGATAGCAGAGATTAGGAACTGTGGGGCGTCACTCCCACATTTGTACGACTCAAAACCCTCTCTGCTGTGTGTGTGTTTGTTTGTTAGTATGTGTGTGTGTGTGTGGTTCCGCTACTCCTGTTCATCGTCGCTATCCGACACGTCGTCGATCACCTCGTCAACCGTCATTTCACGCAGACGTTCCGGCGGTGGTACAAGGTGGCTTATTCCCTCGGATTCCACCGAAGGAGACTCAATTGCCTTCAGGAATAAACCCTCCTTCAGTTTGCCGTCGACGTACCCGGGATATACTTTCTTAATATCCTCGAGAAACGTCATTATCTGCGAATTAATGTCGTCAGCATAACGTTTCTCGAGAATATTCTTGCGATAAAAAAATAACGCCATATATTGATGCAGCAACTTAGCTGATCGATGACAAAGGATTGTTTTTTTCAGCAATTTGTTTTGATTCTCCAAATCATTGATTGTGTTGCGTGGGTTCTCTTTGTCGACGTACTCGCCTTTGCTATGGTTTGTGCTCAAATGCACGCATTGATCGGAGAACATCTTTTCTACGCCACAATACTGCTTTGCTGAATCAGTACATATCGTCGTCGTTTCGGGATCTATGTGTTTTTTTAAGAGAGGCCTTACTTTTTCCATCGACCTGGAAAAATAGTCCGGTCTTGTCCTCCTTACAACAAATCCCGAGTACTGTCACAGTCATCTGCTCCGTTATGCGGCCGCGGTGGTACTTCCTCTTCGTCAAAAAAGTCTCGTCGATCTGGACGGTTTTTTCAGCACCGCATAGCTTTACGTCGGCGTTGCTGGCAATGACTTCCGCTATTACTCGCACACTTCAGCTGAACTCGAAGTCATTCGTCATTCTCGAGTGAAACTCGTAACGTCTTGTAGATTGTAGCTGTTCTCAATTGTAGCCAGAGTTTTTTCACGATGACTTCGCAGCACCCATCCTTACATCCCAAGCTCGAAAATTTTTCTATTTTTCATTCGTTCAAGCCGCTCATTGAATCGGAGGCTGCCAGTCGAACGTTTTTAGAAGAGATTGGGTGCATTCCATCAACGAAGAGCACAATGCTGCGATTTGCCGATGAGAGTGGAAAACACAAAAGATGCGAAGCTAGGGTGGGCGGTGTGGCGGTGTGCTCTTCGTGCAGAGGTTGAGCAAAAATGTGTGGAATGGATTAAAAAAGGTGAGAATTAAACAAACTCGGACAATCATACATATTTAAAAATGCAAATCGACGGCTAATGCCTTTGATCCCCAGAAATTGATACATAGAAAATTCGGACTTTCAAAAACTAGAGGAACCGCGGATTTACAAGTGTGAAACACACAAAATTTTAGTTTTAAAATTTGGTTCACTCACTGCTCTATTAAAAAATTTGAGAACGAAATAAATACGGACCCGTATGAAAAGGGCCAGCAAGGTGCTGCTGTCACAGCAATCGCAACAAATGTACGGCTTTATACCTACAAGCTTGTCGAAGAAGAATTGACTAAGGCCAATTCTATGGCAAGCCCCATCGAACACATTACATAATTGTTCTTCTAATTCAGCAAGGTAGGAAATGAAACCCTCTGGAGGTTTAACAAGATGACACTTCTCAAACTGTTTCTCCAGAGTGAAGATGAAGTCCTCGGACACAACTTCATCTCCGAAATAGGGCAAGGGTTTGGTACAATTGTGTAGTTTGTACAATTTTAAATAGAACCAGCCGCACACGTAAGCAAACGCATTTTTTTTCAAGAAATTCATCTCATCAAGAGAGACGTCGATTTGCATTCTTTGAATATAGGATTGTTCCGCTTTGAAAATCTTGCCATGACTGATTTATAACCAAATTATCTTGCGCAACTGAATCCATTACGCAATGGAGTGATGCTGGCTCGCGATCAGAGTCAGTTCCAAAATCAACTAAGGGTTCGCAATTCCCTCGGGTGACTACATTTACATAATGCAGTCCCCATCGCTTTTGAAACAAGCTGCTAAAAACGTAGGGAGTTATTCTTGAATTATATCCCCCACCCCCTCTAATTTGTCCGAAAAAATGTTCTAGTCCGTCTTGACAGAGTTTTCTGGTCTTAATGTCTTTGAAACCTTTTTGTGACAGAAAGTGCCACAAGCGTCGTAAGCTGCTTATGTTCAAAAGCCAGCCGTTTAGAAAGGCGAAATTATTTTTTATATTAGAACCCTTTTTGTCTGTTACCGTTAAGGTTCTAAGAATTGATTCTGCTTTATTCAAAATGCCTAATTGCATAGGAGAACCACAAAAAGCAGTGCTGCTACTACTACTGTTAAAAAGATCAAACAACTCGTTGAAAAAAAGCAAATATTCAACGGTGTTTGGTGTGGTTGGCGCTTTAAGTGGGTCAAGCTTCCCAGAAGAATATGATGACAGCATAGCGGATGAGACCGTGTGACTCAAAACTTGAGCAGCAAAACGGACGCTCATCTTCTGAAAATTATTTGGCTTTATATGCGCAGATGTTAATTTGGGCGCGCAACGAATTGGATTTTTAGAATCTACACTATAAAAATGTACAACATCGTTCCAGCTAACTGGATTGTTATTAAATGTAATAACATTTTTGGAATTTTCTATGCAGTTGCGACTGCTCTTTAAAAGATGGGGAGTGTCATGGGAAGCCATGATTTCCTGCCCATTAACTGTGAAAAAAGGATGGTCCTTCGTAATCCCCAGGATTTTAAATAAGTTAAGAAAATTGGACCCCTGATCACAAACAAAATGGCATGGACACATATTTATACTTTGAAGCTGTGTTATAGCTTCTATAAGATATTTCTTTACAACCAGACCCCCACAAGAACCGTTATGGAAAAAGTAAGCAAACGGCTGCCTCCAAGGTTCCCCACAGATTCCTTGGACCCTTGAAGTTCGGTTCTCATCTCCGAAATCTTCAAGACCTACAATCTTGTCCGTATGCCAGTCGTACTGCATATGAACTTTAAGCGACATTTCGTCGCATGAAATAGAGACGAACCTTTGTTCGGGAGAGAAACTCCGACTACGCAGTTGCAAGGCCTTCAATGTGCTGTAGGAGCACCCGGGGGATTTCGGCCAGTTGGAAATAAACTCGCATAGGGTATTTTCCCCTGGAAAGTTAAAAGTGTGTTTAAGGTATCGATAACTAACAGGCGAAACAAAATAAACACCCAATGCAAAAGTCTTCAAATGATCGTCATACCTACGACCATTTGGATGCCGATCGAAATTGTGAAGACAGTTTTTTACACACATAGCTAACTGGGGAGGAAGTTTACTGCAGAATTCATTAATCTTCTCCATTTCTGTAGAGCAGCTTGCCGTTTCTTGCGCTTCCTCCTCCAAAACGAAACATTTCCGTTTTAATGCACTTAGCTCTTGCCGCATTTGAAGTTTACGGGGAGTGTTACTGGTAAGGCTTGGAGGGGTTTGTATGAATCTACCAACGATAGTATGACTACCAGAAGCCTCATTTCCATCGACAGATGGAGAAAGCAAATGAGGCTGAAGTAGAGGAGAAGAGGAAGATGGAAAAAGGCATTTAGACACAGTTGAATGATTACGAGTTGCAGAAACGTTTGTGCCAGAAGGTGCTGATTCTAGCTGAAGACAAGAAGTAAATTCAGAATTAACACCCATATCAGTGCCAGCACCCTCTGCAGCACCGAAATTAATTTTACAAGATAATTTATGATTTAAAAAGATATCAGGAACAGCGCTGTGCTTCAAGTTCCTGTTGAAAAACATCCCGGAAGAGAAATGACGCTCGCAAACAAAAAGTTGTTGTACAGTTGGGCCTTCTATACCCAGAAGCCTTAGCCATTCATTTCGTCTACAAAGTAAAGGATAAAAATCAAATTTTTTTCCGGAAAAAAGCAATTTAAGGGAAAGTATAAACGAATGCGAGAGACCAAACTACAATATAAATTTTTCGACTGTATTAAAGAAGACACCATCAAATCCCTAAATAAAAAATTAAACAAATAAACGTCATGCGATTCAAAGCAAAAATTAAAAAAAATTATACACAAATGAATCAGCCAAAGTAGGAGAAATCCTTAGTGCAACTATTTATTTTTTTATATACATAAAAAAGAAGGAGTTAATATCTACTAATATACTCTAGTAAACTACATTAAAACAACGGAAAGTAAGTATTAAATTCACAAACATATGCTTATATTATTGTAAATTTTGATCAAAAAACATGCACAATGCGAATATGAGTACCATAAACACACATTTAAACCATTTTACATAAGCACTATAATAATAACACCATATTCCATACGATATTCGCCTTTGAGTCAAACAGTGCAACATCTTTCGTCTTGTTGTTGATCCACCTTCAGATATTCCAAGCCATTTTACGGCGCTTTGTCCTCTCAAAACAGCAGAAATTCCAACTCCACATAACCGAAAATAATTTCATTGGCAAGAGTGCTGCATCAACAGTTCTTACAGACGTTGCACGGCAGCACTAGTGTTGGCTGACAACAATGTCGCGGGCATGGCTCCGGCGCTGAATCATTTCATCAATAGTGCCCCAACAGGAATTTTTTCGGACGTCGCACGGCAGCACCAGCTTTGGCTGCCAACTGTGTCGCGGGCATTGCTACGGCTGGCTCGATTCACCGATAGCGCGCCGTCATCCTTAAGCGCTGATCAGTCACCGCGTACCGTATTTAATCGGAGCGCAGACAAAACCTACCCTACCCGAACTCATACATGCGTTCGCTCATTGCGTATTTAATCGGCGCGTAACGCAGAAATTATAATCCAAATTGGTTTTTCTCACACGTTTACGTGTGCTCTGATGCTCAGAGAGGATGAGAGAATGACATTGCTTTGTACTAAAAACAGTGCTGCCACTGCTCTTCGATTTTAATTTAGTACAAAAACCGGATTATTATTGTTAACATTAATTCATAAAAGTAGACCACAATAAATATATCTAAAAATTTATATAATTCTGTGTCATAGATTTTATAAAGAATGTAAAATTTAACCTCACAAGCAAAATGAACAGCGTGCTTACTTTGTGCACGAAACTATATGGCAGCACGGCAGCAATAACCAAAACAGAAACGTGCAAAAGAGCCACAGCTGCGATACGATTTTCACTGAACGGCCCAAATTTTGCCGTTACGATTAATTCCGCTCACAAAAGATACGCGGTGACTGATCAGCGCTTTACCATTAAGTAAAATTGTACTTATAGGTGACTTTGGAAGAATTCACGATTCGCGAAGGATTGAAAAAAAGTTGTTTTTATTAAATACAGCAACTTGATAATTTATACATACGTGTATATATTCAATAATCGAGTCTGAAAGAGATTGAGGCTCCTTCTCAATTTCTTTCTTTGGCGTCAAAGTAAGTTATCCGGTAGTCGCCTTCGGCCATAAAAAAAAGTGCTCTCTGCGGGCTAAAATCGATATTCGGCCATTCTTTTCTTGTAACACAAGTAATCCGTTAGTATAAATTATTTATATGTGAGACCTGCTATGCAGGTCGAATCTCAATTATTTCTTTATTTATATTAATTCAGCGGATAAATGTTCATAATACGGTAAATAAATATTCACGTTATTTAGTAAGTAAATGTTCACGTTATAACTTTATTTAAATGAATTCCGCAGATAGATGTTCACAATATAGTAAATAAATGTTCACATTATAAATTTTTAGTAGATAAAGATTCAATTAATTCCGCAGATAGATGTTCACAATATAGTAAATAAATGTTCACATTATAAATTTTTAGTAGATAAACATTCAATTAATTCCGCAGATAGATGTTCACAATATAGTAAATAAATGTTCACATTATAAATTTTAGTAGATAAACATTCACAATTTTCGGTAAAACTTATACGTTTCGACTATCAACAAAATTTGTTATTCACAGGGCATTCAACTAAGAATTTAACTCGCGAATGGGGAGCCTGCTATGCAGGTTGAATCTCTCTCTAAGACTGAGCTTATGACTTTTTTGCAACAAGCCCACAAGCTCGTCCGCTTGCCCAAATCTGCCAAATCAACAGATTTTCCCTTCCCACGGTCTGGCACGTTTGGCAGGCGGGAATTTTAATATTGCGGCGGGCAACCCGATGCCACGAATTTGCAAACTTTAGATATGGCACGTAGAGTGCTGGACAACGGAAATGGACGAGACGAATTTCTACAGAAATTGTTTACATGCAACCTGTCTCTGGAACGAAAAGATGCCCTTGACAAGTGGTTGCATGTAACATGTCTGCAACGTGCCTTAACTTATATATGCCATACTAATTATACTTGATTACATGAATGGGTGGTAACATAAATAAAGCTTATAAAAAGTAATAAATAACCAGCTTGCAAAACTTTTTTAGTACTTACCTTTCGGGCTGCTTTTTGCTGCATGGGAATTTGAACATTCAGCTGGGCTCCGAACACTTCATCACACAATGTCTCCTTGACATTTTCGCTATGTGTAGATTCTGAAAATAAGTTAAAATAACAAGTTAAGTTAATATAAACTTACAAAGAAAAGAATTTTCGCAACTTACCTTTGAGTATATTTTTCGAGCTTTGTGTAGATTCTGAAATTAAAGGAAATTAAGTTAAAAGAATGAAAACTTACAATAAAAACAATTCACGCAAAAAGCGCACAACTTACCGATTTATATATATTCTGAAAATAAAGTAGAAATAGCGAAATTTAATAAAAAAAGAAACACAAAACGCGCGCAACTTACCGCCTTCGTTATAGAATTGGAATGTCAAATTTGTTTGGGAAATTTATCTTCTAAAATCAACATGGCGGACCAACATCTGTCAAACCTCAAAAATTTGTTCGCAGTGGGTTGGGAATTCGACACAGCGGATAGCGCTTACTTTACAGCTGACTGCACCTACTTTACAGCTGATCGGCATTTTATGGGGATACAAATAAATTGCACGACACGGCTATCGACTACTGACGCCTTCGAGTACTCGGTTCCCACGCGACAAAAGTAACAAAATAAAATATTTGATGAACACACAAAATATCAGCACATATACTCAAACTGAAATAAGAATCAAATTGTTACAATTATATAAGTTTAGACGAATACTGATAAAATATGGATAAACTCTATCTTATTTTTGTGAATGTAGTGGTGATTTTTTAGCGCTAGTGTGAGAATTGGATATCTGGTAGTAATCTGTGTCAGCGGGTGCGAGCACAATGTGACGTCACATATACGTGTGAGCTTGCATGTATGCGTAAGCACGAGCTTGCGAACGGCAAGCCGAAAAACAACAAGCGACAGGCTAACCAGGGTAGTCAAATATCATTTTTATTTGAAAATGAACGATTTTTGTGGAATTTGAAATGCATTTGCATTTAGATGAATAAAGCTAATAAAACTGCATAAAGTGTTGCAGATGTCAACTTCTGCCCTTGCATTTCCATCAAATTAAAACCAAAAAGAATTTCAAAGTTAAATTTTTATTGATAAAAATATTAAATACACATATCTTTAGTTATGCATTTGTAGTGACCACATTTGACATTGAAAATAAGCAGAAAACTGTGCATGACATTACTTAAATAACAAATTATATGCGCTTGAAAAAATTGCGCCAAAAAGGGCACAACTTTGCGTTAATATTTACTGCATATTGTAGAATTTTCACATAAAATAAAAGGCACACATATAAAATATAGGTATATAACTTCACTTCCCCAGAATTTCATCGCATGACACTTTCGGATTGTTTAATTATTTGGAAACGTACCATTTCGTACCAGATAAAAAAATTTTTGCTGCGCGCGGCACGAGATTTTGTTCTACGACTGCATGAAACATTAGTTGTTTCTGTTTAGCATATGAATAGTCATGCCTCCAAACATCTTATCTCTTTTTCTCTCACGTGAACATGGTATCCATTTACATTTTTGACAAATTCCAGCCTCTGGAACGGCTGCAATACAAGGTACTGGCAGAAGAGAAGAATGAAAGTGCAGGGTTGTATTGAGGTGGGAAAACCTGTGCTAGTAACTTAAACATGAATAATGGGCAGAAAATTGTATTATTAATAAATTAAATAAATTAGATCATAGACAATGTTTGGAAGTGTTGTACTTTTGTGCTAGTTTCGTGTCGGTTATAAGAAGTAAGGGAACATTTTTTTTTGCGACCCGTAAGAGGTTTTTATGCTCAGGGACCTTTTTTTTTTTGCTCATCAAACCGAAGTGGAAGACGAACTCATCCGTATCGTAAAAAAATTTTTTTTCTGAAGGTACGAAATTTATGGAAAAGGTACGTTTTTTAAAAATGGGATACGTTTTTATTTTGGCCCAGTCCAATTCTGAGGCTAGCATTCGGTCAGAGAATCACAGAAGAGACCAGAAGTGTATCTAACTAATACTGTCACAAATTCTAGCTCTAACACAATCAAAGATAATATAAGGACATTTAGAGCTGATTTTGCATTCTTTAATTTTTCAAATTTTTTATGTTAATTATATTAAAATTTTTTAAAGCTTAAATTAAAGGTAAAACACTAACCTTTTAATAAAAAAGAAGTTGTTTTAGAAAAAGTTGTTTTTTTATTGGTTTTCAGTCCATGGAAGAAATCTTTACCTCTTGTACGTAGACTTTTTCTGCTAAGTGTATGTATGTAATACGTTCTCTGATATAATCAAAATGACTCAAATCAATGAAGAGCGTCATTTTAATGAGAAGCGAACAATTTTATAAGCTTTATATTAACTTCACTTTCTGTCAGTAAGTCGTCAAATCTAGTAATAAATTTTTCACCCACTTCCCGACTACTTAGAGATCTGAAACTTTGCATACATGCCTAATCTAGAGCCCAATACATGAATAAATAAATTTTAGGGGCGTGGCACTTTTTTATAAACTCCAGATTTGTGTATAACTTTAGAACTACACATCACACATCAATGAAACTCGGTAGGAACTTACTACATATCCATATCCTTCTACTGAGAAAATAAGGGGGCACTGGATAAGGGGGCGTGGCACCCCCCATACAAACAAAATTTTTGATCTCGATTAGCTTTGGAACTAAAGGTCGTGCAGCATTGAAATTTCGTATGCAGTCGCCTCTTGGATGTGTCGTCCCACTGGTACTGAGAAAATAAGGCGGGCACTGGATAAGGGGGCGTGGCACCCCCATACAAACAAAATTTTTGATCTCGATTAGCTTTGGAACTAAAGGTCGTGCAGCATTGAAATTCCGTATACAGACCCCTCTTGGATGTTTCGTCCCACTGGTAAAATTGTATGGGCGTAGGATAGGGGGGCGTGGCACCACCCATACAAACAAAATTTTTGATCTCGATTAGCTTTGGAACTAAAGGTCGTGCAGCATTGAAATTTCGTATACAGACCCCTCTTGGATGTTTCGTCCCACTGGTAAAATTTTATGGGCGTAGGATAGGGGGGCGTGGCACCACCCATACAAACAAAATTTTTGATCTCGATTAGCTTTGGAACTAAAGGTCGTGCAGCATTGAAATTCCGTATACAGACCCCTCTTGGATGTTTCGTCCCACTGGTAAAATTGTATGGGCGTAGGATAGGGGGGCGTGGCACCACCCATACAAACAAAATTTTTGATCTCGATTAGCTTTGGAACTAAAGGTCGTGCAGCATTGAAATTTCGTATGCAGTCGCCTCTTAGATCTGTCGTCCCACTGGTAAAATTTTATGGGCGTAGGATAAGGGGCGTGGCACTTTTTTATCAACTCCAGATTTGTGAATAACTTTAGAACTACAAATCACACCAATGAAACTCGGTAGGAACTTACTACATATCCATATCCTTCTACTGAGAAAATAAGGCGGGCACTGGATAAGGGGGCGTGGCACCGCCCATACAAACAAAATTTTTGATCTCGATTAGCTTTGGAACTAAAGGTCGTGCAGCATTGAAATTTCGTATGCAGTCGCCTCTTGGATGTGTCGTCCCACTGGTAAAATTTTATGGGCGTAGGATAAGGGGAGTGACACTTTTTTATCAACTCCAGATTTGTGTATAACTTTAGAACTACAAATCATACCAATGAAACTCGGTAGGAACTTACTACATATCCATATCCTTCTACTGAGAAAATAAGGCGGGCACTGGATAAGGGGGCGTGGCACCGCCCATACAAACAAAATTTTTGATCTCGATTAGCTTTGGAACTAAAGGTCGTGCAGCATTGAAATTTCGTAAGCAGTCGCCTCTTGGATGTGTCGTCCCACTGGTAAAATTTTATGGGCGTAGGATAAGGGGCGTGGCACTTTTTTATAAACTCCAGATTTGTGTATAACTTTAGAACTACACATTACACATCAATGAAACTCGGTAGGAAGTTACTACATATCCATATCCTTCTACTGAGAAAATAAGACGAGCACTGGATAAGGGGGCGTGGCACCGCCCATACAAACAAAATTTTTGATCTCGATTAGCTTTGGAACTAAAGGTCGTGCAGCATTGAAATTTCGTATGCAGTCGCCTCTTGGATGTGTCGCCCACTGGTAAAATTTTATGGGCGTAGGATAAGGGGGCGTGGCACCACCCATACAAACAAAATTTTTGATCTCGATTAGCTTTGGAACTAACTGTCGTGCAGCATTGAAATTTCGTATGCAGTCGCCTCTTAGATGTGTCGTCCAACTGGTCAAATTTTATGGGCGTAGGATAAGGGGAATGACACTTTTTTATCAACTCCAGATTTGTGTATAACTTTAGAACTACAAATCATACCAATGAAACTCGGTATGAAATTACTACATATCCATATCCTTCTACTGAGACAATAAGGCGAGCACTGGATAAGGGGGCGTGGCACCGCCCATACAAACTAAATTTTTGATCTCGATTAGCTTTGGAACTAAAGGTCGTGCAGCATTGAAATTCCGTATACAGGCCCCTCTTAGATGTTTCGTCCCACTGGTAGAATGGTATGGGCGTAGGATAAGGGACTTGGCACTTTTTTATCAGCCCCAGATTTGTGTATAACTTTAGAACTACACATCACACATCAATGAAACTCGGTAGGAACTTACTACATATCCATATCCTTCTACTGAGAAAATAAGGCGGACACTGGATAAGGGGCGTGGCACCGCCCATACAAACAAAATTGTTTATATAGAACAGCTTTGGAACTAAAGGTCGTGCAGCATTGAAATTTCGTATGCAGTCGCCTCTTGGATGTGTCGTCCCACTGGTACTGAGAAAATAAGGCGGGCACTGGATAAGGGGGCGTGGCACCCCCATACAAACAAAATTTTTGATCTCGATTAGCTTTGGAACTAAAGGTCGTGCAGCATTGAAATTCCGTATACAGACCCCTCTTGGATGTTTCGTCCCACTGGTAAAATTGTATGGGCGTAGGATAGGGGGCGTGGCACCACCCATACAAACAAAATTTTTGATCTCGATTAGCTTTGGAACTAAAGGTCGTGCAGCATTGAAATTTCGTATACAGACCCCTCTTGGATGTTTCGTCCCACTGGTAAAATTTTATGGGCGTAGGATAGGGGGGCGTGGCACCACCCATACAAACAAAATTTTTGATCTCGATTAGCTTTGGAACTAAAGGTCGTGCAGCATTGAAATTCCGTATACAGACCCCTCTTGGATGTTTCGTCCCACTGGTAAAATTGTATGGGCGTAGGATAGGGGGCGTGGCACCACCCATACAAACAAAATTTTTGATCTCGATTAGCTTTGGAACTAAAGGTCGTGCAGCATTGAAATTTCGTATGCAGTCGCCTCTTAGATCTGTCGTCCCACTGGTAAAATTTTATGGGCGTAGGATAAGGGGCGTGGCACTTTTTTATCAACTCCAGATTTGTGAATAACTTTAGAACTACAAATCACACCAATGAAACTCGGTAGGAACTTACTACATATCCATATCCTTCTACTGAGAAAATAAGGCGGGCACTGGATAAGGGGGCGTGGCACCGCCCATACAAACTAAATTTTTGATCTCGATTAGCTTTGGAACTAAAGGTCGTGCAGCATTGAAATTCCGTATACAGGCCCCTCTTAGATGTTTCGTCCCACTGGTAGAATGGTATGGGCGTAGGATAAGGGGCTTGGCACTTTTTTATCAGCCCCAGATTTGTGTATAACTTTAGAACTACACATCACACATCAATGAAACTCGGTAGGAACTTACTACATATCCATATCCTTCTACTGAGAAAATAAGGCGGACACTGGATAAGGGGCGTGGCACCGCCCATACAAACAAAATTTTTGATCTCGATTAGCTTTGGAACTTAAGGTCGTGCAGCATTGAAATTTCGTAAGCAGTCGCCTCTTGGATGTGTCGTCCCACTGGTAAAATTTTATGGGCGTAGGATAAGGGGCGTGGCACTTTTTTATCAACTCCAGATTTGTGTATAACTTTAGAACTACACATTACACATCAATGAAACTCGGTAGGAAGTTACTACATATCCATATCCTTCTACTGAGAAAATAAGACGAGCACTGGATAAGGGGGCGTGGCACCGCCCATACAAACAAAATTTTTGATCTCGATTAGCTTTGGAACTAAAGGTCGTGCAGCATTGAAATTTCGTATGCAGTCGCCTCTTGGATGTGTCGCCCACTGGTAAAATTTTATGGGCGTAGGATAAGGGGGCGTGGCACCACCCATACAAACAAAATTTTTGATCTCGATTAGCTTTGGAACTAACTGTCGTGCAGCATTGAAATTTCGTATGTAGTCGCCTCTTAGATGTGTCGTCCAACTGGTCAAATTTTATGGGCGTAGGATAAGGGGAATGACACTTTTTTATCAACTCCAGATTTGTGTATAACTTTAGAACTACAAATCATACCAATGAAACTCGGTATGAACTTACTACATATCCATATCCTTCTACTGAGACAATAAGGCGAGCACTGGATAAGGGGGCGTGGCACCGCCCATACAAACTAAATTTTTGATCTCGATTAGCTTTGGAACTAAAGGTCGTGCAGCATTGAAATTCCGTATACAGGCCCCTCTTAGATGTTTCGTCCCACTGGTAGAATGGTATGGGCGTAGGATAAGGGGCTTGGCACTTTTTTATCAGCCCCAGATTTGTGTATAACTTTAGAACTACACATCACACATCAATGAAACTCGGTAGGAACTTACTACATATCCATATCCTTCTACTGAGAAAATAAGGCGGACACTGGATAAGGGGCGTGGCACCGCCCATACAAACAAAATTGTTTATATAGAACAGCTTTTGAACTAAAGGTCGTGCAGCATTGAAATTCCGTATACAGACCCCTCTTGGATGCTTCTTCCCACTGGTAAAATTGTATGGGCGTATGATAAGGGGCGTGGCACTTTTCAAGCAACTACACACTTGGGCTTCAGTTTATAATTATAGGTACACCACACATCAATGAAACACGATAGGAACTTACTCGCCACGCCTTGCACGCAAAATAGCAACAACTCACCGCGCCAAAGCAACGGGGGTTTTGCGCATGGGCCGAGCTCGTCGCGGCTTGTAAGCAAAACAACAAGAATTCTCATCGCGCCACAAATATTTGGGTCGATCGCAGCCGTATTATTTGTTAAATTGAGGATATGACGATAGGAGACACTGTGAATACCCTAAATATTGTGTACTGCTCTGCAAGTTTTAAATTCTTTTTGCGAAAAATTTCAGAGCTCTAAAATTTAATTTATGGAAGACTAAAAAGTAGAAAATAAAATTATATAAAAAAAAAACTTTTTAAAAATAAGCTTTAATTTATTTAATGTACTAAAAAGTAGAAAATAAATTGTTTCCAAGTCACCTGTATCTGAATCTATTAACGACAGTGATCATCATAACGATGGCTTCAAAGATGTCCTTGTAAGGATAGAAGAAGAAAAACAACAAGGAGGAAAGTTTATTCAAAGAATATCCCAAGAGCTGGATATCCACTTATATAGCGAGAAACAAATAGCCTGCGCGAAAAAATTTGAAACCAGGAGGATGCTATGAGCAATTTGGATGCTACCGGCAAAACAGATCGTAAATTAGACGCATCCTGAAAAATTATTTTTATTTTTTTTTTGCCGAAAGCCTCTTTAGCTAGTGCTGCTTCCGTAGTATTATAATTATTTATAATTGTTATTCTTTGTTAAAAAAAAATTAAATTTTTATCTTTACGTCTCGGTCATTAAAAGCTTAAATAAAGAACGCTTGCGATAGCAGAGAGAATTTAACTAATAAAATAAATAAATTCATAATTTATAGATTAAATCTATTTCTTAAAAAACTAGATAGCTTTAAAAACGAACATTTCATTTCTAATAATTTATTAAAAATAATTTTACTACATTAACTTTAATAAATTAAAATAACCTTTTAAAATCGACAAAAATATACATATATTTTTTATTTAATAAGCCCTGATACACAAGGAACAATAAATTGGCTCAGAATGTTCGAAAACAAATGCATTGATTGCAGTTCATGACAAATATTTACAACAATTGTGACTGATTTCAGCATGGCATAGCATTCAACACACTAGATTTGATGGATTATATAAGTGTAACCCATGGATTAATTACAAATGGATGTACGAAAACGGAAAAATACCTTGTCTTGAAAGTATGCGTAGCGCATTATCAACAAAACATTACAAAAGAAATTAATAAAGCTTTTTCAAAGGGATTTGCAACAAAACTAAAAGAAAGGGTTGCTTTTCTGTATGATGCAACGGATTATGAATACGTAAAAACTTGGCTATTTGCTCAACTGATCTCAACGCACTATTCAAATACAAGAACAGATTGCTTAACTATGGAAATAATGGAATTGTCCCTGGAAAACAATATTTCGGCAATTGATATTGATGAAATTAACAACATAAATATAGAGGAATCCGCGAAATATAAAAACAGTCCCTTTTATATGGACTTCGAAAAAATTATTAACAATGCTAATGAACAGTTAACAAAAGAAACCGACAAAAAAAAGAAAATAAATCCATTTTTTTCGCCAGAATTGCTGAAGATATTCAAGAAGAATCTCTCCCTTTGGAGTAATATAATTAATGATAGTAAAGAGTACAATTTTCGTCCCGATGTCCACATTACAAATGGTAGAGTGGAAGATTTACAAAGTTGTTGAAAGAACAAATAAATTTTTACTGCACTGAAGCTCAATATGATATTCCAAATAAAAGATGTGCCAAATTGATATAACCCAGCAGCGTTGAAAGAGTGGTCAAAGAGTAATAAAATTAATAAATCATCGAAACACTATACTCACTTTAAAAAGAGCCGTATCCAACAATTCTTAAAGGCGAAAAGAACTCAAGACTGTTTTAAATTAATATGAAAACGGCATTATAAAGAACGCAGAAAGATATATCAACATGGAGTTTTCTTTAGCAACATGGGGATTTCTTTATATATATACATAAGTTATGAAATACTATTGGATCTAAGTATTTTGTCTACGTGAGAGCTGGACAATATGCAAATGGCAATCTTTTGTATACAAATTGCAAAAAGTTCCGCCGATTACGAAAATTGGTTGGATGACTTTCTCATGAGCTACTTTTTGGATCTAATCCGCTCAGACTATTCACAAAGAAACATTTATATTTTTGACGCAGTCGTAACGGATAAATTCATAATGAATTTAAACTTAAAATATTCATTCTGAACTGACACGCTGTCTTTACAACTTTTTCTTCTTACCAATTGTGTAACTCCAACAATTTTAATAATTTTTTTAATAATCAAATAAAATAACACAGAATTTAACATATAAAACAATTATAAATCTTAATATCGAAACCATCATAGGAATATAATTTGTTGTAAATAGAGATTAGGAATATAGAAATAAGGGTCGAAAATGATTTTTGCTCTGCTTTCGTACAATATCTCTTCTTGGCAGCTCGCACAGTTCTGTCCGCTTTTGCTACTGCCGCTCCTTATATACAGCAGTACTTCTTCTTCCCTGTTGTGCTCTGATTGGTTGTTGCTCTTTATAATTTTATTTTATTTAATAGAAGTGTTTTTCCTTAACTTGATTTTGGTTGGTTTCTGTTGAAAACATCGCTTCTCCTTGCCCATCTGACCGTTAAAAATTTTAAATTAAATTTGGTGGTCGATTGTAAACTTTCCGAGGAAAATGTGAATACATATAGTATTAAACACTATTCTAATTTTTTTGAATGAAATGAAATTTGTCATGCGGAACCCCTAAAATTTTCGGGGTTCCGCCGAACACACTTTGGGAAACAATCAAAGATAATACACTCAACTCTCGTTTTGCACGGTCTTTTTTTACACGATTTTGAAATAACACGGTTTACAAATCAAAGAAAAAAAATTTTTTTACACGAATTTTTTGAAGTTGCACGAATTCAAACGAAAAACTTTTTAAGCTTTTTTTGCAGTGTCTTACAGCAAATTCGTAAATGTATACGAAAACAATATACAATTGGGGGAATACCCGAGTTTTGCTCTTTACGTTTTTCTTTATCTCTTTGTTCTTCAAATTGGACAAAGCATTTCATTGTTTGTTTAAGTGTTCAGATCGATGGAAGTAGAAATTATTATTCCTGTTAAATATCCGGAATAGAAAAGTTCTATAAGTAATTTGAATATTAATTCGTTTATACACAACCCGATAAAAAAGATGTCTAAACAAAACATTCCAAAGAGACAAACAATTTCTCTGGAAACTAAAATAAAAATCTTAGACTGTCTAAAGAAAGGTGAAGGTCCCACAACTGTTGGCAAAACCTTTGGCTTGAACGAAGCGACTATAAGGACAATCAGAAAAAATGAGGATTCCATTCGATAATCAATAATTTCTGGATCTACGCTCAGTTCCAAAACAACCTCTTATAGTCGAAATCCCATCTTAGAAAAAACATTAAAATTTCAACGCAATCTTCAGTTTTGTGTAGCTGGATATCAAGAGTTATATAAGGAGCTTAAAAAACCAAAAAAAGAAGCTAATAACAGACTTTATGACAACAAAAAGATGCACAACGGCCTTTAATAACGAACGAAATTCTTCATTTGAAACAAACCCGACAGTTGTGCAAGCATCTGATATATCTTCTGATGAAAGAAATTTTGGTCCAGCTTGTAATACACGTGCACGCTTGTTATCAAGTAGCGATGAATAGCTACGAAATCGATTTTCTTTTCTAATTTTAATTTTTGTTTTTATATGTTGAACTTATCACTGCATAGTAATTTTTTTAAATAAAAATTAATTGTATTCTGTTTTGTTCTGTATTTCATTATATCTTTTTATGCACGGTTTTCTTGGAAAATATATACAGATTTTCCATTTTACACGATTTTTAAAATTTGTGGAACATATCCCCAAATTTACTATGTGTCGCATGTATTTTTTTACACGATTTTCATTTGCACGCTTTTCTAAGGAACGCATCCTCCGTGTAAAAAGAGAGTTGGGTGTATAAGGATTATATATCCTTATATTATCTTTGGAAGCAATGCGCTATGGCATTCTGCGAACAAATGATCGCCTTTCGCTTGTTGCTTTGCTGCTTGCCGTTCCCAATAGGATATGCTTACGCAAAATATGTATACAGTAGAGTCGGGATATAGTGAACCCCCGGTATAGTGAACACTTCGATATAGTGAACACCTAAATTTTTACATGGAGTACTCTAAATAGTGAAAAATCGAAAACCTCTAAATAGTGAACCAAATTTTGAAAGCATTTTCAAGCAGAAACGAACGAAAAAATACAAAAAGGAATCAGAAACGAAAGCGGGTATCCCCTAAATTGTACTTTTGCTGTTGATTGCTGCAAAATCAGCTGTTTCTTGACGTTATTGCTTGTTTTGTTTTTTGTCGAGTGCATATTCTAATGATCTCTTGCACTTATATACACAAATGTCAATTTTGAACAAATAAAATGAGTTTTTGAACAAAAAATGTCAACCTTGATATAGTGAACAGCCTTGATACTGTGAACAGGCCTTGCAATAATTAGTTCACTATATCCCGACTCCACTGTACAAGCAAAAACACGTACGAAGGTTGAGGGTTAAAAGAAAATGAGATCAGAACCACCTGGTGTTCTAGCAATGCCACACGTAGATTCGGGAACTACTCTTTCTTTATAATTCAAATTCTTTGCTGTAGTCCATTTGGTTTTCGCTTCAACAACTTTACTTTGGGGCGTTTTCTTGCTGAGCAATTGAAATCCACTGCGGTTTGTTTCCAGACTTCTTCGTTTCGGTCAACACTTGCATATTTTGTCTGTCTGTTTGCACTCAATCTGTGCTTGGTATTGCTTGACAATCCAATAAATCACTTATTTCGCTCGCCGAATATTTTTTAGTTCCCCTGCCTCCATAATTAAACAATTGAACATATGTTTTTGGCAAGTTGTGCCAACCTTCAATTGTGAAATATTTTAAGTTTCCATATTCAAATAAATTGACTGTGAACCCCAAGAAAACTTAAGTTAATTCAAAATAAAATAAAATAATCAAATTAAATTTCAAAACTAGATTTAAATAGGCACTATGAAACCGGCCTAATTCTATGTTACAACTCACATGCAGTATAATTAATTACGTGTGCAATGTAGCGTGCTACTACAGTACGTATGTATGCATATCAATATCACATGTAATATGAAAATTTTCGTTTGAAAAAAATTGCTGCCGTTTGTTTTCCCTTAAACCTAAAAGCTTTCACAGTTTAAGAGGAGGTAACCGATAGTACTTGCCATGTGTGAATGTGAAATTACTGAAGCAATTGAAATGCTTGCCTTGAAATTTCACTAACCCGATGATTATTCGAGGATTATTAAAGCTACGAAATACATACTCGCATTTCAAATGATTTTCACAAAGCCTTTAGTACTAAATTATTTCCCTTTCGATTCGACATCAGTTAATTATCGAGGGTATAAGAGATATCAAACCGATATTTTCCGGTAAAATGGCTTAAATTTGTTTAATTACACATTAAAAAGTATGTTGTTTGGTATTTAAGGTAAGGAATCGGCCTTCTACGTCATACGAAAAAGTGGGTGTGGTCCGCCCACTAAGTAGGCGGTAAATTGAATGCACCCACAATTTCATTAACTTCAATGGATTATCTCCTCGATGCTTTCTTACTTGCTTTTGCATTTTTTAGTCCCAATGACCGTGTGTAACTAAATCAAGAATCCAGCTAATGTGGAACGCAGTTTTAAATGGCTACAAAAGCTCTTCCAGTTTTCCATTTTAAGTTCTGCTTTTTCACAGTTCAATAGCTCGGAAAGTGTAGCGAGCAGTTCAGTAGTTCTCGGCTCTTCTTGCCGGCAAGAAGTAGTAAATACTTACAACATATTCGAAAAATGTTCCTCTGGGCGATAGTTCTGGCAGGTATAAGACTCTGCATCGCCGTTGAAGTTTTAAATTGTTTTTGCAAGAACAACAATGAGGTCTGGGCTGAACATTATTCGAACAAAAATTAATACATTTTATTCAAATATCATATATTTGCGGCAAAGAATGACTTCTCGAATAATTTATACGCGTTTAGACATTCGCCTTCTCCGACACTGCCCTACACAACGTGGAACATAAACTGGCTCGTCTTAGTACTTCTAACGAGAATTTGCGACAGCATTTGGAAGTCCTGAACAAACGGTACGATCATTTTCAGGATAAAAATATTATATAAAAAAAAACTTTTTAAAAATAAGCTTTAATTCATATAATGTACTAAAAAGTAGAAAATAAATTGTTTCGAAGTCACCTGTATCTTACTATCAATAAAAGCTTGGGGCGCTCATGTGTTCAATATTTGTCAAACAGTTACCACAATATTTTATTTAAATAATTTTTTGCAAATATATTCTAGTAATGAAAGATATTTTGAATATGGATATTGAGCGCACAAGCTTTTATTGATAGTAAGATACAGGTGACTTGAAAACAATTTATTTTCTACTTTTTAGTACATTAAATAAATTAAAGCTTATTTTTAAAAAGTTTTTTTTTATATAATTTTATTTTCTACTTTTTAGTCTTCCATAAATTAAATTTTAGAGCTCTGAAATTTTTCACAAAAAGAATTTAAAACTTGCAGAGCAGTACACAATATTTAGGGTATTCACAGTGTTTCCTATCGTCATATGTCATATCCTCAATTTAACAAATAATACGGCTGTTATCGACCCTAATATTCGTGGCATATTTGTGACGCGGTGAGTTGTTGCTATTTTGCCAGCAGGGCGCGGCAAGTAAGTTCCTATCGTTTTTCATTGATGTGTGGTGTACCTATAATTTTAACAGATACATATTATAAAATTTATGGTTGTCACCATTTTGATCACTATATGATTTATTAACTTTCAATGAAGAATTTCCTGTTTAGCAATTCGCAACGAATTAAAAGAAAAACACTGTTAACTCTTTCCCGGATTCTTTTTTATTTAGTTACTGAATAATATTCTTGCTCCGGTTAATTTTTTCCTCTTTTATACTTATCTTTTTGTACGACATACGCGGATCTGACGTTACTCCTTTGCACTATAATTCTAAAAATTTGAAATTCCCGAAAAATTATAATTGACAAAAGCAAATAGCTCATAGTTGGTATATATATTTTAATAAATTTATTTTATCAAATTCTTCTTAGTTCTTAGAAAATATGTACATATTTAATTCCAAGTTCGCAAAAAGGTGCGGAATTTTTGTTCGCTATTTAGGAAGTAACAACTACTTTTAACAAAAGTCGAGAAAAAGATACAATATCTAGCAGCATTCTTTTTATACCCTACACCTATGGTAATAGGGTATAATAACTTTGTGCGAAAATTGTAACGCATTAAAGGAGCCGTCCTAGGTATAGACATAAGTATATAGAAATGCTTAGAATCACTTTCTGTGTTGATTTCCGGTTGTCCGTCTGTCAGTCAGTCTGTCCGTCTGTCTTGCTGTCCGTGGCCACAGGAGAGAAAGAAGGAGTTGTCCGATTTGGACCAAATTTGGCACACAGTCGTAGTGAACCTTCCACTACTTCAAGTTCCGAGATTAGCCAAATCAGTTAAAGAAAACGCCTGTAAGTCCCAATACCCCGGATTTTTTTCGGTAAAATAGCTATATTTTGTCTAATTACTCATGGAAAAGAATTGTACTTGGTATTTAAGTTAAGGGTTTGGTTTTCTATGTCCCACGAAAAAATGGGCGTGGTCCGCCCACTATATAGGTGGTAAGCTAAAAATCCTCATAACTTCAGTAATATACACCAGAGCGTCCATATTTGGTCACTTTATTACTGGTAAGAATACCTTTTAATTCTCCAAAAATGGGCGTGGCCCGGCCACTATGGGGGCGGTAAAATAAATATATATAAATATATCGATTCCAGAGCATCAACTTTTGGCATAAATAGTCCTATTAGGGATATATTGTAGTCTGCTAAAAATAGGCGTGGTCCGCCCACTATGTAGGCGGTAAATTAAATGCACCCACAATTTCTGTGGATTATCACCCCACTTGGGAACTTGGTGTAGGGTATTACTCTGTCGGTGAAACCCGACTGATTCTTCCTTACTTGTTAGAATCTTTACTGAAGTGCCGAGTATTTAATTTAAGTACATACGTAGAAATTTACAAATTATAAAAAAAAATATGTTATTTTTGCAGCTTGGAGAATCAAACGGACGCACTAAATGAGCTCAACAAAAAGCTGAAGTCGCAAGCGGGTGCTGCACTAGAAACTAGCAATTCGGCTAAAACATGCTAGTAAATGTTCGAAATATGTCTACGAAAATACCAAACCATCCATAATTATGCCTGATTTACAGCACTGCAGCGCCGGCGACATTGAAGTATCCAGCGAACTGCGCAGAGGCCACCACAAGTGTGCATCAGAGCGGTATCTACGCGATTCGGATCGATGGTCTGAGCCAGGAACCGTTTCTGGTGGCTTGCGACGAGAACACTCAATACGGCGGCTGGACAGTGATACAGCGTCGTTTGGACGGCTCCGTCGACTTCTATCGCAACTGGTCCGACTATAAGCAAGGCTTTGGCAACCTGCGTGGAGAATTTTTCATCGGAATGGACAAGCTGCATGCGCTGACGAGCAGCTCTTCAACGGGGCAGGAGCTGCTCATAGTCATGGAGGATTTTCAAAATGTGCGTAAATACGCGAGATATTCTGGATTCAACATCGGCAACGAGAAAGAGGGATATCCTCTGAAGAAGCTTGGTGTGTACGCGGGAAACGCGGGCGACGCGATGCGCCGCCATCTTTTACGCAAGTTCAGCACCAAAGACCGGGACAATGATGCATGGCGTGATGGCAACTGCGCGATAGACCGCGGGGGTGCTTGGTGGTATTTCAACTGCTATGAAAGGTGAGTGGTTGTGTTCACAAATCAAAACCTTTTTTGGTTTATTATGCTTTTGTAGCAATTTAAATGGCAAATATCTGCGAGGACACAATGAACGCGGCATAGTGTGGCGCTCATTCCATGGATCAACTGAAAACTTGAAATTCGTAGAGATGATGATACGCCCATTCACGCTAGTGCAAGCGCTCGATGCCTGAAAGCATTGTCGGTTCATTAAAATGTACATATGCAATAAAATGATGACAAATGTCCAAATGAACATCTGTTGGGTTTCTAGAACAATAAGTTACAAGCAATAAATTTAATGTATGTATGTAGCTTTTATCATCGATTGCATTTGTTTAATTTGAAGTGTCCAGCATTCTGTCGAGCAGCGAAATTTGAAGGATTAAAGGGTAAAATTATTTTTTTATGTACCGTGGAAAACATCCCAGTATTGCAAATTAATTGGACCCACTAAAGAAAATTCTGCATAAGCCCATAAATATTTCTTAAATATATGAACTTTATAATCAAATTTAATCAGAGTTGAACTAGATTCCGGATGTTGATAGGCTCAGATCAGAGATCGTATCTCTGCTCAGATTCTTCTACAGGCACTGGTTTATCTTTGGTGAAGGTCCTGCTAATTTTGTGTGGGAAGGAGATGATTATACAGATTTCCGATTTTTTCGGAACTTTAGTGCAAAATGCACCATGGTCCTGCCGGCCCAAATTAAGCCCTCACCATCTATTGGCGAGAAGCAGTAAGAGCTTTAAAGGTCCGCCGCTGGCACTGCGTGACAATCCATTTTCAAAAAACAAGTGAAGGTGAAATATCGGAAGACAATTCAACTGCAAGATGCTAAATAGTACAAACAACTGTGACAGAGTGATTTGAATTGAAAATGCAAATTGTTTCAGTAACGTTCAGCCGGTTGTTGTAGTATTTCATGATGAAATAAATGTTGAGATCAATGATAATATCAACAATCAATCACTTTCGAATAATTCTATTGTCAACGCTAATTACAATGTTATGCGAAAAACATAAGAATGCGCATGAACAATTCAGCAAAAATTGTATCTAGAGATTTCAACCTCAATTTCGCGTTAGAAGAATCCCAATCCTTTATCCAATTCTTGCATGATGAATTACGATTACGAACGAACAACAATCCCAATTCAGATCTATCGCGGAATCTTAGAAATTTAAGTTCGAATACATATTCGTTTCGTTTGTTTCATATTTTTCATACCATAAGCCCATTGTTTCTACTTTAGAATCAGATATCGCAATTTCTGATGTAACATGAAAATAATATTACTGAATTAAATAAATAAAATTTTTACTAATAGAAGTGTTGAATAGCGGGGATTAGACATGTAGACATGTCCAACATGTAGGACAAGCCGCGATGTTGGATCGTGTATACGCAAGAAACAACCGCTTGTCACACATGTGGGATGGTTTTAAAAATTTTTTGATAATTCTGCTCGCTTGTCAAACCATCCAACCTGTGTAAACACATGTTGGTCAAGCCCAAGGCACATTAACAAGGTATGCCAACTAGGGAGAGCCGTAAAATTTGGAGTGCGAGATATGTCAAAATCGCAGTTGCTTGTATTTAGGAGCAAATGTTTGGTTGCAATGATTAGTGTTTGTTCCCAAAGTAAAAAAGTATGAAAATGTTCTTTTACAAAACTGCATACGCATATAAAAAGTTTTATAATTAGAAGCAAATGCTTGCTTAGCAGTGTATATTATTTTTATTTTCATAGCAATTAAGATGATATTCTATTAATTTTAAGGGTGATTCATAAATTATTTGCCAATTCAAAAATAAAAATTGCATGTAAATTTGTATAAAAAGAGTTTTTGACAAGTAGGCAGAGAACGTATGCACATTTATTTTGTATTTATTAATTATATTACACTTCAAATGTGTTTATTTATATGCTATCCCAAAATGTACAAAAAAAGGGTCGTGTTACCAAAAATATCAACATTGATATTCGGCACAGTTTTTACGGAAAAATGCAACCGTTCAACAATTGGATAGCGTAGAGAGCCGGCTCTCCCTAGTTGGCATACCTTGTTAATGTGCCTTGGGTCCAGTGTAGCCAGATGGACGACGCGGTCGTCATTTGGACGATTTTAAGGTCTAAATGACGATGGACGGTTTCAAAGGCAGAAATGACGATTTCTGAAACTTTGTAATGATAAAAAATTCAATTTCAAATTCATCCATCTTTTTTGTGTTATTCCCAATTATTCAGGAACGAGCAATGCACGATAACTGCCTTTTCTACCTTGGAATATCTCGTACAATCGATTGCTTGATTTCATACAAATTTAAGCGTGTTTTTCTACAACTTCAGCTTCATTTGCTAAGCATGAAAATTTGTGCTAGCCATGACTTTCTGTCTGCGAAATGTGCCATGTGTGCACTTGCTGCTAAGTCGATTGAAAAAATTGTGAAAGCATTTTTTCAAACTAACACATAGTACATACATACGCACAACATAACGATGGTGATGCGTCTGTGTCAGTCCCTTAATTCTTAATGAGCATTTATTTTTGCCAACATATTTGATTAGCACGACTAATGTGTTTAGTAATCGAATTATCACTCCCACGCGTGGAATAAAAGCCGATGTAACTTCTGTGATCAAGTCTTAAAAAACCTACCTTTTATCAGTCCGCAGAAAATTATAAAAAATGAAATTATTTCTTCAGAACTCATTCTTCGTGATTTTCGAAACCTAATTGAAAACAGTACTGCTCAAGCGATTAACAACGAGTTTAGGGAGCCAACAATTCCGATTTTCGAAATGTATTTCACAAAAATGAGGAAATAATACATACCAGCTTTTTGGAAAACTTTATCTGATACAAAATACTCTGATCCTTCTTTTGTTTTCCCCAACTCTCGCGAAAATTTTTTTTTCACATGTGTCTACCTAACTCATCAGCAAATGTTAAGGGAATCTTTTCAAAGGTTAATTTGAACAAAACTAAATATAGAAATCGTCTAAATAGTGAAGCTCTACACGGAATTTTATTAGCTCAGGATTTTTTTGAATTTAATAATTTTTTTTTGCAATACTAAAAAATTAAGCTCTAATATATATCAGTAAAAATGTAAAATCATCAATGGAAGAATATTGATAAAAAAATATTTCGAATATGCATACATATGTACATAGTATAGGTAACTTCTACCTACACAAATATGTAAAGACTCTGGAAACAACTTAAAATATTGTATAATTAGTTGAAATGTGGAACTAACACCCCACGAGTCGGGGTGCCGATGAGTTCTGGAATGCCCTAGTGGGCGAAGCAGCTGAAAGCTTTTAGGGGGATAAACGGGGAAAAATCAAAACACAAAGTTGTTAATGAATTTCTTGTGAATATACCTATAATACAATGTTTGAATCTTGATCTGAACTTTTATATAATTTTCGTTAATCAGAAATAAAATATACTAGTATATTTTTACTTTTCATTGAAATGACGATTTAGGACCCAAAATGACGATTTTTTTAAATATTTTGACGATTTGGGATATTTTTTTCTGGCAACACTGCTTGGGTCAAGCCTAGTGTATTTTGGCACTTTAGGAAATTGTCCGTGCTGTTAACATGATCACGGACAGTAAGAATTTCATTGAGCTGCAGCCTGCAGTTGGTTCTTACTTTGAAATATACATTAATTAGAAAAACTTAAGGATGTATAAAATTAAATGAATAACAATGGCTTTAAAATGTTAATGCTATAGCATTTCATTTTGCATCGCTATGAAAATGAATGCTATGCACAAAAGATGCATAAAAGAGATAAATTAAATAATTTTCCTGAAACTTGGAAAATTAATGGCGGAGTTCGTAAAAATAGAAACGCACATAATAAAGTGTACGTAGCGCTTTTAAAAAAACTAATTGAGTCGAATGCTATCGACGAGAGCTGAGAACGCCCATTCTTTTTCAAAAGTCTCATTTGCCGTCGGTAAAAAGGGTTTGGCTGTATGCGTGCGTCTCGCTTGACCGTGTATACGCAGCGGCATGTGTACAGTTATTCCTGCCGTCAAGCCATGTTGGACGACATGTAGGATCGTCTAAACCCCGCTAATGATTATCAATCAAGGCAAAATAAAAGATTTGAATTTGATTTTATTGTACAAAAAAGTTTTACTTCAGCGCACGTTTTTATAAGCTTTATTTTTAATTTTGCAACGGGAACCAAAAGCAAAAAGGTTGCATAGTTCCTAGTGTGAACGCCGTCTTATAAAGAAATTATTTTCGTTTGTTGGGTTGTGCGAAGCAGCTGCTCGTGCGGAAAGAATCAGCTGTTTACATTAGACATCAGACATCAGGGTTAAAAAGTGCACATGATTTTCCCAGCAAGCCATGCTTATTTTCCGAGGTTCTTTTGGGAGCTTGAAAAAAGTATGCTTAAAAGTTCGGTAAGTGTTGATAATGAAATTATTGCTTTTGAATGCTCGTCTACGAAAATTTGCATTCTTTGTAGTCTCCAATTGCTGTCCAAAGCACAAGTGCGTCTGCTCAATACCAAGGTTGGAGACACTGCCGGCGATGAACAGAAAGTGCTGCGCGACTTCGGTGCGATTCCAGTGGAACGCATTCGCAACTTCAGTATCATTGCGCATGTAGATCATGGCAAGAGCACACTCGCAGATCGTATTCTGGAACTGACGGGCGCAATAGCGCGCAACTCTGGCAGTCAAGTGTTGGACAATCTGCAGGTGGAGCGCGAGCGCGGTATCACTGTGAAGGCACAAACGGTATCCATCTTCCACAAGCACAATAATCATACATATCTGCTTAACCTTATCGACACTCCCGGGCATGTGGATTTCTCTAACGAGGTCTGTCATTTAAAATTAAACTCTGATTAGACACACGAAATGTATGGATATCAATATTTCCAGGTATCACGATCGTTATCCGCTTGTGATGGCGTTATACTTCTAGTGGACGCTTGCCATGGCGTGCAAGCCCAGACGGTTGCGAATTACCATTTGGCTAAGTCGCGCAATTTAACTATCGTGCCAGTGCTGAATAAAATCGATATGAAACACGCAAATCCCGAAATGGTGTGCAAGGATCTGAAGTCTTTGTTCGGCATTGAACCATCAACGGTTATGCAGGTTTGCAGTTCACTTTCGTTGTAATTGAAAATATTTTCTCATAAGCACATGTTTTATAGATCTCCGCGAAATTGGGCACAGGCGTTCCCGCCGTACTAGACAGAGTCATTGAGGTAATTCCACCGCCACAAGTTGACCGTGAGTCCGCTTTTCGTGCGTTAATATTTGACAGTTTGTTTGACCGATACCGAGGCGCTTTGAATCTGATTTATGTGCTGAATGGACGATTAGAAGTGGATCAGGAGATACAGTCCATAGCCACTAAGAAGATATACCCAGTCAAAACCATCTCGATTCTTAGGCCAGTGGAAACCAATGTCAATTGTGTGTAAGCATAGTACAGTAGAGTTAGTGGAATGTTATGTTGAATCCTGCAATTAGCTTATCAGTATTTACCGAAGCAATCGAATATCTAGAGACTGCCCATTCGTTCCAAATAGTTTGGCTCGGTCAAACGGATAACGCAATTAATCTGGGCATGCTCCAATGATTCGGGCCGACTTGAATAAACTGACCTTAATACTTTTCTACTAGTTCCGCAGGAGAAGTCGCTCTCATCGCCTGCAACATGCGGAATAGCAAAGAGTCTATCATTGGAGATACGATACATCTGAAGAATCAAAAAGCGGAGGTTATTACGAGTTTTAAACCCCAACAGCCGATGGTATATGCGGGCGTCTTTCCAGCCGACCAGTCGAAACACGTAGCACTTCGTGGAGCTATCGAAAAACTTGTATTGACTGATTCCGCAGTGACAGTGAATGTAGACTCCAGCCCGGCATTGGGACAAGGTTGGCGTTTGGGATTTTTGGGACTGTTGCACTTGGAGGTGTTCTGTCAACGTCTTGAGCAGGAGCATAGTGCGGAATCGATTATCACTGCACCATCAGTAACATATCGGCTAGTACTGAGTAATCCAAAAATGATCAAACAATCTGGCAAAGACACTTTGGAGTTATCCAATGCGGCACTATTTCCGGAGCCTTTAAATGTCAAGGAATACTACGAGCCACTGGTCAAGGGTGGGTGTGTTTGCCAATTAAAGCCGCGTGCATTGAATAACCTTTCTCTTTGATCTTTTGACAGGCACTATCATCACACCCACCGAGTATATGGGTCCTATAATTGGTCTCTGCGTTGAACGCCGCGGCGTGCAGAAGAGCTCCATTAACATCGATAATGATCGTATTCTAATGCATTACATACTGCCATTGAGTGAAATCATCTTGGATTTCAATGACCGCTTGAAATCCATAAGTTCCGGTTATGCCAGTTTCAACTTTGAAGATCACGGTTACCAGCAAACTCATTTAGTTCGGTTAGATATACATCTGAACAGTCGGCCGGTAGAAGAGCTATGTCGTATTGTGCATGCCTCCAAGGCGCAAAATGTGGCACGAGATATGGTTACAAAGCTGAAAGAACAGATCCCTAAGCAAATGGTGCAAATTGCAATTCAAGCATGCGTTGGCAGCAAGGTATTGGCGCGCGAGACCATTAAAGCATATCGCAAGGATGTAACAGCCAAGTTGGTAAGTTGGTTTACTGTGGGAGGGTATGGTATGTACTAATTATTGTGTGCGCTTTGTTTTGTAGTATGGTGGCGATGTCACTCGTCGTATGAAACTACTAAAACAGCAGTCGGAAGGAAAAAAGAAGATGCGTCTATTTGCCAACATTCGCGTGCCACATGAGACCTTCATAAACGTGCTGAAGCGATAGTACGCATCATAATAGCAAGAGTCGGTGCAATTTAGTTGAAGCAGCATTGAGTAGTGAGTTTTCATATATTAAAATTTTTTTAAAATAAATTATAATAAATTTAGTTAATCTCATTTAATATACGAGTATAGCTAATAAATAGTTTAATATTCGTTGGAAGGTAGAACTTGAGTAATGCACTGGCTACAACCCGACAAAAATATCATATCACTCGAACGTATAAACCTGAATTAAAGCTTTTGTATAGTTTAAGCCTTATACATACTTTGAGGATAAGTATCACCCTTAAACTATGCAACAGTTCTTTAATTGCGTTTCCTCAAAACCTCCAGCATTCTCGATTGTATGTCAAGGGAACTATGTACTAGAATAAAAAAACAACAATCGTTCGAGCATTAAATATTTGTACATTTGTATGCCTGCTTCTGATGAATTTATGCTTATGTAGTAGAACTCCATGAGAGTTTATGTACTATGTATTCAAAATACGACTCAAATATTTGGGATATTATCATTTTAGCTGGTACGAAATCGGAGATTTTTCGAAATCCATCAACGTCTTATAGATTTCGCTATACAATTATAAAGGTACAATCTACGAGCATCAACATATTTTACAAAACAGCTAATTTCAAAGATGGTTACACAGAAATCAGAAAATGTTTTCAACTTTTGAGAAACGTATTTGTTTTGTGTTTTATATACCTGCTTATTTTGTTTTTGATTCAATGTATTTATTGTTTGTATTTGTGATTTTTTCGAAGCTGCTGTCAATAAAATCTCATTAAGGTGCAAAAGAAAGTTAGATTTCGAAACCTTTTGCTCCAAATTTATACAATTTCTCATGCCAGTAGAAGTATGTTTAAAGATTTAAAACCGTCGGTTTAATTTGTTCTAAAATCTCTTTTTTCAATTTATTCGTATTGTTTATTTTAAAATAAATAATATTTGTAACTGAAATTGACAAAACTTTAAAAATTTCCATAATTTTTTTATTTTTTCCCCTGTCTGCCAGGCGACTTTCCAAAGATGTACATGGAAATATTTGTATTTTTCATATAGCATAAACAAACCAAGATTAACAATTTGAAGCCAATTGGCGTGTGCACTATAAAAATTGCATATCACTATCATTTGAAAACGTTCTTATCAGTTTCTTCTCTTTTCTGTTATCTCAGCTGTTTTTCTGTGTTTGTAGTAAAAAAGCTAAATTTAAACAAACACCAAAAATGAAAATATAAAGCTTGCATTGTTTATTTGTATTAAAGTTATTCCAATATACATAACATGATCTCCTTGCTCTTTTTGTTCTATCAAGCGCTCGCTTCCCCAATGCTCGCGCTCTGATATCGCTTGAAATGCGCTACTAGCAACAATACCGCCGTTATTAACTTTGCCAAACCTTCTACGTAGTTTTTATGACAGTTGGTAAAATGGGAAATTGGAGCTTCGTCCAGAAATTGCTGTTACCTCTTCTAACCAAATTTTTACTCGTAGTGACCATTAGCGCCTACAGCGGTGCCGCAGTGGTTAAAATTGCTATTGTTTGTCTCTGACGTAAACATATTTCGGCAGTCAAAGATTATGAAATATATTTTTAGAATTGTTATGACGGTGTGTTGACCTCCTTAAGAAAAATTATTTTTTATTTTATTGTGCGGGATATCGTTTGAAAGGGCTTTTCCAAGGATTACAAAAATATTTGTTTCAAAATTTTAAGTATAAATTTTACATTATTTGTGAAACTATGATCCTAATCGGAAAATTCACAGATCTATAATCTCTGGTTACATTAGGAGCAAAATGCTATGCATTTAAGGGTTGAAGATAAAAGGTACAGACTTTAACGGAAGTAGTATATAAATTATATGACTATGAACCGTAGGTAAAGGTCGGAAATTTTTCTTTAAAATTACAAACAGCAAAACTAACATAAGTTACGGGGTTTTCTTTCTAATATATATTTATAAATATTGGTGCGGAAAGCTGTGTTATACCAGTTTCTGATAAAATATAAATTTGTTAGGTGCTATCTTGTCTTTGTAATTAAAAAGATATTTTCAAGCAAGAATATACATATGTATGAAGTTCCATAACAAAGCGTAAAAATTAAACTTTTTTGGATTTTTTACTGAATCGATTTCTTACTGTCGAAATTAATATTACCACTATTTAAAAACAGTTGGCAGTCTCTGCATGAGAAGTCATCTCTAGATCTCACCGAACCTATTTGGAAGCCTCATGGCTTGCTGGGCTGGCGGAAGCCTTAATGTTTGGACTCCACTGAACTTCTCTACAAATTCTTGATCTTACCGATTTTATAAAAGAGATATACCCGTCTGATTCTAATCAAATTAATTAATCTATCAAAGAATTGTTCTATTGGATTTATTGCGTGCTGTTATGGAATTGCTCATGTACAGATTTCGTAGTTTCTGGACCTTAAGTGAAATCCCAAAATACCGGACCTTGGTATATAGAGCAGAGTACAACTCACAAGTCTTTAACAGAAAGCGATTTTTTAAAGACAGTGTTTAAATGTTCTATCGCGGGAGTTATTAAAATGCAAGTGGTAAACTGTTGGAACTCAAAATTGCATAGAGCTCCGGTTATTGAAAGGGATATATTGGAATGTGAGGCGTAAAGGGTCACACTCTCGTTTGGTTTTACGAGCCATTTGATGGTGTCGGAGCGGGGAGGCAAGGTGTTGCGTTTGTTTACGTTTTTAGTGCACACATACAGTGACATGCCATACAGCTGTTGAAGCTTTTCGCTCCGTATCTCATTGACGTGTTCACGTATCTATACACGCGCGCACGCTCTCTTTCTCTCTTTGTTCGGTTGCTGCCTTTCGTATTGTCACCATAAAGTATTTAATTGACTCTGACTAAAATAAACATAACACATTATTAAATCAGCAATTGTTTGGAAATATTTAGCAAGATTTTAAATGGCAATATCTTTGATAATCCATTTTAAACCCGACTTAAAATAGAATTAACACTTCTCTCATTCAAGACCTTTTGAGGAATTCACCCGAGTTTGTATAAACAACAAACGAATATAAAAAAGAACACTTGAAATAAAATGTGCATACACACAAACATGCACATAAATAATAAACATGTACATAAGTATAAGTATTGTATGCTATTTGCACGGGCGTTCGCAGGATTTTGTAAAAGGTAGTCAATTTTTCATTGCGAGAACTTAAATTTATTACTAAAGATACTATAAATAGAAATGACGTCCATTTAGAAAAATATTTACATTTTGTACAGAAAAGTATTAGTCTTAATTTATTAAAATTTTTTTAAGCTCAAGTTTCAATACAAAAAGTGAAGGATATTTTGAACAGATAATCTTAAAATGTTCCTCATGAGCATGTATGTATGCAAAAAAATGTTTTAAATGTATGCAAGTTGCTTAGTTTAACCCTGTAAATGAAAAGATAATTGTTGATAATAATAATGATAAAATTATATATAATAATGACATTTGTTAGTGTAATATTACACTTGAAATACACAAACTTTTGTTGTATTTTCAGAAATATATTGGAGAGCATTTTGCATATTCTCTTACAATGTTCGTTTGAAAATTAAATTTGTATCTGCTCAGATTTATTTTTACTGTATGTTTATGATTTCAGAGCTCTATGGTAGGCAGCTGCCCTCCTCTGCCCCTACCTGCGCACGTCCGTGGCTATGTATATATGTGTGTGTGTGTGTGTGTGTGTTTGTCTGCACATACATATCTATTATAAAATATGAAAGAAACCAAAATGAAAACAACTACAATCAGAATAATAACGTCAACTTTTTTGTTTCGGATCTACTGTTCATTTGTTTGCCGTTTTCCATTCAGTGTTGAGCCTCTTCCGCACCTTGACGCTGCGCTTATCGTGAGCTGGCTATTCTCGCCCGCCTTCCAAATTCATCAACAGCGACTACATTCTATGGCAACAAAGCAACCCAGCAGCTTTCGTAGATTGCACTAGAGTTCGAGCATTCGGCATATTAGCTGAAGGCTCTCCTCCGCTTGCATCCAACCAGCCAAAACAACATACAATCTACGCCAAAACACCATCGCAGCCGCCATTGTCCATCCGGCCCGTCGCACTATTTTGCTAGAATTTCCAGCCTTTTCAACTACAGATTTCGTATTCCCTTCGTCATTTCTCTCACTGAAATGCGGCAAGCGAAACCTTGATTTATTCGGGAACCTGAAGCGGGCGGTCTCATTGAGTGAGTAACATTTATCGCTTTAACTTATTTCACCGTATTACACAATTTTCGCAAGTGCAAAACGCGATTGAACTCGGCTCATGACATCGGCGTGTGGCTTCTCTATAGTTGTCAATCTGTGTGAGAGCGAGACTACCGACTGAGTCGGAGAAGTCTGTGTGAGTCGAATAAAAGTAACAAATGCTTCAATTGCGTGTAATAATGAAATTAAAAAGTAATATCTGCAGTTGAAATTCAATTTACCCTTAACATCAACCGATTTAAGGGCCAGCAGCGGCTAAGATCGTTTCACATGACGTATACAAAAAGTTCTACAAGTGCATTTATGTTAATCTTTAAAAATTCATTACAATTGGAAGATTACGGCTTCCTTCAGTAGTGTTGAAGCTAGTGTACGAGTGCTACAAATATTTTGGTCGTAGTCGTTGTCAAGCTCTCGGCTTGTTATGTCCACCACACCTTTCATCATATCAAGGGCGAATCTGCCAAAATCACTCTCACAGCTGAGTGGATAGGTGGTCTTCTTCTCAGGTTCAAACCCTTTCTAAATCCGAAAGTTAATATATAAACACTTATAAAAAACAACATACCGTGATTTAAACCCTTTAGTTGTCAGAGAAAGAACACTATAAGCTATGTATGTCAGCTATATTAACTTTGAAAAATAAATAATTTTCGATTTTTCGTAAATTTTTCATATTTTTACAATCTATTCACCAAAAATGTTAAAAGCATTTTTTGGAATCCTTGAAATCAATCCAAACAATGAAGTAGCCCAAATTGCGTAAGCTAAAAATTAAAAATTCTTAGTCTTTGACCTTCTAATTTCTACGTAAAAAAGTTATGTCTATATGTATACACGAAGAAGAAAGCAAGAGTGATCTTAAAAGGGTTCCGTTTTCTCCATTTGAGGTACTGAGCCCTAAACCGTGTTAGTATTTAACTGTTTGAAATCTTATGTTCACAATTTTTCACCGCCCAAAAGCCCAATATATGTAACATTCTTTCTTTATAACACAGAATAGTACTTTACAGATATTTCTTAATTCAAAACATAGACATAGATTTGTACTGTAGGTCATAAGGGATACATATGAGCACAAGGGATACAAACGGCGTATTTTTTTGCACTACACCGTGTGCGGATATTTGTAACGCCCCGAAAAGTTTAGTGACAGATTGTACAAATTTCAATACTACTAAGGTTTTTAGTGATAATGGAAAAAATTTAACTTACACCCCAGCTAATGCTTCTCAGTAACACCTTAGAGGTAATGAATTTTGTTAGAGCTGTTACTGAACTTTTGTAGAAAAGGTAGAAATTAGTCGATTTATAAGTGTAAATAAACGCGCGTCAAAGATGGACAGCAGAAACGAGAATATATGTACATACATACATATGTAATATTTTACAGTTTTTCTTAGATAAAGACCAGGCGGATATCGTTTGAAAGACCTATTTCTTAAGATTTCGAAAATATTTCCAAATTTTTGGTGAATTGGATAGATTGTTTTTTTGGTGTAGGAATTCCTATTTACATTGGTTACGTTACATCCACCCCTTGATATTCCCAGTTTCTAATACTTACTAAAATTTAACAGGAAAACTGACAGAAGTAAAAGGCAGTAGATTTCGTGTTATTGCCCAGGACGCAGTGCAGCCAGCCCATAAAACAGTATTGTACTGCTGAAAGCGGAACGGCTGGTCACTTTATGTATGCATACAGCAGTTTGTATATGTGTTTGTTTAAAGCTCTTTGACGGACAGAACAAGTAAAGTAATAAACACAACAATCAAGAAAGAGCTATGAAGTAGAAATTGAGCGTATGGACTATTGCGGGGAATAACCGTTTAAAAAGCGAGCAAGCTGTCAGACAAACGACCATTTTGCCATTTCAGTATTCATTTTCGTGTGAGCCGGTTGGGTTTTTTAATACTACGAAATAAATTTAATAAAGATGTTGCTGAATTCGTACCTACAGTCTGACTTTTACTAAAAATTCTTTAGCGCTTCGCGTATTGCGCGGTGATCGGTGAATATGAAAAGATGCTGGAACTGCCATTAAATTATAAAGTTAAATGTTCTCTGTTGATAAGTTCTCCGTTGTTGATGCGTGAAGTCGCTGTTTACGATTGCTTCCGACACGTCTGGACTAATTAGACCATAAGGGTGTAGAACCACCTACCAATAAGCATTTTACTATTAGTCCCGCCCGAAAATTGTTGATCTTACAATTCCGCAAAGAAGATGGACATGCTGTTCTTTACTAGTCGAAACCTACGCGGGCCTCTTCTTTTATTTCGTTCGAATTTTTGCATTATTTTGATATATACAGTACTTTTCGCTTATAATGAAGTCGTTCTTTTGATAGTTTTCCAGCGCGTACTTTTGAAATTGGTTTGATTTAAGCGAAAGTTCGATTTAAACGGGTTTGTTATAAGCGAGAAGTACTTTATGTGTATTACATGTTTTACGATTACATATAATGACATGCAATGTCTTTTGAGCTCTTGGAATGCTTTCAAGACAATTTGATGCGAAACAACCTCGAAAGTTTTTATGGGCCTACAAAAAGTACGTATTATTTTTTTCCATTTTTTTTATTATGCACATATCGCACAATATCTACAAAATGTACTGAACTCAAAATTGACAAATTTTTACTTTTTGTTATAAACCATTTCAAAGAGCACATATTGGAGTAAAAATTATTGTAAATACGTTCTTCTTCTGAAACCCATTACCGGGATACGATCTGACGAAAAGTTCCTCTCCAGGTGCCCCTACGCGCAATTCGATAGACGAGAAAGCAGCGGTAACATCTCGCTTGATGCGACCGACGACATCAATTGAATCGGCCAGGATTTGGGCACTTGTACAGGAAATTCTGCCATTGCGATGCTCACCGGATTTCCGCAGCATACTCTCCATTAAACAATCTAAGAGATCGCAGATAAGAGATCGCCTTGTCTGAAGCCTCTAGCTGATCTTTGTGTGTTGCTCAACGTCATCCTGCAGAGCCTGAACAACTTAGCAGGGAAACCGAGCTCAGACATTGCGGCATATACTTATGTATGTACATACATATGTATGTATGTACATAAGTACAATCTCATATTGGACTATCGAATGCAGCTTTATAATCCACGAATAGAGAAAGAGGTGGTTGTCTATTTCGAATTCGTGGGTCGTCTCTATGATTTGGCGTCGTAGTGTGCAGATCTTCTTGCGGCCAAAAGGGTGCCTCTTAACCCCTCTCATCGCTCGGTTATGCTCATGCACGGTTCATGTAGTGCCCGCAAAGTTCTTTGGGTCTGGCGCTAATCCTCGTCGTACCATTGGTGGTGGCAGTGGGCGTTAAAAACCCAGAACGGTCCCTGCAGCAGTGCGCCGGCAGTGGGAAATGTGCATCCAGAGTCTGCCGTCCTCAACGGGGTGCGGGAAGAATTTGCTGAGTAGATTAGAGAGTTTAGTGGAGTAGGCTTCGGCTGTCTGCTGTGATTGCAGTTTTGTGACGTCCTGCTTTCGCTGTGTATCAGGCCGTACATTCTTCGCTTTGCATATTCGCATGCGATCTTTAACAATTAGGTGCTACAAATCAGTGTTTGCTCTTCGGAACGAACGCAAACTTCGTGGATCACAACATGATCTATCTGGTTTCGATCAGCCTCAGATCAGCATCCTTGGTCGCGTCGTCCTACTCTTCTGTCGAGTGGTGCGTAGTGATGTCAGCCTTATAGTACATATAGTGCGAAGTCTTACGCCCGTTGGATGAAGGCCCGATCTCTATTAGAGGACCGCGGTTATCCAGGGTTATCGGGGGTCCTTAACAGTTTTGGGGATCATATTATTTGCTCATTAGGCCACAAATCAAGGTTCGTTATGGCTACACTTCCACACCCCATGGAATGCCGATGGAATGACTAAGGTTACTCAAGTTTTGTTAAAACTTCTGTAAGGGACGTGGCAAGGGCGAAACTGCACCCTCGGTGACGACCCTGCATACATTATCGTAAAAAAAGAGCTCCCTTCTCTGTCAGTGTGCGTGCCTTTTATTACATTTTTACATGTTTACTACATTTAATTTTTAGTTGTCTTTTTTACTGCTTTCGTGTACGTATGACACTTTTTTAATATCGTACAACTGCCACGAAATTTTTGTTTTGTGTCTTGTTAAGACAATGCAACGCAGTTGAAATGAATGCAGGAACGAGCAGGTGCATCCGTGAATGCGGAGATGGCTCGACTTTTGTTCGGGCTGGACGTGTTCTTGCTGAAATGTTATTGACCGACCGATCAACGGCACCTGGATTTCCTTCCGTCTTTTCTATACGTTGCACTTGACGGTACTTCACCCCATGATTGCCCGCGCCACCCACACACCGTCATGACGACATGCGACAAGATACATATTAAGACGAATGAAATGATTTATGAGGCTATTGTTTGTTTTTGCTTTGCTTTTGACTTTGTTCTCTTTTTTCTGCTCACAGCCTTCTACATCTTCATGTCCACAACATTGCATTTGCTTTCCTTAGAAAAATCGAATTTTCATGACCCTGAAAATAGACGAAGGTATGCGTGTGCGCGTATGTGTACACAAACAGCCTATCGCCTCAGACCGCCCGACACAGATCCGTTTAAACACGCTCTCAGGTACATGTCAGTATATGGGTGACCTTGAAGTTTGAGCGATACATTTAAAAAAGTCAAATTGCACTGACAAGAATCGAAATCTCTTTGGTAGACTGTCAGCAGGTGCGGCGTTACCCCCCAAAAGCTAAAAAACAGACAGAAGCTTCGAAAGCTTATTGACCCCACTCTCAACTACGTTCACTCTCTCACGCTCTGTCACAATCGCTCACTCATACTAACACATCGACCGCTGTGGCAGAGTTTGAAGTGCAAATTCTTTTTTTCCATACGTAGAAAATTCTAATTCGACGCGTGAAAAGCGCTGAAAATTGTGATAATAGAAAGTATAAGTATTTTTTTCAATTTACGTAGCTTTAATTAATGAAAATTGCATCAACAACATAAAATATGCGCTTTGAAAGCAACAAATTCGCTAAAAACAAAACAAAGCAAAAAACGCCAACGTCATCAGCTGATTGCGAAGAGAGTGCGCAGTTTAAGAGGGAGAGTGAGTGGCCCAGAGAGAGGCAAACGTGTGTAGCAAGCAAGGTGACCAGGTAACCATTACTTATATAGCTATTAACAATGATTTTCTTTGCTATTTTAAACGCTGTGTTCGATAACAAAAAAACGTTTAATATTTGTATAAGTTTTGATTTGGAAAACATTTGTTGACGCAAAAATTTGTAATAGAGCAAATCATCAGATTAACTTTTGCAGGTAAAAACTTACACCGATTTACCTTCCAATTGCTTACCGAGTCCGTAGTAGCACATATTGGCTAGAGTTATTCTCCGCTTTATCTCCATGCTGACGTCGAATGTGGTGGTAATGGCGATGCTAACTACTAAATAGTACCTATAAAACTTCATACCTTTTAACTGAGTTCATGCCCTATCGCAGAAAACTGATTTTACATTAATTGAAAGCGAAGAATTGCAACTTTCCAACATAAATTAATATACATACATATGTATGAGTCATGCTGTTATTAAGATATCTCTCAGCAACAAAGTTCGAATATTTTGTTATGAATGTTCATATGTACAATCTATTTTACTCCTAATTAAAAATTTCTTCAGCATTTTGTTTACATACACTTAAAATAGGATTTCAGTTATGAAGCGTTGAATATGCTATTCATGAAATGGAATCACTACCTTTCTAGCCTCTACCCCGCCGATAACTTGCACATATATACATATATCCTAGGCCCGACTGTATTAAATGGGGTGAATATTTTCCTCTCATATATAATATATGTATTAAGATTACATGAGCTCAATTCGTTCTTTTACGTATATCGCTTTTTTATGTTTAGAAACTCAAAACATGCTGGGGTGAATATTTGGGATCGCGTTCAAGTTTGCTTTTTCCATATATGAGCCGTTTATTTTGAAAGTGGGGTAAGTCCATTTTTTACAAAAATGTAGATAATGGCATTTTTAGATTAAACTTATTATGATCTTTCTATGGGTAAACAATTTATAGTAAAAAAAAATTGGGATTCTTGTATTTGGGAGATGGAAATATTAGCTCTTCATAGTAGTGACACTGAGAGTGAAATGTAAACAATGAATCTCGCAATAACAGAAAGTGGACTTACCCCACTCTATGGCTCTAATCCTAGAGGATTGAAGTCAGGCTCTAACCCTAATGCCGGTATCACACTGCTTCCGATTCTTGTCGGCGACACGCTTCCGACTCTTGCTAACTGTCGTCGGCAGTGTGATACAGCCGGAAGCAATGTGTCGTCGACAAAAATCGTAAGCAGTGTGATACAGGCATTTGCAAGAGTCGGAAGCGTGTCGCCGACAAGAATCGGAAGCAGTGTGATACCGGCATAAAGGAGTGATCGTCATCTAACAATATTTGTCTTCTAAAATTATTTTTGTTTTCAATGTAAATTGCTTTGTTAAAATTATAACATGCAAAATTTAGCATTTTTCTTTTTTGTTTTAAAATATTATAAATTTGACAAACGGGCACGATCGGAGTGTTTATATACATATGTATGTTCTTTTCTTAAAAATTACATATGAAGGAAAATAATTTGTTTGATAATACAAAATAAGGTTTTCGCCTTTGAAAAAATGAGTGGAAGCTCAGGAACTTCATTTCCATTAGGTTGTTGAAAAATATTTGAGTCTGGTCACCCTTGCGGCAAGCTTTTACTGCTTGAGTGCGAAGTGTGGAGCAGAACAGAGCAGAGCTGAGCAGAGTGTACGAAAAGGTGAAATTAATTTTGTATCTAATTCATAAATTAATAACTTAATTAATGAAAAGTGTTCAGAAATACGAAATATAACTTTTTAACATATACCTTCGCCCAATTACTTTGTTCGATTTGGAGCCGAGCAAACAAGTGAGAAAACGAGCTGGCAAACAAGCAACGACAGCAAAAAGCAATGACAACCGTTGGTTCAGTATAAACAAATTGTTTTTGTAAAATATACTATGTAGTGCAGCTTTTGGGCTGCTGTCACTGTCGCTGTCGCCGTTGTTGTTGCTGTTGTCTTGCAAAGTGTAAAAGCGGAATCAAGTTCAAGCATAAACGGCGCTCCGCTTGTCGGGAGCAGAGGCGCTTTGGCCAGAGTTTATTTAGCTGCCTCTCGGTACACGTAGCGATTCGGTTTCGGATTCGACTCGCAGCTAGCCATAACAGAACGACAGAACTCTTCATTCATACACGCAAACAACTTCATCGAAAAGTCTTCAAACAAAAAACAATTTTAATAAATTAAATTTTTTTTCAAAAATTTGCAGCTCAAAAATGTTTTCTGCAAGTCGCCGTCAGTAAATTGAATGCAAGAAGTGAGTGTACAGACTTCAAATTTGAAAAATACGAACAATTTAAAAGCATTGTCATGTGTACGTGTTTGTAGTTATTTAAAGAAAAATGCTAAATATTATAATTAAAGGTGTGATTATTTCCATAAAAGTTTGGTACAAAACTGTCTTTCAAACTTAATTGCGCATTTGCTGAACGAATTTTTAGCTCACAAAAAATGAATAAAAATAACAATAAAAAGAAACGAATTAGCTAATAAATTTAGCTACTCTTTCGTTCATTCCTTTTTGCGTAAAAAATATGCATTAATATTTGTCTATATTTTATCGGTTATTCGATCTACTCTGTGCAGTTTTTCCGTATTTTCATACAATGTATAATAGTTTTAAATTCGTGTTTTTTCATGATACAGCAGTGGTTTTTTTTAAAGTTGCTATTTTCGCAATGAAAGTTATCTTGAAAGAGAGAGTGATCTTAATTTCCTTTTTTTATATAATTCGTGCTGCTGCCTGCCATACATGCACTTTATAATGTATGTATTTTGATAAAAAGCAAGAGCACAAAAGCAAGCGCCAGCAGGGCTGCCAACTTATGCGAAATTCGGCACCATTTCTGAGAAATCGCCAACTAGTCGGACGAAAATTATCTGAAACTTATCTTACAATTCTATTGAAGATAATCGCATCTAATCTGCAGGCAGACAAATAAAAAAACTTATGTAGAGTATAATATTTATACATATATGTAGATGTACATATGTATATTATTGCTGCATATGTAATCGTAACGCGAAATTGCTAACTCTTTAGTAAAACCAAAGAAAATAGAACATGTTACATGTCGCTGGCATAATGTACAAAGGACCTAAACAACAGTTCTAAAATTTTACAGGAGAAGCAAAAAACATAAAAAAATTGTATAGCATGTACATAGACAGGGCTTTTTTGTATTAGCTATAAAATCGTAATTTTTGCCTTTAAGACTTTAATTTGTGAGGAGGTATATTTTATAATATAGGCTACTAGAAACTGCAAAAAAACGTGTTTCGTCAAATATCTTGATTAGGGCCTTTGTACATTTCGCCAGCGGTATTTTTATCCGCGCTCTCAAAGAAAACTTTTGCTTATTTTTACTTCTCCTTTTATACTTCCCGCCCGTTTCATGGACGATGACAGTAACATTTAAAAATTTGAGTCCCATATGCGAATATGTTGAAAACTCTTTGGTATAGCTTAATGTATACTAGTGAACTTCTATCAATTTTGTACTCACTCAAACAAATAATTATATTTTATAGTTATATCGACATTTTAAAATTTTCTCCGAACCGTGAAACATTTTTGCTAAAGTAAGAAAATAGAAAAGCTTAACTAAGCGAAATGTGAGAAAGCTAGGCAGAAACCTCGACTTCAATCTGCTTTGAAAAGGTCATACTTACACTTCTGGCTAAACTATAGAGTGAAAATCCCTAACAGAAGATTTAAAAAAATGAAGAGGATACTCACCTTGAATATTTTAATTTTATTAAAATATTGTTAAAGCGGAAAAATCTTCTTCTTCTCGTTGTTGTGCTTGTGCTATTAAAATTTAAAATATTGACTTATAAAATCGTGGCAGAATAGGTTGGGTACCCGTATCGCAGGTTGGTCAGTTTGAATTTGCAAAATAGGAAATGGGCACAATGTGAGTTGGCAACCGTGAGCCACAACCACTATTCCACCTTAGCTGCCACCTCTCTGCGCTCAGCGGTGCGCTCTTCTTTGTAGATGTGTGTGAACATTTTTTGAGAATGCGCTTTGGCTGCGGAGTGTGTGTGAGCTTAACAATCAGTGTTGTTTGTAAACAACTTTTTGCCACATCTCGCTCTCTTTCTTGCTCTTCATTCGGTGGTTGTTGCTGGTGGCGTTGGTGTTTTCGTTTTAAAAAGTGATGATGAGAAGTAGCACCAATCAACTGAAACGATAGCTTCAATTATATTTCGGGCAGGCCATCAATCGTACATTCTAAGAAAAATTTATTTGCACCTAGTCTGACATAGAAAGGACAATAACAGTCTTTTTTCTGTATGGAGCCAAACACATTAGGCGTACAGCAACAGCAATAGTTAGAATTTTTCCACACGATAGTGTTTTAAATGGAAACAAGTACTATAACACTGTCCATTTTATAAACGCACGCCAATTTTGTGAATTTTTGTTACAGAATTTTGCTTATCACACGTTTTACAATTATAAAAAACTAAGTTATTTCTGACATTTGTTCAACAAATCGTCAAAATAGTTCTGAATGCCACAACATAACTACTATATGTATGTATGTAAATTCCATAATATACTCGCGACTTTAATTATAAAACACCGTCTCTACATAGTTTGAAATGTAAGGAATTCGAAATTAGGAACATTGATTTGAGAATGTCAATATTGTTTACATCATGTCGAAACTCGGAATTATTGGTTTTCTACCAAGAACGGCGGTAAAATGGCTTTCATTTAACAAATTATGTATCTGTGAATTTAATTTGGTATTCAAGTTACATATCGCCCCACTCGTTTACTTGGTGTAGAGTTTTATTTTTTTGGGCTAACCCGACTGATGCTTTTTACTTGTTTCGCTTTTGATAAAGGAACATCCCAACAAAAATTCTGTATCCCCAAATTAGAATTATGTTCTAAAATTAGTTTAAATATCTCCAGAGTGTTGGAGAAGTCCCCTTATCCCTCAACACTGTTAGCCAGTGTGGAACCATTTATATTAGTTAAAAAATTGAATCAACAGGTTGGACATAAAAGTTGAGCATACAAAATATGCATACATTTCCCCGCTTAATAAAGCTTCCCCTTCGGACCCGGCTATAGAATAAAAGTGAAGGTTCCGTTAATTTGTGCTTAAAATAGAACAAGCACACAAAAGTTAATGCGAAAAAGCTACGCCTAAGCCTTGTTCGCGGGCTTTTGCGCCAATAATTAATTTTTTTATTTATAGACTTTTTTCTTCTTAATTTACTATTCGACCTTAAATTTTAATTGCAACAGGCGTTGGGACTAAATGTTGGTGTAAATGTAAACATTCGCCTAAATTCTTGGTTTACCTTTTTTGCAGGTTGTAATGCGTCTTTGGCAATTTAAAATCAACCGAAAATGATTAACAGCGCAAATACACTGGATTTTACTTTATGCACCACTAACAGCAACAACAACAATAGCAACGACAAAACTGATCTACTAGCAACGAAAATGGTCCCCACAGGAAACTACAACACCATAAAAATGCATAAAAACGACGCTAGAACGTTCGCACTCTATGATGGATCCATGAACAGCGAATACGCATGCTTTCCAGTTGCCACAGCAGCGGCACGTCCTTCAGCAACCAAAGAAATCCCATCCCAGAGAACAAATGCAATCCGGAGTACTGAACGTGTTAAGGTGCAACACCTTCAGACGCACACCACGCTGCAGAACAATCTATGGAAACCCAGTGCTTTCTTTAATTTAAGTGCCGAAACGGAAAGGAATGTGACGGATAATAGGAGTAGTAATTCTAAGAGTGACAGTAACAATACCAACTCAAATGACAACAACAGCAGCAACAATGTTCAAAATGAAAGTGCCTTTACGAATGATGATGATAGCAAGCGAAGCAACAGAAACAACAATGATAATATTGTACCAGTATATACCGTGAATGTGTCACATGTAATACGGCGCTCAGCTACGCCGATTCACAGAACTGAGGACCAAGAAAATGCCTTTCGTCGCATCGAGGACGTACATAACTACGCCAAGTTGAGAGAACGCAGCTACTACAATGGTAGCAGCGCCAGCAGCGTGCACGAAGATGAAGAGGAGGAAGACGAGGAGGAGGACGAGGGGAATGAGGGAGTAATAAATCACAGACGCTTATTTAATAAAAGACCGGCTGCCCAGGTGCAGACTTATTTGGCAGGGGAACACGTCAAAATATTTCGGAATGAAGCTGAGGAGCAGGAAACGCATGTCGACGTCGAGACGTTGCAGTGCAATGAGAAGTTTGAGATGGAAATGCCCATTGTCAATGTCGCGCCCGATCATCACGCCCGCAGGCCGATGAACGCCTTTCTTATATTTTGCAAACGCCATCGTGCTATTGTCAAGGGCAAATATAAATCACTGGAAAATAGGTGGGTCCATATTCTAAGGTTTAATTAACACTGTGACAGTTTGGGCGGCAAACCGAAGCCGAATGTTTTTATGAATTTTTCGATCAAGAAAGGTGCCTTTTAAAATTTTAAATAAATTCAAGATAACATTTTTACATGTTTTCTAGTTGTTCTCTCCTAAAATCTGTTTATTTATATAAAGGGGAAAAAGTTTTATTTTAGAAAAAGGTCAAATTTATTGCTTTAAAAATTAATATTCCAAAAGTTTTCGTACCGAAATTCCCATGATAAATCATAAATACAAAACTGGATCCTTCGGCAGATTGTAGTTTTCAGATATTTTTTACTTAACTGGCTAAAAAGCTAAAATCGCATGTTCCAAAATATCTATTCAAAGTTTGCCAACTGATATCAGCTCTTGCATCCGTCCTTAGTTGGACGATTGCATTTGAAATGGCATTAAATTCTTTGGTTTTTATACTATCTGCTGTGCTCCACATTTCATTTTCGACCAAGCTCGATTTGAGGACGAATTGGATGTCAATTGCAATCCATTTTAATTTCGATGGAAAGTGAAATGTTAAAATACATGACTGTATGCACATTTTAAATTTTGCCTACACTAAAATAACAATTTCCCAATTTGTTTTGCAGAGCCATAACCAAGATTCTCGGGGACTGGTGGGCGTCCTTGGATCCAAATGACAAGAAGTGTTTCACCAACTTGGCGGAGCAGGTAATTCAAACGGAATTTTGGCATCGGCAACTTGATCACAATTCTCCTCCATTTCAGAATAAAGCCGCCTTCTTTTCGGCTAATCCGAATTTTAAATGGTACAAGCTGCCGGCGCCCTCACTGCGCACACATGTTACGCGCCCCAACAACACAGAGCGTTGTGCAGTCGAGCGGGAGTCAAGAGAAGAGCTCCAATCAGGAACGCCATATTGCAATAAATTGCCAGCCAGCGGCAACTTTTTCAAACTGGCCGACGAAGCACAAATGGGAGAACTAAGTGCATTGATCAATGACCGGAGCAAAATTACGCAGGGCGAGTTGCAGCAGGCGCTGGGCGAGACTACAGAATTCCTGACCGTGCACATGCCACACGGCCTGGTCCAGGAGCAGCGCAATGAGCTGAGAAATGACAACACACAAACATGCAAACGTAGACTGCACAGTGAGCATAGCTTGTCTAGCAACAACAGCAGCGAGGACGATATTAGCCCCAGGAAGGCAGCACGCTCGTGCAAAGGCAAAATCTATCAGGAACTCAAGAACTCGGGACAAATTGCAGCTATTACGAAGAAGGTGAAACCTGCGAAAACGCAAAGTTTCGAACAGGGCGATGCCACTTTGCGCGCAGATTTCGGCAGTCTAAATCTTGTGCCTAGTGGGTCTCCTGTGCTGCTTGATGGCGTCGTCGCAGTGCAAGCGCACATGAATTTGGCGCAATTGGATGAGAGTGCTAGCCAAAAGCGGCGCGTAGTGTCGGAATCTGATACGCAAGCGTACGCTGTGGCCAATTTCGATTTGGAGGAGAAGATAAAAGATCTGCCAGCACTCAGCTTGGAAGCGTACTTACAGCGCAAGCGCAACACAAAAAAGAAAAAGAAGTTCAGCAGCACCAAAAAGCGCAATTCCAATAGCACCTCTAGCTGCAAAAGCTCCCCGGCTTCACCGCCAGCATTCTCACCAAAGGACACAGCGCAGCCGGCGTCGGGGCCGCGAACGCAAGCTGTCGCCGTCGGCAGTCAGAAGCGTAAAGCGCGCAAAGAGAGCATTACCAGGCGTAATGTGAGTGCCATAGAAAGCGAAGTGGCCTCCCTCATGCCGCCGGCCGCTGCCGGCTACACCACTGTCAACGGTGGCTACTACTTCAACGAGTCGGCTGCGGCATTGCCAAATGCGACCATCACAACGAGTTCCAATGCAGCAGTGAACTGGACACTGCCGAACGTTGCGGTGACCGCGTCGGCAACGTCCTCGAATGCTAACTTCGATCAAATCCCCTACGCTGACAGCAACTTCAGCAGCTACAGCGACCAAGTTTCATCTACCTCAGATCCGCTCGGTCTACTGGCCGAAGTCGCTGCTAATCGCACTGAACTAACCAACTAGCAGATATTCTCCCGATTGGACGGTATTGTAATGTGGACGGTACACACGGCAGCACATGCCCTGTTGTCGAAGTGCACACATCGCAAAAGCACTTATGCCTGTACACGCATGTGGGGCCAGCACTACCGGATGCGGATGCGCATCCTGCCGCACCAACCTTCTTCATCCTCAAAACATGCTTAGTCACTAATCATACAAGAAATTATTGTTATATTATTTTTTGTTTGTTTTTGAAGTTTTACCTGTAATAATTCATAACTGTTAAGTTTAAAAATGCGTGAAATTTAAATATAAAGTAAATCTATAATATTATTTTATCAAAGATTTGACTTACCTGTTTTCAATTGCATCGAATGGAAGCAGAATCTAAATCAAGATCAAAATTAGCTGCGGTCTAGCCAATTAAGAATTCTATAGAAAAAATCCAATCATAACAATTAATTTTTAATCGTTAATTTTTCGATTAAAAACAACAACAAAAGTTTGATACCCATCACAGTTTTATTAAACTTACATTTTTTGTTTATTTTATATCGGAAAAATAGCGATAAATGATAAATAATTTTGTTAATAATATTAAACGATCAGTGTTTGAATATTGTTTTTGGTCGTAAAATCAAGTATTATAAAGATATTTTCATTTTGATCGTAAAAATAATGATCAATGATTAATTTTTATATTACTCGTACATTTTACATTACTCATAAAGCTCCGTCAAGGCAAAAACTCTCCGATACTTTCAACACCGTGAGAGGCTTATAAAAAACGCCCACTACAGTATATCCACGTAAAGACCTCAATAGTATTGAACTTGAAATTTTTTTTTTTTTTTTTTAAATAAACCGACACTCAGGGGATGCCCCCTATACATGCAGAGCACTTGTTGGTTTAGAAAGGATCTTAGGTTAGTGGGTGGGGGGAAAGAGGAGTAGTGGCGGTGGACGTTTGCCTTGAATTCGCGAATATTGTAATGACGTGGAAAAAACTTCCGCAGGAAGACTATTCCACAACCTCGATGTACGACCGAAGAACGAATTCTCCCTGTAATGCGTGGTGCGTTGGAGCTTTGTCGAAACGTGGTATCGATGTGTCCCGCTCGCCATTGGTCTGCTCATTTTTCACGATTTAAATTTATAAAACTTATCTTCCTACGTTCTGAATGCGTTGTGGATGTATTAAATTTTAAAATTTATAGTATAGGAATTGTTATTGCCGTCCTAGGACATGCCTATAGAAAAAAGATACAAGCTGGTATGGAGGCGAGCAGGCCTGCTGACCTTCCTAGGCATGCCTCCAGCATGCATACTGGATAGCTTTTTTTTCAACTGGGTACTTTCAGATTCCCCGCAGAGGGATAAAAACTCAGCGTCATCTGCTTAGTCTTTTTAAATCGCCAAGATATTTTATTACTAAATATGTCTGTTTTACCAAAACCTGTTATACTGTCAAACTCTCACAGACATAGAAAACGATTGGAAACGCACAAAACTATTTTTACTGCCAACAAAAAAAAACGCCAAAATTTGTTTACAAACTTGTTTTTGATCAGAAGAAAATCTCTTATAAATTTTGGCAAAATTCTTTAAAATCTGACTAGTGCGGGAACGAAGCTAATGTATCCATGGGCATGTATTCAAAATAACGGACGCTACCACTACACATAACGACGCTTTCCAAGTGACTGCGGATAAAAGTTGACAGTTAACAGACACTGAATACGCTTTTACGAGATTGCAAGGTGGTGAAGGCGCGGCGTACGTTTAGGGCAATTGAATAACAATTGATTTTTCAGCTACTGTTAGCAGCTGCTGGGGGCTCGTGTTCGCAGCGAAGAGCAACTGGCGCAATTCGCCGCACACTGCCACGATCATGCGCAGTTCAATGTCACAAAACCGGGCCGAAGTTGCCAGGTATTTGCAGGCGTTCCACAATTCAAAAATTACTTATTTTCCGACTTTCGAGCTGCTTAATATTACATACATATTTACTTAATATTACCATCATTAAGTTTACTTAATTCACTAAATATTGTAATGCTACAATATTTTATTTTTGTTTATGCCAACAAATAAAAAGTATTGTTGTTAACGGAGAATTAATACTAAGCAATTAGAATGAGCCACTCCGGCGTCCGATAATGTAAAAAGTATCTATCTTTCTGTTTAGATGGTATGAGTCCGCTGGATTTCAAACTAGTGACTCCACGCATCAGGAACCGAGCTTTTATTCACTGAGTGCTATTCCCGGTTGTGGAATAGATTTCCTGCGGAAGTTTTCCCACGTCATTACAATATTCACGTATTCAAGGGAAATGTTCACCCCCACTACTACCTTTGGCCCAATCCACTTATCTATAATCCTTTCCAAACCAACAAGTGCTTAGCATGTATAGGAGGCATCCCCTCAACGTTGGTTTATATGGAACAAATATATGTAAATTATTAAATATAATGAGTATAGAATCTTAATATTTCAAAGATGTAAAAATTACGAAAACCTTAAAAATGTAGAATGAACTTAGATATTACTTTGTTATATAGGTAGTATAATTTTATCATGTGTATGACATGTCGAGGCAAGTAGAAAATAGTTGAATAGTTGTTGCCAAAAAATTGAATTTTCCGAATAATCGCCAAGAAAATATTTTGTTCGAAACCCATTATTAAAAATTAAAAATTGGAAAAAAAACCTTAAATCTGGCAGCCTTGACATTGGTCTGTCGACTCATACGCGCCCCTTTTTGGACAAGCGCAACACACCTGCAATTCATTAGCATCTCCGCGAGATTCTCAATGTATGCATGTGTGTGTATGTGTGTACATGACACGATGGTAGCAAGCAGCAGCAGCACGAATTGTCGCCCATTCCTCATCATGCGTCTTCCTTCTGCCTCGGCTTCTCGTTGCTTGCTGCTCGCCGTTCTTCGTGCTCGCCTCAACTCAACTGGCTTTGGCAATGGAGCTGACGTTGGCGATGGCGCGGGCTCGTTGGAGCATTCGCTCGGCTCGCTGGCTCAGTCTGTCGTACACCGTTCATCTCGCGACGTGGATTTAATTCGTTCGATTCGCTTGTTGTGTGTGTGGCCAATTTCTGAGGTACTACCCGCCCCAGTCCACCGGAAAGCTGGCGGCAATCAGCCGTATATAATCACAGAGCTCTGCATTAGATTTGATTGAAATATGCAAAATTCTGCGCTGGACCCACATCCCCCTTCACAACCGCAAACGCTTTCGTTTGTTGTGGCCAATTTGAAATTTTTTGTTGAGACTTTTGAAAAAGAAATCGCTGATTCGGTCAAAATTGGCGTGTGTAGTTCGTAGGCTTACAATTTATTTCGATTTGTTAATTTTCTGCACACGCTAACCGCATTAAATGAAAGTGGAAAAAATGGAAAATAGCAAATCGTGCCCACATGCAAATAGAAAATTCAATTACAAAAAATTGCGAAATTACGGCAGCAGCATTTCCGTGCATGACTCCCACAAACTCTTCGGAATTTCAGAATTTCAGCAGCGAACCAACATTTCTTTCGCCAGTGTCAACGACTCGCCGTTGCGCTACTGCAAAAGCGAAAATCAAAGGACCTGGGAAATGTTATATAACCGCAGAGGCAAACGACGAAAACGCCGACGTTGGCGTTGACGCCGGACAGAAGTCGCAAAAATCCGGCAGCGTATCCATTCAATAATTTTGTGTACACATGCTTGCGATACAGGGCGGGTTGCGGCGCACAGTGCAACGAGCTCAAATAGGAAGTGGTCGAAAATAGATGGAGTTGTCATCGTAGAGCAATTAAGTTTGGTACATTATATTTTACTTCGAAAGACGCCAGTGTACCCAATTTGAATGAAACGTTTCAATGGAATACTTCAGCTTTTTCATGTTTCATTGGCGGAGCCTTTTTGATTTCAACATAATTTTTTAGTGCATCCAAAGCAGCAACAGTTGATGGCTTTCCATTTACGGACATGGGTTGAAAATATCGAGAATATGCTCTTGTTTCACCCACTTAAAGAATAATGCCAATTACATATTTACCGCTAGCTTTTGTTACCTTAAATCCACAGGATTGTTGTCGCTAAATTTCTGATAATGACAAGGACCGAAAAAAAGATTCTTTAAACTGTTTTCTGAAGTTTTGGTATGCAAATGTTATGATTTTTTTAGTAGTTTTTTATATAAAAGGTACTTTTTATACCCCGCAATTTGTTTAAAGCTGACTTCGCCAGTTATGTATGCCCTAACTCTAGAGTTAGGTTAAAAGATTTAAGCGCCAATCAGTCACCGCGTATCGTATTTAAATCGTATCGCAGACAAAACCTGTTTTACCCGAGCTCTATACATGCGTTCGCTCATGACGTATTTATTCGGATCGTAACGCAAAAAATTCACATAGAAATAGGTTTCTCTCAGACATTTACGATACGATTAAATACGATACGCGGTGACTGATTGGCGCTTTAGTGCAGGAGTTGTAACGACTCCAAAGACGCCTCCCAGATACAGATATGTAAGTTATATATGCAGTAATGATACATACGTTTCACGTAACGTCATTCATAATCTCTTTAAGATAAACTCTTTAAGACAAACGCTTGGCGAAGTCCCTCCTCCCCCTCCTAATTTTTTGTGGAAAAATCGCAATTGACCACATATACCCTTATACTTACAGGGAAGGAGAGTGTGGCTTACGCTTACAGGTACCATTAATCATTCCAAGAATTATGTTCATTCATTCTTCTGAGTGTAGTACCTATATAATTCCGTTGATGGAACCATGGAATCCAACAGAAGCTTTTTCACTGATTTAGGACATTTATTTCATCTAATTAAATCGCGTATTGAAGTAGTGCTATTTCTGATAAGTAAATTTCGAGTAATTCGTCTAAAACCATTCTACACAAGCATTTAACAATTTATGAAAAATGGGCACTATCAAACAACTGTCACGCTACAAAACAAATAAATAATTACCGGAACTGGCCGCGAACGAGGCTTTGCCTAGATTTATTGCATTAACTTGTGTGTGCACGTTCTATTTTAGGACAAGCTAGGTCCCAGCTGTAGGTCCCAAACATTTATTCTATAGCCGTATCCGAACGGAAAGTTCTATTAAGCGTTTTTGGAAGAAGCTTTTTATAATGGCGCCGCGTGCAAAGAAACGAAGCTTTTTGTTTATTAGATGGTATGAGTCGGCTCGGAGTTGAACCTTCTCCAACGACTCTAGGCATCAGTGACCGAGCTCTTATCGACTGAGCCACGGCGGAGCCTGCCTCTCCTATCTCTCATTAAAATCAAAGCCAAAGTAGTTACTGGCTTTAGCTAGATGATTGAAACCTGACACGTTCTATGACCCTTGACTTCATACAAAAATTTTAAATACACAAATTTAATTTTGTAGTAACTTTATTACAAAAATTCAATAATCACAATATTTTTCAAGTCAGTCGATTTAAATTACCCAGATAAAAAGCATTGGACTACCGATTACAACTTTATAATGTGTACAGTATCGGTCAAGTGCCACACATCCCTTACAAACTGAATACTTAAAGTAATGTACATATCTTCGCCATAACTGCTGTTCGAATCATTGAAAGGGGTTGAAGAATTTCGATGGAAGTAAAATACAATAGAGAAGCACTCTGCAGCAGTCGTGTTTTGGCCATTATTTAGGACATACTTTCAGAAATACAATGTACTGAATTCTGAAATAAAATTTTATATTGTTCTTTTTAATTATTGCCAAAGTTTATGATCTTTGCTTAGCTGGAGTATTCTCTCACTGATCCTGTACAGTTTTGCCAAAGTTATGACGTTCTCTCTTTCTATTTTATCCACAACTTGTTACACTGTGTGTCGGCTCGTGTGCCTGCACGCTTGGGTACAGTTTCAAACATGAAAGATTGAAGTTAATTTAGCAAATAAGTTTGTCAAATTCAACTGAAAATTTGCTCAATTGAATTGAATATTTGTGAACTTTTTAAATTGCTGGTGAATAAATTAATAGAACTGGCGCTTTAGACGCGTACCAGCGGCGTGTTAGATACTTACCACATGAAATCGGAGCCCGGCATTGAACGTTCATATTTTAAAAATTCCATTTCGGAAAATTAAAATGCCCAATTAAATCTATTTTGTGAAAATCAGCTCATCGAACATATTTACAAGGTCAAATTGTAGTCAAGATCAATTGAGCTTGGTAGCGTAAAATTGCATCAGTAACTTTTGCAAACCCACAATTAATCGATGAACATACACCCGACAGTTGTTGAATAAATACGTAATTTTAATAAATCAATTTCATAACAGAATTAAAATTAAATATTTATTTATTTATTTTTGAGTCGAATCAGATTTTTCCTATGATTTATATAACAACCATCAGCAAAACTTTTGATTAACTAATTCAGTTTATATTGATCATAAATTCCTGTTTGAGAAGAATTTTTTTCATATAGCTTATATTAGTCTAATTGACTAACATTAATAGCTCTCAAATGGATTAGTATCGGATCTCCCATTCAAACAAATTCGTTCTCAGCCTGATGCCTCTTCTGAGTATTACTTTAGCATCCGACTTTCATTTGAAAAAGTCCCTCACAAAACTAAAACCTCCACGATTAGCGTCGTATCGTATATTATTTTGCAGAGCACAACGATCAACAAGTAAAGATCAACCGAATATTCGGCTTCGGCTTCCCACAGAAGTCGGATATTCGGCTTTGGCTAATTCGAATCGACTTATTCGGCTTCGGCCAAGCATTTTGTCTTCTCTTGATGGAATTGCTTAGGCACCGTGTCCTTGCTTATTTGGGAAAATATCAAAGTGCTTTGTAAAGGAAGTTCCCTCTGATATTCGCCATCCAAATCGGATGTTCGGCTTCGGCTTTAAAGCAACTTTTTTATTTGGACTACGGGCAAAAATTGATATTCGTTAGATCTTTAGCCTGAATACCTCAAGATTGGCAAGAGATATAAAAAAGTACAAAGGATATAAAAACCGAAGTACGTCAATGGATTCAGCAGAGTTCAAAACGCCGAATGGAAAACTTATCTCAAATATATAGAAAAATAGACATAGGACAAATCTTGAATATAGCGACGAATTCTTTCGGCCTTATACTAAACAATTTTTGAGAATTTCATTTATACTCGGAAGTGAAATCGATTGCAATCGCGAATTGGTGCTCTACACTTTTCTTTACGATATCTATTTCATTTAGCTGTTTATACCCTACACCTATGGTAATAGGGTATAATAACTTTGTGCGAAAATTGTAACGCATTAAAGGAGCCGTTCTAGGTATAGACATAAGTATATAGAAATGCTTAGAATCACTTTCTGTGTTGATTTCCGGTTGTCCGTCTGTCCGTCTGTCTCTCTGGGTGTCCACAGGAGAGAAAGAAAGAGTTGTTCGATTTGGACCAAATTTGGCACACAGTCGCAGTGAACCTTCCACTACTTCAAGTTCCGAGATTATCAAAATCGGTTGAAGGACACGCCCACAACGGGCCAGTAAGTCCCACAACCCCGGAAAATTTACAGTAAAATTGCTTAAATTTGTTCAAATATTCATTAAAAGGAATGGTATTTGGTATTTAAGGTAAGGTGTGGGCCCTCTACGTCATACAAAAAAAATGGGCATGGTCCGCCCACTATATAGACGTTAAGCGGAAAATCCTTATAACTTCCATAATATGTACAGCAGTCTGTCCATATTTGGTCACTTCATTACTGGTAAGAACACCTTTTAATTCCCCAAAAATGGGCGTGGTCCGCTCACTCAGTTACTTGGTGTAGTGTATTACTCTGTCGGTGAAACCCGACTGATGCTTCCATACTTTTTTTTAGTTATGTCGGTACATGCTTTTTTAAATGGTTGGAATTATAAAACTGGAATTGTAAATGAAAAAAATAGACTGCAAAAGGCCTTATTCAGATTTCCATTTCAATGAAGTGAAAATGAAATTCAGAACATGCCTGTACATAAAACTTGTCACCAACAGATGTTCTAAATTAAGTTAAAAGTATTCAAAAAATTAATTGTTTACTTTAATTGTGTGTGAAAAGACCGTGGAATATCCGTCCTATAACAGTTTTGGTGCTCACTTATGTATATAAGTATATAAGCTAGCTTCATCCATTAACATAAAACAATTGTTGAGACACCCTGTTTTTGCAATAATGGTGCACACAGTATCGTGTGTGTGTACACAGCGTGTGCCGACCTACATACGGCGGACAGACACCGAACACCCCGCGTATTCAGCTACTCGCTCACAGATACATCATTCATATGAGTAGAAATTAAAATGGTTGCTAAGAAAATTATAATAGCAGTTTATATGTCGTTTTGAAAGTTGACAATGAAATCTCACAAAGTCAAGGTGGATTAGGAACACAGAGCTGACGGAGACGGAACCGTTTAGCGACATTTAGTAGCTTGTCGCTAAATGATATGATATTTTTAACTTCTTTTAGTCAAGCAGTTAGAGAAAAAAATAACAGACAAAATTAATCGGGCGTGCAAAACTGACAACAGGCATAATCTCTTACCAAGAGTGTACAAATTATGGAATTATGGAACTGATTTTAAATATATCTTATCAAGGTTTAACCTTCATCTCAAGTAAATTTGAGTAAAAATGTCAAAGATATAAGACGATTTCGTAAATTGTGCCAAATTTATACAAAAGAAGCTTTCGGGATTAATGTCAGAAGAGCTAAAAGTTGCTGCTTCTTTCTATAAATTATATAGATTTTTTAAATAAAAAAAATCGTATTTTCAGCAATTCAAAATATAGAAACTCTTTTCTACGGACAATGGATTGGCTTCAAAAATGTACCACTTGTTACTATTTTTTTCAACACTGTACGCATGCTTGAAACATTCAGTTTTCTAGGGTACGACTTTTTTTTGAAACCAAACAAACATTTGAAATTTGAAAGCTTTCTGAAAATAAAATGTCAAAACAGCTTAAAATTTGAAATTTCAAAAACAGTTTTAGATTGTGTTGAAGAAAGCAGCACGAAAGCACGAAGCTTTGCAGTCGCTGTATATTTCGCCACCCCTTCAAACGACGTTCAAAGTGTATGTGAAGCCGAAGCAGGCAGTCGTTCTTGCCAGGATAATAGCGAGAGCACTTTTAAGGGTTTGTGCCGCTTCGCCGCAGAACGACGATTTCGAAGTCGACTGCGAAATACGCAAATACGATATACGGAAATTATTCTGTGCCAGCTTCCGATTGACGAATACGCAGTGTATCCGTCGAGCTGTGCCAATGGACGCGTCGCGTAGATAGCGCAAATCTAAAATTTGGTGCCATTTCAATTTTGTGCAGTTGGTCCAACATTTCAGGTCGCTTCAAAAAAGGACAAACAAACGAAAAAGAAAAATCAATTAAAGTTGCATTTATATAAAAAAAGAGAGCTGTAAACTATCTATCGCTCAGTAGCGGCGCCGTCGTCCATTCATTTTCTACGAACTAATCTAAACGTGTCCCAGTGTTTAGTGTGTGTGTGTAATGGCGTTTTTGCGTTCCATCTGTGCTCAACGTACAACAAATTTAGTGTATAAACGCAGCAACAGCAACAGGAGCACTACAGTGCGTTATCAGGCCAACGGCACCGAGCGCCATCTAAGTCATGCCAGTGGCAGCCAAGGCGGCAGCAGCAGGAGCAGCGACGATGAGAAAGATTTAGTATACCACTCGGCGGCGAAGAGGCAACTACAGCGCCAGCAACGCCATCTACTGAGCAGTGTGCTGTTCGCGCCCATCTACAGCCAGCAGCAGCTACTGCACACGCGCGCCCCGAAACACCAGGCAGTGGCTGCGGCCGCAGCGCAGGCCACTGCAACCGACAAGCACCATCAGCGTCCAATGCAACAACCCAATGCCCCAACTAATCCCCAACGGGATCCCTTGGACGTCAGCTTCAACGATGCTCACGCGGCATTCAAGAGCAAGACGACATGGGAGCTGATACGCGCCTACATTGTCTACATGACCTGCAGCAGTGAGAAATTGGTGGAGCACAACATGAAGGTAAGTTCGCCCAATTATAGAATTCAAGCCAGTGCATAGTGATTCGATTCCATACAACGACGGCACAATATTAGGAGTGCCTCTGACTTGAAATATTTGGCAAGCTAAAGCTGAAGTATGAGTGGTTTGGAATGCAAGACACCAACAGCCCTCGCAACCGAGGCTAAGGCGTTATAAATTGTGATTACGATAATATATAATCGAGAAAAGAATCAGCTCTAGCTTGAACAATTTTTCAAACTGAATTATTTTCTAAAATCGGACAATCTTTTTGCGTATTCCGATACAAAAAATGTGCAAAAATATCCAGAAACAAATTGTTATAGGTTTTGTAGATTTTTCCTAGTTAAGTTCCTCCTTAAAAGTAATTCAATTTGTAAACAATGCTGAATTTTAAACTTTCGTCATCTTTATAAAATCATATATGCAAATTTTTCATCATCCAGAAACAAATTGTTATAGGTTTTGTAGATTTTTCCTAGTTAAGTTCCTCCTTAAAAGTAATTCAATTTGTAAACAATGCTGAATTTTAAACTTTCGTCATCTTTAAAAATCATATATGCAAATTTTTCATCTCCGGTAGATTTTTGCTAGAACCATTTTATTATTATTATTTATTTGAAGAATAAAAATTAATTTTTACTCTACAGTAATTGAGCCATAGCTGCCAGGACTTTCAGCTAGAACCTTTTTATTGCACGTATTTATTACTCAACAGACTAAAAAAGTTAAATTGCTTTTTTCGCAATTTTCGTATGGAACGAATCACTGTGCAGTGCGGGCATTGGATTCCTTCTTTGTGTTTACCTTTCAGTTTTGATAGTAGTATTTTGATTTGATGTCGTTTCTTTCATGCTGTGCAATAAGCGAACTCATAGACTGCATGGGAATTACTTAACTTCTTCAAGTGCTAAAAATCAGCCGAATTTTCTACACTTAAATAAACATCGTTCTTAATTCAATGAAAAAATTTCCATTATTTTCTTAATATTGAGAGAGTACTTACCATTGGCCTAATGCAGTTTTCAAATTGATCAGGGAAATTGATATTATTTCTGATTTATTTTCATAGATTTTCTCATGGAACAAGTATTGAACTCTTTTGATGGTAACAACTAATCAAAAATGAAAAATATATCTTGTGGTGACCCTACGTTGAAGTTTTAGGAAAGCTCAATATAAAAAAACTTCTTTGTGCAATAAATCAATGAAACTTATTATATATTATTTTACATTTGCCTAGATGCGATTAGATTTTATTTAGGGTGGTGCTCCAGTCTCATATTCACAGTGGCCTGAAAGGCCTTGTGACAGGTCTCCATGCATTTACAGATTCTCATTTATGTGTTGCGTACATATTTAATTGAACAAGTCGGATTTTCATGATTATCCTTAACAGCTAGCAGGGCAAATTGCTTCTCTGGAATATTCTGTAAAATGAGTTATACCAAAGAGTATTAATAAGCTTTTTCCTGAAAGAGCAAACAAACGATGGAACAAACGACCCAAACGCTGTTGCTTCTTTTGTTCCAGCAACATAAATTCTCTTTTCCTATAAGTACAATTTGGTAAAGCTTATTAGCTTCAGTAGGTCCCGTTAATTTGTGAAAAATATGACAAGCACACACAAGTTAATGCGAGAAACCTAGGCCTAAGCCCACACGGGCTGTTGCGCCAATCAATTATTATTAATTCTTCTTATTAATTAAATTATGAATTAATTATTATTAGCTTGACACCTCCTCCGCAAACCCTGACAAAATTGCATAGAGTAGTAAACAATTTAAAAATGTTGAAACCAGCAACAGTTCTTCAAATGTTTTTCATAAAGCACTCCACCGTTCCCGACTCACGTGTCAAGGGAACTATTACTTTGAATAATTTCTATTTCAAAATATAAATTATGTTCTTGGTTTCTCTTTCTAAAACCGGAAAGATTTTCAAACTATCTCAATTTCGATGCCTTCAGGTGCAGAAGGGTTTTTTTATTTGTATATGCGATACTTTAAGCAATTATTGCGTCTTACGCCTGCTTGGAGACGGTGAAGATGCAGGAAAGTGGAAATAATTTCTGTAAGTACATAAAGCATCCACAACGCATATACAAACTAAAGAGAGAGCATCGCAAGAGTCAACAACCCAGAAAGAAGAGAGTCATGAACCTGTTCCGCAACTGCTCCAACTTTCAAAGGCAGCAAAATATAGAATTTTTTGTTGTTGTAGAGCGAGCTTGTATGCCAAACGAACAACGATTCACTGCTATGTACCAGTGTTGCCAGAACCAGGGATTTCGCCCATATTTTGGGATTTTTGAACCTTTATAGGGCGCGCGGGATTTTGAGTCTAAAAATGGGATTTTTGAGACAATACCTATCTTTTAAACTTCTTTTGTGAATTTTTTGTTTATTTATTAATAACTGAAAATATTTTATTATTAGCACTGAATTTAACAGCCTTATCGTATAAATCCCAACTCCTCACTTCAATCTGCGTTCAAGAGTTTGGTATTTTATAAAACGTATCACCTCACTCAGTGACTGTACGCGTTTGTTTTACGTAGTTTCTTAAAAAAATCGGTGTCGCAAAAACGAAACGCTTTGTTTTCACTCACATGAACTGTCAAATCGTTCACTTGGGTTTGTGCTCGCTTTCGGTATAAATTTTTGGAAATTCCGAGTGCAAATTTATTTCTGGAAACAAAAAACAGTACCACAGTTGAGGATCGAACTCACAACCTCTCGCCTGCTAGTCAAACGCTCTAACCACTAGACTATAAAAGGTATGCAATGGATGCAGAAAATTTTGTGTTTTGTATTTGGTTGGAAAATTTGGAAAAATACAACTCGCTTTCGTAAGATCTTGACAGCTCAAGTGATGCCGTAAGACGACGAACGCATTTACGCAGTGATTTATAAATTGCCATTTTTTTATCCCGGAGTAGGCTTCGTGTTCACGTTGCGTTCGATAGCGGGGATTTATACGATAAGGCTGTATGTATAGTCTTCAGCGTTGTGCTTTAAACAACAATTTTTTTGTTCTTTGTGTTTGTTTAAAAAAATATATTGTTATCGAAAAACACGTTTTTTAATTATGTAATATTTGTAAATGGGATTTTTTCCGGGATTTTTTCAAATTTTAAATGGGATAAAGAGGGCGTTTTGCTTGAGTGAATGGGATTTTTGGAGCATGATCTCTGGCAACACTGCTATGTACAGCAGCACATACAAAACTACATACATACTTATGAAAAGCAGCACCAACAACAACCATCCGCACAAAAGTTTATATAACTAAAAATAATAAAAAGTGACTAAATCGAAATTCGTCTGCGAATTCGCACGAGTGACAATTTTGTATAAATTTCACGTGCTAGTTTCTTTGTGCTTTTCTACGAGTGTAAAGTTCGAATATTTTTAAATTTATCTCGAGCAGATGCTGCGCCGCGCCGCACCGCACCATAGAACGCCTTTGAGAACATAGATAAATGCACCAAGTCGCTTACATCATGCTTTGAATGGTCTTACACGAACAAATGAACAAGCGCACGCAAATCTGTTACGTGACGTTTGTCCCCACTTCAGCCCCACCACAAGCACCAGTCACTGCCGCAGTCGCTCGCTGTATAGCAGCGATGCCAGACAAGCCCCCAAAATCAGTCAGCAGCAGTGACGCACGCAGGCGGGCAGACGGCGGACCCGAGCGAAGCATACAGTCAAAAGAAGAATCAGAATAAACGGGCAAAACGGAAAACCGGCAAAGTAATTGACATATAGAGAGACAGACGGATACATGGCCAGATACATAGGCGGACACACAGACGAGCATATAGTCATGAACGATCTGCAGTATGTTTGTGTCGTCTTGAAAATGAAATTTCGTTTACGCGATACTCGTTTTCGTAGCTCTATCTACAGTGGTTCAAACGACTAACCGGACAAAGCTTTTTTATTACTGAAAACAATGTAAAAGTGCCCAAAAATTTTTAGGAATTTTTTCAGATTCAAATATTTCTTTATTTATGAAATTTCCTTTAATATCAATATTTTTTTTGAATTTTTCTTGTTCAGTAAATCGATAATTGGTAATTTTACTAAGTTTACTACATTTATGAAGCCAAACGTCTAACCGGACAAATTCTAAATTTAAATGAAAATAAAATCTGGTGAAAAATTAATACTTAGTTGTGTACCCCTTAGATTCTATAATAGCTGGTAACCGACGTTTCATTGAGTTTACTAAGTTTTTACAAACTTCGGGTTCAATACTGTTCCATTCATTTTTAAGCTCTTGTTTTAATTCTATAATATTGCGTATTGTTTTATTATAAAGCCTTCTTCCGAGTTCGTTCCACGAATTCTCAATGACATTCAAGTCGGGAGATTGATACAGGTGACTTGGAAACCATTTATTTTCTACTTTTTAGTACATTAAATAAATTAAAGCTTATTTTTAAAAAGTTTTTTTTTATATAATTTTATTATTTTGGATAGTAGGGTAATTGAAGTTCGAACCGAAGCAGATTCTGTCGAAATGATGCGTCGATGTATGTATGTATATACGAGTAACATTGTAGGTACCTACTTCGTGTCTTATATTCGTGCAGTTAGTATTTCTTATATTTTAATCAAATACAATTTATTTCATTTTTTGTAATTTCGTTTAGTTCGTAGTCTGCAAATCATAGTTTTTGCAATATTTTTCAAAAAAGACGAATAATAACACCGCGATCGAAGTCACAACGTCTCGTATGCTCTACAACAACAAGACTTTAAAGGATGTGCCATTAACATTTTTTTGCAGACTTGTGCGATAAATGTGGCTAAGTAGAAACACTTGCTAGCAGCCGCAACCGCTCGGACCACTTGTACCCATTATCTTGCTCTTGCTGAGCATTAACGCATAGATACACTCTTTAGATCTGGCTACCGTTGAGTTTTGCCGCCAGCAGCAACGCCTCTTTATCTTGTATGCTCTTCATATATACTCCACAGCCCCCTCTTGTATGTATGAGTGTTGGCAGACAGGCACTTTCCATTTACAATAATTGTTCAGCTCATAGTTGTTGTTACTGCTACAGCCAGTGCCAGTGCCAGGGCCGTTTTAAGCATGATGTGAAGCGGCGCGCCGCGGCGCAGGTTAAGAGGCGAAAATATAGATTGGAATTCCATATAGAAAGTTTAAATAAATGAGGTGAAACTGAAATGAAATTAGTTATTTGGAATTAAAAAATGTATTTTGGAACCAGAAAACTTACTAAATTAAGAAAAATTTATATTGTTGTTTAATAAAAAATTTTTATAATTGATGCTTAGCAAGATTTTCAAATATTTATAAAACAAAATTAACTTTTAGTTTTCCGGCAGTTCGAAAATCTGAAATCAGTCATACACCTTGCATTAGGGACTGGAAAGCTACCCCTTAACCTTCTGCGACTGACGTAGTAGTCTGACAGACACCAAGAAATAGAAAATCCGTTATTTTTCAAAAGTCGACTCTCACGCTCTTCGTACCTTCCAATTACGAACTCAAGCGTGTATAGGTGTGCCGAAAGCGATCGAGGCGACCACACGCGTCGTTGTGGGCACAAAAGTGTCTACAAGTCAACCACGTCAGTTTTAAGGTACATACATATGTGTCTGAGAGACAACCACCTCAGTATATTTGTTATATTTTCGTGGTGTCTCCAAACAACACGTCAGTGAATTCGCTTTGCTACGTAATATTTCTTTTTAATCCTTCTGTGACTGACGTAGTAGTCTGTCAGACACCAGATCTATCCCCTCCCTACCAAGAGTTTAATCGATTGCACCAGGTGGAAGAAAACTTTGCTCCCCCAAAAATAAAAAAAGTAACTAGATATTGTTGCTGCGATTGCTCCAAGCAGTACTCTAAGCCACTTTGTAATGACTGCCAAGATAAGTTATAACTTTTTATTAAACCATTGAATTGATCCAATTTTTGGTGTACTTATTATTTTAAGTGTATACTTTAAGAAAAGTGAAACGTTTGTTTAAAAAACAAAAATATTGGATATATTGAAGTGATAACTTTTTATGGGAGGGTAAACCGCTTCGTTACGTAACGCGTTACGGTGCCAGTCTGTCTGGCTTCCCTCTCTCTCACGCATACGGCAGCGGTACGCGGGCCCCTCCTCTCTCACTCTAACCCACAGCGCTTAGCTGTTTTTCGGACAGACGCTTTTGTTGGCTGAGCTGCCGACATGCAGAAGAAGAGCACATGCACACGACTTTCATACACCATGCAAAATACGAAAATCAGCCGCAAAAAATGCTAGTTCGGCTCATTTGAGTACGAAAACCGAACGAACCAAGCCATTGAGTCGTGCGATCAGGGGTGCAAACTCAGTCAAAGCCAATTCTCTCAAATGCTTAAAAAATTCTCCCATGGGAATTGGCACTTCAGCCACATTTTCATTCAAAATAATGGTAGTAAAAAACATAAATCAATAAATAAAACAGTATGGCTGAGTTCCAAAATGCTGTAATACAAAACAACAGCATTTTGTTAAGAATATGTAGAAAAAGAGTTCGAATTCCCACAAAATGGGAGAATTTTCTCACAGTAAGCAGCCCTCGTTATATTTACTTTGAGTTTGGAATTTCTTGTAGCAGAGCGGTTCTCTGAGAGGACGAGCCAAAATTTTATGAGATGCGCACTCTATTATATTAACATACTCTTTGCTACCACCGTTTTTGAAAGTGATTATAAAAAATATGATGAAACAAGCAGAAGATAATTCTCGGAACATTGCAGAATCTCCTTATTATTGTCAATATATATACATATATCTCCAAACCAAAGTATTTCAAGTATCATTCAATTTATTAATAAACAGCTTTTAATTTATACACTAGAAGGTTCTGCTTTACTTAATGAAAATTATCATAAAATTCCGTTAATTTTGACTGGAGATTTTAATGTTAATTTTGCTGCTGATCGAGCTAAAAATTTAGTATCGTTTCTACAATCTAAACTACAATTGAAAATGATTAATAAGCCAGAAGAAGCTACAACAAGTCATGGAACTGTACTTGATGCAGTCTTTGCAAGATTTTTAGATGACATACAATGTAAAAATTTCGTTGCTTATTATAGCTACCATAAGCCAATTGTTACTTTTATAGGATTGAATAATGATACTAATAATATACTTACACAAAATTCGAATGTACATATTGAAGAATTGTAACTGAGAATTAAATATATTTTATAATCAATAAAAGATTTTATTGATGAATAACCTTTCCTCACATTATCATGTTGACATGCATGAAATTTAAATAATAACCTAAGCTTTTCTCAAGTTAAAAAATTTCAATATTAAATAGTTTAACTTGGATTAGTTTAAGTTATCACTTCTGTCGAGCGTCCCGAGACGCACACATTTTTTTTTCCTTTTTGTATAGGTATAAGTTTCCGATGGCCAATTGGTGCCATATCAATAAATGCTGTTTAACATGAAATGTCTCTTTGAATACTAAATTTTTTTTATAATAAATAACAACTTCCACCCTTAAGATAAAAATAAAAATCATAACTGTAGGTGTACAAAACAAAACATGAAAAATATAAGCAATCGAATTGGTGTCTGCTGTACTACCACGTCAGTAGAATTGTGAAGACTAAGTCACGCCAGTCGCAGAAGGTTAAGTCACATGGCACCATGATTCTATTTCTCGTTTTCGAAATATTTATGATTTTAGCATTTTGTAACCGATAAAAAATTTCCTGGAAATGTGTTTCAATGCTCATTCAGATTAAACATTATATTTTCTTTATAGCTTTTCTTAGTACAAACGATTTTAAATTTTTATAAATAAGAAGCAAATGCAAATAAATCACTTAGAAAAGAGTTGGAAATGTGTTTTTTACATTCTTGCGCATATTTAAATTTTATGCATTATTAATTATAAAGAATCAAATTATCAAAATATCTGGCATAAAACAAAATATACATACATATGTATATTGATTCCCTCTGTAGTAACAAAAACTTGCCACAAACAGTAGAAAATATGCGGACACTGGCTACGTAGACGGGCGCCAATTATCCAGGCGCCAGTCCTGGTCGAAACTGGCAATGGTTTTGTATATCTAGCATCCGAGTCAGGTGACTAGGAGCACCACACAATGGAGGCCATTTGCGCACACGTGCATATATTATCGTTGCGGCGATAGAGAGCGGGGAGAGTGCCGACTCGGGTTGGTACGGTTTGTTGAATGTGCCTGAAAACGCGGCCGCATGACTCAGGGCGGTTTATGTACTTACTTGGCAGCGCGGAGTGGGAGCATATGGCTTGGCGGGGCTGGTCCGCTTATATAACCGGTTTTTATAAGCGGCCGTGAAAAGTATTCATATAACTAACATACGTAGAGGAGGGACTGACGTAGCGTTCAGACAGACAATTTGCCGGCTGATCAATAACCGTATTCTAGCTCTTCCCCTTCCACTTCCGCTGCTTCTACTTCTTTTTAGTTCCTCCTTTTGTACATATGCTCTGTATAATGAGCATTAACAATGTTATTAAGTGGGTGGGAAAGTATTTATAATGTTTTATTATTATTGTTGCAGTATTATTGGCATATCTTTGGCTTTTGGGTAAATCGATATGGCCAATAAATTGACAGCACATAAACAAAAGAGCGTGAAAAGTCAACAAGAGAGCGGTTATATGGGCTGCATTCAATATCTTTATAATCAATTTTAAGGTAATTAAGTTGCTGCCAGGTATAAGCTGTTTAATTTGGTATTGGACCACATGAATTATAAGGAAATATATGAGGCATTCCACAGTGCACCGTGAATCGAGCTCAGGAAACGACAGCATAAAAATAAGAGTGCTCTGATTTCATAAAAATGTTGATGCTGATTCTGATTTTAGTTAATTTCTGATTTTTCTACGGAAAGTCGAGTTCATTGGCAAGAGAGGATAAACGAAAGGGGATGGGAACAGCCTTTCCTGTACTGGAACGTTTGTTCTCCTTCAAACTAACATTTTTACACTTCCAACAATAACATAAGTCACAACGAGAAGGAACTTGCCAAAATATTATCTCCGTGCGGAAAGTTCCTACTGGACTTCCCAAATCTTTCTCTATAGACCTATTTCCATGTGTTCCGGCGGACTAAGATTTTTTGGTTTTGGCAGACTTAAAACTTGAATATTTCTCTTATTTGGTAAGGTATAAGATAAACACGGGAAAAGTTAGACCAAAATGTTAAGGAATTCATTTAATTTCGCCATGCTGATATTAACAATTTAATAGTTCCAAATTTTGAGTGGCATTTCTTAGTTTTCAAACAAAAGAGACTACTTAGTAATAACACGCAAATTTCAGGTTCACCTTATGACACACCTATGTATGTATATATGAAAACATTCAAAGAAAAATTATTTTAACTCAAACGTGGGCACAGCAATATTTTAAAGTGGAAGTGCTGTCCTCAATAGAAATATGCGAATTTAAATCTCTCTAAATACAGTATTTAATTGACTAATCCGCATAACAATTGCATGTTTTACATTCAAGGGCGAAAAGCGAAATCAAAATAAATTAAAAATACGTCGAAAAGTGGGATCAAAACAAAAGAACACGCACGCGAGCTCTGCAGTTTTTAGAAAGGATTTTAACTCTTTTATTATCTGGCAATACTGCCCTCAAAACAAAATACATACATATGTGAAACTAAAGCTCTAATATTTGAACATATGTACATATGTTTGGTCAATCTGTAATCTGGAACTTTTGCGTGAAGATTCTCGTCGAATCCTTTATAAAGGGTACATCAGATTTGTTCGGAATAAGCGCCCCTTCTTGAAATAATTGTGCAAATATTTGAATGTATTGTAATTTTTTTTCCAAAATTATGCAACTTTATGGAAATTGCATACTTTTGGCACTTTTTTATTGAAAAACCGCGCTTAGGGAAATTTTCATAGTACTACTTAGTATAAATTGCATTTCAGGCAGATTAACAATGGAAATATTGTTCCTGGCAGAGAGACAACTGTTTCTGGTGGAGCCTCTAGAACGATGGCGCCCGTAAGTAAATGTCTTAAGGCAATAACAAAACAGTTGAACTGCTACTGTAAAGATCGAGGGTATTGCTTACAAATTTTGAATTCAGCCAAAAGAATAAATTTGCCAAAATTCGTCGTTTTTTCATAATTAGGAATTGAAATGTAGGTAATAAAACAAGAATACAAAAATGTATCAGCACAAACTTTTTTCAGTGCAGTGTGTGCATACATATCTATGTATACTCTGCCCCTATGGAAAATCCGGCCCTGATTGTTGTACAGAATCCCACTTTTTATCGCGCGTAATCGAGATAGCGAATTGATGCAAATGGCAGTGCGGCTTACCAACATCTATCAACTTGCAAACCTATTAAAACAGATATCATATATAAGTAGGGGGAAGTGAGGTAAAACTGACCCCTTTTGTATTTTTACTAACGATATAATCCAATACTTCTAGCATTGTTTGATACTGCTGAAGGGCTGCAAGAATGCATTGCGTCATGCGAAAGAAGAGGCTACCCTGCTGGCTACCCCGCTTCAGATCACACTATCCACATTTTCAAATCAAATTAGTTGACAATGCAACAGTGTATTCAAACGCAAAGGCTACACGTTTTCGCCGTACCCAGTCTCTCTTATTGAAATGGGTATACTATTTATTGATTTAATGCACATTAATTTGCTATAGCTAAATGCTCATTTTGCTATAATTAAATGTGCATTAAATGATATGCATTACTTGATTCCTTTGTTGGAATCACACATAAAATTTGCTTAACTAGGAAATATACGCTGGGTACTCTGAATACACTGAAAGTTATCGGTGCTTTAAAATGTATAAACATTAATTTTACATTTGGCGAAAACATTAAATGTGCTGTAACATGAACAATAATTAATAAATATTGAGTAATTGATTGGCGTAACAGCTCGTAAGGGCTCTTATGAACTTATATTTTTCACAATTTAACGGGACCTACAAATTACCGTATCCGAACAGGTTGAGAAGCTTTTCATGGCAAAGACTTCTTTTGGAGAATTGCCAATTCATTACGAGAAGGGGCGCTGCGCAAAGAAACAATTTGAAACAAAAATTTGGTCTTATTAGATGGTATGAGACCGGTCTTGAACCCAAGTCTCCTGCACCAGCGACCAAGCACTTCTCCACTGATCCACCGCGGCGATAAAAGATAAAATTATGACTCATATCAAATTGTTAGTGGCTAGAACCTGATAGAACCTCCAATAATTTATATACACATATACTATGTACATATGACATCGATGAGTCTTACCCTTCTTGAAGTAATAAGGAGTTCGGGCTCACCTCATGTTCTTCTACGCAAATCAGGATTTGTCTACAAAGAAGTGTGCACGATATTTATGAGCTCTGAAATAATTGCATATTTTCTCATATATAAACACACATGTATATATTGTGTATATGACAAAGTCTGAAAATAATGCGTAGGACGTTGTTTTTGTGAATTTGAAGAACATCTCTGAGCAAGACATTACAATAAAGATAAATACCAAGACTGGAACTATGCTAATACATACAAATCATACATAGAGACGTTAAATCCGTATACCCTACACCTGTGTTAATCGGGTTTATGAGCTTTTTGCGGAAATTTAACGCCTTAGATGAGGCGTCCTTGGTGTTAATAGTGGTATGTATAAAGAAATGACCAGAGGCATTTTCTGTGTCGATTTCCGGTTGTATGTACGTCAGTTTGTCTCTCCTGAAAGAAGCAGTCTTTCGATTTGACGAAGTTTTCTTCACGTTGACATGTGTAGTACGCTTTAATATCCAGAATACCAGAATATTTGTATTTTGATGTACACTTCTATTAGATCAATTCCTCAAGATCTTCTTCTTATTACGACCCCAACTAGATAATTTGATGCAGGGTATTACTCTGTCGGTGAAACCCGACAGATGCTTTCCTATTTTTAATTAAATTTATAGGTCAATCGACCCACGAAACTTATAACAAAAACATTGTAGCGATGAAAATAATTCGCAGTGAATGAGAAGAATGCGCTCCCACTTGTTTTCATTTTGCACATGAAACAAGCTTTTCATCATTCTTTTTTTTTTGCTCTACTACAAAATGGCAAAGTTTAGTAGTAGATAGAGAAGAAAAAACTGTTTTTGTGGTTCACATGATATTTCGAATTTCGCCAGTTCCATTTAAGAATAGTTTATATCGACATGTGTAGAGTTAGGGTGCTACATTGTTGATTCTGCCATGTACAAGTTGATGTTTTATTAAGATTAGCTTTGAACCAGCGACTTCTCGCATCTGGCACCGAGCACTTATCCACTGTGCCATATGAAAATGAATTGTATAAAAACTTAGGTTATCAATGCCGAAAGGTTTTTGTATACCCTGTCGCAGGTGAAGATACAATTTTAAATAAAACTCAAAAAACCATTAAACAGACTTTAAGTAAATAAATTAAAAGTTTTAATAAACTTGTAATTTAGAACAAAATAACTTGAATCAACTTAATACATAACGTCCTTAGTTTTTTATTGACGATCGTCCCTTAACATTTTCCGTTTTAGCGATGAATTTTCTTATTTTTTCTCTCACTGTATTCTGCCAACCTCACTTGTAAGGGAATCCCTTATTTATTATTATTATTATTTTTTGACGAAGTAAATACAAATTAAATTATACTGATGTTGTAATCAAATGATGGGTCCATCAAATTAAAATTGAATTTGATTAAAAGTTACGAAGATTTTTTCCTCATTAAAATGTATTCATAGCTGTGTCATAAGACACAGTCAACTATTGACGATTATCACTAGTAAGATTCTATTTAAAACGAATAAAGGAATATTGGTCAAAAATTAAATTTTTAATTGTTGAACCGGGCTTTGGTAATATTTTTCCAAGTCCCATCACATTATAGGCACGTTTTTTTGTTGACAAATTATCAGTTAATTGTCACATCTGTCAAACATACATGAATCATTTGACAGAGGGTTCATGTTAACTCTCAGCTACAAATATGCAAACATTCAGATATTCAATATTGAAAGTTTATCAGGCTGTATGAAAAGTTTGCAAGTTGTAAGTTTATACGCTTTGCGAGGCAATTATGAGTTTGTATGACTACGGCGATCTGATATTTACATTGCTCTAATACGTATTTATACAAAATATAGGTACTTTTTCGTCCACAAATTTATTGCTTGTAAACATCCTGGTGCTCAACTGTAGTTGACTGCTTATATTCTCTTTTCAACGAAATGTAGACTGGGTTTCTTCTCTGGGTTTGATTTAAAAATCCCGAAATTTTTTGTTTTTCAAGAAATAAAAATTGTTTTCAATAAGTAAACAACAGAAACCGGCTCGATTACTATAACAATATTAAACTAGAAATTGGAGGACTTTTTCTGCAGAAATTCTACAATTTCAAGAACTAAAATTAGTTCGGGATGCTGAGATTTCGGCATTCAGCATTCTGGAATTGAAAAAAGGTTATCATGAAAAATTTTAAATTAAATTTTCAGACTTGACCTATTCTTGAACGCAGCCGTCGACATGTCGAGTCGATTGCCGCGGCTGAAATATTTGGCAGCATTCCACTTTTCCCCAACCCACTAACCTATGAGCCTTCCTAAACCAAAAGGTGCTTTGCGTGTATAGGGGGAATCCCCTGAGTTTTGGTTTAAGCGGAAAAAAAAGCAAGAATAAATTCTATGCAGGTCTTTTGAAAAATCTGTTTGTACTTCATGAATTCGGCAGTGGTCCTCATTTTGGCCCAAAAGTAAAGTAATATCCCGTGCGAATGTCAAACGCACACACACACACATTCGTAGACATGTATGTAGCTTCGCATGAATTGGCATTAGTTTTTGGTTTATTGCGGAAAAGCTGGTAAAGCATATGCATACTTAAGTTGTGTTAAAATTCCAAATTATTCTACTGCAAATTCCACAGCTTATGAAAGTGGCAAACGCAATACTGGGTGAAAAATTGTTTACAGCCCTCATGAAGGCGACATTCTATGGACATTTCGTTGCCGGCGAGGATCAAGTCAAAATTATCCCAACACTTGAAAGGTAATTTTTATGCATTTTAGATCTAACTAATTCCTTTTGTTTTCTCTTTTTCTTTCTTATTCTTTATTTTCGTTTCAACGTTTATTATGTGTGGTTTGTATTGGCTGCGGCTGGAATTCCATGCGATTCCCGAAATCCTATCACTTGCGCTGCTTTCAAACCGCTTTATTATACGCTGTTTTTGTCGATTTTGTTACGCTTCAATCATGCGGCACGCAATGCCACAAATGAAACCCCAAACACTCTTACAGTTAATGAAAATCACTAAGGCCCTACTGGGCGGCACACTTTTCGAACTATTGATGAAGTCAACATTTTATGGACACTTTGTTGCCGGAGAGGACCGCCACTCCATAGTGCCAAAATTAGAAAGGTTTATCTATTTATTTTTGGTTTTTTTTGCATGATCAAGCACCCTGTACCTACTCACTGTAACCATCGCAAAGTGGCGCAAATTTTAAAGAATTTAAAACCAAATCGATTTTTTAATGCAACATATGAATGTACACATTTAAATTTCTAACGATTTCATCGGAACATTGAAAATCAAAGCTAATGGTGGAAATTGATACTCATCTGGATGGTTGCATGTAAATGTAAATGCCCTCTCATAGAAATAAATAATAATGCACTAAATTTTTATATAATTTAATATCGCTTCAGTGCCTCGATCTGAATTTAACGGCCTTATTTTGTAAAACGCAATGCTTTACTTCACCTCGCGTTGGAGAAGTTCGTTATTTATAAAACGCAACGCTTCGACTTACATCGTTATGTTCATGTTTTGTATGGAAAACGGTATTTTGTAAATATTGACGTTTCGATTTCGTTTCCTTCAGTTGTCAAATTGTTTACTTCGGGTTGTGCTCGCGTTCGATTTTTGGAACAAACAAATTTTGCATATTGCTATTGAAAATTGATTTGTGGTAGTCTGGAGAAGAAAGTCATAAGTAGAGTCCGACCGAACCCGAAATTTTGGCCGAGACCGATACCGAACTTCGGCCTTTTTTTAATGTTCGGCCGCGACCGAACTTTTCGAATATATGTATAAGAAAAAAGAGTAGAGGAAAAGAATACGTTTTATTACAAAAACTACTTCATTTGAGGTATAGGTAAATACCTACATTAAACGTCTGATTTATTATTAAAAAATTTAAATTTTGCATAAAACTATACGATTTTTTTCTTAACTGTTCGGCTAAATACTCGACCTCTTAGGAGCCGAGACCTAACTGAACCTTTTGGCCGAACTGTTCGGTAACCGAAACCGAGACAGAGCGTTCGGTTGGGTTCTATAAAATATCAGATGTGTTCGTTTGCTTGTTTTAAACGAACAAAGATAAGTTTATGGGCTCTGACTTTTACTCGAAGCTGTTCAAAATCGAAAATGTTTGCTCTGTAGTTTACTTTATGCAATAAATTTAGTTTTTGGTTCGTAGTACATATTAAAATTTCACTTGAACTTCAAGCTCAAGTTTAAAGCGTTAAAATTTTAAGTGATTAAACTCAAGTGATTATATTACAAATAAAACATTCCTGATATTTATAGTTTGGGCTTATTGTTCCTTTTAAATGCATTAAAGAATAGGTATCTGCAAATATATATAAATATAAGAGCTAAAAACGAGTTTTAGTAATTTTCTTAAAAAACAATGAGTTCGGTTTGATTAACCGAACATTCTATGTTTAGTTCTTTTTCGCCTTTTAGTTAGTTTAGGTTTTTGTTCAAAAAGATGTGGCAACACTGGTCAGAATACAACATTTCCATATGAAAACTTGCTCATTGAGATCATTGCATTGACTTTAGAGTGAGTAGTAGTACAGAAAAAGATACCTACTCTGCTTATGATGGCTGACTACAATTCTCTCAAAGCCAGAAAATAGTACTATTTTAGCTTTAGGGGTGCGACCAGTAAATGTTATCATTGGCTTACAACTCCATGCCCCAACTCAGACAAAACTCATTACTTTTCATGCTCACGAATTGCTTGAAATCATGTAAAATTTGTCCATACTTTGTCGGAAGTTCAGACTTCATTGCACACTATATTTGCGACAGTAACTAACACAAATTACATGTCACACGTACCAAATGACAGATGATGATGTCATTTCTTTCGTGTATTTACAAATAACAGTAATCATTGACATTTGTATACATACATACATACGTACATATATACCCGAACTATTGTGAGCATGTGTTATGGGCAAAGACATTTTTCTTGCAAGTGTGTTGATTTCACTTACACCATTAAACAGTCTCATGCAAATAAAATCCACAAAATAAATTTGAGTGCTAATTTTATTAAAATTAACTAATTATAATCGACATAGCATTATAATTGATACATATAATTTCACTTGCCTCTAGATTACGCTCGTTTGGTGTGAAGCCAATTCTTGACTACTCTGTCGAGGAGGATCTGTCTCAGGAGGAGGCCGAGAAACGTGAAGTTGAGTAAGTGCGCCTCTCTGCTTTTTTCAACAAAGTCCTCCTCGTCATAGCCTTTTTACGCGAATTTATTGCAGATCTTCCGTTTCGAGTGCTGGTGATATTAAGGACGAAGGTGCTATGCCACAGTACCATGTCGATAAGTCCTTTGCCGATCGTCGCTATAAGGTCAGCAGCGCCAGAACGTATTTCTACTTGAACGAGGCCACTTGCGAGCGAAATATGGATATCTTTATAAAATGCTTGGAAGCAGTTTCTGGTAAGCTATCCATTATGCCTTTATTTGAAAAGCGCAGTCATTTGCAATTTACGTTTGCAAAAATCTGAGCTGACGCTGATGAGAGCAACGCAGTTTGCTAATTACAGATATACTACTATGTATTAAATTGCTTCCTAACCACAATTTCATTTTACCTTAATGAAATTCTATTAAGTTAGATTTTTTGAAACTTGTCTTATAGGAATTATTGAACACATTTTCTTCTTTACTCCCATGTTTGTACAATCAATCAAATGTTGTTGCTGTATTTCAGATTTACAGGCAAAATAAAAACAAAAAAAATTTCATTCGATCGATAGTGTGTATACAGGGTGAATCAGAGACCCACACTAATGATTATTAAAAAAAATTTATTTAAACAAGTAGAAAACCCTTAGTCAGGTTTCACTGACAGAGTAATAACGTTCATCAAGTACAGCAGTTGAGTGATAATCCACAGAATGAGATGAAATTAAGGGTGTTTTAAATTGATCGCATACTTAGTGGGCGGACCTCGAGCATTTATAGAGAATTGAAAAATATTCTTAACAGCAATGAAGAGGCCAAATATAGATGCTCTGTTGGATATATTTTGGATGTTCTTAGGATTTTCTGTCTATAGAGTACCTGGACCACGCCAATTTTCTTTGTATGGTATTGAGGGCCGTCACCGAAATTTACATACCAAAGATGATTATTTTTAATGAGAAATTAGACAAATACACGACATAGAGCAGTGTTAGGCATACATTTTATGATGTCATTCAGGTTTTTATTGCTAGTTAGAAAAAATAAAAAAAAATTAAGTTCCCTGATTCAAAAATTTTTAACCGAAAATTGATTTAAAAATTTCTTTTTTAATATTCCTCATAATGACACAAGCCATTTATGACTTTCATTAAAAAATCTCTTCAAAAATACAAATCGTTATGTCCTGGTGGCGTTTTTTCCAAGTCTGCCAAACAGCTCAGGAAGTAATGTCCATCATTGATCGGTACTTTTCGATTACAATGAATACCTCTCACTGATCGTTGTGTTTTGTATCACAAGGAAAATTATATTTTATGATCAAAAATATAAAACTAATCGCTACTTTTTCGATCGAAAAATAAAATAAACAAATAAATAATATTTCGAATGTACTCCGCTAAAGTTTTATAGCGAAAGAATTAAATAAACCTATATTGATGGTTCGAAAAAGTTACGATTAATGCTTGAGTTTAATTTTTAATGGAAAAATAACCTTCAGAGATTGCTTAAGCTCCGCGGTGGATTTAAACTTATTCCGTTACTTGAAAAGTACGTTTCTTAGCTTATTTTGGGCTGACCATATCTTGAAGCTACCGACCACTTCATCAGATCTCTCTTTTCTTGAATGAAAAAAACGCCCCATATTATAACAAATCTATTAACAGAACCTAACTTATGCTACAAATCTAATTAATGATTTAGTACTGCCCAAACCAACCCCCCTTTCTCCCCCTAGTACGACCCAGCACTCCTGCTATAATTTGCGATCTATGCAACAGATACGCTGAATCCGTCAAGTCGCACAGTTTTGGCGGCCTTGGTGCATGCACCAGCCGCAAGTTGGTGCGCATTACTGCCAGGCAAAAATAGATTTCTATGAGACAAAGCGTGTGGGAGGTGAAGAAATTTCTACAAGCAACACAAATATTGTTTCACAAAATTTCTCTGACTTTTTTGTGCTATTCGAAATTGATGGCAATGGCACGCTACAATGTTTAAGCCAGAAATGTTTCCAAATATACATACATACATACATACATTTCAGATGTGTATGTATGTACATAGTTTAAAACTTACATACATATCTACACATACTAACAAGTAGAACTAAAGCAGGTGTGTCTCACGATTTGAGATCGCCTGACAATTGCACAGTTTATGTCTATTTTTAGTAAAATCTATGTCTATTTTAGTTCAAATCGGGGTTTAAGTAAGTGATTTACTGACTTTATAGTACACCCTAAAACAAACATATGTATATGCTTATAACCTGTGATGCAAGGCTTATGGAGATACATTTCTTAATATTATACATATGTATGTACATCAATATTCCTGCTCTTGAAGTGAAAGTGAGGACCTTCTCTAGTTCAGTTTCTTTTGGCATCCGAATTCAGCATAGGACACGCCCACAATCTTCAAAGCTTGGTATTTTTGCATTTTAATGTTCCTCCAATGTTATCTATTCTTCGGCATTTGCGTTGAGGTATTGCCATGGAGCTCTCTACATTACTCGAAGGCAGCAGACAGGCTAAAATATTTATAGCAGGAGTTTCTCAAGAGACACAGTAAGGACTGAGCTTTGCTACCTTGGTTAGCCGCGGACTGCGGTGACTAGGAGGAGATCCGTACTATAATATAATCTAATAAGTGCTAATATTCACGGATTAAGATTATGTCATAGAATAACTAAATAAATAGCTGTTCGATTTCATCCAATGATCTGTTATCTGCGCTTAAATATTCGATATTCATATTTTAAAACACATCGTCTCGAGTTTTAATATATACAAATATACAAATGTATATGATCTTAATCTTACTCACTCCTAAAAAAATGGGTTAGGGAATGCTCATATCATGATTTAAATTTTCTAATCCTATACTAATATCTAATTTTTGACCATTAAATACACTTTATGAAAAGTCGCTCGTATCTTCAGCTAAAACTTCGATCAAACTAGGAATGTTATGCATCTAATCGAAGATAACAGAAAACTGCAGCTTTAACCGTTGGTCTCGTAGTTTCTGAAAAACTAAGTTTAGTGTGAGACAACTTATGTGACCACTTTTACTATTAGAAATATGTATTATCAAAATATAACAATACTGAGGTATATAGCCTGTCAGCCAAAATAAAAGGTCAGCCTACATTAATTTATTAAATGAAAAGTATTATACAGGCATGTGATGGAAATCGAAATCGTACGAAAAGGCGAGTGAAATCGATTTGCCTTGTGATATGTTTCATTTTCAAAATCGAGCAAGTCGTTCGGTGCGATTTCAAATCGAAATGAAACCGTAAAAACCCAATTTCATCACAGGGCATTGTATTGTTTCGAATTGCTCATGCTGAATATACATAAATGCCGAAATGTGAAATGAAATCGTTCGATTACCATCACACTTAAAACGAAATCGTACGATTTGAAATTTCATTTTCGTTTTGAATTAGAATGATTTGAAATTTCGTTTTCGTTTTGAATTCGTACGATTTCCATCACATGCCTGATATATTCCAGACAGAGCAAATTTTTGCAGGCTTGTGCTATTTTTTAACTTAAATTTAAGAAATTGTTACTTATCCAATAAAATGATATATTATTAACACAATTTTGATTTATAGATTAGCACTATTTTACCATATGCAATGAAGTGGCATATACAATTTGATTTAATTTATGTCTACACACTATTAACAATTAATATTGATGTTGTTGTTTATATTAACGAGTGGCTTTATTTTATTAAATTCGATTTTGTTCATTTCATATTTTTGTCTTTATTTATTCCATTTCTGTTCTCCATTGGCTACCACAACCCACTAACAAAACCACATCTTGTCGATACAAATGCCCCAATATCGCCATGTACCCTAACGCAATTAACACATACAACTGTCAACCTGCAATTGCACTTGCCTGTTGCCCATTTAAATTACTAACAATTCCTAGAGGATGATCACAAAACCTTCCCACGTCCCATAGCGGAGGGTAAGCTGTGCCAAACTTGTTACAAATTATCGCTTATCTAGATACATAGTTGTGATATCTGTTGGGTATACATACATGTACACATATAAGTTGCAGATGTTTGTACAACAAATTAATAATGTGTAGTATGAATGAATTACGTCAGTGCTGAAATGTTTCTTTTAACAAATACATTGGCATACACAATGTCCACGTAACAAATTTAAACAAGAGAGAAAAAGATACGAGCATTTTAATGAAAATTGCAGACAGAGATTTGTGTTAACGTTACGCAAAATTCTGACATAAGCTGCCATAAAGCGATTATGCATGTTTTCCTAATTTTTAACAATTTGAATTTTTTGTTCTTTAGATGTATATATACATATATATATATATAGAGCATGTAAGTAAAGCATTGTGCAGCAGTATTAAGCAAGGATGATCAGAATGCAGCTCCAGTATTTTGAAAAAGGGAGGCTTTTCTATCACATGTATTATATTGATCTAGATATCGATTGCTCAGAGCAAATTGTAGAAGCTCTAATGCTTTATAAGCAACGTCGAACTCTATTTTAATAGATGCCGTGATTCTTCATTAAAAGAATGTTTTGCTTTAAGTTTCATTTCGCATTTTGATATTTCTACACTCACGAAAAAATCCAACATATTCTACAAGAAATTCCAAAAATTCAAAATAGTTTCAAAATAATTAGTTTCTTTCTTTTAAAGTGGTCGAAATTGAACGTCGTATTAATCTTGAAATGTCGCGAATCTTGAATTCTTATTCATTTTATGTATAATACTGTAAAAATTAAAAACGAAGTCTGATTTTATAAATTTCTTGTATATTTCATATATATAATATTGAATACACACAAAGTCTTTGAAAATATACCATATACTTTCCCAAGAAGTTCTGAGGAACCGCCATCATTATTGCAGGAACACTTTAAAATATTTATATAATACTCAGCTAGCGTGTTATTACTTTTGCTGCCAAAAATATATAAATCACACTAGGCTTTAGAAAAAACTATTAAATATTCAAGTTTTTGTGCAATAAAAAATTAATAATGCTCGTACTTTTGTGGTATTGAGGCAGGACGATCAAGGAATTTTGCTATGCCATACGGAAATATACCTTATTATTTTTTCGCACCTCAACATTATTTCTCTGAGCACTAAAATTGTATCTATCTGTAGATTAAGGGAATGTACTATATTGACCGCTTGGTTCAAGCATCGTAGCTTACTTGCTGTGAAGAAACATTTTAGCATCGACAAAAAATATAATACGAGTGTGTTAATGATTAATTAAACTCAAATTCTGAGAAGCGTAAAATTCTTTATAAAAATTAATTTCAATCAAATATTTTTTCTATTTAGGTGCCACCTTTGGAACTGGTATTACGGCAATTAAGCTAACTGCGCTAGGTCGTCCACAACTACTGGTAACTACTAATTTTTTTAACCTTTTAACATATGTATGTATGTGTAACTTAAAATGCAATGGGGCCCATAGTTGATTTTGTATCGTATTGTATTTTTGGTTCTGATATTGGAAACATTATTTATTACATCATTCACGGCAGTTGGTATATATGTACATATATCGTGTTCAGCGTGTCCAAATCTATATGCTATCAAATTTGTGTGTTTGTATCTTTTTTAGGACGGAAATTAACCATGAAAAATCATATAGCTTAAGTCATTTTTTTAAATGACTGTTTTGGAATAACAGTCTAACTCATAATTTTTCGACGTTAACTCAAGTCGATAAAGTTAATAAAAAATCTGTGAGGAATAAGAACCTAACTCAACATAGAATATCAAATCTTAAAAACGTTTACATGGAATAACGATTTAAGTTGATTTCGGAATCTTTCATGGGAAATAATAGCCTAACTCAACTTAAACTTTTTACTTTCTTCCGTTTATCAAGTCATAAGAGCATAAGTGTCTTTTTCTTTAATATCTTTTGACTAAAGAAAGAAGGAGCAATTTTTTTTAAAGAAGTAAGTAAAAGAAGAAATTTCCTTCGAATCTGTAAAAAAAATTTAAGGAAAAAAACCGACTCCTGATTTGCAGTGAGGATTTGAAACTTCAAACTGCTCTCCTGAAAAACTCGAAAAACAGACATAGGCCGTTATGACTTGTGACCACAGATATATATTTGTAGGGGAAGGCATAAATGTAGGTCCTTATAGAACTATCTGTGTATGTAGAATACTCCATTCCTTGAAAGCCACAATTAAAGTCACGACCTGCTTTATGTGATCCACTATGTATGACTTGTAGTTGTGAAGATATGCCAAATCAAAGATTTTAGTTGTATGGGAGGTGCCTCGCCCACTTATTGAATCACGCCTTCATATACCATGTAAACTGCTCGGTACTATATACATATATACTGTGTAAAAATTTCATTCGATTCTGTTCAGCCGGTTAGCCGTCATACATACACGCATACAAACATTCATAAATATAAGATAAGATATTTAGCATTTTTTTAAATAATCTTTTTCTACTCTTTTTTGTCACTTCTAGCTCCAACTTTCCGAAGTAATCATGCGCACACGCAAATACATGGAGAATCTGGTCGGTGGCCAAGGCAACGTCCTTACTCATCATACGACCATTAAGGATTTGGAGAAATACTATTCAAGTTTGGGTGCTAATAAGAACGTGCAGGAATTTCTTAAAAACGTAACCTCAGACAAGGAAGGGTGCGCATTCCCCAAGCGAACCAATTGAAATGTAATGTCTTCACATTGTGAATCTCTTCTTTTTGCAGTATTCTTCACTTGTTCCCTTGGTCGGGCATCGTCGATGAGAATTCACAGTTGAGTGATACATTCAGAGTGCCAGATCCCGTAACGGGTCAGATGCGCCGTTTAACCTCACAAATTCCGCCCAAAGAGGAAGAAATGTTCAGGAATATGATACGACGTCTCAATACAATCGTAAAGGTGCGAACACGTGCATTAATTTAAAGCGCTATTGTGTGTCCTGTAATTGGAGCTAATGTCCTTTGCTCTACTGCCATTGCAGACTGCCGCCGAATTGGACGTTCGCATTATGATAGATGCTGAGCAGACCTACTTCCAGCCCGCCATCTCGCGCATCACGCTGGAAATGATGCGAAAGTACAACAAGGAGAAGGCCATTGTATTCAATACTTACCAGTGCTACCTGCAGGAGGCGTTCCGTGAGGTACTAGCATATGCCAATACAAAGGAACTTCAACTAACCGCTTCATTGATTGCATTGCATTCACAGGTTGTCACCGACTTGGAGCAGGCCAAGCGTCAGGACTTCTACTTTGGCGCCAAACTTGTGCGCGGCGCCTACATCGATCAAGAGCGAGCACGCGCCACCGCTCTGGGTTATTCCGATCCCACCAATCCTAATTATGAGGCCACAACGGAAATGTATCACAAGACATTGACCGAGTGCCTGAGGCGCATCAAAGCAAGTGTTTCCATTGCAATGCCCCAACTTTAGACATTTCCTAAACTACGTACTTTGTTTCGCCCCACAGATACTCAAGGATAACGGCGAGGATGCCAAGAAGATCGGCATCATGGTTGCATCACACAACGAAGATACTGTCCGTTTTGCCATTGAAAAAATGAAAGAAATCGGCATCTCGCCAGAGGACAAAGTGATTTGCTTTGGCCAACTCCTGGGCATGTGCGACTACATTACCTTCCCTCTAGGTAAGGATTTACATACCATAAGTTGAACTAAAATAAGAAATCTTAATATTGCCCTTTTTTGGCATGACTTTAATGTTTCGAATAAACATTTCTATAAAATAGTTAAGTTATGGTATATATTTCAGGAATTTCGAATTTAAGTAATTTAGAATTTATATTCGAAAAAGGATAGGAAAATATCGTAACAATTTTCCCTCTATATCCTTGGTAATCCTTGAAGAATTTTTGATTTAGCGAAAGAATAAGCAATACTTAAAAACTAGCCTAATATTGACTTATATGTACATTTATATCGTACAAAGATGTCACTTAATATATTTTATTGGCGGAACAGTCCGTATAACCGAAGATAAGGCCAAGCTTTCTCGTATAAAATTGTGTAGGTACTCTATTTTATTACATGTAGCGAACCTAAAAATTTATTCTATTGTCATATTCGAGTGGAAGCTTTTATGCTCATGGCAAATAATACTCTCGTAGGGTTCTGAATTCTTCGCGAGAAAAAATTTAAATTTTTAAAATTTAAAAGGAAATATTTTTGTATATTGTATCGTTTGAAAGCGCTACTTCCTACTTCCAAGGATTCCAAAAATATTACTTTAAACATTTTAGAGGAAGGGTTTATAATTTTATAGCTCAAAATTCAAACAAGTATGGAAGCATCAGGCAGGTAGCCCGACAAAATAGCTGCCTACACCTAGTAAGGCTGCGCAGCTTCAAACGGTATTTATTATTTTCATAATTGTAGGCTCCTTCCCAAACTCCTCAGATAGGTTCCTTCCGGTGAATTAAATATTAAGTTTCATTGACTTTTTTTTATTGTTCGGAAGGATTCTTTGCTAAAACTGTAACTGAAATGTGAATTTTTGCAGGTCAAGCTGGTTACTCGGCCTACAAATATATCCCCTATGGACCCGTGCAGGAAGTATTGCCTTATCTCTCGCGCAGAGCACAAGAGAACAAGGGCGTCTTGAAGAAAATCAAAAAGGAGAAGCGTCTGCTGCTCACCGAAATACGCCGAAGACTAATGCGCGGACAACTGTTCTACAAACCGAAGGGCAACTATGTGCCCATCTAAATGGCAAGGAATTGTAGCAAACCCGAGTTAACGCAATTAAGTAGCGATCTATTAAAGAGTAAACTATATTAACTGAAAGAGAAATAAATCTGTATTTGAATTATAAGTAAGTGAACAACTTTATTTAATGAATTAAACAAAAAAGATAAATCGGATGCGGAAACAGAAAACAATTGAAAGAAAGCAGCGCACGAAATGGAAGTCTACAGAAATTAGCCACTGCTCTATTATCATCATTATGTATTCCAATCAGCGAACATATAACGTTATTATGGCATCCTTAGAGATTTTTCCAACATGTTAAATGTGTTTTAGTGGTATGTTAAAGAAAGTGCTTCGGAAGTTCGATTAATCGAACAGTCCTAACGCTGCCTTTTCCTTCCATAACGAATATTTTTCGATATACACAAAGACAACTCATGCAGAACCTATTCGAATACTTTTATTTGGTGAGATTCTTCGATATAACACATATATGTTTTAATTCTCCGAGCTCCTCTCAGTAGCTCTTTAGTTGTTCTTCTGCTCATGTCTGTAAGTTATTAAGAATCTCAGTTCCATATGCGTCCAACGGTTTCGCATTTGATGTATGTAATTGAAAGGCAGTTGATATGTAAAATTGCTTATAACAAATATTGTACGAGTATACGTCAAAAGGAGAATTTGTTCTTTTGTTTGTAATTTTAAAGCAATTTTTAATTGTTGTATGGAATTTACACCAATGCTCTTATATTGTATACCTTTAACTACTTTTACTTGATTAGACATTGTGTATATTGAAGATATTTAATGTTTACTGTTTGGCTGCTAAATTATATATACTTACGATTAGATTGGAACTAACTAGTAAGCAAATTATTGTTCATATTCTTGTTGAAAAATGTAAACAAAAACAATTCAAGGTATTATGTTCTCATTGATTTTATTCTGTTAAATATTTACTTATTTGCTGCGACATCAAATAAAATTCATATGATTTAAAAGAAGAATACAATATATACACATCATTTTACATTCTTTGTTGCTCTTTTTTTGTTAATTTTAAATTTATATTAATGCATTCTTGTTTTACTGTTGTTTTACTTTACAACTACTGGCAATGTGAAAATTTGAATTGAAGATAAACAAAACAAGGAAATGTTAACTATTTCAAGTGACAATAATTACATGTTAAAAATAACTAAAGGATAAAAACAAACAACATCGATTCGATAGGACTCGAACTCATTCACTACGTCATATTAATTGGTGCGCGCTTCATTGTCAGTGCTGACAAAAATCACAGTAACTCGCAGTTTAGCTTTAGTTCCGATCCACTTCTAATTATCTTTATGTAGTTTGCTTCGTTTGGCGTTCTTTTTTTTAGCTGTCGGCTGTGTTCATTTTGCCTTTTTCGTACATATACTGAAATCGTTTATAAGCAACACCACAACAACAACAACAACAACATTTTGTTGCAATACAATTTCAGCTTCGATGTTGCGTAAATTGGGCGCTGCTTTTAAGCCGAGTAGTTTGTTCGACTAAATCTTAGCTGTTGAAATTGGCAGCGAAATAATTAACTGATCTTTTAAAATGAAACATGCGTAATTATATTGTCTAGCTCATTAAAATGTACACATAAAATGTTTATTTCAGTGTTGAATAAAGTGAACAAAATAAAGCAAAATGGTTTTTTTGTTGTAAATGGAGGTGTTCCTTGGGCAAACAACAAAATTTAGAACAATTTCCTCTGACAGGCACAATCGATTAAACTCATCATTGAATTCTAAAGCGAGTTCCGAGAATTTAAAAAAACGCATAAGCGCCGCCTTGGCTAATTGGATGAGTGCTCGGTCTCTGATGCATGCAGCAGCTAGTTTGAATCCCTGCCGACTCATACCAACTAAAAACAAGTAAGGAAGTATCAGTCGGGTTTCACCGACAGAGTAATACCCTACACCATGTTCCCAAGTGGGGTGATAATTCACTGAAATTGTGGGTGCATTTGATTTACAACACACGTAGTGGGCGGACCACGCCCATTTTTGGCAGACTACAAGATATACCTAATAGGACTATACACGCCAAATATTGATGCTCTGACAGGTGTACAACAGATGTTATCGGCATATTTATTTAACTGCCCCCATGGTGGGCGGACCATGCCCATTTTTGGAGAATTAAAAGATATTCTTACCAGGAATGAAGTAACCAAATCTAGACGCTCTGGTGTATATATTATGGAAGTTAAGAGGATTTTTCGTTTATCGCCTATATAGTGGGCGGACCACGCCCATTTTCTTGTATAGCATCTAAGGCCTATATATCAACTTGGGAACCGAATTTCATTCATTTATATTCGTAACTAGTCAATTGGGAGACATTTTATCGGAAAAATTTTGCCGCCTATATAATGGGCGGACTACGCCCATTTTTTCGTATGACATAGATGACCGACCCCTTAACTTGCATACCAAGTATTATTCTTTTCAATGAGTAATTAGACAAATTACAGCAATTTGATCGCAAAAAACCCGAGGTAGAGGGACTTATAGGCCCATTGGGGGCGTATCCTTCGACCGATTTGAATAATTTTAACACTTTACCTAACCCGGGGTTCACTGTGACTTTGTACCAAATTTGGTCCAAATCGGACAACTCCTTCTTTCTTTTTTTTTGCGTACACGCAGACAGACGGACAACCGGAAATCAAAAGAGAAAGTGATTCTGATCATTTCTATATACTTATGTCTATACCTAGGACCGCTCCTTTAATGCGTTACAATTTTCGCACAAAGTTATTATACCCTATTACCATAGGTGTAGGGTATAAAAAGATACTTCGTTTCTTTGTGCGCGACATTATCTCTCGCGAGGCAGTCTCCGATAGTATACTATACCATAATAAAAAGCTTCTCACAAAAAAGCTTAATAATTGGTAGGTCCCGTCGCTTAAAATAAAACGCCCTTGCACAAGTTAATGCGTGCAAGCTACTCGTAGTCCTCGTTACGAACTGTCGCGCCACTTATTACTTTTCTTAAAATAATCGAAGAAGAAGCATTTTTGTAATATCTGCCAACACCAGGACTCGAACACTGAGGCCATTGCTTGGAAGGTGAAGACGCCAACCTGTATACGACGGAAGGCTGCCCACTTCAGCGGCGGTTTCGCAGTTTTCCTTCAGCTGCTCTTCCACATCTACTGCAGAGCGTTGTTGTTGCTTTACACTGATCACTACAATCTGCTTTATTGTACAGTGTACACTGTACACCCATCGCGGAGTGCTTCCATAAAATTACTGACAAATAATACTTCAAGCTTTCCAAGCAAGAAACAAATTAGATTTGCTTTGTAAAAGGTCACGTTCGATTTCTCTGCTTGCTCGTTGCGTGCGAGTGTGCCTGCCATGAACTCTGACCCGACGCACGTTCGCCAATACATATGTACATACGTAAAACCAAACGATGTTCCATTGAAGCGGTATCTTACAGCGAAGACCGCGAGCTTACCCAGCCAACCTTTTAGTTATAGAAACTATTACAGTCAGTACAGTGCGTTTATTAATTGCAATTATATTTCAAGTTTGATTAAAGTAATAAAAAATTGCATTATAATTGATAACAATACTATTTTTGATTTTGATTACTTGAAATCGTAATCAAATTAACGTTTTTTTGGAAATCGTTATGATAATCAAAGATTTTGATGGCGTGAAATTATATTATTTGATCATGATTACAGACTTGAAAGTTACAGGCTTCTTGATTATACAGTATCAAAATAGAAAACCACATTCGAATGAATATTTTCAGTAATCATAATTAAAAATTGTTTTGATAATGATTTTATGTAACCATAATCAAAATTGTTTTAATTATGATTTCAAGTAAATATAATAAATTTTAAAAGAAACAACTTCTGGTAATTAGAATCAAACTTCCTTTGGTTGTGGTTACGACAAATCGTAATGTTTTAGCTGTTGATTCCGAAGTAATCGGTTTTATTCCAGCTCTGGTTAGAGCTACATAATTTTAAACAACGTTTTATGTTTTGGGCACTGCAAATATGTACATATGTATGTATGTATCTGCATAGTTGCTCTAAATAGACATTCCATCCGCATACTCACAAGGGTACTCACCGGGCATTGCATCATAAGCGTCATGGCCGATCGATTGCAAATCCCACGGAATGGCTTCTGCAATATTTGTGGAGATGAAGAGGAAATATAATATATTGAAGATCTTCTATATCACTGTTCAGCACTACAGGAACGGCGCCTACAATTTATGGGAAAACAGTTCTTCGTAAGCTTGTCAGAATTAGTGCGTGTTCCTCTAGAGGATATTTCACGATTCGCTAGGATATCAGGTTGGTTCAACCACATCTAAGGGTTGGGGCTTTCTCCATCTACTGGGTTCGATATATAAGGCATCACAATCGGCCTTCGGCCTCTGGGAGGGTTTACTGCCAGCAACAAACAGCATTTTCAACCTAAGCTAACCATGTATCTGCATTTTATATTGGTTGGTCAAAAGCAACGAAAATTTCGGATGGCATTTCAGTTTTCTGGTGAAATAATAAGGCAATAAGCAATTATAATAAAAAGCTTTGAATAGCTCCGTAGTGTTTAACGTGGTAAAGTTAACACGTGGTATTTGTTCCACAGTTTGCTATGTGGAGTTTTAATTTGTTGTTGCTTTCCCTTAAGTATTGAAATACCATACTGTGTTGCACTTGCCACTCGCATGGTATCCACATTTTTCATGGGAAAAAAAACATCAAATTAAAGTATGTAAGACTTTTCAATACCACGTGACGTGGTTTTATTACCACAGCGAATACCACGAAAACAAATTATTGACTCGGAACAAAATTAGTGAAGTATTTTTTATTATAGCTTATATGGAATAAACGCTTTTTGCAATTGCTAGGCCGTGGTTAGCTGGGGTATCGGCAGAAGGTGAAATTGAAGACATTAAATTTGCAGTACAATGCATAACCAATTTTTATTTCATGCTACCGCTTTTTCGATTACGTTGTGTATGGCAGATAACTGCAGCGCAGCAACGACGGAAATGCTCATCACTCCCCACATACGATGCAGAGAAGTCAGTGCAGCTCCGGCCTTCAAAATGTGCAAGTGGTCGAGTTCGATGTGCAATGGATCCGCGGCACGGCAGCAGCTGCAGCTACTTTTTATGGCTTTTGCGGCGCTGGCATCGGCGTGTCACTCTCTCCAGACGGCTGGCACGATCATCACGAGCGTCAGCTTCCTCTTCGAGGCCTTCAGTCCCTACTCCATGATAAGGTTCTTCGAGTTCAGCGACAAGGGCTGGAACATCAGCGAGCCCTGCCTCAAGGATATGTACAGCTACTTGGAGGGTCTGCGGCACGGCACTCTCTGGGCAGTGAAATGTTGGTACGCATGCGCCTTGGCATGGAACAGTGTAATTATCAAGATTCCTTTTGCAAGTGTACGATGCCACTGGCTACTATGGCGGAGGCGGTTTCGGCGCGTCGAATGTGCGCATTCAGAGTCCTAATTTGTGTCGCACGCTGCTGCAGCAACACGAGCAGTTCGAGTGGCAGATGCCGCGCAAAAGCTGGACAAATGCAACAGTGATTCCTTTTCCGGTTCATATTATAATGGGACACTATCAGCTGGAATTGGCGCATGGAGACTCTTATAAGGTACAGCTGCTCTTCCCATAAATCTGGCCATT